>CAMZMU010000093.1:3103452-3703452 GCA_947311845.1 Poa pratensis | reverse complement strand
TTAGGACAGCTGGTTTACATCATGTATATTTTGTTGATGGGTTTTTCTTTGGATGGCCTACGTGAATTTCAATGTATTAGATTTTATTCAAAACAAAACAACTATATTTTGTTCACGCAGACACAGAATTGCAGAACAGTTTGTTTATTTGTGTATGCGCTTGATGATGTGTGAAGACAACTACATAATTTATTTTTATCTTTTCTTGTGGAGACGTACGTCACTGAGTGCATTGGTAACAACTACATAATTTTGATGGGGGCAATTCCATCTCCTTTATTCTGAAACTACTGATTAGTTGATGTCTGCTGTGTTTTAGTTAATTTTAATTTGTGTTTGGATATATGTTGGGTTAGCGCCGTTATACACAGATTATTATAATTTTTATTGGTAGAATTGGTCCTCAGTGGAATTTCTTCTCCTTCCACTGCATGCGTATGTTGCTTTAAGCTTGCCCCGGCACAGATCTTACGCTCCCAATGGACACAATAGAAGTTCAGTTCAGTTATGTATTAACTTTCTGATTCCTTTTCTTCAACTACCTGCAGGCAACGATGGAGTTCTTCAGTATTGATTGCTTATGCTTATGTGTATCAACTTCAATCTAAGGTTCAGGCACGGACAAGCGAGCTTATACTTCAGTCTGGTAGCTATTTGAAATGAAGGTGGATCTCTGAGTTGGTTTAGCTTCCAGTATGACATTGATACATTTATCTCTAGTTATAGTTTGTTTGCCTGTAAAACAAATGTTTTGGAATAATGCTTTGGAATCAGCCCATGCGATACTTTATAATTGTTCGTTATATACATACCTAACAAAAGGTGAAAGACACACTCCCGACAAAGTATATGTGGCGTTGCTGACGGGCTAGTCAAGCAGCACTCGGCAAAGACCTGTGCCACGTGGCGTCCCTTTTCCTTTTGGGTAATATCCGTTTACTTTTCTTTGGCGCGCGCTCGATTTTGACGCACGGCAAAGTTTTTGCTGAGTGTTTTAAAACTTTTGACGAACATTAATTGGACAAAGAATGCTTCTCGAGTGGGGACTATGTCGACTAGGGTTTGCTGACGGCTTGCACTCGGCAAAGCCTTTGCCATGTGTTTTACAACCTTTGCTGAGTGTGAGCTAACTTTTCCCGTTCTTTTTCCCGTGGGGAGCTAACTTTTGGAACTTCATGATTTTTTTTTTTTGATAAAGTGAATATATTATGGAAAACTTCATGAATTTACTTGCATTTTTACATAAGATTTAATGTGAGTTTCAGCACCCGCCTTTGCTGAGTGTTTTAAAACTTTTGAAGCCTCAGTCTGCGTAGAAACCTAGTTCCCCGCATTGGAGATGACTTAACAAGTTAATAGCAGCAGCGCTGGAAAAAAAAAGACTTAACAGAAGCAACGCGATCGCACAGGTCCCTGTTACTGCAGTGATTCATTGTTTTTTTTTTTTTGCAGTGATGACACTCTGGGTCAGAAATAGTAGTTGCTGGATTGGTGGGCTAGATTCAGTCGTGGGCCATGGCAAGATAGTAGTTTTGGGCCTCGTAGATACTACCGTCCGTAGTACTTCCTTTTCTCCCCGTGGCTTGGTTGGTGGGACTGCAAACATTTGCAAGAACAAAAAAAAATCACCGCACCGCCGCTTCCCGGCCGATCGAGGCGAAACCCTCGCCGCCACGATGCTGCTCCGCTCCGGGCGGCGCGTCGCCACGGGGGAAGAAGCAGCACGAGCGATCCGGTCGAGGAGAAGATGCAGGGCAAGGCCGGACCGCCTCGCCGGCATCCCGGAAGAGATCCTGCAGGAGATCCTGGTCCGCCTCCCGCCCAAGTCCGTGCTCCGCTGCCGCGCCGTCTGCCGCTCCTGGCGCCGCCTCGCCTCCGACCCCGCGTTCCTCATCGATCACCACCGCCACCAGCCGGAGCTCCACTTAATCAACTCCTACCGAACCGTCGAGGGCGTCGATGATCCCTACCCCGCTCTCGAAGCCGTCCACCTCCGGGGCGCCGAGATCCGGCCAGTATTTGGGTTCCCCGATATCTTCCGCTCGCCCCTCACTGTCGATGCATCCTGCGACGGGCTCTTCATCGCCGGCAACTACATTTGCAATGCGGCCACCCGGCAGTGGGCGCCCCTCAGCTCGAACCCAAAGCGCCATCTGGGCAATCTGGTTGGCCTCTACCGGCACCAACCTTCAGGGAGTACCGCGTGCTCTACTGGACACAGGCAGACGTCCCTTTTGCCTTGCAGCTCCTCGAGGGGAATATGCTCTGTCCAAATGAGTACCGCGTCCTCACCATCGGAACCGACGAACCTCGGCGGGTCGAGTGTCCGTTAACGAACATGATAGGCGGGCAAGGACCACTCATCTGTGGGGCGCCAGTGATTCTCAATGGCAGCCTGCACGTGCACTGGAAGAAACGGTCCGTGGGTACCCGCTACCACAAGATACTGGTGTTCGACACGGTGGCGGAGACGTTCCGGCACATGATCCCACCGGCTGTGAATCCCCGGCATGCTATGCACTTGCTTGACATGGGAGGAACACTAGCTGCGGCCACCAGCAAGGACAGCGCGACGATGAGCATCTTTGTGTTGCATGACAGGGAGCAAGATGTCTGGGCGTTCCAGTACCGGATCAAGCTGCCGGTGATGGATATCAGGCGTTTCCAGGAGGAAGGTGATTGGTGCGCGAAGGTTGTCTCCGAGGAGGGAGACGTGCTTGTGAGCTGCTATGGCCAGCTGCTGCATTGTGACAAAGGGGGGAATTTAGTAGCCAACTTCAAATTTGATGATGAAATACCGGTGGTCATTCCTCATAGGCTCAAAGAGAGTCTTATTCAGCATACATTTTTCCAAAAGAAAATGAAGAACTGATTTATGTCGACATTCTCATGATCTCAGTTGCGCCATGTTAACTGTAAGTAAGCTTTTTTTTGCTTATGTAATATATTCAATAAGCGAGGCCATTTTGTCCATTATTCCTGATTTAGACTTTCCTATATCTTATCATTTCGATAGAAACATGGTTTGGGTTCTCCATACCGGATCAAATCTCATTAGCTCACAGATATTTATTTCTCCGTGCTTACCTTTGAAAATTTGAAAACCCTTGCAAACACTCTGATAATTTGAAACATAAACATAATTGTCTTGAACCTGAGAAACTGCTATAGAACTGAAAAACTTGGCAACACAAGGGGCAAAACCAGATGTTCACGCAAACTTGTGCTGTGTTTCCTAAAATAACTCCTGGCTTAACAAGCTTGTAGTTGCTTTATTAATGGGTTGTTTATCTTCTTTAGCATTGTTACGATCGTTTTGCTTTGTTCTGTCCTTTAGTTTCGACAACCTTTGTAAGGGGGTTCCCGAGTTTATAAATTGTCCCTGTCCCTGTCGTGTGGGTGCCATCAAGGCGTCATTCTGCCGCTTGGGTTCTGCCATCCAGGGACACCATTATTAGACCTTAGGGATACATTGATTTTCACTTGGGTTAAGGCCTTTAGTCTTACTTGATGCGTCCCTTGGCCGTTGAACTGAGAATGCTCTAGTAACTTGCATCCATTGAATTTTTTTCAGCACTGGATACTTCTATAATTATATAAGACATGGTTTGCCAAACATAAATTTATTTTTTATGGTGCTAAAATTTCTTTCTCATGCCGCTTTGGTACTGCCATCCAGGGATACGTTGATTTGGTCCAAGGGCTCCATGAAGTTTTTCCTGGGTTGCCATTAGTCTCTCTTGGTGTGTCTCTTGGGCATTCGACTAAATAGTACAACAGTGAGTTAACGACCTATGTACACAGATGCTTTTAGCATTGGATACTTCCCTGTAAATACTCATAGTTTTCAAGTGCATCTTATGGATCGGTTAATACAATAGATAGGACATGACAAACACAAATTTATTTCTAATGGTGCTAACATAGTATGCCATGCTGGTAAACTTGATCCGTTTGGTACTGAGGTATTGCTGCTCCTGATGTAGTGACCAAAGAAATGATTCTTCTTAAAAGCACAACCTGGATGGCTGGATGCAGTGTTCTTTTTCTTCACAAAAAAAATATCCCGATCTTTCTTTTACTAGCTGAGTCATATCTCCAGTATAACCTGATTCGTCCTGTCAGGACTTCATACACATTTGGTACAATTTGCTGTGGACACGCACTGATATTTTTCTGAAGGATTACGCGCACACCCTCCTTTGTGGTTAGATATGTTTGACTGATCTATTCAAAACACAACTATGTCTTCTTTTGCGCATCCAGAGTTTCAGAACCTGTTAGTTAATTTTTCTATTCACTTTTATTGTGCGAAGATAACTTAAGCTATGTTGAATAGCACATGGAAGCTGTGTTCTGTTCTTATTAGAACATTTGTTTTTTGCTTTTGTGTGTTTCTAAACTTAGGCTCGCCGCTATAACTCGCTTTGTTGTACTCTTTAGGTTACCACCTTCATAAGACCAACCGCCAAACTTATTATGAATTAAGTAAATATGCTGATTTTTTTTTAAATAATATGATTTTAAATAAGAATTTTGGACAATAGCATACGCCGAGACGAAATTTGAAAAGTAGCACGCCGTCGGTCGCGAGCGGGCCGAAAGTCGACTTTCGGCCGCCTCCAGGCCGAAAGCGGACTTTCGGCCGCCAGCAGGCCGAAAGCTGAGCTGGCGTGCATGCAGCAATAAATGCAAGAGGGAGTAGATGCTCCCGATATTTTAAAAAAAATTCAAAATTTGAAAACTCATCAAAAAAATCTGAAAAAAATCATGCACGTACCTGACCATGGTACGCACCACCGTATTTTTTTTCGCGCCGAAATGACATCGTACGCGCCCTGTACAAAAATGACAAATTTCCTAATTTCTGACAGGAAATTTGTCATTTTTGTACAGGGCGCGTACGATGTCATTTCGGCGCGAAAAAAAATACGGTGGTGCGTACCATGGTCAGGTACGTGCATGATTTTTTTCAGATTTTTTTGATGAGTTTTCAAATTTTGAATTTTTTTTGAAATATCGGAAGCATCTACTCGCTCTTGCATTTATTGCTGCATGCACGCCAGCTCAGCTTTCGGCCTGCTGCAGGCCGAAAGTCCACTTTCGGCTCGCTCCGTGCCGAAAGTCGCGGGCCCCGGCCTGCCGCCCGTACAGTGCATGCACCGACAGCACACTTTCGGCCTGGAGGCGGCCGAAAGTCTAACTTTCGGCCCGCTCGGGACCGACGGCGCGCTACTTCTCAAATTTCGTCTGCGCGCATGCTACTGTCCGAAATTCGCATTTAAAATCATATTATTTAAAAAAAAATCTCAGATCCTAAGCTACCAATGGAGACAATATAGATTCTGTTTGGTTTTCTATTAACTTTCTGACTCTTTCTCTTTCGACTGCTTGCAGGCCCACTACAGTAGGAATGTCAGCGGATCAAGAGTCTTTGGATTACATCTTCACTGGTACTCCCTCCATTCCAAATTATAAGATGTTTTGAACTACTAGTTACAGAGAAAGGCAAGTTCACCCTTGAAAATGAACATGAGTTTCTTGGAAAGGCAAAGTAGCATCCAGAGCGTCAGCCAATTTCTCAGGGGTATAGGCAATAGGCTCAACGTTGGAGCTTCAGGAATGATCAAGTAAGGCAATACGCTATAGATTCAGAACAAATAAAAAGGGTAATAATTTGATAGAAGAGATAAACCAGAGTTTGCAAACACTAAGCTATGACTGAAAAGTCATACAGTATATAGCTCAAAATTTAGTAGCCAAACCATCTGGTTCAAACATCATAGATATTCCGCGCGGCATTAAACTAGAACTGACCTCAAGACTGAAAAGAAGCAACTATTTCTATGACCATATAGAATATTGCATCTCTTCATGTCCTTCTTCTTCTAGCATCCAGGTGTCACCATAATCTTCTTGCATCCCAAAGAACGGGAGTGGAACAATGTTCTCCTGAAAGCGGAACGAAGTAATATGCATGTGGTTCTCTTCGTCTTCATCACACTCCATCTTTCCAATAAACTTGCCATTAATATCACAGTGCAAAACACATCCCGGATGCTCGATCAGCAACTCGTGATCATTGAGTGTAACAATCTTACGTAGAGTTCTAGCAGGTAAATCAAGCTGCGGTGATGCCTCCAATGCCAACAGGTTAATCTTGTGTGTGAGGGCCCATACCTCGGCTTCGTAGTCATGCATAACATAGATATCTATGATAATGCCATAGTTACTGCTACACATAGCAAGCGTGCCGTCTAGCTCCAGCAATGACATCCAAGGGTACTGATGGGGAGGACGGCTCATCCACCGGAATGTCTCAACCGTTGTGTCAAACATGATTATGTTGCTGAAGTCATAGCTAGTATAGTGTCGTTCTAACAGCCAATGCAAGTTGCCGCGGTTGAGGACTGGCGCATTTTTAGAACATGTGAGTCCATCTAGTAAACGTTGTTGCAATGGGGGTTGACCGATGGGCCTCGACTCATTGGACCCAACTGCAAGGACCCAGAAATCAACGGTGGAAGTCCAAATAGAGTAGAGCACCCTGTATTCTTTGGATGCACGATGTTGGTAGAAGCCAGCGATGAGAATTTCTCTAACTTGTAGGTCATGTCGATGATCATGAAGCAGAGGTAGGGGAGCACGCTGGCGAGTAATCGGATTGCAGACGTCGAATTTCCCCTCACTAATGTCGCAAAAGGAGATCACGAGGAGGCCAGCGATGAGAATTTCTCTAACTTGTAGGTCATGTCGATGATCATGAAGCAGAGGTAGGGGAGCACGCTGGCGAGTAATCGGATTGCAGACGTCGAATTTCCCCTCACTAATGTCGCAAAAGGAGATCACGAGGAGGCCATCACATGCAGCATGAATCACAAGGTTGTCTTTGCACGCACTAGTAGAAACATGACCATCCATTCGGAGCTTTGGTCCCGGCCGAATTATAACCCGGGATCAATGCACCATTGATCCCGGGTCGAGCCGTCGTGGCGCCCGTGGGCATTGATCCCGGGTCGGTTGGGACCTTTGATCCCGGTTCGTGACACGAACCGGGATCAAAGGGTCTTCACATGCGCGCACATGCGTCGCCGCGCTGGGCCCCTCTGGCAGGGGACCTTTGGTCCCGGTTCGTGTTACAAACCGGGATCAAAGGGTCTCCCTGCTATATATCATCTTCTTCCACCCCGAGCTAGCTCGAGTTCATCACCATTTCTCCTCCATTTTCCTCTCTCCCACTCAAATTAATCCCCATTTTTTTGCACCATTTGAGAGGATTGAAGGCACCCCATCTATTCAAAGGTTAGCAACATCGTTCTTTCCTCCGGCGTTGCAACTTTAGCTCATTTCGTTGCTAGTTTAGCTCATTTCAATTTTGTAATGCTAGCAAGGTGTTTGATGAAATGCCCAAGCTAGAAAGTGTATTTGCGAGCTCAAATTAATTTATTATTTGTGGATTTTAGTGTTGTCCCCGTCCTCACCGCCGTCGATAGCCCGCGTCGTCCCGTCACCGGCACCACTTTGGTGAGCCTCTTTTTTATCTTTTATTTTTAAAACCTATATATATACTTGTATGATTTAAATGCATATTTATTTCTTGTATAATTAATTTCTTATGTTTTTTATATGTATAGTGTCATGGTTTTGATATCCGTCCCCGTCGGCCCTCGTCCGATCTATGATTCGGATGTGGTATATTTTCATAACTATTTGTTTCGTTTCGTGTTTATCACACTCATGCCCGACCAACTTGACGTAGAGATATTTTTATTTAGGAGGTAGTTGAACCGGAAATTCCAGTCGACCCTATTGTCGAGTATTTTAAAAAGGAAAACGACGATTTGAAAGCAAAATTGAAGATAAGCGAAGATCTTTGTCTCCAATACCTAGAAGAGAAGAGTGTATTGGACTTGAAGATTGCCGACATCGATGATGCTTACGGGGTCGTCGTCGCTGCTCACGAGATGAAGATGGAGGCAATGCGCTTGAAGCTTAAAAAGATTAGAAAATATGCCATTAGTCGAGAGGCTTGGTATCATTATGCTGTTGGTTCAATAGTTACCTTAGTTGCGATTTTGATCGCATTTGTTGTTGGATTTAAATTCTTTAGATAGTTGTATGTTAGGTTCAATTAATGTATGTTTCATTAGAACAATGTATTACATTTGGGCACTACTCTACTTTGGTTTTAATGTGATGAACTTGTATTAATTAATTTGGTCAGTACTATATATTTATGATGTAGTGTAATGGTTTTTGATATATTTATATAATGCAGATGAGCCGGCAATGGATGTACAGTGACCGACGCGGTCTCGACTTTATCAATGGCATGCATAGTTTTCTCCGTGTGGCTAATGATAACAAGCCGTCGAGTGGTTATATTCTTTGTCCATGTAGAGTCTGCAAGAATAAGCGGGATTACTCTACGTCAAGAACCATTCACGTCCACCTGTTGGAGGAGGGTTTCATGGATGGTTATTATTGTTGGACCAAGCACGGAGAAAGAGGGGTTATGATGGAAGAAAATGAAGAAGAAGAGGATAATGACACCTATCCTACGTTCACTGCAGACGGTGATACTCCAATGGGGGAAGACGAAGCTGAAGAAGAGCCCAATGATGATGAGCCCAATGATGATTTTGGCCGGGCCATTCTTGATGCACGGATAAACAGCGGAAGTGAAAACGAGAGGTCGAAGTTGGATAGCATGTTAGAGGATCACAAAAAATTGTTGTACCAAAATTGCGAAGATGGCCAGAAGAAGCTTGGTACCACGCTGGAATTGCTGCAATGGAAGGCAGAGAATGGTACAACTGACAGAGGATTTGAGAATTTGCTGAAAATAATAAAGAAGATGCTTCCAAGGGATAACGTACTGCCCCCCAGTACGTACGAAGCAAAGAAGATTGTGTGCCCTCTAGGATTAGAGGTGCAGAAGATACATGCATGCATCAATGATTGCATCCTCTATCGCGGTGAGAAGTACGAGCATTTGAATGCGTGCCCGATATGCGGTGCGTTGCGGTACAAGATAAGGCGAGATGACCCTGGTGATGTTGACGGCGATCCGTGCCCCAGGAAGAGGGTTCCTGCCAAGGTGATGTGGTATGCTCCTATAATACCACGGTTGAAACGTTTGTTCCAAAACAAAGAGCATGCAAAGTTGTTACGATGGCACAAAGAAGACCGTAAGAAAGACATGATGCTGAGACACCCCGCTGATGGGTCGCAGTGGCGAAAAATCGACAGGACCTTCAAGACGTTTGCAGATGACGCTAGGAACATAAGATTTGGTCTAAGTACAGATGGCTTTAATCCTTTCGGGGAACAAAGCTCCAGTCATAGCACCTGGCCTGTGACTCTATGTATGTATAACCTTCCTCCTTGGTTGTGCATGAAGCGGAAGTTTATTATGATGCCGGTGCTCATCCAAGGTCCGAAGCAACCCGGCAACGACATTGATGTGTACCTAAGGCCATTGATTGAAGAACTTTTAGAGTTGTGGAGTGACGAAGGGGTACGTGTGTGGGATGAGCACAAACAAGAGGCATTTGACCTACGAGCGTTGTTGTTTGTAACCATCAATGATTGGCCTGCTCTTAGTAACATTTCAGGACAGTCAAACAAGGGATACAATGCTTGCACGCACTGTCTAGATAAGACTGAAAGTATATATGTAGGCAACAAGAATGTGTACCCAGGTCATCGTCGATTTCTTCCACCTGAGCATCCCGTAAGAAAGAAAGGCAAGCATTTCAAATGTGAGGTTGATGACCGGACGAAGCCTACCTGCCCTGATGGTGATGCTATATATGAGATGGTCAAGGATTTAGAAGTAATCTTTGGAAAGGGTCCTGGCAGTCTATCTGTTCCGAAAGACGCCAACAAGCGCGTACCCTTGTGGAAAAAGAAATCCATATTTTGGGAGTTACCCTATTGGAAAATCCTAGAGGTTCGCTCTGCAATCGACGTGATGCACGTGACGAAAAATCTTTGCGTGAACCTGCTAAGCTTCTTGGGTGTGTATGGGAAGACGAAAGATACACCGGGTGCACGACTGAACCATCAACATATGCACGAGAAGACGAAAGACGACCAACTTAATCCAGAGAAGTATCAAGGTCCTGCCAGCTACGCTCTTACCAGACAAGAGAAGGAGATCTTTTTTGAAGTCCTGAACAGTATCAAGGTCCCGTCTGGCTTCTCGTCGAATGTGAAGGGAATAATTAACATGGCAGAGAAAAAGTTCCAAAACCTGAAGTCTCATGACTGCCATGTGATTATGACACAATTACTACCGGTTGCATTGAGGGGGCTTCTACCGGAAAATGTTCGACTACCCATTGTGAAGCTATGTTCATTCCTCAATGCAATTTCTCAGAAGGTGATCAATCCATTGACTCTAGGAACTTTACAGAAGGATGTTGTTCAGTGTCTTGTCAGCTTCGAGTTGGTGTTCCCACCATCCTTCTTCAATATTATGACGCACCTCATAGTTCACCTAGTCGAAGAGATTCAAGTTCTCGGTCCTGTATTTCTACACAACATGTTCCCCTTCGAGAGGTTCATGGGAGTCTTAAAGAAATACGTTCATAACCGTGCTAGGCCTGAAGGAAGCATCTCCAAGGGTTATGGAACAGAGGAGGTCATTGAGTTTTGTGTTGACTTTATTCCTGACGTTAACCCGGTCGGTGTTCCTCAATCGCGCCATGAGGGGAGATTGCGTGGAAAAGGAACACTAGGAAAGAAACAAATATTTTCTGACTGGGATTCTTTCAATCGAGCACACTACACAGTTCTACTCCCTCCGTCTCAAAATATAAGGCGTCCTTTAATTTCGCTGGTCAACGCCTTATAACTTTGACCATGATTTGTACTTATAATATGTACACAAAATTATTATAAAGATATATGAAATTAAAGAATTTTGCAAGACGAATCCAATGGTACCATATATACATTCTCATTCAATGTATTTTGTTATATATTAGTGGTCAAAGTTGAGCATCAAAGACCACCTTAAAAATAGCGCGCCTTGTATTTTGACACGGAGGGAGTACATAATTCGAGCTTGGTGGCTCCGTATATCGAGGAACACAAGAATACTTTACGCTCATTAATGGCTGAAGAATGCATTGAAAAAGAACACTTGAAGACTTTCTGCGGGTGGTTGCACACACGTCTCATTAATGACAACACTGTCGAAGAACAGCTAAACTTGTTGGCCAGAGGACCATCTTCGACTATATTGGCTTTTCAAGGGTACGAGATAAATGGGAATACATTTTACACGGCCGACCAAGATAAAAAGAGCACCAACCAAAACAGTGGTGTCCGCTTTGATGCATCAAACAACAATGGGACAAAGGACACATATTATGGGTACATAGAGCAGATATGGGAACTTGACTACGGACCTTCTTTCAAGGTACCTTTGTTCCGGTGCAAATGGTACAACCTGGATGGTGGGGTAAACGTAGACCCGCAGTACGGAATGACTACAGTGGATCTCAAGAATTTTGGGTATGACAACGAACCATTCGTACTAGCCAAAGACGTGGCTCAGATTTTCTATGTGAAGGACATGTCTTCCAGACCAAAAAAAAGAAAAGATAAGCAAGCGAAGACATCATATGATGAGCCAAAGCGTCACATAGTTCTTTCAGGGAAAAGAACTATCGTGGGAGTGGAGGACAAGACAGACATGTCAGAAGATTACAACAATTTTGAAGAAATCCGGCCCTTCGCAGTGAAAATTGACCCAAGTCTCGCGTTAAATGGAGAAGCTTGTCCATGGCTACGGCGCAAACAGAAGAAAGTGACGGGTAGAAAGTTGAAGAAGATTGTGTAATGAGGAGGATGACGACGACGATGACTTCAACTGGAGCGACCATGGAGAAGAGGTCGGCGGGCCACAGATGCAGGAGGCCATTGAAGCCTCCTTAGAGTCCGTTTTATGAAAAGTGTGAGTGATGTGTAATAATGTAACTGTGTGAGTGAAACGATCCGTATGCTGCTTCAGTCCCGGTCGGTTAGAAACCTTTATGTGATGTGTAGTAATGTATTAAAGCATTAAAGTCGTCGTGAGCAGCAAATCGACCTTCGATCCACAGCGGCAAGACGTCTCTGATGATCTACGACCGTCCCAAAAAGTGTTGGGAATGTCGCAGATCATCAGAGCGCCTTGCCGCTGCTTGGATCGGACCGAGGGGCATGGCTACCACTTCCACCACCACTACCACCTCCTCGGCAATTCATCATTGCGTCACCCTAATCCAGTGGCTGGATTCAACCTACCTGAGGGCTTGTGTTTCCAACAGCGTCGTTGTGTTGTCATAGTTCACCGACCTACAGGAGGTGGCTCCAATGGCTGGCCGGTGAACAAGGACGAACACAATAATGCCAAGGAACATGCCAGCAGGTAGGCTAAATCCAGCCATTGGATTCGGTGGCGAAGGTAGATGCTCGTTGTGTGCCGTTCGCTGCAGGGACGCCGCTATTTATAGGCGATTAGAAAGTGTACCTGTGGATGAGGTGGGAGTGGTGGTGGTGGTGGGGAGTGCAGATCCAACAGCTCACAATCCCTCAAAAGAAACACACCCCTAACCGGGACTAAAGAAGCACACGGATCGTGTGTTTCTTTCAAGCGCTTGTGAGCCGTTGGATCAGGGGTGTGTTTCTTTTGAGGGATTGTGAGCTGTTGGATCTGCAGTATCACGACCACTTCGTGATCCACATGACCCGGTTGGTGTTACCAACCGGGACTAAAGAAGCACACGTACCCTATATATAGCCCCCCTCCTCAGACAGGTTACTCACACACAAAACATTCCAGCGTCACTCGGAGAGGCATCTTTGGGCAACCAGCGGCAAGACGTCTCTGATGACCTGCGACCGTTCCAAACGGTTGCAGATCATCAGAGATGTGTTGCCGGACGGTTGTAGATCATCAGAGACGTCTTGCCGCTGCTTGGATCGAAGTGGTGCTCAAACACAAAACATTCCAGCGTCACTCGGAGAGGCATCTTTGGGCAACCAGTGGCAAGACGTCTCTGATGACCTGCGACCGTTCCAAACGGTTGCAGATAATCAGAGACGTCTTGCCGGACGGTTGTAGATCATCAGAGATGTCTTACCGCTGCTTGGATCGAAGTGGCGCTCAAACCTAGGACAAGGGTGCCGCGTCGTCGAAGGGGAAGGGTGTTGCGTCGTCGAAAGGCAGGAGTGATGCGGGAGGCTGCGTCGATGGTAGATGAATTTTATTTTTCTAATTTGCAGAGGTTTCGCCGGAGAAGGTAGGCACTATAAGATTTTATATTTTATGGCTCCACCAGGTGCCGCCGAACCTCCACCTGTCTGGTAACACCAACCGGGACTAAAGGCGGGCTTCGCGGTCACGACTCGTGTCAGTCACACGTGTCCGCCAGCGGTAACCGTCGCTTTATAAAAGGGGATTGCAGAATAATTCAAAGCAGGGAACAGTATTGTCCTCACTTTACAAAAACATCATCGATCAAATATTCAAAAGTATCACGCATACATCTTTATTTAATCCATAATACATCACGAATAATATAACTAACTTTTGCCGGGTCCTAAGCCGCGAGGTGCTGAGCGGCCGGCGGCTTGCACCCAAAGATAAGGAACCATCACTGGGGCAATACTCACATGAGGAGGATCCCTATGAAGTGTATACCACATATTGTCATGCACCGCTTGCGTATCCAACCTAACCAGGTAACGACGGACGTGCTCGTCCTCCTCTCTGATACGGTGACGCACCTCCACCTCGGGGGCCGGCGGCCTCTGCACCGAGGCTGGCCCACGCGACGGCCACCAAACAAGATCCAGGTCGACGACGTCACCCGGATTCCTCACCAAACTACGCGTCCCGGAAGACACCTCCCAGTGCCAGCCCGGCGGAGCCCAGTCCCGGACACTGCCCGGTTCCAACAAATGGGTGGTCGTCATCGATTCCCGCCGAGATCTGAAAAAATGAGCGGGGAATTTGATCAAACAACTAAGGTGCGTGCAACCTAGGTAGGGGAGGGAGAGGGCAGCACCTTGGCATGGGGACGGAGGGGAGGTCCACGGTGGTGTGGAGGATATATCGCGGCGCCGGCGGAGGCCACGGGCGTGGAGGAGGGCGTCGAGCGGCGCAGACAAGGGCGGCGGCGGCGCGGATTAGGGGAGAGAGCAGGGGCAGGCTCTCAGGTCTCCCGGCCCCTGGCCTTTATATAAGGAGGAAAGATAAACCTTATCCCAGCCCCCACCAACCCCACCTTATCCCGGCCCCTGGCCTTTATATAAGGAGGAAAGATAAACCTTATCTCAGTCAAAAATCAAATTAATTTATCACGAAAGCAATTAAATCAATAGATATAAAAGAAAAAGAAAACACAAATAGAAACAAGAAAAAAAAGGCCTTTCATATATATTGGACCATTTAAGTTAAATTTTAAAAAGAAACTAAAATAACAATTCAAAAACATGTAAAAGAAAAACAAAACTACAAAAGCAATTAAATTAATAGATGTAAAAGAAAAAGAAAACAGAAATAGAAATAAGAAAAGGAAACAAGAAAAAAAAGAAAAACACCATTCATCCCGGTTGGTAACACCAACCGGGACCAAAAGCCTGCTGGGCTTCGCGCGCAATTTTTCGCGGCCCAGACAGACCTTTGGTCCCGGTTGGTGTTACCAACCGGGATGAAATGGTCATCCATCCCGGTTCGTGGCTGGAACCGGGATGAAAGGTCCTTTACGCGCGTTATGTGGTGGTTTCGCCCCCAATTTCTCACAAGTCCAGGATTTCGACCGCCGCCACCCCGAGGTGCTGCTCCGCCCTCCCGTGCCGCCGCCGCTGCCCCGAGGTGCTGCTCCACCCTCCTGTGTCGCCGCCGTCGCCCCGTGCTGCTCCATCGTCGCCCGCCGTCGCGCGCCCTCCCCTCCCCTGGCTCGGGCTGCCTCTTGCCGTGCTGCATCGGCCCGGCCGCCGTCGCCCTCCTTCCTCTTCGCCTGCGCCTACTCCGATCGATCGAGGTGAGTTCAATTCGAACTCCGGCTACAATTAAATCACGCGGTGCTGTTGTAGGCTAGGAGCACGGCCGCGGGCGGGGCGAGTGGCGGGATGGGCAGGGGCGCCGCTGCGCGCGTGATTCCGACGCGCCCTCGCAGGTCGTCGTGACGGGCCGCGCTGCTCCTCGACGAGCACGGCCGTCTGCAGGTCGCCGTGACGCGCGCTGCTGCCGGAGGAGGAGCCCGTCTGTGCCGCACCGCCGCTGAAGGCCGCCGCCGTCGTGGTGCGGGTAGAGGGCTAGCTAGAGGCAGAGGCACAATTTTTTTTGAGGCCCTATGAATTTTTATGAATTTTTTGCTATAGAGATTGCTATGAATTTTAAAATTCATGTGAAGATTTTATGAATTTTTTGCTATACTATGTGTGGAGATTGCTATGAATTTTTTTTGAGGCACAATTTTCTAAGTTCATGTGAATATTAAAATTGCTATGAATTAATTAGTGTGTAGATTAAAATTGCCATTTTGTTCTAATTAAGTTCATGTGGAGATTAAATTTGCTATGAAATTTAGTGTCATTTAATTTTAAAACGTGGAGATTAAAATTGCTATGAATTTTAGTGTGGAGATTAAAATTGCCATTTTGTTCTAATTAAGTGATGTTTAGATTAAAATTTTATGCCATTTTGTTCTAATTAAGTTCATGTGGAGATTAAAATTGATATGAATTTTGCTATGAATTTTGGATCCAAATCATTGATCTAAGTTATAGTAAAATTTGCCATCTTGTTCATCTTGTAAATCAATTTGCCATCTTGTAAATTTGCCATCTTGTAAAATTGATATGAATTTTGCTATGAATTTTGCTATGAATTAAGTTCATTTTGTAACTATAACCAAAATGAATTATATAGTTAAAATTGCCATCTTGTTCATCTTGTAAATCAATTGTAGGCTTTCTTCTTTTGCAAATTTTAGATGTAATTGAGCCATGGATTTGAGTGTCATTTAATTTTACATATGGATATTCATATTCTTGTTACAAAATTGATTGCAGGCACATTAATTGAGCCATGGATCCAAATTGTCCGGACGACTTCGGCATAGCCGAGGAGCGTGGAGAGCCATTGGATCCACTTTTTACGGGCCTCGGCGTTAGAGACGAGGATCGTGAAGAGCGAATGTGTATGATTATAGCAGGACGTGCAGCCGCGCCTGTCGGTGAAGAAGACGTTGTGGCAAATTTAGAGGAATTCAGCTCCCAATTTCTCAATGACTCCGGTGAGGGAGCAGAAATTTGTGTAGAGAAGGAAGTGGTAGTAACAAACTCAGGCGAGGTATATATTAATTAAGCCTCTGTTGATCGATGACATAGCTTAATTATTTGATCCTGCGGTTATTAACGAATCTTTTTTTTTCTTTTAGCCCTCTGGAACAAGCAAATCATCTGCATCTAGAGTGTCGAAAGGGTCGAAAGGGTCGAAAGCCATGAAGCCTCGAGGCCCGTCGAAGCCAATGAAGGAGGGTCAAAGGGTAGTGATCGACATAGTTGATGCTACTGGCCAACCAATGCAACCCTTAGAGTGCCGCCGCAAATTTATAAACCAATGCGGAGTTTTAGTTAGGGACATGGTACCGATCACATGTCAAGAATGGCATCCGCGGAAGGACGGGAGCAACACTTGGACTTATGTCGACGACCAAACAAAAGATTTGTTTTGGGAGAAGCTCTTGACAAAGGTCACCCTGCCTCCAGAAGTGACAGAAAACGAGAAGTGGATGGAGAAAGTCAAGGAGTGGACTCTTGGCAAGGCTGCCGAACAGTTCCGAACCCACAAGAAAACTATATGGAAAGATTATTGTGAAGAGAAGGAAAAAGATCCTGAATACACTCCAGTATTCACCGGAGCACAAGTGAAGCTAAACGACCAGTGGCCCTTATTTAAAGAGCAAAGAGAATCGGAGGCCGCTGTGGCCCGATCGGAAAGAAACAAGTTAAATGCTGCGAAGAAGGAATATCACCACACTTTGGGGGCAGGTGGCTACAAGGCTGCCGTGCCTAAGTGGGAAGCATTTGAAGCAAAACTGCTTGATGAGGGGAAGATTCCACAGACAGCGGGCTGGCCCGATAGGTCCAAATTTTGGTTGTTCGCGCATGGCGCTGGGTTGGACCCTGACACAGGGAAGATTGTTGCTCAGGGAAAATGGGAGGCAAAGATTAGGTTTATAACCACAGAACTTGAGAAAGCAATAGAGCAAGTTCGAAATGGAACCTACAAGGTCGACAGAGAGAAAGACGAGCTGTCACTCGCACTCGGGAATCCTGAAAAAGTTGGACGAGTACGAGGTTATGGATACGGAGTTACTTGGGCACAAGGTTTTCCGGCAGACGCTCACACTTATAGAAGCCGTCAGAGAAAGAAAAAGGAGGAGAGCGACCGGTTATCGGCATTGGAACGCAAGGTGCATCAGCTGTTGCAAAGTCAGCAAAGGGAATCTCGTGTGCAGCTAGAAAGTCCAGAAGTCGAAGCCGCCCTATCTAATCAGCAAAAAAGCAGCGTGGGTTCCACGCAGATGGAACATTCTGAACTTGAAGCGCCGCCGACTCGATACCCCGTGGATGATATCACGGAGAAGACAGAATGCGAGCTACATATGGCAATGGGCAACTTGTCCTTCAAGGTGGCGGTCGGCTATGCTTTACTGAATGAACCTGGACCAAGGTACCATCTCGGCGGGATTCCAGCTGGCTATGCTATTGTCGGGGTGGATGACGTTGTGCCGTTATATGCTAATCTAAATCTTGACATTCCTGGAGGTGACGGCGAGAGGACACTAGGAGATGCCAAGAAGTCCATCATTCTGTGGCCAAAGAAATACATCTTGTTTCCAAATTTGCCGCCGCCAAGGCCACCGACTCCTCCAAGTAGCAACCCCCCACCTCAAGATCCACCCTCCCCACGTCATGATCCATCCCCCCCACCTCAAGATCCTCCCTCCCCACGTCATGATCCATCCCCTGCACCACCACCTCAAGATCCATCCCCCCCACCTCAAGATGCATCCTCGCCACCTCGTGACGACTGTCGGGAGCCCAGCCCGAGTCCATCCCCACCACCTCAAGAGAGAGTGCGCTCTGTTTCGCGGAAACTAAAGATCCCGTCGAAATATACAGAGAGGTGTGCTTTAAACTTCCCGCCAGAAACTCGAGAGGAACGTGAGTTGCGAAAGCCTCTTCCAAAGAGATCCTACGACTTGACTCCAGAGGAACTCGAGGAGTCGGTGCGAGCTGATGTGAAAAAACAATTGGCACCGAAACGGCACATGCGAAAGGAGGTAATAGCACCGGGAAAAGTGGCACAATTTCTGAAAAATCTATCGACTGGGCCGGCACGGCCGCCTATTCTGCGAGACGACTATGATCGTACCATTGAAAAGTTAATTAGAGAACGGAATTTGCAGGAGAATGAGGCATGTCGCCAAAAGAGGGAGCAGCAGCAGATGGCAGCTAAAAAGGCCCAGCAGGAGAAGGAGGCTGCATTTCGCCAAAAGAGGGAAGCTAATAAGAAATCCGGGAAACAAGTGGCCCAGCTCGGAGAACAGGCAAACCAGTCGGTCCCCGCGTTCAAAGTGGTATCCGATAAGGAAATACAGCAAGACACAATTCTCATAGAAAACCCCAAAGAGTATATGTATGCATGGACATATGCCTACGGGAAGCCCTTGGTCAGACCTGAGATGGTCAAATCTCTGCCGACACAATTGCGACGTTTGCATGAGTGGTACGAGGGAGCCGTAAAGGGGCACCA
Organism: Poa pratensis; assembly: GCA_947311845.1. Taxonomy (NCBI): domain Eukaryota; kingdom Viridiplantae; phylum Streptophyta; class Magnoliopsida; order Poales; family Poaceae; genus Poa; species Poa pratensis. Next base: position 3,684,623 of record CAMZMU010000093.1, on the reverse strand, counting down.
TGAGTATTTCCACGTTTCATATAAGAAAGACCATTATTTAGAGGATAACGCGATGTATGTGCCGTTTGACGAAATATTTCAGTTATTCAATCAAGACTCCCTCGACAAAGCCATCATCAGCTGCTATTGTTTGTAAGTGATTTATTTTATGCAATTTAATTAAGTCTCTATCTCAGCTCGTTCGTTGCCAATTATCTAACTTTATTCTTTTGTACGCTATTATATATGCAGAATGAAGATCGTCGAATGCAGAGACAACGGAATCTATAGTTTAGGGTTCATGGACCCATATTGGATTCATGAAGTAACCGTAAGGAACCATCCCGAGGACACCGAGCATTACATGCTCCAATATCTAGTGAAACACCATACATGTGAAGATATACTTCTTCCTTACAACTTCAAGTGAGTGTTACCGTACCTTCTACACATTCTACTTTGCTTACTCGATGTTTAGTGTAACTCATGGACATATAAATGTGTGAAGGAACCATTGGATTCTGGTAGACATTAGACCTGAACAAGCATGCGTTCAAGTCCTGGACTCGTTAAGGAAAGATATGGACGATTATATCAACTTGCAAGCAATGTTTCAGAGGTAACTTCAGTCATTATCGCTCTATATATCGATCTCTTTCGTTCGTTCAAGTCCTTTGATTTTTTCTTTTGCCGGCCAGGGTTTGGGAAAAGTTCATTACCGAGGTTCGTGGGACTTGGAAACCGCACCTGTTTTGGTATGAAACCAAGGTAAGTAGTAGTACTATATATATATGTCCGCGCAACTTTTAAATTCTAGTTTCAGCACCATTATCATGCTTGATTGTTATTTTGATTAAATTCTATTATTTGTAAAGTGGTGTCTGAGGCAGGCACAAGGGAATAATTTATGTGGATATTATGTTTGCGAGTACATACGATCTTTTGTTCATCAGCGGGATAGAAAGCTCAGAACAACAGAGGTCTGTATACACTCTCGGCAATTACTTCATTACCATATTTGTGTTCATTTCCATTTTCACATTTTCTGATGATTTCACATTTTCTTATTGATTTAGATGGAACGAGAGAAGGACAAGCTCATACCAACGAAGCGCCTTATAGCAATTCAAGAGGAATTGGCGGGATTTTTGAACAAGGAGGTCCTGAAGAAATCCGGAGAATTTTTTCACCCTAGAAATTATTTTCTGCCTCCAATGTAATTTTGACGTGATCTCGACGTGAGAAACGTGATGTCGGTGTGTGACTTAATTATATATGTATCAAAACGTATGTGTGTGACTTATATGTATGCATCACGCGCGTGACATCGATCGATGTGTCAACTTTATATATGTGTGTGACTTTGTATGCGCGACGTGATCTTAATTAATAGGAAATAATTAAATGGAAAACAAAAAATCGAAAACCCTAAAAAATAAGCAAATAAAATACAAAAGATGCAAACCCTTTGGTCCCGGTTCGTGTCACGAACCGGGACCAAAGCTCCCCCCTCTGCGCGCCCAGCCGCGCCCACGTGGAGGCCCATCTATCCCGGGTCGTGGACACCCGGGATAAAAGCCACCCCCCCCCTCTAGTCCCGACCATTTAATCCCGGTTGTAAACCCGGGATCAAAGGCCCTCTGGACCCGGGATAGATGGTCTTGTTTCTACTAGTGACAGGTAGGGGCTGGGATACCAAAGAATGGTCCGCCGGAAGAGCTCGCGATTGGCGGCACCAGGAATACTTTCACAAAATACAAAGAGATGGTGGTCAAATACTTTGTCTTCACGCTTGTAGAGGTCGATGACCGGAAGAGACGGGCGCTGCTCGTGGTGTGCGAGAAGGAAGTCGTGGGTGGAGGTAGCATGACGCCATGACTTGCGGACAACACGACACCGGAGGATATCCTCAGCCGGCAACCTGACGAGTATCTCTTCGTTGATGACCGACTCGGGCAAGTCGTCAACGACAGTCTCGCCGATGATGTTCTCGATAATGATTGGTTGTTGGGTTCTGTCTAAAAGAGATGGGAGTTAGTACTGATGTGGTAGCTAAGCATGGGTTGTCCTTTTGGACATAATTTTAAAAAACCTGAATTACATTGCATATCAAAATATTTGTAGTTGGTCAAACTATTTCAGCGGCCACATCAATTCAAGCCAAACACAAACATAATACAAAAACCTTCAAATGCCTTAAACATTGGTTCAATTTTAGTCAAAGATAAGGGAAACTTGCACCAATGGCCAAACCAAAAACCAAGTTAGGCAACGGCCAGAGCAATTGATTCAATAACTCTTGGTATGCACTACGCGGTTAATGAACTTCTTAAGGAAAAAAACAAGGTGGGGGAAAAACAAGTATGGCTGAGGCGGTTTACCATATTAAAAACAGAGGACGTAGATGAGCGATGACAGATAGCTATTGCGGCATCCCAATGGCGACGTGATCCTTCTCCGGCATATCTGGTAAAAAAAGTGGGTAGGGAGGGGGGGGGGGGGGGGGGGGGGAGGGTTAGATGACAATCTCTAGATGGAGGTGAACACGCCAAAGGAAATATACGTCAAATATTGTCGCAAATCCGCTCACCTCGGTGAAGAAGGCACTCCAGCGAGCAATTGGGTGTGATTTGGTTTCTCGATTGCGAGAGGAGACAAAGATATATATGATGTGGTGTTATAAGAATAGGATTAACTGCGTGGATGGTGGTGCCAATTGTGACAGCGCAAAATTTTGTTTAGAATGTTATTAATTAGTTTCCTTCCTACTAATCGGTGTAATTGCTCCCGTGTTTGTGCTTTATCTTTTACCATTTTTTTTTCAAAAAGCATGAGATGCCTTCTTACCTTTCACACAACAAGAAAATGATGGATATGTTGTTTCTGATGTGTGAGGGTAAGCAGTGGTGAATAACTAATTTTTTGTTCAACATGTTAGCACAGGAGCGTTACTTGGATAAATAGGTTTAACATCTACAGTCAACAAAAAAATGTGGAAACCAACACGTATGGTAGCCGATCTATACAACTGCTGTTTAACCAACAAAAGGAGATAAAGGAAAGAAACACATGCTAAGCCCGGGTTTATGTGTGTGATGTCTAGTTTCCATTGTGTTGCCTCGTCAGGAATTCGAATGAGAAGGTGAGGCACCTATTTTGTAATGGGTTGTATCCACTAATAGGCCACCATGTAAAACCGAAATTGTATCAGTGTGTGAAGACTTGAACCGTGGCCAATAATAATGCAATCCCTATTCAGCGCCTGTTGCACTGGTTATCGCGAAAACGCCCGTGTGAGCAGAGTAGTGGGTCTCGTCCCGTGACGATGGCGACGACGACCGGAGACGAGCAGGACAACGCGAAGCGTGAGTCAGCGACCACCGGAGACGATGAAGACGAGCCGCAGATGACGATGGCGAGGACGACCGAGCCTTTGACAGTGACGACGCAGCCTGCCACGGCGGCGGCGGTGAAGACGAGGACTGGACCGAGTCGTAGCCAGCCGTGAAGCGGCTCACCGCGACGGCACAGGTGGAGGCTCGGAAGAAACTTAACGAGGGGGGTGCGGTGCAGTGGTGCTCGGCTGCTCGCCGGTGCCGAGAAGGGGGAGGAGTTGGAGGAAGGTCGGGGGCGATGGCTCGACGAGGGCGAGGCGGTGCGGGAACACCGCCGGCCGAGGGAGGCGGGAGTAGGCGGTTGCGGCCGCCGGCGGCGGCGGGGCAAAGAAGAAGATGGCCTCGCTGTGTTGGGCATGATCGCGTGTGAAAAAAACAAATATCCTGTTTTTTTTTTTTTTTGAACATGGTACCGTAGGGTAAGACCCTACGGTGTAAATTTTATATAAATAAAGAATGAAAACCAGAGGTTTCCTTACAAATACAGTCGTGGTACCATGCTCAAAAAATCAGGGGGGTAGGAAATGAAAAAGGAGCAACAAGGAAGAAGCAGTACACATCTAGGTAAAGAGATCTAGAACCCAAGCAACAAGGGGCTGAACAAGGGAAGACTTCACCCTAAATTGGTGCAGCCAAATGTCTGCCTGAACAAGGACCTTCCAGAAGCCAAAGAGGGCTGAAGGTTTTGAAAGATAAGATTATTACGGCTCTTCCAAATACACCACAGGGCACAGACAGCGATTTCCATGAAGCAGGGCCCCCTGAATAAGCTCTTCGCTCTGATGAAGCGGCTCGAGATGGGTAAAGCACAGTCCCAAGAAATATCCAAGAAGTTCCAGCATTCTCGAGCGAAATGGCAGGTGAAGAAGAGATGATCTCGATTTTCCAAAACAGAACTATGGCAGAGAACACAGGATGTTCCTCCATCAATTTGCCACTGCTTTCTGATCATAAGATCCTTGGTGTTGAGGCGATCCTTCTCAAGCAGCCACGCAAACACACGTAACTTAGGTGTCAAATTTGAATTCCAGATAGCTTGAAGAGAGGGGTCCACCACCAAATGAGAGAACAGAAAATTATAAAACTTAGCAGAAGTATAAGAAGAACTCCCCCAAGGGAAGATTTTAATATCTGGCTCAACGAGGGAGAAGTCATGGTCCATGAGAATCTCCTCAACTTGCTGCAGCTCAAGAAAGGCCTCTGGAGATAGAGGAAGGGCAAAACTAGCGCTGAGATCAAATGGTGGCGCCATGCTGCGCACAGAGGCGTCCTCACGGAGAGCAAAAGAGAACAGTCGTGGGAATTCATCACAAAGTAAGTTATGGCCATGCCAGAAATCCTTCCAGAACAACGTGGACTGGCCACCAATAATGTTGGACCGTGTGATGCTTCTATAGATATCGATCAGTCTAAAAATATCCTTCCACCAAAAGGAGCCTCGAGCAGATTGTGACTGAGGAGGAGAGGCTGGATCATACAGAGACCAAACCAACTTCACCCAAGGAGTGTCGGCAGCAGTGAAAAATTTATGAAGTTGCTTGAGCAGAAGAGCAGTGTTCTGGATTTGCAAGTTCAGAATGCCTAAGCCACCATAATTTTTAGGGCGACAGACAAGCGACCACGCAGCCAGAGCATTGACAGAACTGGAATCCTCCTCCTTAGCCCACAGACAATGGCGGCGAGCTCTGTCAAAAGATTTCAGAACCGTTTTGTGGACTTTTAGTGAGCAAAGAAAGTGCATCGGCAGGGAGGACAACACATAATTAATAAAGGTTAAACGGCTGCCATAATCAAGGAAACGGACACTAGCATTCAGACGTCGCTCAACCTGATCAACAATAGATAGATCCTGAACCGTAGGCCTAGAGGGCCCAAGAGGGAGACCAAGGTACGTGAACGGCATAGAGCCCGGAGAACAGCCAAAAACCGCATCAAGTTCAGCAAGGCGAGCGTTAGAAATATTCACCGGCATGAGACATGACTTGGCGTAGTTGACTCGGAGTCCAGTGGCCAGAGAGAAAGATGCTAGTAAGTTCTTGAGAGCTAGAAGCTGAGCAGGGCAAGCTTGCAAAATGAGCAGTGTATCATCGGCGTATTGCGCAATGGGGAAGTCGGTGTCAGGAATGGGCATGTCTCAAACCTCTGGACGTGTGCGAAAAGCATAATCAATTAGAATGCTAGCTAATGGGCAGGCCCAGTAGGACTCTTGCTTCAGGCGTACGCTCGTTAACGGACGCAAAACGCGTCCAATAGAAGCTCCCGCGATGTTAGCAGATGGATTAGCGGAAGTGTGGCCTATGGTGTGCCCACAGGGCGTTTACTAGATGACGACCAGGTCGTCAACTAATCCGTCCCGCACACTCCCTCTCTCGATCTGGGTCTGGCCCAATGTCTCATGCGTGGCGGGAAGGAGTGGACGACGGCGACCAGCGACTGGACGACGGCGACCAGCGAGAGGATGACGGCGACCCTCACCGACGACGGGGACGACGTGACTGGCCGCGGTGCCCGGCGGAGGTGAGGCCAGGACCTCTCCAGAGACAGGGACGACGCGGCTAGCCGTGGCGTCGCCGGCGAAGGCGAGGAAGCACCTTAACGAGGGGGTGCAGGTTCAGGTGGCCGATGCCGGAGAAGAAGGTGGGTGGGTGGGGGGGGGGGGTTTAGTGGGATGGCTGGCCGGCGGGCGGTGGACCGGCGGAGGTGGCGGCTCGAGCAGGGCGGGACGCGGTGGCGGCGCCGAGCACGGGTGGCGGGAGCAGGCGGGTCTGGCCGGCGGTGGTGGCGGGGGAGCAATGGCGGCTGAGAAGATCGGGGTGGATAGGAAGAAGACGCGAAGGTGTAGGGTAAGAAGAAGGCGAATGCGAGGTGGTGCGTGGGCGGAGCGCAGTCCGCTCCACACTGGTTGTTGACTAGGCGCTCCCTGCCCTCAGGCCCTAAGGTACAAGTATGTCTTTAAAAATTTAAAGCCTTGTGTAATTGCTCCTTAATTAGGCCTTTATGAAAGATGGGCCTTTGTACTAGCACCCATGTCTTTGTACTATATTCGGCAAACCCTATATGCCGCCCGTTAGCGGCGTGAGGGTGGCCTTCCCTTTTTTCTTTCATTTTTTTCTTTTTCTTTTTTGTTTCTTTTTTGTTTTTGTTTTTGTTTTTGTTTTTCGTTTAGTTTTTGTTTTTCTGTTTTGTTTTTGTTTATTTTTCTTTTCTTATTGTTTTTCCTTCTTTTTGAAATTGTTTTTAGAAATTTGTTTAATTTTTGAAAATATTTCCTAATTTAAAAATGGTTCCAAATTTGAAAATTATTTATTTTTTTAAATGCTTCCATTTTGAAAATGGTTTTAAATTTAAAAATGGTTCCATTTTGAAAATGGTTCCAAACTTAAAAATGGTTCCAAATTTGAAAATTGTTTATTTTAAAAATGGTTCCAAACTTACACTAGTAGGAAAACCCCTACCGCTGGCGGACGGAAAAGGGCGTCCGCTGGCGCCAACGATGAGTACGCCAGTGGTAACATATACCGCTGGCGGGGCGGTTACCGCTGGCGGGCGACACAAGTGCACGCCAGTGGTAGGAGCTATAGCGCTGGCGGTCGCAGCGTCTGCCAGCGGTAAGTCACCACGCTCGCCAGCGGTACTAGTCGCAGGTTTGGGGTTCAGGGTGCTCTGTCCGCCAGCGGTATTTTTTTTCTAGAAAATCGTATTCCAGCAGTATATCCAGTACAAATACAGTATATTCAGGTACAGGCGACCAAAACAACAGGAATATAGACAATACCACATACAAATGACCAAATTGTTGGTTCATCACATGCATTACATACCATAGTAGCCAAGTTACCAAAAGTTGTCATACACGAATACATCTCGTTTTTCTCGATAGGATAAATCACAAAGTTTTGAAAGCAATTATTTATGTAGACTAAAATCACATAGAAGATAGAGAACCGCAATGTCTAAAAGAGGGCGCGATGAAGTTGTGAAAGGATCGTATGGCCACCTAGAGGGGGGGGGGGTGAATAGGTGCTACTCCAATTTTTAATTCTTTTTCGATTAAGGCTTGACACAAAGGTAAATTCTCTAGATATGCAACTAAGATGAATTTACCTATATGACAAGTTAAGTCTAAACAAGATAAGATACAAGTAGTAAATAACTAGAAAGGAGTAACCGATCGGGAAGCACGCGGAGACAAGGATGTATTCCCGAGTTCCTCCTTTTTAGGGGAGTACGTCTCGTTGGAGGGGTGTGAGTTTCAAACTCAAGACGCCACAAATGGCCTCACCCTATTCTCCGATGAACCTCGCACAAAAGCTCGGTCCACCTTCCACTATCGGAGACCTTCAAGGCGGAATCCGGAGCCCTTACAACAAGCTTGGAGCACAACCCACAAAAGGATTGGGAGCTCCCAAGCACCACAGCTTCACTACACAAAAGTAGCAAGCAAGTAAGTACAACAAGATGCCTAGGTTTTCCTAGTGGAAACCCTAGGCTCAAATCCCTCAAGTGAATGAGGGGGAAATGAAGAACCGCTTGGTGAAGATGTAGATCCGGGCCTTCTCCTTCAATCCTCCAAGTATGAGTGAGTTTGGGTGGAGGGATTGGGAGATACAATGATTCTTGAGCTTGCAACAATGGTGTATTTCGAATCCGGGCGAGCTCAGCTTCTTGAGAAGAAGCAGTCTTTAAATAGGGGTCCCTGAAAATCTAACCGTTATGTGCAGAAAAACTGCACAGCGGTACTACCGCTGGGACAGCGGTACTACCGCTGCTGGTCTCCCTGCGGTACCCAGTGTACTGCACGACCCAGCTGCGGCGGTACCTCGCAGAGGTACCGTAGCTGTCAGGTATGGCGGTACTACCGCGGCGCTGCCGGTAGTACCGCTGGGATCCTTCGAATAAAACAGAAGGAAACCAGCGGTAGTACGAGGCGACTACCGCCGGGTACCGTAGCGAGTCCAGAGAGCAAATTTGGCCTAGCGGTACCCCTGGCGGTACCACCAGCGGTAGTACCGCTGGCTGAAGCCAGCGGTACCACACGGTACCACCGCCAGGAGAAGTACCAGCTGTGCTGCAGGAGTCCCGCTCCAGGTGGAGCGGTACTACCGCTGCGACAGCGGTACTACCGCCAGACACATAAAAGCTCTACTGAGCTGATTTCCAGGGCCACTAGCTCCAACTTGACACAAAGTTTCGACGATACTTATCTGCAACTGTCAAGCACACATTAGATCAGATGATGTGTTGTCATTAGACACCCAAAAAGAGTTTAGAGCAAGTATGCTCTTTCAATCTCCCCCTTTTTGGAGTATGATGACAACACATCAAAAAGGTTCACAAAATATAGACGGGCTCCCCCTAACCCTATGCATTAGTAGAATCTTGCGTTTGAATGCAAAATGCATATAGGTTAGGATCAACACTCCCCCTAGATTTTGTAAACCGAGCAAGTTCATAGATAAACAATAAGGCACAACTTGCACAAGGTAAGACAAGAGATAATAGCACACAAAGCACAAAGTCTTGCACACATAGTCTTACAAGAATTTAAAGTTCTCACATGTCTTACCCCATGAGTTCAACGAAGGCAAAATAAAACGAGGAGCACAAGCGATAGACAAACACCAAATATAAGAACCGAGCTTGTGCCCTCAACCATACAAAACCCGGAGAACCTAATAGAACACTCTCCCCCTTTGGCATCATGACACCAAAAAGGGAGAGGCGATGCTAACGTCCCTAGTGGAAGTCACTCCTCGCCGGAGTCTTCATCGGAGGTAGTGGCCGGGGCGACCTCAGCACTTTTCTCGGCAGAATCTGTACCATCACCATCATGTGCATCCCATCCTCATCATCATCATCAGACACTTCTGTATCAGCATGAGCAGTGGAGGAACCAATCTGAGTGCGAGACCAAGGGATATCGGGCTGAGATGAGGAAGCATCATCCTGAAGATCGAAATCCACCCAAGGGCGACGGTTCTTGAGCCAAGCAGCTTCTTCAGTAATTCTGTCCTCAGACCCGGGCTTAACAGGAACGCCTAGGTGCTCAAAACGCTGACGGGTGAGTTGACGCTCTTTCTTGTTCCTAACATGTTCTTTATAGGCCCTTATGTCAGCATCGTCTTGGCGGCAAAAGATGGTCTTCAAAGCACCAGCCATCCACTTCTTGAACCCTTTATCTTGAGCATTTGCCTTGGGAGGAAGTTCAAACAAGGGATCATCTTCATCATTGGAGGAGCTTTCTTCTTCATTGGGGATAAGCGGAGCAAGATGTTTCTTTATGCTCAGCTCCTTGACCTTGTGCTCAGTGGGATTCTCCTCATTGTCCAAGAGAGCCAAAGGAAGCTTCTTCCTAGTCCACGTGTCAATGATCAACTGCATAATGTGAGCACCAAAGATGGAAGGTCTCTTTTTCATCACCACAGCATACATCTCATGCCATATGATGTCCATCACATCAAGTTTCTTGCCTTGCCCAACCATGATAGAGGATTCAAACAAGAGATCAATAAGCTTCCCATGGATTTGGTCAAAGTTGCCTACACGGGGCAACGGTGTTGCGGTAGATCCTGTGCATGATGTCCCACACCTTTAGCAAGTTCTTTTGGAACCCCACCATGGCACGTCCTTGGATGTACAGATCATAGAGAACCTCGGGCTTCATCGGATTTGAGTTATAGTTGATGCGAAAGAATTGTTGCTGAGCAGCTTCATCAACACAAAGCCATTGTCAACCAAACCAAGAAGAGAGCAAACTCACTCCACTTGGCCTCAAGAACTACATCTTTTGACATCCATTTGATCCGCCTTGGCTCGTCGGAGAAGAAGTGGACAGTGGCAAAGAACTGCATGACAAGGTGATCATTGTAATTTTGTTGCAGCCCAATATAGTCATAAATCCCAAACTCCTTGCAAATTGCAATAGCTTCTCCAAAGTACCCAAGGTGCCTCTCCATGTAATCGGTGTCAATGCAAAACTGTTCACAAACCTTGGTCTTGTGCTTTGGAAGGACTTCATAGAAAATTTTCTCTTGAAATAGATTGTGAAACCCCGGAGTGGTGAAATTTCTGAGCTTAGGAGTGGCATAGGGATTCATCCGCCTTTCTCGAACAAAATCCTTGGATGACATTAGGTTGAGTGACTTGCTTTGAGCAGCTTTGATCTTTGCAGCATTGGACTTCTGACGGCGAGTGGTCTTTTCAGGCAAACTTCAGGTTCATCATCTTCTTCACGAATGCCTTTGTGAACGAGCACGCTTAGCAGCCCGTTTGGTGTGACTCCCACTAGCCTGCTTACCAGCACCTGTGATAGCATAGGAGGATAGCAGGAGATAAGTATTGCAAAAACAACTGAGACCAAACGAGAAGAATCCAAACTGCACAGTTCTGGAAAAATGCCAGTTCCAGCGGTAGTACCGCTGGTCCACCGGTAGTACCGTGGAGCGGTAGTACCGCACGAAGGCGGTAGTACCGCTACCTTCAGATCTAGCGGTTGACTTCCCGGTACTCGCTCGATCTATGGAAACTTCCAACAAAACTTTGCAATGAGGATCCTAGACTAAGTACCATCTATTTCCTACAACTTCTACCACAAGAACTACGGAAAAACCTAACCCCATTGCATCTCAACGAATCGACTAGGTTGAGAGGTAGGAGTGAGAGATTTACCGGAGCTCATCGCGGAGGAGAGGAGGAAGAAGAGGGTGCTTGAGCTTCCTTCTGGCCGGAGAGGGGCTATCCAGGCCGGAGGTGGGCTCCCCGGCGACGAACCGTGGCGGCGGCGGCAGCGGTGGAGTGTGGTTCGAAAAGGGGGTCGGGGTGGAGAGGTAGAATAAAACTACCGCTCCACACCCAACTTAACCCCTGGTGAAAACGCACCCAGCGGTAGTACCGCTGACCCAGCGGTAGTACCGCCCGCGCTGGTACTGACGGTAGCCTGCGGTTGTACCGCTCCTGGGATGGAACGGTAGTACCGCTGTACCACCGGTAGTACCGCTACCTGGTACTATTGACTTCCAGCAAAAATTGCTGAGAATCAACGGTAGTACTAGGCACCTGGTGACTACGGTACCGCTCGAGGGACTGCTGTGCCTGGAAACTCCAGGCAGCGGTAGTACCGCGAGGGCACCGGTAGTACCGGGCACTTTTGCCACGAAACGTCGACGGGTTGGTCACAAAGTTTTACAAATAGAGAGAGGTGTTTATGGGATAGGATATTGGCTTAGGATAGAGAAAGTAACTGGGGGAAGAGAGAAACCAAGTTTGCAAGAATCAAAAGAAAAGCCAAACTTGGTGCTCTCCACAAATGCAAAAGAGGTCTAAAAAACCAAATAAAATCAAATAAGATCAACTCCTCATATGGAGGAGGGCGGTGGCCTAGGCCACCATGTATGAGTGTGTGGTGTGACACCGCGAAGATGTATCTTGGGTTCACGGCCACTACTCGTCATTTAAGCTCACAATTCATAAAATGAAAATAGAGAGGCAAATGAGTTCTTATATCGGCATAATGGGGGGAGGGATAGTCCAATGGATTAGGACCGCACTCCCCCTATGTCCATGCCTACATCCAAACCAAATTACTATTGTCTAATATGGGTAGGTATGCAAGAAGTCCACTAAGTCCAATTGCTTATGTCCACCACATTTAGTTCTCCTCTCAACTCCTTGAATCTTGCTTCACCAAGAGGCTTTGTGAACATATCGGCGAGTTGATGCTTGGTGTTGACATACTTGATTGCAATATCACCCTTCTCAACATGATCTCGTATAAAATGATACGGATCTCAATATGCTTGGTCTTCCCATGAAGTACCGGATTGTGAGCAATTTTGATGGCACTTTCATTGTCACATAAAAGAGGCACTTTGTCACAAATGACACCATAATCCTTTAAAGTTTGCCTCATCCATAATAATTGTGCACAACAACTTCCGGCGGCAATGTATTCGGCTTCGGTGGAGGACGAGGCCACACAATTTTGCTTCTTGGAAGACCAACTCACAAGAGACCTACCAAGGAATTGGCAAGTACCCGAAGTTGATTTTCTATCCATTTTGCAACCCGCCCAATCCGCATCCGAATAACCTACAAGATCAAAGCTTGTCCCATGGGGGTACCAAAGACCATAGTTAGGAGTATCTATCAAGTATCTTAGAATCCTTTTAACCGCGGTTTCATGACTTTCCTTAGGACTTGATTGGAATCTTGCACACATACCCACACTAAACATAATATCCGGTCTAGATGCACAAAGGTAAAGTAAAGATCCAATCATAGAACGATAAAGCTTGGGATCAACTTCCTTACCCCGGATCTAAGTGTAGATCCGCCTTGGAGTCCATGGGAAACTTATATGGCTTGGCATTGTTCATATCAAATTTCTTGAGCATGTCTTGAATATACTTGGCTTGACATAAGAATGTTCCTTCTCTCCATTGGTGGATTTCAAAGCCAAGAAAATATTTCAATTCTCCCATCATGGACATCTCAAATTCCTTGGTCATTAGCTTAGAGAATTGATCACTAAATTCATGATTAGTAGAACCAAAGATAATATCATCAACATATATTTGGCATACGAAAAACTCTCCATTTATCCTTTTTGTAAAAAGGGTGGGATCGATTACCCCAATTTCAAAACCACGGTCTACTAAGAACTCCTTGAGATGATCATACCAAGCACGTGGGCTTGCTTGAGCCCATAAAGAGCCTTATGTAGTAAGTAGACATGGTTAGGAAATTTAGGGTCTTCGAAACCCGGTGGTTGTTTAACATACACTAATTCATTTAGTGGACCATTTAGAAAGCACTTTTAACATCCATTTGATATAAGACAATATTATGAGTAGATGCAAGCAATTAGTAAGCGAATGGATTCAAGTCTAGCAACGGGGGCATAGGTTTCACCGTAGTCGACTCCTTCGATTTGGGTGTAGCCTTGTGCAACCAATCTTGCTTTGTTGCGAATGACTTGACCATGTGAGTCTTGCTTGTTCTTGAATATCCACTTGGTTCCAATGACATTATGTGATGTGTCTTTGGGTCTTTCAACTAATGACCATACTTTGTTGCGCTCGAAATTGTTCAATTCTTCATGCATGGCCGCAACCCAATCCATGTCTTCAAGAGCATCATATACCTTGAGAGGTTCTAAGCTAGACAAACAAGAGACATGACCACAAAAGTTAGATAATTGATTACGTGTGGACACACCCTTTAATACTCCCAAGGATATTCTCTTTGAAGTGTTGTAGATGATCCAATGTTGATGCACGCCGAATGACTCGGCGTTCTATAGCTTGACCAATTGTTTCACCAACACGAACATCTTCATCATTTCCTTCTTCTTGTTCATGGTCAACCCGAAGTGGAGTTCTTGGAGATGGGGGTTCATCATGTTCTTGTTCTCCACTAGAGTTGGGTGGGTCTTGACCATTATCTTGCTCATGTGGATGAATATCTTGATCTTGTTCTTGTATAGCTTGTTGATCAATTGTTGAGGTGGATGGTTCAACTTGAGTAGAACTTGTTCCTTCTTCTTGAGTGTCAATAATAGGTTCTTCAATAGGAATAAGTTCCCCTATGCCCATAGTTCTTATGGCTTGAGATGGAGGTACATCACCTACATCATCATGATCAATATGCTCCGCTTGGGAGCCATTATCCTCGACAAACTCCACATTCATAGATTCTTCAACACATCCGGTGGATATGTTGTAGACCCTATAAGTATGGGAGTTTGCGGCATATCCAACAAGAATACCATCAAAAGTTCTAGATGCAAATTTAGCAATTGGGCAACCTTTAATGTAAACATGGCATTTGCATCCAAATACGCGAAAGTAAGAGACATTTGGCTTTTTACCGTAAGGAGTTCATATGGTGTCTTTTTCATGAGAGGACGAAAGAAGAGCCGGTTTGAGTAGTGGCAAGCGGTGTTGATGGCTTCGGCCCAAAAGTTGTATGGGGAATGAAATTCGGCCAACATAGTTCTTGCCATATCAATAAGAGTGCGGTTCTTCCTTTCGGCGACACCATTTTGTTGGGGAGTATAAGCAGCGGAATATTGGTGTTGAATGCCCTCCCCACTTAGGAAATCATCCATAGTGTAATTCTTGAACTCCGTACCATTGTCACTTCTTATTGCCAAAATCTTGGAGTCATATTGGCGTTGAACAAGGTTGCAAAGTCAATGAATATCTTTTGAGTTTCACTCTTCCTCTTGATGTAGAAAGTCCAACAATATCTTGTATAATCATCCACAATCACCAAACAATATTTCTTGCCACCAAGACTCTCATATGTGGGAGGCCCAAAGAGATCCATATGAAGGAGCTCCAAAGGCTTCTTAGTGGAGATAATGCTCTTCTTGGGGTGATTCTTTTCATGCATCTTTCCGGCTATGCAAGCACTACAAGGACGATCTTTGGAAAAATTAACATCGGTTAGTCCTACCACGTGTCCACCCTTCACAAGAGTTTGCAAATTTCTCATACCGACATGGCCTAGCCGGCGATGCCAAAGCCAACCCTTGTCGGATTTAGCCATTAGACACGTGGCAATTTGAGTGGTCTCTTTCGAGAAATCGACCACATACAAACCGTTCACACGAAATCCAACAAAGGCTACTTTAAGAGATTGAGTGAAGAGGATGGTCACGTGGTGTTTATTAAAGATAACGGTGTAACCGACATTGCATAATTGACCAACGGAAAGTAAATTATATGAAAGGGATTCAACAAGAAGGACCTTCTCAATGGATAACTCCGGAGTGATCACTACCTTGCCATATCCCAATACCTTAAGTCTTGCATCGTTCCCGACGGTGACATGAGAGAATGTGAGTAATTGTTTCAATAGGCCCTTTACTAATTCTTTGCTTCCGGTCATGTGAGATGAACACCCACTATCAATGAGCCATGAAGATCCACCGGAAGAAAAGTCCTACAAGAAATCAAGTCTTTGTTTTAGGTACCCATTGTGGAATGGGTCCTCTTTTGTTAGTCACAAGGGTCTTTGGAACCCAAATAGCATAGTGATAATCATCTCCATATGAAGTGCCAACATATTTAGCAAAAACACAACCATTTCTAGATTTCATAAGAACATATGAAGGGTTGTATTTTCCCGCAAAGTCATTGTGAGTGGCATTGCCCCTTGTGGGCAATGGTAGTCTCCTTTGCTTGTGCGGGCTTGGCCTTCTTCTTGTTCTTGTTCTTCTTTTTCTTCTTGGCAACATAACCAAGGCCCTCTTTCCCTATGTGTGGCTTTTGCGCTTGCAAGAGCTCATAAAGAGGTTTCTCACCTTGAGGGCTTGGCAAGCTCATCCTTCAACCTAGCATTTTCCTCAATGACATTTGCATGATCACAAGAAGAAGTAGAGGAGCTAGGTGGTGCATCAATTTTAGTAGATTGTATTTGAAGTTGTTCAAAAGACTTGGTGAGAGTAGAGTGTTCACTCTCCAAGGCCTTGTGAGCCTTAGTGAGCTTCTCTAGCTCATCGGTTAGTCTATTATGACCAACACCAAATACGATCTTTTGTTTCTCTAAAACTTTGTATTTAGCAATAGCATGGTCACGTTCTTTAATGATTTTAGAAAGAGTTTCATTTTGAGATTCATCAAAATTCTCAAGCTTCTCTTCAAGAGAAACTCGAAGCTCATGCTCTTCCTCAATAGCCATGGTAAGGGAAGCGATCTCATTAGCATTTTCTCTTTCAAGTCTCCCCTTTTCTTCAAGGAGATCTTGTGCCATGCCATATTGATTCATAAGAATCTCAAGCCGAATCTTGCATTCACCTTGCAAGTTAGTCATCAAGAAATCCAAAGCAACATTTTCTTCCTTAACTCTAAGACTCATAAGTTCATGTATTTCATTCATAGTCTTAGAAGGAGGGGAAGATGATACCTCGGAGAGTTTGGCCATGAGACACGTAGCGGATTTGGTGGTGACATTATCATTGGGGGATTCAAAGAGAGAAGGGGTTGTCGATGAAGCAATGGCTAAAGCGGCCACTCCACTTGTGGTTGTTTCTTCTTCATCACTCTCCTCCCCGGACATATATTCTTCTCTTGCCACCAACACCTTGGTAGGTGGCTTCTTGTTGGAGATGAACTTCTTGAAGTAGGGCTTCATGGGAGAAGACCTTGAAGCTTCCTTGAGAATGAGTCTTCCTCCATGTTCTTCACGGTTCTCATAAGGGCATTGGGCAACATAGTGAAATTTATCTTGACAATTGAAGCAAGTCTTCATTTTTGGGTTGCCCTCCTTGTAACCAATTGATTTGTACTTTTGATCACATGAGCTTTAGCTTTAGATGGATTCTTCCAAAAGGTCTTTGCCGCTAGAGCCACATAATCTCTATGAGCACTCATGAGTTCCTCGGGTGCCAAGTAACTTCCTTCTTCATGATCTTGGTCTTCATCTTGTTCCACCACCTTGGCCTTCAAAGCAAGTGAGGAACTTCGGGCCATTCCAAGAGCACGGGCACGAGAGTCTCTAGCAATTTGGGCTTGGACCTTGTAAGATTGCATCTCTTGCATGACTTCATTTGAGGTCAAGGTGTCATAGTTGTGCTTTCCTTGGAGACTCTTCAAGTCGGCCTCTTCAAACGGCATGAGGGCATTCACATACTTCCTCTTGATGTAAGTATCATCCACATGTTTAGCACCAAGGTCTCTATATGCGGAAGCAAGAGCCTTGAGCCTTTGATACATCTCCTCATGAGTTTCATCATCTTTCTTGTAGAAGCCTTCAATTTGATTGCTCATGGCTTCATATCTATTTCTCCTCATGCTATCATTTCCAACGAACACCTCCGTGAGGGATGCCCATGCTTCCTTAGCGGTGGTGCAATCTTCGATGTGATGAATGTTCTTCTCACCCACCGCAACACGGATCACATCAAGAGCGGTGGCATTTAGTTGAGCTTCAACTTCTTCTCGCCTTGTCAAATCATTTTCATCCACCGCCTTGTATCCATCTACAATGATCTTCCAAAGACCTATGCAACCACTTTTCAAGTGAGATTTCATAGAAGATTGCCAATGAGTAAAAGAGGATGCATTAAGACTAGGTGGTGCTCCTCTTAAGTGAATAGGAGGATGAGGGATAGGTAGGTCGGGAGAGTATGCAAAAGGAACTCTAGCATGTTCTCCTTTCCCATTAGGTGTTTTAGATGGGGATTCATTTTTATTTTGGTCCACCCCCGGATCCCTTTATCCTCGTTCTCCTTTAACTCCACTTGAGGAATCTCCAGAGAAGGAGGTGATGCGGTTACCTTTGCTTCCGAGAGTTTTGCCATCATTTCACGCAACTCATCCATTTTGGTTTCCATAGAGGTCTTCAAGTTAGTGAAGTCCTCCATGGAAACCGAAGTGGCCGGAAGAGCAAGAGGGTTCCCATCGGCATCGAAGGCCATATTTCTCTTAGGCGGTTAAGCCCGAATAAAGAGCCGAGGCTCTGATACCAATTGAAAGGATCGTATGGCCACCTAGAGGGGGGGGTGAATAGGTGCTACTCCAATTTTTAATTCTTTTTCGATTAAGGCTTGACACAAAGGTAAATTCTCTAGATATGCAACTAAGATGAATTTACCTATATGACAAGTTAAGTCTAAACAAGATAAGATACAAGTAGTAAATAACAGAAAGGAGTAACCGATCGGGAAGCACGCGGAGACAAGGATGTATTCCCGAGTTCCTCCTTTTTAGGGGAGTACGTCTCGTTGGAGGGGTGTGAGTTTCAAACTCAAGACGCCACAAATGGCCTCACCCTATTCTCCGATGAACCTCGCACAAAAGCTCGGTCCACCTTCCACTATCGGAGACCTTCAAGGCGGAATCCGGAGCCCTTACAACAAGCTTGGAGCACAACCCACAAAAGGATTGGGAGCTCCCAAGCACCACAGCTTCACTACACAAAAGTAGCAAGCAAGTAAGTACAACAAGATGCCTAGGTTTTCCTAGTGGAAACCCTAGGCTCAAATCCCTCAAGTGAATGAGGGGGAAATGAAGAACCGCTTGGTGAAGATGTAGATCCGGGCCTTCTCCTTCAATCCTCCAAGTATGAGTGAGTTTGGGTGGAGGGATTGGGAGATACAATGATTCTTGAGCTTGCAACAATGGTGTATTTCGAATCCGGGCGAGCTCAGCTTCTTGGAGAAGAAGCAGTCTTTAAATAGGGGTCCCTGAAAATCTAACCGTTATGTGCAGAAAAACTGCACAGCGGTACTACCGCTGGGACAGCGGTACTACCGTGCTGGTCTCCCTGCGGTACCCAGTGTACTGCACGACCCAGCTGCGGCGGTACCTCGCAGAGGTACCGTAGCTGTCAGGTATGGCGGTACTACCGCGGCGCTGCCGGCAGTACCGCTGGGATCCTTCGAATAAAACAGAAGGAAACCAGCGGTAGTACGAGGCGACTACCGCCGGGTACCGTAGCGAGTCCAGAGAGCAAATTTGGCCTAGCGGTACCCCTGGCGGTACCACCAGCGGTAGTACCGCTGGCTGAAGCCAGCGGTACCACACGGTACCACCGCCAGGAGAAGTACCAGCTGTGCTGCAGGAGTCCCGCTCCAGGTGGAGCGGTACTACCGTTGCGACAGCGGTACTACCGCCAGACACATAAAAGCTCTACTGAGCTGATTTCCAGGGCCACTAGCTCCAACTTGACACAAAGTTTCGACGATACTTATCTGCAACTGTCAAGCACACATTAGATCAGATGATGTGTTGTCATTATACACCCAAAAAGAGTTTAGAGCAAGTATGCTCTTTCAGTTTTCGATCATCCGGTTCTTGCTCTCCCACTTCTTCATCTGTATACACAAAAGACAAATAAAAATGTTAGGCAACTAAATTGTTCACATGTCGTGCAGAAATATGCCTCATATATTAGATTGGACACACAAATTCATGTGTTGGACTCTAGAAGATTACATGATGACCAAGATTCCATCCAAGGGTTTATATGAAGAATGGTCATGTGAAGAGTTGAGCATATTGCAAGTATGTCTTGAAGGTTTCAAGACATCATCATCATGAAGACGGAGCTTAGCAAGGCTTTCCCATAATGGTGTATGGGGAGCATTTGGAGAAGTCTTCATCAAGCATGTGCTAGCAAGCACAATCAAGAAAGGTGTTCCAACTTGAGGGAGTCAAGATCGTCATCATCTATCTCAAGTGGAATACGCAAGGCAAAGGTATGATCTTGATAGGTTTTCTATTTTACCGATCTCATGGTGTGGGAGACCGGGTTATAGGATAGACGGCGTACTATCAAGAGGGCTCTCAAGTGAGTAACTTGATCGCATCTTTGTGGAGAGCTCAAACCTTTGCATACTTGGCATATCATCTTTCTTGGTTCTTATTTGGTTCTTCTCCTTGTTGGGTTTTGGTGCTTGTTGTGATCCTCATGACAAGCCCAAGTTCTTCGAAAATGGATTTTGGATGGAAAACTTGTTGCGCTCTCGATGTTGGAAATATTACCGGTCCTCCTCGAGATAAGTTCCACACCTCCCATGTGTGATATCTCCTCTATATTTGTGACCCCTAATATTTTTGTAGGAAAGCTCTTGTCGCTACCTTTCCAACCTCGTTGGTTTCATCTCGTTTGGAGCTTCCTTGCAAAAGTTATTGCATATCAGGATTTACCGGTTGTTCTTATTTAGAGAAGGTTTACCTTTCTTCATTTGGTTTTATCCTCACATGATGGACTATGATGTTGCTCTGCATAATCTTGAGGGGCTCTTCGTTGCGATTCCAACGAGCCCAAGAACATCGAAAACGGAGTCCGGATGATCAAGATATGTTCGTTTTCGTTTTGGGCGTTTGTGCAGTTTTTGTCGGCCGGCCCCCAGCCCGGTCCATGCCGGCCTGAGTGCCGGACGTCTCGGCCACCCGCCGGTTTCCCAGCCGGTCAAGGCCGGCCTCAAGGCCGGTTTGGCTCGACCGCGTGGCTGGCTTCCCAGGCAGCCAGGCCGGACCTCCCGCCGGTTTCGGCCGGCCCAGAGGCCGGTTCTCTCGGGCTGCTGGCCGGACCTCCTGCCGGTCTATGCCGGCCCAGAGACCGGTTCTCTCGGGTGCCATGCCGGACCTCCAGCCGGTTTATGCCGGCCCCAAGACCGGATCCTCCCTGCACTGCACAACGGTCATTTTTAGGGAACCTATTTAAGGGGCTTTCTTCCCCAATGGTTTCCTAACCCTTTGAGCTCGTTTTTCCCCTCTCTCTCCTCCATTGTTGACCTTTGAAAAAGCTTGCCTTCTTCTCAATCCCTCCCATGATTCTTGCATATCTTTGAGGGAAAGTGAGAGGAGATCTAGATCAACATTTCCACCAATCCATTCCTCCTCTAAGTGAGGGGAACCTAGTTGATCTTGCTCTTGGATTTCTTGGTGTTTCTCCTCCATTGTTCTTCCTCTCTTATTCCCCCTTAAGTATTTGTTGCTTAGTTGGAATTTGAGAGTGAATGATTTGAGAACTTGTACTCTTGCCTTTTGCATTTGGTGCATCGGTGTGCTCTCCACGAGGATTCGTGGAAGTTGAAAGCTTGTGAACTTGTTACTCTTGGGTCTTTGGACCCTAGATGCCCGTGTGGTGGTTGAGACACTTGGTGGTCACTTGTAGCTGTTCGGGAGCCCCCAATCCCGTTGTGGGTTGTGCCCCGGATCGTTGTTGAAAGGCTCCGGATTTCCGCCTCGAAGGATTCCGATAGTGGAAGGTGAACCAAACCTTTGTGGTGCGGTTCATCGGAGAAGAAGGTGAAACCTTTGTGGTTGTTGAACCATTGTGTTGGTTCACACCTCTCCAACGAGACGTACTCCCCTAAAAAGGAGGAACTCGGGAATACATCCTCGTCTCCGCGTGACTCGGTTATTTCTATACCCGAGCTCTTTACTTATGCACTTTACATTGTTATAGCCTT
Organism: Poa pratensis; assembly: GCA_947311845.1. Taxonomy (NCBI): domain Eukaryota; kingdom Viridiplantae; phylum Streptophyta; class Magnoliopsida; order Poales; family Poaceae; genus Poa; species Poa pratensis. The sequence goes on along the minus strand of CAMZMU010000093.1, from coordinate 3,663,323 downwards.
CGTGCTTAAAGTATTCTATATTGCTATCACCTTGTTGCTTGTCTTGCTTAGCATAAGTTGTTGGTGCACATAGGTGAGCCTAGTTTATTTAGATTGTTGGCTTGTTAATTTAAACACCTAGTTTTATTCCGCAATTATCAAGCTTAAACCGGAAAAGTTTTATTCGCCTATTCACCCCCCCCCCCCCCCCCTCTAGGCGACATCCTTGTCCTTTCAGCTGGGCCTGTGGAGTGTGGGCTGGCTGGTTTGCTTTTTTTTTTTTTGCTATTTATTATTTTTAGAAAAATAGATTAGGAAATATATTATAAATAGTTATGACCATATTCATGGCATAGGTTGTTAAAATGATAGGTTTTGGTCAATATCATTTTAATGTTTAAATGTATATATTGGTATGGGAAATAATGGTGCCAAATTGAGTTGTCAAATATCATTTTCCTTTTTCTACGTGCAAAAATTGACTTTTTGTGAACTAAGTACAAAAAATATTGTGCAAAATGGCACCCATCTAAATATCACAAAGAGTACTCCACATTTGATGGATAATCCCCAAGTATTACAAATTTTCTTGATTTCTATCTAATTTCGCCTAGTTAAATGAGTTTATGTTGATTTTCCGAAATTAATACAAATTTGAACTACAAGTGTTTGATAGTTTGGCCTAATTTTTTTTAAAAAAATATCATTTTAAGGTACACAACCCGTGGTTATATCACAGAAACATTGATAATTTTAGAGAATTTGACCTCTTTCGATGAATAGTCATGTTGGCCATTTTGACCGTTTTTCGAAAAAAATCAAATAAAGTGAAAAACCCCTCAAAAAAGTTATCCTCTATCATGGAGTCCTTTTATGTGTACTAGTTGCTTTGAAAAATGATAAACTTGATTTTGGACAAATTGTTCAAAAAAAAAATTCACAAAAAGGTCTATCATGTATAAACATCTATAAGTTTCAATCCAAATGACCAAGTTATAGCAATACTCACGGCATAGTTTGTGATAAAGTTTTCATATTCGACAAATAGGTGTGTCTTGGTATAGGAAACAATGGTTCCGAAGGGATTTTACAAATTATTTTTATAAATATCATTTTTCTTTTTCTAAGTGCAAAAATTGACGTTTTTTGTGAACTAAGTACAAAAAATATGGTGCAAAATGGCACCCATTGATGACCCACAAGTATAGGGGGTGTATCGTAGTACTTTTGATAAATAAGAGTGTTGAACCCAACGAGGAGCAGAAGGTGTTGACAAGCGGTTTCGATCAAGGATTCACTGTAAATGCTCACAGACAAGTTTTTAGGAGTTTTTGATATTGCAGATAAATAAAATACAAGTAAATAAAATGCAGTAATAATAATTGCAGCGAGTGACCCAATCCTTTCTACAGCAAAGGACAAGCCGGTAGGTTTACTTATGACGACCAAACGTTCTTGAGGACACATGGGAATTTAGTCAAGTGCTTTCGCTTCATATAGCTGATTAATCTTCATTGTTTTGATAAGTGTTGTATGGGTGAACCTATGCTAATGCACCGCCCTTCCTAGGACTAATACATACTTGTGATTATACCCCTCATAAGCATCCGCAAATATAAGAGAGTAATTAAGATAAATCTAACCACAGCCTTAAACTCTGAGATCCTGCTATCCCTCATGCATCGATATACCAACGGGGTTCAGGTTGCTGTCACTCCGGCAACCCCACAATTGGCAAACGAATACACAATGCATTCCCCTAGGCCCATAAAGGTGAAGTATCATGTAGTCGACGTTCACATGACACCACTAGAAGAATAACACCACAACTTAAATATCAAACCATTAAATATTACTCAACATAGTTCACTACTAACATCTAGACTTCTCCCATGTCCTCAAGAACTAAACGAACTACTCACAAGACATCATATAGATCATGATCAGAGGTGATATAATGATGAATAACAGTCTGGACATAAAACTTAATTCAACGGTTTCACTCAATAGCATCAACCACAAGGAGTAATCAACACCGGGAAAGTTTCTCCTATGAACTAGACAAGATTCAACCCTAGATGTTACAGCGGAACGGAGTGGAGCGGTGGAGATGATGGTGTCGGCGGTGGAGATGATGATTATGTTGATCCCAATGAAGTTCAGCTCGATGACGGTGACGATGGCGATGATTTCCCCCCTCCGGGAAGGAATTTCCCCGGCAGATTTCTCCCTGCCGGAGAGCTTTTCTCTCTCTGGTGTTTTCCGCCTCGTGGAGGCGGCGGAATATTTCCTCGATGATCCCCTCGAGCTTAGGGTTTCCAGGGGATGAAGTACGCGAAGGGGCACCGGCAGAGGTGGGCTAGGGCCTCCTCACCACATGGCGGCGCGCCAGCTAAGGGGGCAACGCCACCACATGGTGAGAGCCCATGGTGGCCCACCTTGGCCCCCCCTTTTGGCTGCCTCCGGCATCTGTGAAAATAGGGACTTCTGGATATTTTCCGTCAATTGTTGATCTTCAGACATATGGTGTCTTGACGGTGCTTTTTCCAGCAGAATCCTGACTCCGGTGATTTATTCTTCAATAATCATGAAACATGCAAAATAGGTAAAATAACATAAGTATCATCTCTAAATATGAATTATATTGATGAATAGCAGTAAATTATGATATAAAATAGTGATGCAAAATGGACGTATCAACTCCCCCCAAGCTTAGACCTCGCTTGTCCCCAAGCGAAAGCTGAACTCAGTAAACAAGACCACATGTTTATGGAGTGAAGTGTCAATAAATAAAATACGGACAAGAAGCATCACATTTATAATCACACAAGTCATCTTAGACAACAACTTCCTATCATATAACTTAACTTGAAACAAGTAAAGGAAGTCACAAATAAAGGTGCATAGAGAAAATCATAATTGGTGATGGCAAACTTTGTTCTTGGTCAGAGAACAATTAACAGATTGTACTTATCTTTCGATCAGAGTCTTTATAATAGAGCTTATATTGCAGAACTTACATGCTCAACTATAATAGTCTCCTTACAGTCATTGATAACTTTCAAAGTTGTATCCATTCAGATAAAAGCATTGTGCTAAACAAGGAAGGATAAAAGACATGATTGTAAATATCAACATATAGATGATTGAATCACAACAACTCAAATGCTTGCTTGAGATAGGAGGGAATAGGTTTACTGACTCAACATTAAAGTAAAAGATAGGCCCTTCGCAGAGGAAAGCAGGGATTAAATCATGTGCTAGAGCTTTTCAAGTTTTGAAATCATATAGAGAGTATAAAAATATAGGTTTGAGCTATGTATGTCGTTGTCACCTCCTTAATCAAACTTGTAGGTGTAGCTACACTTGTCGTCAAGTAGGTGGCTTCGGATTGATCGAAACATTATCTTGTAAAGCATTGATGAATAATATAATAATAATGATGGGCCGGGGTTTCAACCCCCTTTTACAGAAAAAAAAAATGATGTTCTGAGTGGCATGAATTTGATTGAATTATGTACCTTGTGGGCTTTCTTACTGAAATCTGCGGTTTTCACCTTTATTCAAAAATAATAATGTGATTGAATTGCATGAGAAATCTTGCCATCCTCGATGACGATCGATAGACCTTATCTTGGGATTTCAAATTGTATATTTCTGTAGACGTGTTTGAAGGAAATGCAAACAGGTTTGGACGGGATTTCTAGGACATGTGCACTTTCAGTGATATCATCAATCTTCATGGAGTTGTTGATATCTCAATCTCTTGTCATGCTTTTAAAATGGAGTAATATGCAGCAGAACCATCTTCTCAATCAAGTAGACTCAGTATTCACCTCAGCAAATTGGATTCCTGCTTTCAAAAAATTCTCAAACATTTATTTAGGGTATGTATCAGGAGGGAGTCTCTGCTGTCCGTGGAACCCTCCAATCTTCCAAGGCCAGCAAGACTTGCTCTGTTGGCGCGAAAAGCAACCCAATCAAGCTCCTCCTTAAATTTCCTTAGGCACGGTCTCTGCTGTCCGTGGAACCCTCCAATCTTCCAAGGCCAGCAAGACTTGCTCTGTTGGCGCGAAAAGCAACCCAATCAAGCTCCTCCTTAAATTTCCTTAGGCACCGGAACAGGCTAGCTCGGACTCCTTTGAAGATGTGCTCATTTCTAGTGATCCAAATAGACCAGAGGGCTAAGATGAAAACTTCCAATCATCATCATTCATAGTTGCAACAAGCTATCCAACTATTTAGTATTTCAATGAAAAATAAAAACATAATTTAACTTTTGCTATGTTCTACACGTAAAAAAGCTACCAATACACATATAGAGCTGTATATGAGCTTATATATTGATTTCTTTTCGCAAAAAATATTGGGTATTCATTGCATACCCATGAATTAGTCTAGCTCCGCCCCTGCCGTGCATGCTGGACGGCAGCAGAGTGTTCTGAACAGTGAGCAGCTAAAATGATGTTGGAGGAGCGATGCGACCACGGCATGTATCGGCTGGTAGAGCAGCCCTCTGGATTTACTGTGCTCCTCTGACCTCTGGTTCGCACTGCTTCTACCTTCCCACAAGCAGTTTCGCACTTCTCCCTTTTTTTATTTTTTTCTGGAGGTGCACTCTCTCCGTGCGTTCTACAGTCTACCTCACGTGAAACTTAAGTTTTCATAGCTAAGCAAGCAAGTCTGCAAGTGCATATAGCTAAGTTTGCAAGTGGATTCATACTGTCTGGTCTAAACATGGCAACCATCTGTTGTTTATTCGGCAATCATGCGTAGTAGCCTGTTTCGTGAATTTTTTCATTTGTCCAGTCAAAAAATGGCCAGAAAATTCAGATATTACACACACTATTATCAAGTTCTCACACCAATTCAGATACAAATTAGTGTTTGGATCCACTGGGTAGACCTGGACATGTGGGATCAGAGTAGGTGAAGCAAGATAGATGAGATGCAGAGAGCACAAAGATGAACTGAGGCATTTTCTTCCAGGTTCTGTCCTTTGACACAATGTAACTACACAGCAGTAACGCTTCAGCTAGTCCAGTATGCATGTGCCAACAAACTGGAGATTCGGTTTACAGGTGCTTCTCAAAGGTCTTGGTTCGACTTGCTGTGTGGCCTCACCTACAAAGTATAAACCTTCAGTTCACGATTTCACTGTTCTCTGCTTCTTAATTTAAAACTTCCTATCTCTTCACATGCCGCCCTTTATTGATCATCTTCGCAATAGAAATTGACCACTCAAGCTCGACTTGTTTTTTGGCTCGACTGAAGGTCGGCTTGAAAAAACGTACTGGGTATAAACACATGGTACTTGAGAAAGATATGTAGATTTCTCAATTTTGCCTTGGTATTCCTAGTTTGATATATCATAACATTTGTGTTAGTAATATCAAATAGAATGAAATAAGAATAGTTTGCAACCTTGAAAGCTGCATCTCAAAATATTTTTGTACCACAAATTTATATTTGGTCTATTAACGATTATGCTCCTTTTCCGGCTTAAACATTTGATTAGGCAACGTCCATGGCTTGAATTATCATAACCACTTCACGGTAACACCTTGTTTTGAACTAGATCACCAAAGCAATGTTACCTCGCTCATAACTTTTTTTCGAAATACACCTTGCACAGTGTCGTCTGACGTCATGGTGGCGTCGACGGCAAGCCTGACGTCGATATGTTGATCCCAATCTGAAGATGGGTTCGAGATGGTGCGGCGACGACTACTGGACCGTGCGGTGTGCGCTGAGAGTCTGCTGAACCAGTACTCCGGTTTTGGATAATGTTTGTAGGTGTGATGATAGGGTAGACGGCCCTGGTCACTGCCACCTCCTTAATCAAACTTGTAGGTGTAGCTACACTTGTCGTCAAGTAGGTGGCTTCGGATTGATCGAAACATTATCTTGTAAAGCATTGATGAATAATATAATAATAATGATGGGCCGGGTTTCAACCCCCTTTTACAGAAAAAAAAATGATGTTCTGAGTGGCATGAATTTGATTGAATTATGTACCTTGTGGGCTTTCTTACTGAAATCTGCGGTTTTCACCTTTATTCAAAAATAATAATGTGATTGAATTGCATGAGAAATCTTGCCATCCTCGATGACGATCGATAGACCTTATCTTGGGATTTCAAATTGTATATTTCTATAGACGTGTTTGAAGGAAATGCAAACAGGTTTGGACGGGATTTCTAGGACATGTGCACTTTCAGTGATATCATCAATCTTCATGGAGTTGTTGATATCTCAATCTCTTGCCATGCTTTTAAAATGGAGTAATATGCAGCAGAACCATCTTCTCAATCAAGTAGACTCAGTATTCACCTCGGCAAATTGGATTCCTGCTTTCAAAAAATTCTCAAACATTTATTTAGGGTATGTATCAGGAGGGAGTCTCTTCTGTCCGTGGAACCCTCCAATCTTCCAAGGCCAGCAAGACTTGCTCTGTTGGTGCGAAAAGCAACCCAATCAAGCTCCTCCTTAAATTTCCTTAGGCACCGGAACAGGCTAGCTCAGACTCCTTTGAAGATGTGCTCATTTCTAGTGATCCAAATAGACCCGAGGGCTAAGATGAAAACTTCCAATCATTTCTAGCTTTGCCTTTTATATTGATATAGAAGGAGCAAAGACAAACAAAAGGCCAAGGCCTAAAAAAGGCCGTAGCCCAAAGAAAAACAACAAGATTACATAGCGCCTAACCCCCGATGATTTCTGCTAACTTTTTCGCTCCCGCCAAAATCCAGTTCTTGCTTTCGCTCTTGATGTGTTGAAAAAGGGCCGAGGGCATTGTGAACTTGTTGTTGAAGACCCTCGCATTTCGCTCCTTCCAAATCTCCCAAGTGATGAGGATTATCGCCGTCTGCATACCCATGCGAGATGGAGAGGGCAGAGAAGCAAGCTATTTCCAGTAGTCAAACATGGTGGCCTTGGAAGATTGGAGGCTTTGGATGATGGAGGGGCAGTGAAGCCATGCCGAAGCCTCCGACCAGATCCTTTTGGAGTAGCGGCACTCGAAAAGTATATGCCTTCCCGTCTCAGGCTGGCATCTGCAAAGTTGACACAACGGTTGATGTGGCCATCCTCTGATGGCGAGACGGTCAGAAGTCCAAAGGCAATTCTGAACAGCAAGCCAAGTGAAGAAAGAGCACTTCGGAGGGGCCCATGTGTTCCAAACTACCATCATGAATGGGCATGGAGAAGATCCGATGAACTGAGCTTTGTAAGCAAACTTAGCCGAGTAGACCCCCGTGGTCGATAGGGTCCAAGTGATGGTGTTAGCAATTCCTGGAGACAGAGTGATCTCCTGAGTGAGTGTCCAAAGGTGAATAAACTGCGTGATGTGATCCACCGTGAAGTTATCAACGCGGAGGTCAGCAATCCATTTGAAGTTAGTGAGTGCGTCGTGGACATTTCTGTTCTTCCGCTTGGAAGCATCAAAGAGGTCAAGGGCAAGCACCCTAGGACTGAGCCCTTGGAGCCAAGAAGATCCCCAGAAAGAAGCTTTGAGGCCATCGCCGATAGTGACCTGGGTGGCTGCATTGAAGAGACATTTGTCGGTGTAGTCGGTCGGTGTTTTGGAGCCCACCCAAGGCTTCTCAGGTGAGGCCCACTCATGCCACAGCCACCTCAGTCTTAGCGCCCTGGAGAACTTTTCCAAGTTGAGAATTCCGAGCCCACCAAGGACCTTTGGCCTACAAACCTTGTCCCAGCTAACCTTGCACTTGCCTCCACTAACCTTCTCGCTGCAGTTCCATAACATGCCTCTTCTGATTTTGTCGAAAGCCTTGAGCAAGCTCTTATCCGCTTTGATAGCCGTGAGCAGGAAGATGGGCATCGAGGATAGCACAGATTTGACCAGGGCCACACAACCCGCCCGGTTGATGAACTTTCCCTTCCAAGGTTGCAGCCTAGAGGCAGTCTTATCGATGTAAGGTTGCAAGTCAGCGCGACGTAGCCTCCCAAGCGCGAGAGGAAGCACCAAATATTTGATGGGGAATTGGGCGAGGGGTGCCGGAAAGTCTGCCGTAATAGTGGTCAAGTCGATGTCGTCGCAGCGAATATGTGAAATGGAGCTCTTGGTGAAGTTGGTAACAAGGCCTGTAGCCTCGCCGAAATTTTGCAGAGTGGATGCGAGGTTTGAGATGTCGTTTGCAGTTGGAACCAGGAAAATTGCCGCGTCATCGGCGTAGAGTGATAGACGCAGATTTGCTAGCCGGTCCGGCAAAGGTTGCAGAAGTCCCTCTTCAGTGGCGAGCTCCAACGTCCTGTTCAGAGGATCGATGCCGATGTCAAAGAGTATCTTTCTTGGTCATGATCATCTTAATGATTTCAACCTTAACGGAATATGGTTCTGTTATGGTGGCGGCTTTGGTTACCATGCATATGCCAGATCCCTTTGGCCCAAAAGAGCTCGGTTAATTTATACTGAGCTAAGGAAAGGGCAGAGGAGAAAAACTATATTGGCATTAACTTTACTCATTTATTGTACTCAAACTATTTCGTAGTTCTTTTTTCCCTCCTGAATTCTCCCATGTGTCTTCTCAGTGAGCAATATCTCGTTGTCCTGATGAATACATCAGCTATCTTTTATCCTTCTCGTTTCTTTGATCCCACTTATTTAAACAACAAAATGTGGAACGACAGAGGGGGATAGGAAAAAATGCTAGGAAAAGGGAGGAGAGCGATAATACGTATTCACATGACTCTTGCATAGGAGTGAACTATAAAAAATGCTACTACCAAGTAGCAACACTCGACAATGTTTCAATTATCATTACTCTTGCGGATGATGGGGATGGGAAGTATCGGAAATAGGATAGGCACCGAAACTGACTGACCAAGTAAGACACTAAGACGGCTTCAAGTACACGAATTCGGCCCACGGATTGCAATTCAGGGTCCTGCTTCTCAGAACTGTGAAGGATGACTTGTGGTGTGTCTGGCCGCCTGCGAGCTGCATGTTCATTACATGGTTTCTCATCCAGAATCAGGCATGGAGTGTTGACAAATTGATGTGTCATGTGTGGCCCAGCTGCTGTTTCTGTCATGTGGGTGTGAGACAGCTCGACTTCGCTTCCTTTAGTGACCGGTCGTTAAATCTTGGAGAGCTTCCGGTTGTCATTAGGCCACATGTTTGGCATTAGGCAGGCCATCCTAGTATTTATTACTAATCCGTAGTTCTTACTGGGTCACATATTGTCTTCCATTCGAACTGCAAAGCAAAGCCAAGGCAAAGGAAAGTCCGAGGGAACAGACACGCAGACATAGAGAAGACTTGGACTTCTCCTCTCTTCCCGTCTACAGTGCAGAGAGGCGATTTTTTGAAACCACCGCATCTCCCCACCTCGCTCGCCTCCGATCCGTGGATTTCTCCGTCTCCGCCGGCCGCTCCGGCGGCGGGAGGCTGGGGAATCCACGGATCGAGGCTTGTACATAGTATAGGGGTAGGTTTGGTACCGGCCGGCGGCGTCTTGGAGGCAGGGAAGCTGCTGGTTTCGTGTTTGGTGTCGGTGCGCTCCCCTTCTGGCGACAGGGCTCCTCGGAGCTTCTTCGTCAAGCGGCTGACTTCCTCGAGCTCGGCGGTCCATGGATCTGGCGAGTTCGTCGTGCCCCGTCTGGGATCGACTTGGCGGCGGTCCCGGTGTTTGTTGTTCAAGGTGAAGATGGCGTTGAACCTTTCCGCGACGACGACGGCGCTACGGCGAGTAGGGTCTTCGGATCCGGCGATTGGCGACTTCCCGGATGCCAAGGGGCTGGCTCCTATCCAAGGCGTGAAGCGGAGCAGCGGCAGCGGCGCGTCACCGACGGCTCCTTTGTGTCGCCTGTGCCGGGATCTAGGAGAAGAATGACTTCTTTGTAATTTCTTTTTCTTTCTGGATCTTTCTGTAAGAACGGTGGTTTAATGCAATCTGATCCTTCCGCTAAAAAAAAGGAGAGTCCGAGGACAGGCGACACAACACAGTGTGTCTATTCACTCATGTGATGTACGACAGAGAGAATACAAGACAATATGCAATATAAAGATGGGGAGCGACACTGCAACAAATTTCTCATTTTCATTGCATATGATGGGGGTGTTAAGTATTGTAAAATGCATATGTAGCATGTTTATGCATGTACCCTCAAAGCAATTCCACATATTACGGGCATGTGAACTCGTAACATTCGGTGATACAGAGACATCTACAACTAGAGTAGTCTATGAGGATTGAGAAAATAGTGTAGTGCGTCCGGATGCAAGATGGCCGTGTGAAGAAGAACCAACCATATCTAGTAGAAGAAGTTGCCACACAGGTTGCTGCATTTAGTGAGCAAAAATGGCCTAGAAGATGAATATATACGGGGAACCACAGGCAAGGAGAACGGTAAATGTGTAATAGCCAGCTTCACCCAATTTTTCTTATTAACTGATCAATTTTATTTGGACTTAATGAAGGGGCTGCTGGTTGCTCGCAAAAAAATTATTGTCTCCTTGCATGGGAAATATTCTTTCTTGACGTTGGTAGTAAAAACTCAACTTGGGTACTAACTACTAAGCTGAGAAGTTGCAGTACTACCCATAAACGACTGGAATGTTTCTCAATACCAAGAGTACGAATCTTGACAGATGAATTTCAGGTGGCCTTGCTCTTCTTCTGGTGACTACTCTGCCCGGTCTACCTACGCAAGACTTTGTCAAGGTGTCACTCGTTTTACTGCTGCAGACGCTATCTGGGGATCAGGTGCACCTCTAAATTGCACAATTTTCATGTGGCTTCCAGTCCAATTGAAGCTTTGAACATCTGACAGAAGAGTCAAGCACGGGTTGCAGGATGAGCTGGACACTTGCACTCTCTGTCTTCAGGTTACAGATATGACGGTACACATTTTGGCGCTGTATGTCTATGAGAGTGATAATTTGGTTAAGAGTTTTGCAGGCGGAAAGGCTAACGCTCACGCCACCACCATAGTGTATTAGTGTGTGTGGTTCTTAATTAGTCGCTTTCATGAACTGGTACATGGTCCTCATGTTCCATTGTAAGCAGTCTAGTTACAGCACCAACTACCACCATATGGTTTCTGAATACCAGTTTCCTCGTCTCTATATACCCTATGTCTTATTCTTTCTTGTACATGCGTGTTTACCATATTCAATATAGAGATATCCAATTGCGATGCAAATTTAGTAGCTATGTGAAAACCCCACCACGTGAAGATTTTCGGCCAGTGCAAAATGCTTTCCCATATTTGTGTGTCCTCTGATTTCGGGAAAAATTGGAATGAGCATGGGAGGTATTAGGAGTTTGATATCCAGACGTGAAACACATGCTGGTAGAAAACTGATTGTATTGATAAGAACTATGGTTCGGTGCAGTATGTCTGATATTTATTCTGTTATATAGCCCTTAACCTACAGAACTCCCAGATTAGGAACTACCTTTTCTTTCAGAAAATTACTCTGTCAGATCCATGCGCACACGTCTTCCATGTGTGGAATATTTTCGATTAAGAAAGCTCGAGCTTGAGAGAGTGTTTGGTTAGGCTTTTTATTTGGCTTATAAGCCACAAAAGCACCCTAATTAGGTGCTTTTGTGGCTTATAAGCCAAAGCCAAAAGCAAAGAAAAAAGCCCAACCAAACACGCTCGAAGTCTGTCTGGTATATTTCCTGAAATGGTTAGAACCTCCTTCTCCAGCCATTTCTCAGTCGTGCTTCTAGCATGAAGGGCCCGCAACGTGGTTGCTAGGTTAAGCATGACCATTATCCTACTAGATAACTTCACTTTATAATAGTGTTCTTGACGAGTGTCGGGAACCATCTACGTTTTTAGCTCAGCCAACCCATCTTTTTTTTAAGCGTGGGGCAAAAGTTTTGTCCCTTACATTAATTAAGGAGAAGGTTGCAAGAATGCAAGTTTTGGAGCCGAAATTATTACTCTTGCTAGGGGCTCATCTTCATATCCGACCCGATAGACACAAACCTAGGGGCTTCTACTCTTGCTCATTTTGACTGGCCTCATGTGTGGACTGATGATTCTCCCCCATACTAGTAGAAAACAATTAGGTAATAAAAAAGTCTAAAGGGCCCTCATATAAACAAACGGTTGGATGAGATTTATACTAATCCCGCCAAGCGCCAATAATAATAATAAAATTAGTAAAAGGTACCCTTAAACCGGCCAACAAGGGAGACACAAGAAGACAAAACAAGATGTAAATGTGTCCGGCGACGCCACAGCTAAGTTTAATTTTTCACCTTACATGTGGCACTCAAAAAATGCAGCATACATTAGATATCCAATAAAAAAAACACATAGTACATATGTGCGAACTGTAGATATATCTACGACTAGAGTAGTACAACAGGACTGAGCTTGCATCACCCTACAACACATGCATGCTTCTTTCCATGATACATGCAGATGTCCCTGTGTAAAAGAACCAGTCATGGCAAAAGCTGTGGCCACAGGCCACCGTACACGGAGGTTCTTCCACCATTTTGGTTAGCGAAATATTACAAAAGATGACTATATGCAGGATTGAGTTCTCGGCATATTGGTAGAACCAACACGTCCATGTGTCTATCAATCTATGGACTATGGGGGCCAAGGAGTCCAATCAATATGTGACGCAGGCTTCCTAATCCATATTAACGTCCCATGATCGCCACACACAAGTGTAAATGTAAAGCCAGAAGATGTTTGTGGTGCACACATGTGAATCTCAACTAATGATTTGTATGTTTCTCTTTTTTATGCTCCAATTTTACTCAAAACTTGGCATTTCATTAAAATATACTCAAATTACCTCTCATTTTCTTGTTTACTATGTTCCTTTCTATTACAAACCCTCCCAGGCTACGAACTTAGCATAACCATATTGGGCTGGGAAACGGATGTAAAATGCAACCTCCTAGATTCAAATTTTCGCAACTTGGATTTTGTAATTTCTTCTGCATGTTCCCAAGAAAGAACAAAAGAGCGCATGTTCGGCTGGTACTATCTCCAGAACAGAGACCTCGGCATTATATTTCTTGATGCAAACTCTTGTTCTTTTTTTGGTTATAATTACTCTCTATTGTCAACAACGTTGTTTCACAAATTTAGGTGAGAAGAGATGACTTACCTTTTTGTATAGCTCCTTGCTAAAATAGTGGTCCTCGGTCCACACTGCGAAAGTCGCTTTGGATCCTGGCCTCCATGGAGCTCTTTTTCTGAATTTTTTTAAAAATTGACATTCTAAAATTTAAAGAAGAACAAAAAACCCTAGATGTTGGCAAGGGCGTATTCTACAGTCCTGTAAAATTTCAGTTCGAAATAGTCTGTTCTCCCGCCTACACAAAAATAAAAAATTCTGAAAAGGCTGAAAATTTTCGAATTTCGTATTGTTCACCAATTCAGATCTAGAAATTTTTCATTTTTACACAACCGAAATACAAATATTTCGCATTGATTTTTTGCGCAACATTAGAAAAAAATCATTGTCGACAACTAGGATCTATTACTGAATTTTTGAATCTTAGAAATATTGTTTTTTAATTTTATAGAAAACGGGCTCCATATGGAGCCGTCCTCCAAAATGCTGCACTCTCCTCACTGCCCTTACACTAGCTGAGACATTCAGTGATACAGAGACATCTACAACTATAGTAGTCTACTAGGACTGAGTTTTCTCAAATATAGTGCAGTGCGTCACTTGCTAGTTCACCGTGGTATCTCATGAGGCAAGGAGAACAGTAAATGTGTAATAGCCAGCTTCCCCCAATTTTGCTTATTAACCGATCAATTTTCTTTGCACTTAACGAAAGGGCTGCCGGTTGCTCTGCAAAATACTAGAGGATACCCACACGTTGCAGCGGCCATCTCTTGGAAATTCTATTGTGTGAATTTGTCTATATGGACATGCAAGATTCTATTTGCGTCAATAATTGTGAGGCTAAATTTTGACGTGAAATATTTGTGTGTTTGACAGATTAAATTTCATGTTGCATGTAAATTATTAAAACAGTACATAAGATGAAATTAACGGGCTGATGAGACCGATAATGCCGATAGATTGGTTGAAAATATGCTATGCATGTTTCGCGTAAAGTTTATGAAAATTGCTTAAATTTTTACAGCACTTAATAGTTACATGTGTTTTCACAATGAAAACAATGTGCAGAAAATTCGCTTTGTTGGTTGAACCGATTAAGAACTATAATAATTGTTGTGTTAAAAAAGGATGATTGAATATTTAAATTGCAAAAAAAAGATGATGTTGATAGGTTGCATGGAGAGATAATCAAACGATGATGTGGAAAATTGGGTGAAATAATACATGCTAATAAATGTTAGTGGGATGAGGTGGATACTTGAATGATTGGTAAGATGGATGAGGTGGACAATTGGTTGGTAAGAAAGATGGATGATGTAGATAACTTGTATGTTGAGTTAGAAAAATAATTAATGCAGGTTAGCGGGGTTTTGCTTTATAAAGTATAGATAGATAGATAAATTGTCTCATCGTGCAGGAAATATTCTTTCTTGACATTCATAGGAAAAACTCACTTACGTTCTAAGCTGAGAAATTGCAGTACTACTGATGAACGACTGCCATGTTTCTCTCAGCACCATACCATGTGAATGTTCCCATGTACGAAACAAGACACCTACCACACCGACTACGACCATATATGGTCCCTACCATACCCAATTTCTTACACTTGTATCTATAAGTATCTTTTCTCTTCTCCATTTTTGTTCCTTCGTGCCTTGGCCATATAAACGTGCATATACGGTAGAAATGCTGAAGAAATAATTGCTACAAAAGCTATATACCTGTGCGTGCTTCTGAAAAAAAATCCATTTACGTTGGAATGAGCATGGGAGGTACCGGGAATATGAGATTGAGCTACTTGCAAGCTCACGGCAGATAACTGTTTCTAATAACACAGAATCTCGTTCTATTTTGCTCGTTTTCCATTTGAAGAACTAGACAAACTATATACCTTCTGCTCGGAGAAAGATAGTTACTTAGATGGTCAACTCATTACCGTGTTGATTAGCTTCTCAACCCGTGATATGTTTTCCATATGTGTAGTTCTACAGCCTGTTCAAGTGCACCTTGATAGTTGATGCTTGACGGAATCATCTCAAGGTATTTGTCCTCACAGGTCTGAAGGACATTTTGTACAACATAGTTACCAAACTGATCCTTCATCAGTGCCCTGCATAAACAAAATGGGCAAACTCATGAATGGAGTGTGTTAAAACCACTGAAGTATTGCAATGGATCAACACATTTATAATCTACGTGAAAGCCTCGCCACGTGAAGATCTTCTGAGATGTGTTTCGAACATTTATTTGTTCATTATGTTGAAATCAGCATTGGAGGTATCAGGAGTTCGATATCCAAATCGAGACTTGACCCTACGAAATTGATACAGAACATTTGTACCAGCTGCCTTAGTAGCATAAAAATACAAGTCCAGATGAACATGGATTTTGCCTTCATCGTTTGGTAATTATGGTCCTGATGTTCCAAAATGAACTACCAAACTATGGTGGCATTACATGTGGCAGTGAACTATAGAGATTAGAACTGACTTGTCTAGTTAGTATAGGCTGTAAGCATGTGGCTACCACCATACTGATAGCTTAGACATTGCCTATACAAATGCAGATTCACCCTTTATCCCCCTTTTCAGCGTCAAGGAAAACTGGATCAGGAATGCTAAACATAGCTTTCAAGAACAAAGTAAATCCTGTTTAACAGCTCAACCAGAAACAAATTTAACATCACAATTCACCAGCTAACAACTCCATAGAATGTACAGCTATATATCCACCTGTAAACTTGTACATGGCCAAAAAGATATACAGCGGCAAAACCTAACGCTCATCTAGTTACTCAATGTTCCCGCAAACCCTCCAGATTCTGTACAGGACGCCGGAAAGGAACATCAAAACCTTGTTTCTCTCTACCAAGGCCTCATATTACAATGCACGCTGTACCAAAGGAAACCTCCACAGTCGGTTCTTGTTACACCAGAACTGATGCCGACGCTTAAAAAGATTTGGCATCAACATCTGTACACTTCGATGGCTGTTGACACTGGCAGGTCGTCTTGGACACCATCCGCACCCGGTTTTCTGAAACCATGAAGAAAATGTTAGGAATTTGATTTAGAAAAATCCAAGCACTGGGATAGATAAGTTTCACGTCAGCTTACCTCCAGTGATGATTAGCTTCTCGACCCGTGCAACGATATGTTTTCCATATGTATAGTTCTTCAGTTCATTCAAGTGCACCTTGATGCTTGACAGAATCATCTCAAGGTATTTGTCGTCACAGGTCTGAAGGACTTTCTGTACAACATAGTTGCCAAACTGATCCTTCATCAGTGCCTGCACAAAAAATGGGCAAACTCGTGAATGAAATGTGTTAAACCCAATAAGAATTGCAATGCATCAACATGTTTGCCACACAGCTACCAAAAAAACATATACTAAGTGCCAATGAGCAGATGAGTGTGGAATTGAGTGAAGTTGTTTGCTATCCAGTGAAGTAGCAAATAACTCTAATACTTGTTTAGATCAAGTAAAATGTTCATAGGAGTGAAGATAACTCTATAGTTCACAGGTCATAGATTAAGTGAATCCGATATTTGGGGTTTTCATGGAGAACTATGTTTTGAGATCACCAAGAAAAGAGAAGGATTCCATATTCATGGAACACATGCTTCGAGCGGTTAGTACTACCTACCAAAGGGCACATATCACATCACACAATCTAATTGGTGGTTCAGAGGGGGTTGTCATGTATCGTTGTGTGGTGTAACAGGAAATAGATGGTCTCCAAAACTAGAATAGCTTCATTGAAAAATATGCAGTGAAGCAAAATGGTGCGAGAGAGGACAAACCTGGAATGTTTGACCACAAGATACAATTTCCCTTATAAGGCCATCACGTTCATCGGGAGTTCCAAAAGCCAAACATTTTTCAACAACGTTAGATGCATATTTCTGCTGGCTCAAGATCACCACTTGCCCAGAGAGCTTCTGAATAATGGATGATCGCTCCTCTGGCTTCCCATGTTGCAAGACATGCTGAAGAATGTTTGAAGGTTTGTCAAAATCTACGTAACTCAATACTGGAACAGAAGCAGTAATAACATGGAATGGACAAAAACAAACATATCAAAAGATTTGAGCTTCACAAGGCTTCAGTTTTCATTATGGATTGCTAATATAACTTGCATCAGAGCTCTACCATTAGATATAGGAATGGCAGTTAACAATCCAATACAAATTTGAGTAGGGAACATCAAGGTTGATATTATCTTACTAGATTTATGATGAAATATACTTCTGAAATTTATAGTGACTTTTATGTGAGACAACATGTTCCACAGAAATTGAGGGTCAACGTGCCATCTTGGAAGGATTTATCATGCCCTAAAAGATATCCATTTTGTATCACAAGGACTACTGTTCAAAGTTCTATCTTGGGATGGTGAACATATGGAACTTTATTTTATAACATACAGCAACATTTTTAAACCAAAAAATATGAACTAGATTGTCAATTGATCATGTTATGTTTTGTTCAAGTCTTGCTAAAACAGTCATTTTTTACAGGGCAAATTCCTTAATGGATTAAAGAAATTTTACAGGGCAAATTAAGGTCACACCAAATCATCCATCATGAGACCTACAACTTGCAACTAGTTCAGGAAGTGTATCATATTATCAGAGCATATAATAGATGCAAGATGACTATTCTAGTTAGATATGTCACTCACAATTTAACAGAAACAATTTCTTTGGTTAGCGACATATAAATTATTAGGCTACACTACGACGAATCAATATTATACAGGTCAACAAAAAATAGAAAAACTAATTCTAATAAATACATTATAGAGAGCACATTGACATACTTGAACAACATAGTTCCCATATTTATCTTCTGTCAAACCAAAAGCATGTTGCACAATTTCATTCATCACAGCACTTTGAGTCACTGCATCATGGCAATGCTCCAAAACTCTCTGTAAAATAATGTTAGTCTTGGTTAAAAAAAGATCAGTCTAAAACTCAAAGGTGAGAAACGTGAAAAATTATACCTGGATAACTCTGCAGCCATATTGGTGAGTACAAAGCACACAAATTTGCGCTAGTATAGGCTCTATAACAAATGGGATACGGTCTTCAGGAACACACTCAATGCACTTCTGGATTACATGGTTGCCATTCTGATCATTAATACATTTGAGAACAGAATTCTTGAGCTCATTAACAATTTCGATCTTCCTGTCCATATCAACTACCTCAATAACCTGCAAATAGTGAATATTAGAATTTAAATTTTAAAAAGCGTGACAGGGATATATTAAACTCAATTGCAAGTGTGTCATGGCCAACCAAATCCACAGTACATTTACCACATACAAAGAAAAATTGAAGGAACGAGTTTTGAATGGATTGTGTGGTTAAGTGATAACTGTAAGCATTACACTGGAACAGAAACAAAGCAATAACACTGAACTGACCTTTTGAACAACTCTGCACCCATACATCTGAAAGCTAAGATTCAAAATATGACCATTGAGTTTATCTGCTAACTGGCTCAACTGGCTCTCCGTAGCAAACTCAAAAAACTGTGAACAGTAAATTGCAAATATCAGTATTTCTCATTTCTCAAAACAAATGACAGTATCTATTCTCAGGAAAAACGGAAAAAAAATATTAGGACAGATTGGCATACCTTCTGAATCACATAATTACCAAACACGTCTGTTGTCAGAGCAATAGCATTGGCTAGTATCTCTGGAAAGATCTTTTCCCTATCTTCAGGTGATGCTTCTTCTAGTTTCTGTTGAATAAACCGACTTCCATGTTGATCCACACTGCATTAAGATGAGAATAAAATGATTTTGCAGAAATGTTTTGATTAAAAAGTCAACTGCAGAATGAACAAATAATATACCTGACATTCATAACATGGCCAACTGCATCAAGTAGCTCCAAGGAATCATCAACATTTCTATCCAAAGAATCAACATACTGTGCTACTGCATTATCTTGATTGCTCTGTAGGCCCAGATTTCTACCACCTGACCTTCTATTATTTGAGGAGAGGCATGATTGCTGGTCACCATGACATGAAATGCTCCCCAAATTAGGATGGGTGTGGGACCCTAATCTTTGAACTCTTGAATAGGGCACACGAGGCTCATCGTGATAGAGCCTGTTACTATTATATGAGAGACCAGATTTTGGTAGATAATTATCATCATTCTGCAGACACTGCCGTCCAAAGTGATCCTCAAGGTATGGCCTACGATTCCTAGGCACATCCAAGTCTCTAATGGTGTTGTTTCTACTGCTTAGGGGGTTTATCATATTTGTCATAGCTGCATCACGGAGATAATTAGCCTCTCCGTGCAAATTGCCCAACTGCATCAAAGTTAGCTTCTCAGCAAAAGATAGGTGGCCTACATTATTAATGTGGTGGTGATTCATCCTAGGATCATTGGGACCATCAATTGAGCTGTTCTGCCTGCGTAAAACATTCCCACGCGGGGAGCGAAAACCAAAGTTCTCAGACCTGGATGTGCGAAACATATTACCAGCTGAAGGAGAACGGCTACCATCGGCCATACTGGAGTTGAAATCTCTTTGATGTATGAACATTTCATCAAGCAGCTCATTCTCATGACTCCTTTCATCAAATGGTATCCTATTAGATAGCCTCAACCCAGAAAATGTATCTGAAAGATCGGAATCGGAGAGATATGAAGAATCAAAGTCCCTTCGGCCAAAAGTATTCATCTTTCCCATGTTTGACACGAAATGATTTGGGTGCCTATGAAATTCAGCATCCTGTTCTGTCCATGTTGAACCCATATCAAATGCCGAGTGGTCTGTCATTGCATCAACACTATGAACTCTGCTTGGTCCAAATTTATGCCCATCAAACTCTACGCTACCATTAAGTTGGATGCCTGCTAAACCTTTAGATAGTAATGCAGAGTTGCCAAAATGGTCCTGAAAGAAAGAATACAAAGCTTACAGCAAGTTATGCATTAATTATGAAAGCATAAAAAATGGAAGCACATAAATCTGAAAGTAGTGTCATTATATGAGATGGTTCACAAAATCAGGATAGATGCGAAGTTTCCAATAATATTTGTATGTTGCCAGTTCAGATACAGGATCGCAAAAGAACAAATACTAAAAGTTACACTATCAAAAACAGAAGTCATGAAGTCACAAGCACTACGAGCGTGCAACATATTCCCTTACAGGGTAGTACAGACAGCGCATAAATGTGTCTAGATGCATGGGTGACAAAGTACAAATAACAAAAAGAACAGAGAAGCCACAACAACAATTAAGGAAACATCATTATTTCAAGAAGCAGCTAGCTATTTCCATAACAAACAACAAATAAAAATATAAAGAAAAGAAAAAGTAACAAGTCAAGATGTGCTCTCGATTTGGCAGATCATGGGACGGCTGCACCTGACCAGACCCTACCCTATTTCTCTCCCCTTCACCGAAACAAGCCCCAGCTTCCCTCTCGTAAAGTCCCTATCTACCAGCCTCTATCTCGACATCGATGCATACCTTCCTCTCGATCTATCTCATTATCCACACAGAGAAGAGAGTGCAAGGAATCTGAGTCATTTGGCACAACACTAAAGGGAATGTCAGAACTATGTTGGTTCAGTTTCCTGCTAAACTTGATGTATTTGCTCTTGGATCAAACTGAACAATAACTTTGAGAAAATACACAAAAATTATTGTACCAAGATAAACTATTAAAACAATATGGAACTCCAAAAACCATGCTTGCCATACAAGCTTGAAGATGGTCTTATCTACATTGAACATATTAAGCCCATAACATCACATTGAACATATTACACCATACTGGAGTAGACAACACTATAATAAGAACTATCCAATGGAGACACCAGGACCAGGATACTAAAACCGATATAAATAACCCATGTTATATTAGAATAAAGCCAGATGGTCTTATCTACATTGAAACGGAAGGAACAGGGTATCTACGAAACGATAAGCCACGTTCCCCTGGTGAGAATGCCAAAGCAAACGGTTACAACTGAAGGTTATAAACATGCACAAAAAAGATAACTCAAGTGTTTGCCAAATACAAAATTGAAAACCATGTGCAGCATGGCTCATTATGTCGAACACTGAATTTACAAGCTAGGCTTTATGCAGCCCAGATTACACGATAAAAGGTAAAATTTGAACAAACAAAAAACTTCGAATTGAACCCTTCCAGCATTCCAGTCTACTTGTTACAAAGTGTCAAAAATTTGGACGAAGCAGTCCAATGAACTGACAAAACCAGACAGACCGCATATTGATCAAAAAGATAGCAACATTGCCAGCCGGTCATCAACAAACACTCCACTCAATTGAGTGTCCAAGAAAAACACGCAGGAGAGCTGGAGCGATGATAATCGCCTGCCAATTTCATTACACCTCCTATATCTGCACCATTAGAGCCCAGACAGCCATGAAAACGATGGAAAGATCTACGCATTGGTCAACTTCATTGCACCTGAACCATCAAATCCAATCCCCGTCCAAGCAAAAACTTTGGCACAATGTACTCGTTCAGAAACAAACCAAGCAGTAGCCCTCAACTGCTGCACCTGTTTAAATCTGACTACGAACACTAATCTACCACCCTTTTTTCTCAGGGAGAAAAACCAAGTTAGTAAGAGCCCTCCCGCGAGCAAGAACCAACTAGACATAGATCGAAAACAAATCAACCTCTTGCTGTCACTTTCATTACACCTCGTACGCCACGAAAACGATGAAAAAGGCTATAGCTTTTGCCAACTTCATCACACACCCAGGACTGAACCATCCAATCTAATCCCCGTCCAAGCACAAACCTAAGCCCGATGATGTACTAGCCCTCGCCTGCACCTGTTAAATTAGCCGGCTAATCCACCAATCTTTTTCTCAGGGTGAAAAAACTGAATTTTTAGGAGCCCTCGCCCCAGCAAGAACTGACCAGGCATAGATCGAAAACGAATCCAACGGCGAATCCCACGGCAGGAGAACGTACATCCAATCTACACCACGCACGCACGACGCCACCGGCCCAGACACGGGCTTGGCATTTATCAAGCATCAAAGATTCACAGAAGCTACTACCTGTAATCGAAAAGCATGAAAGATTCCCTCAAAGAAAAGAAGAAGCATGGACGGGGCTCCCTCACCTGCGGGACGACCCCGCCGCGCTGCCTGCCGACCTCGCCGAGCCTGCCGCCGAGCCCGCCGGCGCCGGAGAAGAACAAGCCTCCGCCGCCGCCGCCGCCGCCGGCACCCAGCACCCCGTCCGCCGCCAGCCGCGCGCCATCCATGGTGGGCGGCGCGCTTCCGCTGCGCATCGGGTCCCAGCCCCACCTCGCCTCGCCCTCCCCCTCGTCCCCATCCGCCGCGCCGCCGAACGGGCCGCCGTCCCCGAACGGCGCCATAGGACCCTGGACCGCGTTCGAAGGAAGGACCACGCTTGCGCGGCGAAATGGGTTGTGGGGTGGCGGCGCCGGCGGTGGTGCTAGGGTTAGGGTTTTGGGCTTGGGTTTAAGCGGCGGGCTGGAGGAGGGAGGAGGCGCGGGACGGAGGAAAAAATTGGGAGCAGCAGGAGAATGGGGTCCAGCCGCCGTATATATAGCCGGAAGCCCCAGCCAGGTGGGGAATGTGACGCTTCTTCAAACGGACGGATAGCGATGGCGGATATCAGGTGGGCCCTTGGCTTATGATGTTGACAAAGCTGTTTTATGTTTTTCAAAGAAGACTTTTTGTTGCTCAGATTTTGATCTTGGGATGTTGTGGAGAGTTTGTTACATTGATGTGTGTTCTTCCATATGAAAGTTAACAACGTCTGGCACCAAGACTCACATAGATGTATGTATGAATATGACACTTGTTTAGTTGTTTTGAGTGTGTTGAGGTCTTTCCTCTGGGATTGTGGAAGGCGGAGTTGGGAGGGTTATTGGTTTGCTTTTCATGTTCGTTTACCTTCAACTTTCTGACTTCCAGAGGTGACGGATTGCATGTCCATGTGTCATGCACGTATACGTCTCACACGCATCGCGCCACCTTTAGTGCCTCGGGGGTACGCCCTCACGTGCCCCTTGCTTCATTTAGAATCGGCTAAGGATTTAATCCTACAAAAGTTTAGCATGGTTATATGTACTTCAGTGTATCTTTCTGTGTGCCTATAATATTCCATACGATCGATACGTAGCAAGGTTAGTCAAATCTGGAACTGCAACCCTTCCTTAATTGCCAATGAAAGTCTCGTATCGTAGAAACCCGCATGATGACAAGGGAAAGTTAATGCCAAGTTCCGTCTTTTCTGTAACTTTTGAATTAGTAACAGATATTAAGTTGACCAGCCATCTCTTCTATAGAGATGAACAAACCTAGGAAACATAGCAATGGTTGTCGTTTTCCCTATCGTGGAGAGGCCGAATATGAACAAAACTAGGAAACATGACAATGTTTGTTATACTCCGTGTCGTTGAGGCTCGGTATGAACACATCTAGAAACATGACAAAATATTTGTTATCTTCCTTGACGTGGAGGTTTGGCCCGTGTGACTCTCGGCTAACCATGTTAACAAGTTGTTTCTGTTTTCCAAGACTTATGTTCATCATATTTTTATCTTGGATATACAAATTGACAAGTACCTTTCAAGAAGAATGACAAGGTTTATTTTAATTTAGTTTGTGTGTATATGGTTCGTTACATTTATGCTCTTCCATATGAGGAAGGCTATCAATGTGTCCGTTCAAAGTTCAAAGACTCACATAACCGTACATGCTATTGGCCCCTTGCGCACTGTGACATATGTTTCAAGTATGTTGGTAGCTTCCCTGTGGGATTGTCGATGGTGTATGTATGTGACACTTGTTTAGTTGTTTTGAGTATGTTGACGTCTTTCCTGTGGGATTGAGGACGGCGGAGTTCGAGAGTTATTGGTTTGCTTTCATGTTTGTTTACCTCCAACTTACCGACTTCTATAGGTGATGGATTGCACGTGCATGTGCCATGCACGTAAACGTCTAACGTGCATCGCGCCACCTTTAGTGCTTGGGGGTACGGCCTCACGTGCACCTTGCGCCATTCAGAATCGGTTGAGGATATATATAATCCTACAGAAGTTTAGCACGTCTTTCTATACTTGGGTGTATCTTCCCTCGTGTCTATAGTATGTCCGCGTGATTGATGCATACCTCCTTAATTACCAATGAATATGTCGTGTATCATAAAATCCCACATGATGACAAGCGGAAGTTAATGGCAAGTTCCGGATTCCCCTAACCCTGGACTGGTAACGGATATTAAGTTGATCAACCATCTCTTTTATAGAGATGAGCAAATCTACGAAACATAACAATGTTTGTTATCTTCCATGTCGTGGCGGCCGAATATGAACAAAACTAGAAACATGACAATATGTGTTATCTTCCTTGTCGTGGAGGTGTGGGTTGTGTGGCCCACGGCTAATCATGTTAACAAGTTGTTTTTGTTTTCAAATACTTATGTTGATCATAAATTGGGAAGGGTGCATGTTCATTTAGTTCGTGCATATATGGTTCGTTACATTTATGCTCTTCCATACGATGAAGGCTAACAATGTCTCCCTTCAAAGACTCACATAGCCATACATGTCATTGGCTCCTCGCGCACCGTGACATATGATTCAAGCATGATGGCATCTTTCCCTATGGGATTGTCAACGACGTAGTTCGACTGGTATACTTTACATGTTTGTTTACCTCCCACCCCCCCCCCCCTCCTTACCGACTTCCAGGGGCGTATCCAATGGGGTGCCATGGTGATGCATGTAAAATGCATACATGAACTTTACATTTTATTACATGTTATTCCATGTTATTTGCATTATATAAGGGTTATATTCATGATTTATATTGAGTTTTGGGGATAATTAACAACTTCCCCATTTTTTTGGAATTAACCCTGTGCTGTCAGAAAACCCCTTTTTCTATATTTTGATGTTTCAGGGACCCAAACGACGTCCAAATGACCTGAGATTTTACGGGGATCACTTTTTTGGAAGGAACGAAATGTAGGCGCAAAAGAATCGAAGAAACGGAGACCAGAAGGCCGAAAGGGGTGGGCCCACGTGGCCAGATTCCCTGACCGCGTGGGGCACCCCATTTTCCCCCTCGTGGCTCCGATGCCGTCCGTTTTCGTCTCCGTGGCTTCGTCTTGACCTAAAACCGACTATAAAAATAGTCCCCCGATGAGTTTCGCGAAGAGTCGGCGGAGAAACACGAAACACACGAACCAGAAGACAGAAGGCTGCCGCCGGTGAAGATCGGAGGGGGGAAACGCTGTCGGAATCACCTCCGGAAGGCTCCTCCATCCCCCCCTCCGGAGTCTCCATCAACACCAACGTCAAGACCAGCACCATCTCCATCACCATCTTCGTGATCCACTTCATCCCCCTCATAGTTTGAGATTGTTGAACCCTAGCTATTGTTTAAGTGCTATTCTACCTGTGTATGATTAGCTACTTGTCATTGTTTTGTGGTGAGACTATATTTTCAGATTGTGTTGTATCATTTATACCACTGAATCACATCATGTCTTCACGTTGTGAGTAGTTCTCTTATGTTCCTGGGGGCATAGGATGGATTGGCAATGATCTATATATAACATGTGTTGGTATTTTGTCTAGTGTTTATCTTTTTATGTAATTCTATGATGGTGTTGTGCGAACGTCGACTGCACATCACTTCACCTAGATGGGCTCATAGGAGAACACCGTAGTGTAATGGAGTGAGGGAGACTTGGGAGGACATGTAAACCCGAGACCAAATTATGAAGTTACTTTATGAGGGGATTAATATCGGGGACCTTAGAGTATAATGCTATGGTGGGATTTTATATCTTAATAACTCTTGTGCAGTCATTTACTTGGCCACAAGATCCGTCATAAGAGGTTTAGTATATTTATTTAGCTATACCTAATAATGGCTCCGTCCTAAGAAGATTAAAACTTGACAAAATGCTACTTTGTTGTTCTAGAAATATTTATGCCATGAAGTCTAGGTAGCCCTTGGGAACGTTCTCCACTTATAAGAAATACACACTTGAGATTGTCCTCTTGCTGCATAGAGGATTGGGTTTTTCTCTCTTTGAGAGCTGTCACCTGCTACTATTTGTCTGCTGCATTTTTTCTGTCTTGCAATTATACAACCGAAAACACCAAAAACACTTGCATCTTTTATTGTCAATTTATCATTCTTACTAACCAATACCTTCAGCTCCTCGTGGGTTCGACAACCTTTTCTATTCGAAAGGTACTACAATTGATCTCCTGCACTTGGGAGTCATCACATGGGTGCCATAGCACCCCCTAAAATATGTAGAGATTCATTTAGGTAACCAATTCTTGCTAATTTCTACAAGTATTTGGACTAAATGTTGCTAAATCATAAGTATAATAGGAAAGTTTGGCACCCCCACCAATTTCATCCTACATCCGCCACTGCCGACTTCCATAGGTAACGGATTGCATATTCCTGTGTCGTGCACATATATGTGTCACATGCATCAAGCCACCTTTAGTGCCTAGGGGTATGGCCTCATGTGCCCCTTGTGCCATTCAGAATCGGCTAAGGATTTAATTCTACAAAAGTTTAGCAAGTTTATCTACACTTCAGTGCATCATCCCTCGTGCCTATAATATGTCCACATTATCGATTTTGGGTGCAACACAATTATCTATACTTCGGTGCATCTTTCCTCGTGCCTACAATATGTCCACTTGATCGCTACGTTGTTGACTCACAAATTATCTATACTTCGGATGCATCATTGCTTGTTCCGGTAATATGTCCAAGTTATCAAAAGATGTGGAGGTCATTTACATGTAAATGTTGCATGAATTATGTGAGTACCAATGCACACTTGCGTCGTAACCACATAACACCAACCGTAAATTAATGGGAAGTTCCAGCTTCCATAAATGTGGATCCGTAAATTATAATTTGGACATGTGTCATTGATCATGGACCGGGAGCTGTCGATCAGCTCCTCCGCCCCGAGCTATCTTTGCCGCCGCCACAACTCCTCCTCTAGACGAGCTTGAGCAGCACGAGCTTCTCCCCCCCTCGCTGCTATCTCCATCCCTAGCACCGAAGGTCTCTCCCAGTCCCCATGGTGAGCTGCCGATGCATGTATGGACTTTATTTTGTGCTCTGTCTTGCACTCAAATCTCCTGATTTGTGACTGAATAAGCACTTATATATGTAGTTGTTGATAGATAAGCATTTCAATGGGTGATTTCTAGTATCGTTGTGTTGTACAAACATTTAATCACTCAATTTATATATTTGCCATGTCTCCTGATATGTAGTAGTACAAACGAAATGACATGTCTTTTATAGAAACTTGTCTAGAATGGTTACTGAATGGACTGCTGATAACACCAGGATTATCACCGAGTTGTTTGTTGAGCAAGTGCGGATAGGAAATAGGCCAAATATTCACTTGACCCCCAATGCATTTGAGGAGGTGTCGAAACAATTCCAAATAAGAAAGGCCTTGATTGCAAGCATGCCCAACTGAAAAACAAGATCCAGAGTGGTGGACGAAGGCAAAGTTGGTGAGTTGCATGCTTATGTTTAAATATTTTATTTCATTCACTTTGGATATTGTCACATGGTATGTATCTTGCATTACAGGACATTCCATGGTGTGTGATGACCCACAAGTATAGGGGGTGTATCGTAGTACTTTCGATAAATAAGAGTGTCGAACCCAACGAGGAGCAGAAGGTGCTGACAAGGAGTTTCGGTAAAGGTTTCACTGTAAATGCTAGCAGACAAGTTTTTAGGGGTTTTTGATATAGCAGGTAAATAAAATGCAGTAAGTAAAAGACAGTAATAATAATTGCAGCGAGTGGCCCAATCCTTTTTAGAGCAAAGGACAAGCCGGTTGGTTTACTTATGATGACAAAATGTTCTTGAGGACACACGGGATTCTAGTCAAGTGCTTTCGCTTCACATAGTTGATTAATCTTCATTGTTTTGATAAGTGTTGTGTGGGTGAACCTATGCTAATGCACCGCCCTTACTTGGACTAATACATACTTGTGATTATACCTCTTGCAAGCATCCGCAGTTACAAGAAAGTAATTAAGATAAATCTAACCACAGCCTTAAACTCTGAGATCCTACGCTCCCTTGTGCACCGGTATACTAACGGGGGTTTAGGTTTCTGTCACTCCGGCAACCCCACAATTAGCAACCAAATACACAATGCATTCCTCTAGGCCCATAAAGGTGAAGTGTCATGTAGTCGACGTTCACACGACACCACTAGAAGAATAGCACCACAACTTAAATATCAAACCATTAAATATTACTCAACATAATTCCACTACTAACAGCGTGACTTCTCCCATGTCCTCAAGAACTAACGAACTACTCACGAGACATCATATGGATCATGATCAGAGGTGATATAATGATGGATAACGATCTGAACATATACTTTAATTCACCGATAAAACTCAATAGCATCAACCACAAGGAGTAATTAACACCGGGAGAGTTTCCCCTATGAACTAAACAAAGTATAGCCCTAGATGTTACAGCGGAACGAGATGGTGCAGCGGTGATGGTGGTGATGGCGGTGGAGATGATGATGATGATCCCGATGAAGTCCAGCGCGATGACGATGAGGATGGCGATGATCTCCCCCTCCGGGAAGGAATTTCCCCGGCAGATTTCTCCCTGCCGGAGAGCTTTTTCTCTCTCTGTTGTTTCCGCCTCGTGGAGGCGGCGGAATATTTTCTCACGGACTCCCCGTGTCTTAGGGTTTCTGGGGGATGAAGTACGCGAAGGGGGAGCGCCTGAGGTGGGCCAGGGGCACCACACCTGGCTAGGGCGCGGCCAAGGTGGGCCCCGCGCCCAGGGGTGGTGTGGGCCCCTCCTGGCCCATCTCAGCCTCCCCTTTTGGCTTAGTCCATCTTCTGATAAAATAGGAACATCTGTCTTCTCGGAAATATTTTTAGTGCTCCAGAAATATAGTGCCTTGACGTGCTTTTTCCAGCTGAAATCTGACTCCGGCAGTTAATTATCCAATGATCATCAAACATGCAAAATAAGACAAAATAACATAAGTAACTCCTCTTAATATGAAATATATCATTGAATAACAGTAAATTATGCTATAAAATAGTGATGCAAAATGGACGTATCAACCCCCCCAAGCTTAGACCTCGCTTGTCCCCAAGCGAAAGCTGAGCTCAGTAAACTAGAACAAAAGTTTATGGAGTGAAGCGTCGATAATAAAGAATACGGACAAGAAGCATCAGTAATTACTAAACAACACAACTCATTTTAAACAGCAACTACTCTTCATATAACCTAACTTGAACATGAGTAGTGAAACAACCACAATAAAAATACACGAAGGAAATTATAGATTAGTAATGGCACACTTCATTCTTGGTCATAGAACAATAAGCAATCAATACTTATCTTTCGAAAGGAGTCTTTATATTAGAGCTTATATTGCAGAACTTCCACACTCAATTATCACACCTTCTTTACAGTCATTGATAACTTGCAAAGCTATATTCTTAGAGGCAAAAGTCTTTGTGCTAAGACAAGAAGGATAAAAGACATGATTGACAATATTAATGATATATATGGTTGAATCACAACAACTCAAATGCTTGCTCAAGGAAGAAGGAAATAGGTGTACTGACTCAACATGAAAAGTAAAAGAAAGGCCCTTCGCAGAGGGAAGCAGGGATTAAGTCATGTGCTAGAGCTTTTAAGTTTTTGAAATCATATAGAGAGCAAAAATTAAGTTTTGAGAGGTGTTTGTTAATTGTCAACGAATGGTAGCGGGTGAAAACAGTATTCTCCCTGTCAAACAGACTTTTAAGAGCGGCTCCCATGAAGGACGTTATTTCTACCAGCAAGGCAGATCATCCCTCTTTCTCTTTGGTTTACACACGCAGATATTTCACTGTTTGTCAATGCTTACTGATAATTCAGGGCAAAAGTGTGAAGAGAATTAAGCGTTAAAGTTGTAATTAATTGGGACTGGGCATCCCGTTGCCAGCTCTTTTTGCAAGTTATTGGATAAGCGGATGTATATGCCACTAGTCCAGGTGTAAAGTCTGTTTGACAAGTAGAATAAAGGATAACCACACTACTTCCTCATGAGCTAGTAAACATTGACACAAAAGGGAATAATAACATTTTGAATAATTTAAAGGTAGCACATGAAAAATTTACTTGGAGTGGCAAAGAAATACCACATATAGGTAGTTATGGTGGACACAAATGGCATGGGTTTGGCTCAAGGATTTGGATGCACGAGAAGCATTCCCTCTCAGTACGGTGGTTAAGGCTAGCAAGGTCATGTGGCAAGCATAAAAGTTGGGGGATACACACAAATATATGTAATAGAAGCAACCATGCTATCTTCCCTGTAAGCACAAATGTTTTAACTCAAAGAATACTAATCTTATTGGCTAGCAAGAAAGAAAGATAAAGGGATAATATTTTTGCATGTAATTCCCTCCTTCTACTTAAGTTTTCATGGTATTGTTGCTAATGACCAATACTAAGTTTGCCACAACTAATATAATTTACTTAATGTACCCAAAAGTGGCGTCAATACTAATGGCAAGATCAGCACATAAAGAAGATTGCAGGCTAAAATAAAATGTACCGAAAGTAAAGGTGGAACTTCTCATTAATATTCTGAACAAAGACACACTCAAACCAACGGATACATGGATAACTAAAGGATTGACACTCCACATCGCAAACCATCTTATAAGATAACTTCTCTACTCATGATATGACCACGAAATTATAAAAACGAAAGGATAAAGATGATACTGGGCACTCCCCCAAGCTTGGAACAAGCCAAGGGAGTGCCATTACCCCTTGACGATTTAGGCTTGATCTCTTGGTGGCGACTCCCTAATGAGCTTCTCGACCAAATCCTTCAATTCATCTATCTTGTATGTGAGGATGCGGATCATCTCCGAATTGTGTTCGATGCGGTTCATGAACTGGTCAGAAGGTGAATCCCAGCTCTTGGAATTGTTTCCCCACTTCTCACTGGACTTAGGGCTTTCTTTTCCTGCATTGTTAGATCGATCTATATCCCAACAAGTAGGCAACTCCATCTCCGGAACTCTCTCAAATTGATACTTATGGATGAGGGTATGGAAAGGGTTACTGGAGTTTGAGGCGAGTGTCTTGGGTGCAAAGGCATGACGCGATGCCTCACCACCCATGTTCAGGTTCTTCACAGGATTGAAAGGGTTGGCAGTCACCCCGATGCTTGCAATAGTAGCGCGAGGACGTGGAGTTGAGTCTTCCTCTACTTCATCATCGGTTTCGCTCTTGACCTCCTCCTCGATCCTCTGGTCCATGATGTCCTCCACGCCTCCTTGCTCTCGTTGTCGTTGGAGAAGACCATGGCGCTCTAAATCCGAAAATAGTTCCTGGCAGAAAACAGCTCGAAACAAAACTCGACGAAAACACGATATACGGACCTCGGGAGATCCGGGTGATTATATAGCAAAAAGTTTTACGACAAAAGGAAGGTACAGGACGAAACGGGGTCGGAGACGGGCTCCGAGGTGCCCACACGCACCCACGGCGCGGCCAGGGTGGGGCCCGCGCCCAGGGGTGGTGTGGTGCCCTCGGGCACCGTTTCCTACCCTTTTCCGACTCATAATTTTCCATATTATGTAAAAACAACAAATATTTAGTTGAAAGTAAATCGCGAACTTTTTCTTACCGAAACTGTTACCTATTCCAAATCAGCTTTGCAGTTGTCTGAATTTGACTTTTTATAAAATCCTCTGGAGTTACCACTTTGATAAATCAACATCTTCATTATAAGAATCTCCAGAAATGTAATGCTTGAGTCTTTGACCATTAACCACTTGTGGTCTGTCCCCATCTAGTGAATTGATTTTAATCGCACCTGAGCGATAGACCTCCTCATGATATAAGGTCCTTCCCATTTTGAAAGTAATTTTCCTGCAAAAAATCTGAGACGAGACCTATACAATAAAACTTTTTCACCTACGTTAAATTCTCTCTTAAGAATTCTTCTATCATGCCATTGCTTAACTTTCTCTTTAAAGAGCCTAGCATTTTCATAAGCTGCATTTCTCCATTCATCTAAAGAATTCAAATTAAGCAATCTCTTTTTACCGGCAAGTTTAAAGTCTCTATTAAGTTCTTTCACCGCCCAATAGGCTTTATGTTCTAATTCTAGGCAAATGACAAGCTTTTCCATAAACCATTTTGTAAGGAGACATTCCCATAGGATTTTTATAAGCAGTTCTATAAGCCCACAAAGCATCGTTAAGCTTTTTAGACCAATTTTTTCTAGATTTATTAACAGTCTTTTGCAAAATAGACTTAATCTCTCTATTTGACAATTCTACTTGACCACTTGTTTGGGGATGATATGGTGAAGCAATTCTATGATTAACATCATACTTAGCTAGAGTTTTTCTAAAAGCACCATGAATAAAATGAGAACCCCATCAGTCATGAGATATCTAGGCACACCAAACCTAGGGAAGATAATATCTTTAAGCATTTTTAATGATGTCTCACCATCAGCACTAGAAGTTGGTATAGCTTCTACCCATTTAGTAACATAATCAACAGCAACAAGTATATGAGTATAACCATTTGAGGAGGAAAAGGACCCATAAAGTCAAATCCCCAACAGTCGAAAGGTTCAATAACAAGAGAATAATTCATAGGCATTTCATTACGTCTACTAATGTTACCTACTCTTTGACATTCATCACATGATAAAACAAATTTTCTAGCATCTCTAAAAAGGGTAGGCCAATAAAAACCTGATTGTAGAACCTTTTGCGCAGTTCTATCTCCAGCGTGATGTCCTCCATAAGCACTTCCATGGCATTTGCTCAATATTTCTTTCTGTTCATACTCAGGAACACATCTTCGCATAATGCCATCTACTCCTTCTTTATACAAATGTGGGTCATCCCAAAAATAATGCCTCAAATCATAAAAGAACTTTCTTCTTTGCTGAGCTGTAAAGGTCGGAGGCAAATACTTGGCAACAATAAAATTAGCATAATCAGCATACCAAGGACTTTCGCGTGAGCTTACCTTTATCGCAGCCAATTGTTCATTTGGAAAACTATCATTAACAGGTATAGGATCATCTGAAATGTTTTCTAATCTAGACAAATTATCAGCAACAGGATTTTCAGCACCTTTCCTATCTACAATATGTAAATCAAATTCTTGCAGTAAAGTACCCATCTTATGAGCCTAGGCTTAGCATCTTTCTTTTCCATAAGGTATCTAATAGCAGCATGATCAGTGTGAATAGTAACTTTTGAATCAACAATATAAGGTCTAAATTTATCACAAGCAAAAACAACTGCTAAAAATTCCTTTTCAGTAGTAGCATAATTCTTTTGAGCGGCATCAAGTGTTTTACTAGCATAATGAATAACATTTAACTTCTTGTCTACCCGCTGTCCAAGAACAGCTCCTACAGCAAAATCACTAGCATCACACATTATTTCAAAAGGTAAAGTCCAATCAGGAGGTTGAACAACAGGAGCTGTGATTAAAGCCTTTTTTAGAGTTTCAAAAGCTTCCTTGCAATCATCATCAAAAACAAAAGGTACATCTTTTTGAAGAAGATTAGTGAGGGGTTTTGAAATTTTAGAGAAATCTTTAATAAACCTCCTATAAAAACCGGCATGACCGAGAATACTACGGATACCTTTCACATCCCTTGGACAGGGCATTTTCTCGATTGCTTCAACTTTAGCTCTGTCCACTTCAATACCTCTTTCAGAAATTTTGTGCCCTAGGACAATTCCTTCATTAACCATGAAATGACATTTCTCCCAATTAAGAACAAGATTTGTCTCCTCACATCTCTGCAAAACTTTATCAAGATTGTGCAAGCAATTATCAAAGGAAGTTCCGTAGACGGAAAAATCGTCCATGAATACTTCCACAATTTCTTCACAAAAACCATGAAAAATAGCAGACATGCATCTTTGGAACGTAGCAGGAGCATTACACAAACCAAAAGGCATACGTCTATAAGCATAAGTTCCATAAGGACAAGTAAAAGTAGTTTTCTCTTGATCTTGTGCTTTAACAGCAATTTGTGAGAATCCAGAATAACCATCAAGGAAACAAAAATGGTTTTCTTAGACAACCTTTCTAACATTTGATCAATAAAAGGCAAAGGATAATGATCTTTCTTAGTTACTTTATTGACCTTTCTAAAATCAATGCACATCCTATACCCAACTACTACTCTTTGAGGAATAAGTTCATCATTTTCATTTGGTACAACAGTAACTCCTCCTTTCTTAGGGACACAATGCACAGGACTTACCCATCTACTATCAGCAATAGGATAAATTATACCAGCATCAAGAAGTTTTAATACCTCATTTCTTACCACTTCTTTCATCTTAGGGATCAAGCGACGCTGATGCTCAACAACAGGTTTTGCATCGGGTTCAATGTTGATGGCATGTTGACATATAGTAGGAGAAATCCCCTTTAAATCATCCAAAGTGTATCCCATAGCTCCTCGATGTTTCTTTAGTACTTCTAATAGCCTTGCTTCTTCATTACCTGAAAGTTTAGAACTAATAATAACAGGATATACTTTCCTTTCATCAAGATAAACATACTTAAGATTATCAGGTAAGGTTTTAAATCGAAGACAGGATCTTCCTTAGGAGGCGCTGAGGTACCCAAATCTTCCACAGGCAAATTATGCTTAAGTATTGGTGGTTGACGAAGAAAGGCATTGTCAATCTCATTCCTCTCCTCCATAAATACTTCACTTTCGTGTTCCTCCATGAATTGCTGCAAGGCATTGTTAGGAGCAACAGCAATAGAAGCAAGTTGTTCAATTGAAAATCTCATTAGGCAATCAGTTTCATAAAGTTGTTTACCAAACTTAGAGAAATTAAACTCATAAGATTCTCCATTAAATTTAGTGTAAATTTTCTCTTTCTTACAATCTATAATGCACCACATGTATTCAAGAAAGGCCTACCAAAAATAATGGGACAAGCTTTACTAGCAACAGAACCAAGTACTAGAAAATCAGCAGGGTATTTAGTCTTACCACATAAAACTTCAACATCTCTCACAATACCAATTGGGAGATAGTTTCTCTATTAGCAAGCTGAATAACCACATCAATCTCCTCAAGTTCGCAAGGACCAATTTCATGCATAATTTCTTTATAAAGATCAAAAGGAATAGCACTAGAACTTGCACCAATATCACATAAACCATAATAGCAATGTTCTCCTATTTTGACTGAAAGCACAGGAACACTTGTTTTCCTAGCTCTACTGGGATGTGAAACAATATTAGAGGCATCTTCACAAAAGATAATATGTCCTCCTTCTACATTTTCAGTTACCAAATCCTTTACTATTGCTATTGTGGGTTCAACCGCTATTTGTTCAGCAGGTTCTAAAGCTTTCTTTGCACTTTTATTAACCACACTAGCTATGATAGAATGTTCCCTAATTTTAACAGGAAAAGGTGGTTTCTCAATATAAGGTTCTGGCAAGATACGATCAACTGTATGAACTTCAATGTTTTTAATATTGGCAGAATTAGTATTATCTTTGTAAGGCAAATGATACTTATTGCAACTTTCTTTAGGAACATCAAGATAAGAGGCAAAAGCCTTGTAACAGTTTGCAATAACTTGAGAATCAAGACCATACATATCATAGAGATTACGAAAATTATCAGTATTCATAAAAGTTTTAATGCATTCGTAATCATACTTTATACCTGATTCTCTACCTTTGTCGTTCTCCCATCCTTCAGTATTTTCCTCAATCCGATCAAGAAGGTCCCATTTAACTTCCTCTTTATTACGCGTAAATGATCCAGCACAAGAGGTATCCAATAGAGTTTTATCTTGAAGAGAAAGCCTTGCATAGAAGTTATCAATAACACATTACCAGGAAGCTCATGAATGGGGCATTTGAGCATTAATGATTTCAATCTCCCCCACGCTTGGGCAATACTTTCTCCATCATGAGGCCAAAAATTATATATATGATTCCGATCTTGATGAATTTCACTAGGAGGATAAAATTTAGAATAAAAGAGAGGCACAATCTCCTCCCAGCCAATAGAACGCCCATTTTCAGCATCCTATACCATTTTGCAGCTTTACCAGTCAACGATATAGAAAACAATTTCTTCTTGACCTCTTCCATTGAAATACCTGCACACTTGAACAACTCGCATAATTCATGAATAAATAGCAAATGATCCCCAGGAGGGACAGTTCCATCTCCTGCATAGCGGTTATTCGTAACTCGTTCAACAATTTTCATAGGTATTTTAAATGGAATTACTTGATCAGGTGGTTCCTCTTCTACTACCGTAGCAGTGGTAGTAGTATTTCCAAACAGGGATTCAAATGGAGATCTCTCCATGATAAAATAAAGTAGCAAGCAGAAATAAAAATAGCACCTACAGTAAAAGTTTCCCTTACCAATTCCACTCACCAATAGCGCTTCACTCCCCGGCAACGGCGCCAGAAAATAGTCTTGATGACCCACAAGTATAGGGGGTGTATCGTAGTACTTTCGATAAATAAGAGTGTCGAACCCAACGAGGAGCAGAAGGTGCTGACAAGGAGTTTCGGTAAAGGTTTCACTGTAAATGCTAGCAGACAAGTTTTTAGGGGTTTTTGATATAGCAGGTAAATAAAATGCAGTAAGTAAAAGACAGTAATAATAATTGCAGCGAGTGGCCCAATCCTTTTTAGAGCAAAGGACAAGCCGGTTGGTTTACTTATGATGACAAAATGTTCTTGAGGACACACGGGATTCTAGTCAAGTGCTTTCGCTTCACATAGTTGATTAATCTTCATTGTTTTGATAAGTGTTGTGTGGGTGAACCTATGCTAATGCACCGCCCTTACTTGGACTAATACATACTTGTGATTATACCTCTTGCAAGCATCCGCAGTTACAAGAAAGTAATTAAGATAAATCTAACCACAGCCTTAAACTCTGAGATCCTACGCTCCCTTGTGCACCGGTATACTAACGGGGGTTTAGGTTTCTGTCACTCCGGCAACCCCACAATTAGCAACCAAATACACAATGCATTCCTCTAGGCCCATAAAGGTGAAGTGTCATGTAGTCGACGTTCACACGACACCACTAGAAGAATAGCACCACAACTTAAATATCAAACCATTAAATATTACTCAACATAATTCCACTACTAACAGCGTGACTTCTCCCATGTCCTCAAGAACTAAACGAACTACTCACGAGACATCATATGGATCATGATCAGAGGTGATATAATGATGGATAACAATCTGAACATATACTTTAATTCACCGATAAAACTCAATAGCATCAACCACAAGGAGTAATTAACACCGGGAGAGTTTCCCCTATGAACTAAACAAAGTATAGCCCTAGATGTTACAGCGGAACGAGATGGTGCAGCGGTGATGGTGGTGATGGCGGTGGAGATGATGATGATCCCGATGAAGTCCAGCGCGATGACGATGAGGATGGCGATGATCTCCCCCCTCCGGGAAGGAATTTCCCCGGCAGATTTCTCCCTGCCGGAGAGCTTTTTCTCTCTCTGTTGTTTCCGCCTCGTGGAGGCGGCGGAATATTTTCTCACGGACTCCCCGTGTCTTAGGGTTTCTGGGGGATGAAGTACGCGAAGGGGGAGCGCCTGAGGTGGGCCAGGGGCACCACACCTGGCTAGGGCGCGGCCAAGGTGGGCCCCGCGCCCAGGGGTGGTGTGGGCCCCTCCTGGCCCATCTCAGCCTCCCCTTTTGGCTTAGTCCATCTTCTGATAAAATAGGAACATCTGTCTTCTCGGAAATATTTTTAGTGCTCCAGAAATATAGTGCCTTGACGTGCTTTTTCCAGCTGAAATCTGACTCCGGCAGTTAATTATCCAATGATCATCAAACATGCAAAATAAGACAAAATAACATAAGTAACTCCTCTTAATATGAAATATATCATTGAATAACAGTAAATTATGCTATAAAATAGTGATGCAAAATGGACGTATCAGTGTGGCAAGTTTCGGAAGCAAGGGCTTCACAATGAGGCGAACTTGAAATTAATGTTTGAAGACATCACTAATGATGGTAGTGATCTTTGGAATCCTACATCAGGCATGCCACCCTCTTCTAGTGAAGCATTGGCGGATGCCTTGCATGTTGATGACATCCAAGATCTCGATTTGGAGGATACTGAAGCACCACCAACTCATGGTGATGCAGGAGCAAGTGCTTCCACTATCAAGAGGCTTGGAAAGTTTGTTCATGACAAGAGCAAGAAACCTAGGACTGCACTTGTGATGTAAGAGCCAATTACAAGGATTGGTTACATTGTTGAGAGGTCCCAATCCTCTTTCGAGTTTTTCATAAAGGCCGATGACTCCACCTCTGCCAAGTCGGCCATGGATGCGGTTATAGAATGTGGTGCAATCGAAGGTGGTGATGAAAACTAAATTGCTACCGAGTTGATGGCCAAGAGAGACAATAGAGAGAATTTTATGCACATGAGTGTTGGATCTCGATTGGGTAGGCTCCGCAGGAAGTATAACCACAAGTATCCAAACTAGATGGTTCTTAGTTATATGTATTTGTGATGATTGTTCATCTACTATGCACATTGTGGCGCCAACTACTCCAAAGGAGAAGTTCAACAAGATACACTCGGCGAAGCGCAGTTGCATAGAGAGAGACTTCAGAGTTTTGAAGATGAAATTTCATATTCTTCTAAAGATGTCAAAGTACTCCATTGAAACTCGATGATGATTGTTGATGCATGCATGACATTGCACAATTATATCCGTACGCATGATAGAGATGATGTCCAATTTCAGCGATGTGATAGGGATCCAGATTATGTGCCAACAATTCCGCAATGATATAGGCGGTATGCTGTTCCCGCAGGTGCATCAGATTCATCAACACCGGAAGAAAATGCTCCTGACATGTATGCAAATAGGGGTCAACTAGGAACCGCCATTGTTCTAGGTTGGTGTGATCAAGGCATGTTCATGATACATCCCAAATTTTATCAAATGTGGTGGTTTTGTACATGACATATGTGACAAATTGTTTTTAGCCATCGTATTACATTGTCTACTATATATATGTGTGTTATATTCACATGGATACTATCGATATTGACCTAAAAAACACTCAGTCACAGCAAAACAAACGCAAGGGGACACCAATACATTATTTATTCCTTATTTAAAATTTTAAAATTGAAAAAATCGTTTCTTTATTTTATTAATTTAGGATCCAGTAGTCTTTCTTTGATCCGTATCTTATTTAATTCATATTATAGTATATGAATACTCTCTATACATATGAAATAATATCAACTGAAAATCAGCTGAGTTGATTTGGAATTATATACTATGGTTTTTTATTTATATATTAAATATGAAGTTCTTACTCTTTTTGTTCTTTGTAAAAATAGAACACACAATGTTCCTATTTCTTTATTTCGTGATGAGTCGTATATTTGCGACAATAACGACATTTTTTTTTGAATTTTAATTGTCCGGGTGTATTGTGGCGATTCTTTTGAGTACTATATCTAGAAACCCATGTCGATTCCTCATTGGCACCTTTTCGAACACAACTGATGCATTGCAAAATAACTCTGATTCTAACATCTTTCCCCTTGGCCATGAACCTCCTTTTCTTTTTGGATTGACTTAACTTAATTCTTTTACTCTTCTATTTTGAATCCGAAGTAGAAGAATAAAATCCATTAGATTTTTTTAATTCTTAAATTAAGTAATAAAAAATAAAGAAATAATTAAAGAATACAATCCTTGTCGATTTAGCAAAGAATTTGCCTCGAAATCCTTTCATGCTTCTGTTAACCAAAAGCGAGCTACAAAAATAAAATAAAAAACCCTGGAAACCAGCCGGACTCAATTTGCTCCGAACCAACCTTCGAACTGCCCATCCTCACGGGTAGGGCTTATGCCACATAAACCAGCAGGCTGGATTCTAATTTGGCTAGGCCAGATGGGCTACTTGGGCTACTAGCCCAACGAATTTGGAGGAGCCCTCAAAAAAATAAAAAACTCCGACTGGGACGCTGGATATGAGGATTCGGTGGATCCACCTAGTTACCGAACATGTAAAAGGGATGGGTTGGCAGGGGCGGAGTTAGACTTGATGGTGCACACCCAATAAATTTGGTAAAATGAAATCAGTATATATATGCTTTAAATTTTTTCAAGGTAATACGATTCTCATTGATAAAAAAAGGACAAGATACAAAGCACGTGCACACCGATCTTACAGATCTGTAAAGATAGGATAATCCTATGTGACAAACCAACGCATATCACTCTCTTTCGGCACCACCAAATCAGACACCAAAGTGAAGCGAGACAGATCACTTCTTCATCCGAGCTCGAGGCGGCTCCATCGCTGATCAGCAGCTTTACGGACCTCCAAAATAGTTTGTCAGAAGCAAAACCATTGCTGTTGAACGAATCAAAACGGGGCAACATGTCTCCGGACACGCCATCGAACTCCAGAACTGACACCCCCGTACGACTACGACGTCGAAGGAGCAAGTCAGAACGGTTAGCCTCCATCCACAAACCCAGCACAGGATACACCATCTTTCAGCTGTCACCTGCGCAGACATCCGTCTGCACGTACTCCTGGACGACACATCCTCCCTGCTCCACCATGACGTCGGAGAGAACGCCGCAGCAACGGGGACAGAGCAGAAAGAGAGACACACCTGATGGAGTCGCCGCCGCCGCCTCACCGCCGCCATCCATGAATCCTAAGTTCGCCAATCTGAGGGATCGACAAACACGATGCCATCAACTCCGAGACGTCGCCATGAAGGACACCGCCAGTGTGGGAGTGGAGTTGAGGCAGATTTATTCGTCCGGACGCTGCTCCCACCACCCCAACGACGCACCACGACCTACAAATCCAAACCCTAACTACAGAACGGAGGAACCGGATCCCGCTGCCAGAGCAGCACACAGAGGGAGAGGGGACAGTGTGCTCGCTGGTGGAGATGGGCCGGAACACAGGTCGCCTCCTGATCGCCTTTTCCTGGCGGCAGCTAGGTCAGGAGCGAATCAGTATCTACATATATATGCTTTAATTGTATACATGTTAGTGTCTCTTTCTACGTATGAAACTCGATGTAGAGGCTGGGATTAATAAAATTCCCTTTTCTAAAAAAATGAAACTCGAGAAAATCGCAAAAACACGGCCTGCAACACCGTCCCACGTCGAGAACCTGCCTGTGATACAATGGTTGTACCCTAGCCCATCAGAGTTCAAACCCTGGTTTAACACTGCTGTTTCTCATTTAAGCGGAATATTATTCAGTGGGAGGCGATGTTCCTGTTGACAATGAGACGACTGTGGTGACTTCGTCAATCTCAAGACTAGATTCGCCGACTCAGTCTTTCGGAGGTGTTCATAGGGATAGGATGTGTGTGCATACGTTCAAGGAGTGAGTGTGTGTGCACGTGTAGACGTGTATATGAGGGTCTGTGTTTGTACGGTGGATCGCAAAAAAAAAACACCGTCCCACGTCCACAAAAAAAAAAGTAGCGTCCCACTTTCACAGCCCTTTCAAACTGGGGCGAAGTAGAACTTCGGGCCTCCACCGGGCTTAACTTTCTTCGTCTGATATGCCACCGGTCCAACTCATGTCATCCCGACCTTTTGCCTACGATCATGATGGATCGTTCGAGCTCCTGAACTCTCTTCCTTCTCGTCCAGACCTCAGATGCCGGCGCTCCGCCACGCTCTAGCCTCTATGTCGCCGGCGCTTTCGATTCCCGCAGTCCCACCGGCGCTTTCAATTCCCCTGTCTTGCTGGCCCGCCTTGGCGTTGGCGACACACGCGTGACGCCTAACGCCGCGCCTGTGCAGCACACGACTGAGTTCCGACCTCCAAGCTCCGCAGGCTCGGCAAGAACCACGGTGGCTCACCTGATTCCGGTCGGAACGACGATGGATAGGCTGTGGCAACATAGCACCAGAAATTCCCCAATGGATGCCTCATCCACCGTGAGAAGTTGCTTCAACTTTAATTTTTATGATTTCCACAACTGAGATTGAAGGATGATATTTCATTAGTTTTTTTTGTAGTCTGAAAAATAAAGAACAAGCAGAAGCAGGAAAGTGTGAAGTGATTGAAAGCGTATGTGTGATAGAGCTTGAAAGATACAGAAGATAATTTCAACCTCAACGTCAATGCCGATATCTGTTGAGGTTTTTTTTTGCGAATAGATATCTGTTGAGGTTGAAAGCCAAAAACAAGATTAAGTGTGAGCAATCCTGCTTCCAATAAATAATTTATAGTCTCGTTCTTATTATGAACTTTCATATCTTATATTGTTGTGCCAATTCTTCGTATACCCAATATGAAAATTTGGGCTCCGCCATTGTGCGATGGTGGTAGCCAACTGAAAGGAGATGGTGTTCGCCTTCCGTAAATGAAAGGGAAGTGACGATATGGTGTGGGTTGTGCGGCCCTGAACTTTGTTGTTTCTTTATTTGTGTTTCCAAATATTTTTTTCAATCAAATCTTTGTGGATATAGAAATAAACAAGTTCACAGTTAGTACTTATTGAAATTGATAATCTTTGTGAATGAAAGGGAAGTCCTCTTTGTAACAAATATACGAGCTATCATCGCTCACGCGCGCTGCTACCCTTTTGTGAGAGCTTCCATATAGTGGGACTAACAATAATGTCCGACAGTGCTTAGTTGAAAAATGGAAGCAACACAGCTAGCGAAGCAGAGTATGATGAACCTAAGTTGCTATGTGATGGTGACGGAGTGGTAGATCTGCTGCATGGCCCCTCTGAAGCGGCCAATGTCGAGGGTGACGTTCTGGCCGTTGAGGAAGAACTCCCACAACGTGATGAATCCCTGCCTGTGTATGGACGCCGGGTCGGTGAAGACGGCGTGGTCCTTGGGGTACACCTCCTTGAACGTCGTCTCGTCGGCGGTAGCCTCGTACTCGGCGTAGCGGAGCCCCATGTCCGGCAGGGGACGCGCGAACTCGTGCCAGCAGATCTCCTTCATCTCACCCCACGGGCAGATCTGCACCACGGTGGCATTGCGCGGCAGGAACACCATGTTGGTGAGCCCGGCGCCGTGCACACCGAGCATCACGTCGCACGAGCTCACCAGCTTCGCGATCCCGGCCAAGTCCCGGACCATCTCCGGCCCCGCGACCACCACCTCGAACCCGGCCTCTCTGACGGCCGCTATGGCCTCCACCTCGTTGGTGATCGCCCTCGAGCGCCGCCGCAGCACCATCACGAGACGAGGCCTCCGCCGCTGCCCTGTAGAGGTCCGGTCCACGGGGTGGTGCTTCAGCGAGTAGGCTGACCGGAGGAAGTCCCGAAAATCTATCATCGAGTAGCCCTTCCTGGAGAGCGCCGGATTGATCCTCAGCTCATCGTGGCTCTCGATGCCGACGCGCACCAACGGGAAGCAGCGCACAGCCTCATCGGCGTCGAAGTCGATCACCGGGTAGACCGAGAGCGCGCCGAGGATGTGCCGGTACTGGGACATCCACTCGCCGTTGTAGTCAGTGGCCACCAGCTGGACGCGGCCATCGTACTCCCGTGCCGTGTTGAAGAGGGGCATGATGGTGTCGTCGATGGCGTGGAAGAAGTTCTTGCTGTAGGCGGCGGTGGTGGAGAAGACCACCGCCGGGACGTCGTGCGTCACCGTGCACCTCGGCGGCGTGGCGGTGTCGTCCGAGCGGATGGTCACCTCTCGGACCCTCTTCATCGTCCGTGGCTCCCACTTGCGCGCGTACGGGTGGATCATGACCGTCCCATCCTCCGGCCGGTAGCTGTCGTCGGAGGCTGCGACCACGTAGATGGTGGCGGATTTGCCGTGCATGCGGACATCGCCTTCCATGGCGCAGGTGTCCATGCGGACGCTTGTCAAGTTGCAGCTTAACTTGCTTCTTCGTGCTGCTGCCACATCTGCAGACGGATCACATAAGAATAGTAAAGATTATAAATACGTATGCACAGAACGCTCGATTCTGATGAAGTCAAACAATGTCATAGTCACAGGATTCGGAAGTTCATGTTGATGTTGATTACTACTTTTGACTCCATTCTACTACTACTTAATTAATATATTTGGGTTTTCGCGGTGTATCCGCTGACACCATCCTTAACAAGAGTTGTAGATTCTGTTTGAACGTCCTTTCTGCACAAAGTCTCCATCTCGCCAGCCATTAATTACCTTTGATCTCAACGACTCCTTCGCCGGCCATCTCATCACTAGATGCAGGAGATGGTGGTGCTTCGGCGACCGAATCTGAATTCAATGAAGGACCAAGTGGCATACACACACATATTAGAGGTGCATGCATAGTTAGCCAGGCTCACCTCAAATAATTAAAGCCAGGCTCACCTAGAGACGAAACCTTGTGAGCCGCTCCATCTGAAACTTGGCTAGTGCAGGTCTCTCTAACTGCAAATTAACATTGAACGCGGGTCATGTCCGTGTGTTGCATCATGACGGAAAATGTGTATTATTACTGAAACATATGAACCAATAATCAAATCTCTTGTTTTTATACATTCACAAACAATGAAACAGACAAACAACACGATGCAGAATGAATCAGAACATGACAACAATACGCTTAGAGTATCAATAAATGTTAA
The DNA here is from genome assembly GCA_947311845.1 of Poa pratensis. Taxonomy (NCBI): domain Eukaryota; kingdom Viridiplantae; phylum Streptophyta; class Magnoliopsida; order Poales; family Poaceae; genus Poa; species Poa pratensis. Next base: position 3,618,515 of record CAMZMU010000093.1, on the reverse strand, counting down.
CCCGGATCAATCTTGTTGATCTTACACCGATGGATGATCTGTTTAACTACGAAAAGAGTCCATCTCTATCCAAATTTATTCAGATCTCCCAAGTCCAAGTCGATCGATTCGGAAAAGTGTAGCTTCACTTCTCGCTAAACTGAATGTTTAGATTTCAGAAGTCTAGGTAAAATCACACTATAGAAAACACAAGGTCAAGCTCATGGGCATTGTTGGAAATATACGTATTCCATCATGCTGCAACAAATACATGTTAATTTTTAAATTGTTACTGGTGAATGAATGGGTTTTAAAACGCTAGAGTTATGCATTTAGATGATCCAAACTCACACTTGGAGAGCAGCGTGGCATGGGGGACCGCCCATCTACCTTACATTCGTGATACCGACGAAACTTGACAACAGAAAACAGTCTAGAGTATCAAGGATGAAGATGAACAGCTGTACAGCTATGAACATAACACCCTCAAAACCAAAACGTAAGCAAAACTGTGGAACAACGGGAGTTTTTTAATTCAGAAGACTTACGGTGAGTAATCTGCCGCAGAAAATCAGTCTGGAACACGACGAGGAAGAGCAGCAGAGCCAGAAGCCACGCCGCCGCTCCGCGGCTCACGAGGTTCCTCCCGGCCTTCATCTCGCATCCGGTTGCGCTTGCAGCAGCTTGATCGCTAGCTCTAGTGCAAAGCGTTCTTCTCAGCATGCTGACACGCTCGATCTTACAAGTGAAAGCTCGTCCTCTGAGCAGGCTAACCAGCTTGTTGGCGTCGGAGTTGTATGTGCTGTATCTAAACTCTTACAAGTGAAGGATACTAGTATGTTCTCGTATTGAAACGAGCTTTAACGCGCGATCTTAGTTTAATGAATCCATGGCAAATCTCATGAGAGTTGACTTGCAGTGCTCTCATGGCCAATCGCATGCGAGTTGACTTGAGGTATCATTAAATGTCATGCACATGCATGCACACTAAACGACATCGATCATTGTGCTGACGCTGGCAGCTCCTCTCATATCCCTCTCTCCTCTAACTCGCCACCACGGGAGGGCGCAACCGGCGAAGCCCGCATGACATTGGCGGACGGCGGCGCGGTTCTTCGTTCCTCGCGAGTATCTTCGTCTCCGACGGTTCTAGTGTAGGAGCAGTGTGACGTAAATCTGACCCCGCACGGACCTACACACCGTGGTGTGCCATCGTCTCCTCTCCTCCTCTCCTCCGCCCCCGCGTGTCGGCGGGAGGGGAAACCCTAACCCTCGCTCCTCGGCCGCCCTCCCTCCATTCCCCTCCCTCGTCGTCGCCACAGGGCTCGGCCAGGCAAAGCCTGGTTGGCCGGCGGCGGCGAGGATCGATTGTCCTCTCCGTTGAGGAGCTAGGCGCGGGTTGGGGTCCTTGGCTGAGGCGTGGAGCTACCGGGCACCACGGCGTCCGGCCCGGCAGCGCATGGCGGCGGCCGTGGCAGGGGCGCGGGCGGACGGTAGGGGCGGCGCTTCTCGCCATGACGGCTGCGGCGGCGACCCGAGATCTTGATGATGGCGGCTGGGAGATGGGGGTGGATCATGCCGGCGGATCGGCACCATGGATCTTCCAGGTGTTGAAGACGTAGATCGGATATCAGCGAGGATGGAGGAGCAGCAAGGGTTCCGTCGGTGGTGCGGCTTCGGCCTGCCTCTCATATCCTTGCGACGGATCTTGAGGCAAGTTTGTCGGCCGGCGAGAGCTGGGCTCCGATTCGGTCGGGGCCGACGACGGCGGCGCCCACGGGCGTTGTTACCTTGTTGAAGGAGCCGTTGCTGCGACGTTCTAGCCTCCCTCCCTGATGCTCCGGAGGAAACTTCAGATCTGGGTTTCCCGGATCGCACGATGGCGGTACTTTCGGTGTCGTTCTCCTCCTTGGGGGCATCGTGTTGGAGCACATCCTGGCTGGAGAGATCTGATGGTGGAGCGGCGTGCCATTTTCCGCGTCGACAATGGTGACTCGACAGCATGGTGCAGTGGGGTCTCGGCGTGGATGCGTGCGAATGGACGAGGGCAGGGCAGTGGTGCTGTTTGGCGTCATGGCGACGTCGCCGGCTGGCCTTGCAAGGCCATGACGTTGATCTTTTCCTGAAGATGGGTTCGAGGAAGAAGGCGGTAGCGACTTCTGTAGCGCGCGCATGCGGTGCGCGTTGAGGGTCTGCTGGACCGGTGCTCCGGTTGTAGATGATGCGTGTAGGTGTGAGGTCAAGGCATGCGGCTCTGATCATGGGCACCCCCATCATAGTTGTAGCGACTTTTGTTGCCGAGCGGCTGACTTCGGTTTGATCAATGTTGTATCTTGTAAGATTTGATGAATAATTGCGGATGGCTGTGTGCATCACTTTGAAGCAGAGGCTGGGGATCCGCACCCCTTTATCTAAAAAAAAACGTCATAAATTTTTGGAAATAAGGGTGAGCACTAATCTGGTTCTTCAATGGCGGTGGCCACCGTGGCCGTGTGGATGACCTTACGGTCAGATCTTGAGATTGTGATGACATTAAGCTCCATATTGTAGAGGTCCATGGCGGTATGGACGCCACTCGTCTTGGATCGTGAAGCTTCTGAGACTCGTCTTGGCGGTACAGAACGCCACCTCCACCTCCACCTCTAGATTGGGGTCAGTCCAACTTGATAGGTGGTACGCACTACGCAGGTCTTCACATTACACGGTGCCTATTGTGGAGACGTCAAGTCAGGCATGTATTTAAAAGTGTGGCATTTTTTTTTCTAGCACAACCATACTACTCTCTCTGTTTCAAATTAATTGACTTGATTTTGTCCAAATATGGATGTATCTATACTTGTTTGATGTCTCGATACATCCATGTGTAACAAAATGTGTGTCAATTAAATCCGAACGGAGGGAGTAGTTTTGTAAATACATCAAACTTGGCAATGCGACGGCTTTGTACGTACTTCCAAGTACAAGCTACATCAGTCATGTACTTGGAAGTGTTGCGTCTTTACTTCCGTGTATAGCCATACTAGTTTTGAAAGTACAACACACAAGTAACTGAATACATGGAGGTGTCTCGCATATGTACTACTTCCAAGTATATGGAAACTAAATTTAGAATTATGAAAAAGTTTATAAAAAACTATCAACATGAGATCTACTTTTGAAAAATATCTCAACAAAAGGAACACAATGGTGAAAACTGCTCATGATTCGGACGAACAGTTCAAAAGATATTTCAGTTTGCAATATTTGTTTCTCTATAAAAAGGAAAAAATAACATCCTCCCTCCTGTTATGTCCTTTCTCTCACATATCCTCACACACTTCTCTTCTCCTCATGACAAGTGGCGAGCAAGGAGGCATTTCTCTTCTCCTTGCAAAAAGTGACGAGTAGGAGACACCCACACGAGCCACGTGTCGCGTAAAGAAAAATCTTTGAAGTACATTTTGTGAGGTAAGCCCTTTTCCATAGATTTAGAATTATTCTTTGTGCTTTTTTCGTCTACTTTCATCGTCCAAACAGTTTATTTGTTGGTTTCTTGTTTCTCTCTTTTTATCTCACAATTCTCCCGTTTGTTTTTGCCTTAAAATTACAATCATCATACTTTATCCGTGAAAAAATGATACAAATTTTACTTTGGTTGGCAAATAAAACACTAAGAAAACTACCAATTTTTTGTTTATTTTTTCATCAATATTATTATGAAAAAAGTTTTACATTCTATGTTTTTATTTTAAATATTTTTCAAAAACATGAATGTTTGTTTGAACCAAGGACATTTCCTGAACCCGTGAACATTATTATAAATACATATAAAATATTGGAAATAAGCCCGGAAGGCAATAATAAGGTTGTTATTATCCATCTTCACATTCTTGATTAACTTAATGTTCTATGCCTTAACTGCATTAATTTGCGGATGTGAGATCCAGAGGAAAAAACCTAATTGGATGTGTGTGTGTGTGTGTGTGTGTGTGTGTGTGGAATAGTTAACATCATGTAGTTCCCTAGTCAAGCCTATAAACTAGCTCATGTGTTGTTGGTGATCCGGTTTCCTAGCCATGAGCTCAAAACACATGGGTTCAATGGAAGCACCACCCCATTTGGAGCAACCAGTTATTGCATTTTCAGCTAATTGCTTGTAGAGAAAAAAAATATGGAAACCAATGATATTAACGTTAATCCTTTGTTAGACGTTACGTAGTACTGGGATGGACAAACGATGCAAGCTAGCCAAATGGCTATGTAGTAAATTTGGCAGAACCAAACATAATCACAATTGAATATAACAACATCACCATAGCAAAATATGTTATACAAGGTCACAGTTAAAGACATTAAAAATGAAGTCGCACATAAGATGCAGACCTCATCATTACTAACAAAAAAGATGCATCAAGAAGAAAGGGGAAAGTTACTTTCGAAGTACTCCCATCAAGAGAGCAACCTCAAACTAATTCTCCGTTGATGGTACACCCTATCTATCATGACATATTGTTTCATATATTCCTTACGAAAAAAGAATTTTAGAACAAGTGAAAGATTCATATTTTAGTACATATAAATGATATATAGTGTGTCCTAAGGATTCACTGATAATTTTGGATTATCTTAGAAAGGGAGGAGTATGTGCCAACACCAGCACAACATAGACCCACCGCAATGATGAACACACATAATACTATCTGCAAAAGAAAACAAGCATTATTGATTAGATGTTGTCTTCAAATTTTTGAACTGTAAATTTACTGTATTATGCTAATATGTTTGATAAAATATTTTGAATGTTCATCTGAGTGAAATAAAAATTGCGATTCAAAACAACTATTGAATTGTTCAAAGATGAAAAACTATGTGGATTTTAATATCTGAATCAAGGATACATTAATTTCAATTCTACGTTTTCCCATATATGTACCACTTTTATTTTTCATCAGAAGTCATGTGTTTGTTTCTGTCATTTTATAAGATATCTTTATGAATAGGACTTCTTGTAAGAACTTGATAAATATTGCACAAACTAAAAAACATTTTATACCTGATACCAAGTCACTGTATGCCTGAGGATGGCCAAAAAGCACGCACATGGAAGAATATATGCATACAACACCAAATATTAGCCACATCTCTCAACAGATGAATGCCACTTAAATTCAGAAGAAAAACTTACCACAAACATGGTTAGAAGAGACCCAACTAGGGACATCACAAGTCCTGTCAAGGCTCAACAAAATGGCATAAATCAGAAATCAGGGTAAATAGTTAGATTTAAATCAAGGATCATATTTGTTATGATAAATGAGGATAAATACTAATGTTGAAGCAAACTTACCGAAGAATGGAACAGATAGAGCAACAACAAGGGAAGATAACACCAGAGCTGATCTAAGCATAATTAAGTTCGGGTACGTCTGGCGGTTCGGAGGTAGAAGCTCTTCCAAGCTCAGGGCAAGAGGAGTCATAGTAAGTGCATATTTGGTTATTGGATTTGTGACCTGAAAGAAAATACAGAAGCATGAACTGTAAGATGATGCAATTTTGTACCAGAAAAGGGAAACCAGTATTCTTAGTATGAAGCTGAAGAGATGTTAAAGAGAGGGTCCCAGTATAACTACAAAGAAAATAGATATGGATTAACACAATATAACCGTACTCCATCAGGAAATGCACCATTTTGCTATACTAATTTAATCAAGGACAATTACGTAGTCCAGACGGCTATCTTGGAAGACACAAGATTTGGCGGCAAGTTCAGCGTGAACTGAGACTCTGTGGATTCACCAAACATTATGTAACCCATAACCGCAGCACCGGCGAACAAAACGGTAGATAGTGCAATGCTGAAAACAGACATATACCTAGTCTGAGATCATATATCCAAAAAAGAAAGTTGTGGTTTACATACAGTGGTTCTTGTATGGTAACCATGTGAAAAGAACAGCATTGAACTGGTTACGTTTCTTCAGAGAAGAGTAGATGTTAGGGAACACCCCATGCCCTGAGTAGCAGTACCCATACAAGCCAATGGCAATAGGGATCCCAGGGAGATTCAGAGCCGTCCCTTCACTCTTGTTGACACCAACATGGTCAACAAGCCCTGCCCAGAAGAGGCATGCTACGATGATGATCGACGCAACTACTCCCCAGCTACAAAATTCAAAATCACAAGATGAGACCATATATTTATGGCCAGATGAAATACAGGAGCGGCATGTTAGTGATTGATACCTGAAATGAAGCTCAAGCAACTGAGGTCGCGAAGCCAAGTTGTTGGCATGACAATGAGCGCAGTGAGGATTGCGAATAACACGTGGGAGTCCAGGGTGAATGTCCCTATGGTTAGGTGCGCATTGGGGAATACCTTTGACAGATTGTCGCTCTCTAATATCAGATACTCAATGCAACATGCCTGCAGGGAAATATTAGGAGCCGTCAATATGCTTATAAATAGAAAAATGGTTCAAGAAAAATATTTTCTTTGTAAAAATATTGTACTTTAAGAGAAAAGTTATGTTTTTATGATTAATGTATTTATCAATTCACTAACTGACAGAGTGACAGTTAAGAGAGCATGTAGTATGTCAAAGCAATGTTTCTGCTAAAGCAGCAAGTCTCAATAATTCAGTTGTTTCAGAAGTACTTACATACAGTTCCATGTACAGGATTATCTGCAGAGAAGGTGGCAAAGAATAGCGAGACAACGGTTAGTACATGATCCTCCTGCATCACTACAGCTAGTACTTCATACTGAAGTGAAAACAGTTAAGATATGGGAAAAATTACTGAGATGACAATGCGGCCAGGGGTGCCGAAGGCGGCATGCCCGATGTCCGGGTAGGTCTCGAGGCCTTCCTTGCTGTCCAGGCAGCGCCGGAGGAGCACGCCGGTGTACCATGCCAGCACGGCTAGCACAGCCAGTATCACTAGCCCAAGCCAGCCACCCTGCCTGACGGCATAAGGTGTTGACAGGATCCCCACACCACACAAGACATTCACTCCTGCAAATGACAAGCAATGCGTCAAGATTCTTCAGTTAACATTTTTTAAAGGAGACTACCAACAGAATATAAAACCTTTAGTTTAAAGTTCCAAACTTTAAACTCGAAAAAATTCAAACTCTCCCATACTTAGTAACTCGTAGTCTTACACTTCCTATAAACGATTAATTCAACTTCAAATTCAATGTTAGAACTACAGAAGAATTTCTATCATTCACCTTAAACATGCTAGAACGGAAAATGTTGACTGTAAAAAAAGGGAAAATGTTCACTATCCAGTTTTAGTTGCTAAGCGACACAGTGTTTGTCTTAATCCTTAAAAAGGACAATGATGCCATGGTACTGGAAAGAAAGAAGTCTCAAACAAATGTAGCTAGACAGAGACGTCTTGTGAAATAACGATCCTGACACTGACAGCTCGATATCCACATGACCAGGTAGATAGATGCTCAACACCTGAGCCTTTAAGCGTGTCATTAGTAGATTGCGTGATCAAATCAGGACAAGGTTTCTCTTTCTCCAGACAGATCTAAATCAATATTATCCCTGGGTCCAATTAAAATTCTATTGTTTTTTCTATTGTTGTTGGAGAGCATGTTCCAGTCTCACATGACGGTCCTGTTAACCATGATGCACGTCCGCATCAGAGATCAGACAGAGATGGCCAGAATCTGACGAGCTAATCGCCAATTTTAGGTGTTATATTAACACTATGGGGTAGCAATTTAGTGGAGATGGCACTGAACAGAGTATGTAGTATGTACACTGCACCTTGGTGTTAGGCTGTCAGCATGTGAGGTATGTGCGTCCAGGTTCAGCAAGTATGATATTCTCATTTTGTCATTGCATGCATGATATCCAAAGGTAAGCATCCTAGGCAGCTAGGCTGCACTTGGATCTCTAAGTTGACTGCTGTACTATATGGTTCCATGTTAACATGACCATCCTTTTTTTTACAATGACCATCTGGTGTTTTGTTTTGTTTGCGAGGAGTAAGATCGCAGTTTCTGTCAAGATATATGTAACATAGTTACAGTAATTATTTTTTATGTTTTCTTTATAAGTGGGACACTAAACATTTTTATCAATTTTCAACCAAAGTTAATTAATACCAATCCAGTTCCTGATGGAGTTTCTCTTATTTCCGTCGGACCAAACTGCGGACAGCAACGCGGCAGCATTCCAAGCTCAAGAATTGCAATGTGATCGATTCCAAATTTCCAATTACCACGACACACATACGTACCGTTCATGACCCCCTGGGACCTGGGTGTAGGAGCACTGACGGTAAAGTCCCACTTCATGGCCAACCCCACCCAAGGGCTTCTGGTCCTCGGGGATCTTGAACAGAGACGATCATTTCCTCAGGTACTGATGAGAGCTTTTCCTGGCGTCGTCAAGGTCGTCGTGGTCAGCGACGGCGGTCGGCAGGAGCGGCTTGACGATCTCCGGCACCGGCTTTCCCGGAAGGAGCTCACCAGGATGGAGCTGGAGAGCCTGCCAAGCGTGGGCGTTGTGCCCAGGAAGCCGCTCAGGCTGGGCGATTGCACGCTGCTGTACACGTCCATCGACTGCCTGCAAAATGAGACCGGAATTGTTCAGCTGTGACTGAATGCACACAATTTAACATCTGATGATCGAGATAAATCCGTGTTAACAAGATCATAAGTTAATCATCAGATCGATGTGCCCGATGCATGATGATCTCTACAGTATATCTTTTTGTTTGCTTTGAAAAACAGTGATGTCTTTATCGGTTTTGCTAATTCTGCATCGAAAGTTATAGCTTGGTCGACTCTCGAACCATTGGACCGCGTCGTGATCCGTGCTAGTGTCTGAATTGCTGGTGGGTTGCAACTAATTTTTTTTTCCGGTTGTGAGTAAAAAAGTATTTCTGACCGTTAGATTTGCGTTGTGATTTGTGTGAGCTGGGAATAACAACTAATATCTGAAGAGGATAAGTGCACCCTGTTAAAATATAAAGCCTATCCCTTTCCATCAGTTCGGACTTTTGAGATAATTGGCTAGTGCATCAATTCAATATGGTATCAGAGCCAGGTGGTCTCAAGTTCAAGCCCGGCTAACGCGCTATTTAATATAGAAAATAGTTGCGGCCTCCCATCTATCCCACGTCTTAGGTCTTCCCGTTTGTCCAGCCTAAACGTGAGGGGGAGTGTTAAAATATAAAGTCTAGCCCTTTCCATCAGTTCGGACTTTTGAGATAATTGGCTAGTGCATCAATTCAATACACCCCTGTTTATTTGTATCTTCTGAAAAAGACACATTTGGAGCACATATCGTTGAGTCGTCAAGAGATGAGACCAACTGAATTTGCCACGTCGACAAACCCCAAACTGTGGTCATGACACACCAGCGGCACCCTACCAGGGGCCCATATATGTCAAGTCTGTGGCTAAAACGATCATGTGATCTTCCAAATTCGAACTAAATAGTTATATGCAGCTGTTCTTAGAATCCTGAGGGCTAAAACATTGGTTCGACGATGGATCATAATTCATATGTAATTATCTTTGGTATGCACATAGCTGCTAAAATGCTACCACACAACGTGACTGTATCCTGAAGAAAGCCACGCAGCACGTACGTACCTGTAGCTCTGCGGCCATTGGTGGCTGGTGTAGGAGTTAGGGTAGTGGCCGCCGGCGGCGGCGACCCGTGGGCTGCCGCAGGACGACGACCCGTCCGACTCCTCCTCCTCTTTGCTGCCGTCCCGCCTTGTAGCGAACTCCTCGTCGTCATCGCTCTCCATGACGAAGCTCCGGTCGGACACCGACGAGTTCCTCATCGCCTCCGGCCGCTCGCTCAATGGCAATTAATGGAGTAATCTACAGAGAGAGGGAACAAGAGAGACGAGAAGAGAGGGAGATAGTAAAGTGTGAGGAGGATATGGAGCGAGAGACGGAACGTGTTTATATGCAACGGCGATCGACGAGTGTGCTTGGCAGCTTGGGTCATCCCCTGGCGGCGAACTTAAGAAATAACAGTTTAATTACTTCCACATGCGTCTCATTGAGCATTTGCGAGAGATGTCCCGCTGACAGTAGGTCCGGCCGGCCAGGGCCACACGTCAGTGTCATACCGCCACTACATAGATGAGGATCGATCGACGATGTAGCCACTCAGGCAGAAACGCGGACGCATCATCCGGAGGAAATTACAAGCTAGGAAAGACTGATCGACATGCTTATCCGTTCTTTTAGAAACACATATAAACACAGATATTTATATGCACACACATACACACTTATCCTATGAACACACCTACATACGTACGTACGTTCTATCTTTATGAGCACCTCAGAAAGAATGATCTGATGGGTCGGATATTCAGATTGACGAAGTTATCATAGTCATCTCGCTATAGATAGGAATGTCTCCTTCCACTGAATAAATATTCTGGTTTTCTGTAACGCGCATGCATATGCCAAATCTGAAATTTGAACTCTGTTGGGCTAGGGTTTAGGGTATTTTCTTTTTCTGTTTCTACTATTTTGTTTGAGAATATTTTCCTTTTCTACCTCGTATATCTTGTTTAGTTTCAGAATATATATATATATATATATATATATATATATATATATATATATATATATGCACGATCTGTTTCTTGACAGACATATTTCTCTTTGGCGTGGAATTAGCCTGAAGATCACCGCATGCATTTCTTACTTAGTACAGTACGTACAATATATCTGTGTGCGTACGAAACGGTGCCAGGAGAAAGTGCCCTTTCACTACGGGAAACCGTCAAAACGCTGACGGCGGGCTGCCGTCAGCGTAGCAACGATCGCCGTCGGCGTAGGCCTACGCCGACGGCCGCCGTCGGCGTATCTGCGTCGGCGTTGGACGCTGTCGGCGTACGAAAACTGCCGTCGGCGTATCCGTCGCCGTCGGCGACGCAGCAGTGGGACCCACAAAACGGACGTCGAACGTCTCCGTCTGCTCCACCTATACGCCGACGGCAGTGCCGTCGGCCTAGGATGCCACGTGTGCTGCTCTGGTGCGTCTGGGAGGATTCGTACGCCGACGGCAATGGGGATGACCATATGGGCATCCAGCGTCGACGTGGCGCCATCCTGTGCGTCCCCACAGCTCCTACGCCGTCGTAGACCATATTTTCAGTTTCTGAAACTTTTTGCTGCTGGTTTCTGGCGCATTTTAAATACAATTAAAATTGCACAAATTATAAAACATCACAGAAACATCAAATAAAACATCACATACATATCCAAATGACACAAACATGATTCAAATTCATCCAAACTCAAAAATGACACAAACATAGTTCGAATTCACACACGCTACACCCGAACACATCCTACACCTCCCGAGAGCCCGAGGTATCCATTTCTGACAGCGTGAGAATAGGCAACCGACCGCGTGGGCCAGTCGAACCACACAAGGAATCCGGCGAGGCACGGGACGGTGTGGTCTCACGCGACGACCTCGGCGAGGCACCACCAGTGCCATGCTCCACGAGCGCGCGCGTCGATGTCGGCGAGGCGGAAGCACGACCAAAGGGTGCAGTCCTCGAGTATCCGATCCCTACATGTTTTGAGTCCAAGTTAGCAACTTGGAAAGCACAGCATGGCGGTAACAACTTGTTTGGCAAATAACTTACCGGAGTCGCTGGCTTGTATGTGCGAGCGACCGACTCCCTCGTTGGGCCGACGGGCATGATCCCCGGCCTAGGTGGACGCGTAGGCAGCTGCGACCGCTCTCCAGTGGCATGAAACTTCTCGTCAGCCTACAAGATAGTTTAGATGTCAGGAGTTGTAGAAAAAGAAGGTTCAAACTGAGGAAATGGGACTTGTCATATTTTGCAAATATAAAAGTTGAAACTTACAGCATCCCTCAACTCTGCCCACTCCTCATACTCCTGGCTCTTCTGTACCCACAACTGATACTCTCTCTCATAGCTCGCGTAAGCGGCATCGAAGGCCGCCTCGAAATCAGCCTACAGTTTTAAAAGGGAACGCATCTCGTCAACTTAGCCACTTAGCTAGGAACGAATGTCGGAAAGAGAATGAAATTGAGAAAAACTTACATCGGGGCGAGCTCGGGAAGGCCGACGAGGCAGGACGGGAGGGTCGTCGGCGGTGAGGGTAGCCTTGACACGCGAGAGGCCCAACTCAGGAGTACGCGTGAGTACCGCACTAAGCATGAGAGGACGGCCATGCTCCCAACCGTTCCCGGCAAGGACCACCGCTCTCTCGTCGATGTCATGCTCAAGAGGGTTGTCCACCTCCGGATTTATACCCTTGAACGTCTCGACGTATGCCTTTAGCCCCTCCTTGGCAGTGCCGAAGTAATCGGGCTGCGAGGGCTGAGGCTCAGAAAAATTGGGCTTCTTCATCTTCATCCTCTCCCATGCTTGCATGTCCGAAAGAGGCTCCCCGAAATCGGCCTCCTGCAATGCCAAAGAAGTGTCATGCGTATCAAGTAGGAACATGAGGGGAAATAAATGAAGATTGTTTCATGTATATATATACCAGCTTTGCCTTGAAGCGATCATGGTTGCGGGCACCCGCACGATGTGTCCCCCCGCTCCCGCGGTTTAACTTGTTTCGCTCGCTCAAGGCCTTGAACGCGGGGTCCTCCCCAGCCCACCTAGACACCAACGCCCTCCACGCGTCATCCTTGCCATAGGCCCATGAGGGCTTAAACTGAAAAAACAATACTCATGTGAAGAACGGATAATGCAATTGCAACTTAGCAGCAACATGTAATCTCATTAACAATCTACTTACCGCCATGTAGTCATCTACGGTCACCTCAAGTGGGTTCTCCACAATCTCATGCTTCACCGCCGTCTTGCCTAACGTCTCAGTACTGAAATGATTGATCATGGTATGCTTTGCATTGTAGAACTGCTGTCGTGTCAACTTCCTACAAGCCCCCTCCAAAGTCTTGTCCGCATCGCCCCGCTGCTCAGGAAGTACCCTATAGAACTTCTTTAATCATGCACAAAAAACAAATTGTGAGAGCATGGTGGGGACATCAAGTATGAACGAAATTCGAAAAGTTCAACTTACCCAAAACTTGTTGATCACGGCGTCAGAACATTTCCCGCCGCTCGCGTAATTGGCGGCCTGATAGTCTACCCAATGGGTGGCTAGCTTCGTCGCGCCGTTGGGGACGGTACTGTACAAGCCCGGCCAAAACTTCCTAATCAAAGCTCCAATCAGGGTGTTAGGCACACGGGCTCCCGCAGGATGTATCCAGTTGCTGCACAATAATTAAACATTAGTACATGTCAAATTGTCCTGACCACAATGAAGTTACCATGTTCAAAATTAGTATATATAGTCACTTACTCTCTCCCATTAGGCGTAATGAGGATCTTCTCCTCCTCGGTAGCAGGTTCCTTGTCCTCATCAGGGACCTGGGATTCCCCTCGAATCCTTGGCTTCTTCGGCAGCGCGGAGGGCCCCGCCTCCAAGTCCGTGGAGGGGCCCGCCCCCACGTCCGTGGAGGGGCCCGTCTCCTCCGAACCCTCGTCGACAGAAGCAGAGGGTATGTCCGAAGACACGTCGCCCCCACCTCGCCCTCGTCCTCCCTCACCTCGCCCTCGTCCTACACCTCGCCCTCGTCCTCGTCCTGCACCTCGTCCCCTCGGAGGAACTGGAGCATCGGCACCTCCCCCTCCTCCAGCATCTCCACCCTCACCTGCATTGAGAAAGGGTGAACAATTAAGCATAAAGACATGAACAAATTAATAATTGCATCACCTCTACTCTCACCACTGTCAGACAGGTAACGCGGGTTCGAAATATGTTCTCTTCCACTTTTAGTAACTTTCTTCTGGCGCACCTTCTTCAGCAAGGAGGCCGATGATTCCTTGCCTTGGCTCATCTTGGTCAATCACCTGCATTGAGAAAGGGTAAACTTTTAAGCATAAAAGACATGATCCAATTAAGAAGCATGAAGACGTTAAATGATTTCCACCAAGCTTAGTACTAAATTGGTGATCTTACAAAGTGGCTACCTAACATAGTAGATTTTTTAAAGCTCCATAGTAGTTCCATAGTAGTTTCTAAAGCTAGATATTTTTTCATAGTAGTTTCTAAAGCTAGATATTTTTCTAAAGCTAGATATTTTTCTAATTAAGTTCCATAGTAGTTTCTAAAGCTAGATATTTTTTTCACTTTACAAAGTGGCTACCTAACATATTTCTTATACAAGTCTGGGTAAATTCATTAGCACCTCTTTTTGCAACTCATTAGCACACACAACACACATCAATACAACACACACATTGTATAATTACCATCATGAGCTCACACACCCTGACCACAACAAGTTTCGGCATCCATAAGCTCTAAATTAACAAGAGGAAGGAGAAGAGGAAACAATACCAGTGGAGGCCGGAGGAAGGAGGAGAGGAGGTGGCTTGTGGAGGCCGGAGGCGAGCGCACGGTGTCGGGGAAGAACTCGGACGTGCGGCGGCATCGAGGAGGAAGAGGAGGTCGCGGGGCAGCTGTACGCGCGAAGGGGAGGAAGGAGGCGCGCGGTATCACGCCGGCGACGTGCTCTGCGCCTCGGGCTTCATGGCGACGGCGGGTGGCGTACGGGGTGGGGCGAGCAGAGGAGCGGCAGCGGCCGCAATCACGAGGTGGGGCGAGCAGAGGAGCGGCAACGACTGCAATCACGAGGTGGGGCGGCGCGGTGGGTGGCGTACGGGGTGGGGCGGCCGGCGGCGGGGTCGGGGACGGCCGGCGGCGGGGTGGGGCGATTAAGGGATTGTGTTTGGATTTGGGGATTTTGTGGCGCGCGAAGCCACTCGGGCCGATTTTGGCTCACATATTCAGGCCCAGGCATGGTTTTGCTAAATTTTTTTCAATTATTTTCTTTTTCAATTCTTCTATTATTTTTTATTGTTCTTAATATTTCTAGACCATTATAATTCATTTTATTAATATTTCTAGGCCTCGCTGGGATTTCGACGCTCCGGAGCCCCTCTCGCAAATGTGAAATGTGGCGGGATGCTCGGATGGCGGGAACTGTAGCGGGAAATATTTGGGCGGGAAATCAGCGGTGTGTTTCTTGAAATTACGTACAACTTCGGGATACTGGATAGAGATCTACGTTACAACTTCACTAGTTCTAAATACTGGATAGAACAAATTAAGGTACAACTTGAAATTACGATACAACACAAGTAAAACAAAGACTCTACCTATCTCCCATCAACGCAGCCTGCACCATCCGCCTTCTTGCCTTTGCCCTTTGACGAAGATTATGCCTTCTTGCCTTTGCCCTTTGACGAAGATTCTGCCTTCTTGCCTTTGCCCTTGGACGAAGCTTCAGCCTTCTTGCCTTTGCCCTTGGACGAAGCTTCAGCCTTCTTGCTCAGTGCTTCAACCCTCCTTTCCTTTGACGATGGCATGAAGTCGTCGTCATCATCGCTGTCTACTACCCAGAGACAGGAACGGCCGTACGAAGCACGGTCAGCTTCAGTTCGGTAGAACGGACTATTCGTAACTTTCCTGTCAAACTTATCTGCAAGCCTGAGCATTTCTGCACGAATTTGGAGCGGGGTCCTATACGGAAACCCATCGCGGCATAGCTTCGCCCCGAGCAAAGCGAGATGACTATCAGTGTGCAAAATTTCTTCAATTGGAACTACCCTACCATCTACATTCAAATTGCTCGAAAGCCTGGCGAGATGCTCGGATGCGGAAATGTGAAACCCGGACACACACTTCTCGCAAGGACCAATACACACGGCTGCCGTCGGCGTTCTTTCTCCCGTCGGCGTACAAACGGGCGGCATAACGGGACCGTCCAGCATCATTGATACGCCGACGGTACGGCCGTCGGCGTACACGCGTTATTATACACCGACGGCTGCCGTCGGCGTTTAGTTGTTTATTTATTTATTTTCGTATATAATATTCATTTCTTTATTTCTCTATATAATATTTAATGTAGTTGTAATTTATATATATATTGGACCTATAATTGCCCTCCCAATTTCAGTATCCCACCCACGTAAAATAACGGTTTGAGTTTTCCGGAACCCAACCCAACAACATATACATGTAAAACAAATAAAAACTTTTCCTGGCTCACTAGAGAGAAAGTGAAGCCGGTGATGTCGGTCACACGTAGGAGTAGATTCTTGCACATTTACAACACACAACACACTTGTATACATATGGTATGTCACAACCTAGGTTTGGGTGGGGTTCCGACGCTCCGGGGCCCCGCTTCGGTGAAACCCTGAATCCGCTGGAAAAACCCTAACGTTTCCGTCTACCCCCATAGACGTGCGTCGAAAGGGGGTAGCCCGGTGGACTTTTTTGCTTGGTTGTGTTATGTTAGGCCATAGGAACATGAGAAACCAAAGTCTACCCCAAATCGACACACGATTCCATCCGGTTCGCCCGAAAGGGGAGTTTTCACCTCTAAGTGCAGAAACTCACTAGAGAGAAAGTGAAGCCGGTGATGTCGGTCACACGTAGGAGTAGATTCTTGCACATTTACAACACACAACACACTTGTATACATATGGTATGTCACAACCTAGGTTTGGGTGGGGTTCCGACGCTCCGGGGCCCCGCTTCGGTGAAACCCTGAATCCGCTGGAAAAACCCTAACGTTTCCGTCTACCCCCATAGACGTGCGTCGAAAGGGGGTAGCCCAGTGGACTTTTTTGCTTGGTTGTGTTATGTTAGGCCATAGGAACATGAGAAACCAAAGTCTACCCCAAATCGACACACGATTCCATCCGGTTCGCCCGAAAGGGGAGTTTTCACCTCTAAGTGCAGAAACTCACTAGAGAGAAAGTGAAGCCGGTGATGTCGGTCACACGTAGGAGTAGATTCTTGCACATTTACAACACACAACACACTTGTATACATATGGTATGTCACAACCTAGGTTTGGGTGGGGTTCCGACGCTCCGGGGCCCCGCTTCGGTGAAACCCTGAATCCGCTGGAAAAACCCTAACGTTTCCGTCTACCCCCATAGACGTGCGTCGAAAGGGGGTAGCCCAGTGGACTTTTTTGCTTGGTTGTGTTATGTTAGGCCATAGGAACATGAGAAACCAAAGTCTACCCCAAATCGACACACGATTCCATCCGGTTCGCCCGAAAGGGGAGTTTTCACCTCTAAGTGCAGAAACTCACTAGAGAGAAAGTGAAGCCGGTGATGTCGGTCACACGTAGGAGTAGATTCTTGCACATTTACAACACACAACACACTTGTATACATATGGTATGTCACAACCTAGGTTTGGGTGGGGTTCCGACGCTCCGGGGCCCCGCTTCGGTGAAACCCTGAATCCGCTGGAAAAACCCTAACGTTTCCGTCTACCCCCATAGACGTGCGTCGAAAGGGGGTAGCCCAGTGGACTTTTTTGCTTGGTTTTCACCTCTAAGTGCAGAAACACACCGCTTGATCCAACGGCTCCCAAGCTCTCGAAGGAAACACACGATCCGCGTACTAGTTCCTGATTGGCTAGTAGTATGCCCAATCAGGAAGAAGCACACGGATCGTGTGCTTCCTTCCAGCGCTCGAAAGAAACACACCGCTGATCCAACGGCTCAGAAGCACACGAAGGAAACACACGATCCGTGTGATTCTTCCTGATTGGGCATACTACAGCTCAGAAGCCCATTTCTCACTATATATATGTAGTCATGGCCTCCATTGGCATAGCACATCTAAACTGATATCTGATCCCTCATCACTCTCCCGTGGCGTCACCACCGCGTGTGCCGTCCGCCATGCCAAGGTGCTGCCCTCTCCCTCCCCTACGTACCTAGGTTGCACGCACCTTAGTTGTTTGATCAAATTCCCCACTCATTTTTTCAGATCTCGGCGGGAATCGATGATGACCACCGGCCATTTGTTGGACACGGGCAGTGTCCGGGACTGGGCTCCGCCGGGCTGGCACTGGGAGGTGTCTTCCGGGACGCGTAGTTTGGTGAGGAATCCGGGTGACGTCGTCGACCCGGATCTTGTTTGGTGGCCGTCGCGTGGGCCAGCCTCGGTGCAGAGGCCGCCGGCCCCCGAGGTGGAGGTGCGTCGCCGTATCAGAGAGGAGGACGAGCACGTCCGTCGCTACCTGGTTAGGTTGGATACGCAAGCGGTGCATGACAATATGTGGTATACACTTCATAGGGATCCTCCTCATGTGAGTATTGCCCCAGTGATGGTTCCTTATCTTTGGGTGCAAGCCGCCGGCCGCTCAGCACCTCGCGGCTTAGGACCCGGCAAAAGTTAGTTACATTATTCGTGATGTATTATGGATTAAATAAAGATGTAGACTGGTGGCTATAAGCACATTCCTACTAGTGCAAGTTTGTTGTCATTCGTCTATGTACCCAAGTTTGTTCTATCTTAGTTGCTACTACTCCGTTTCGATTAATTTTGATAAAAGTTGGTTTCACAAGCCCCAATGGACTAACCTAACACAAATAAAGTCTAGTTTAGTTTTCTTATGTTCCATGGTAGTGTGCTTCTGCCTGATCCAAGGGCTCACGAGCGCTCGAAAGAAACACACCGCTGATCCAACGGCTCACAAGCACTGGAAGGAAACACACGATCCGTGTGCTTCTGCCTGATCCAAGGGCTCACGAGCGCTCGAAAGAAACACACCGCTGATCCAACGGCTCACAAGCACTGGAAGGAAACACACGATCCGTGTGCTTCTGCCTGATCCAAGGGCTCACGAGCGCTCGAAAGAAACACACCGCTGATCCAACGGCTCACAAGCACTGGAAGGAAACACACGATCCGTGTGCTTCTACCAGATCCAACGGGTCAGCAGCGCCAGAAAGAAACACACGACGCCTATAAATAGGCCACTCCTCAGACAGGTTACTCACTCACACAAAACATTCCAGCTCACTCGGAGAGACATCTTTGGGCAACCAGCGGCAAGACGTCTGTGATGACCTGCGACCGTACCAAACGGTTGCAGATCATCATAGACGTCTTGCCGGACGGTTGTAGATCATCAGAGACGTCTTACCGCTGCTTGGATCGAAGTGGCGCTCAAACCGTGTGTCTTGTTTCAGCTATATTTAGACATTCCACACAAATTATCCGGATTTACCCAGCTACGTCCCACCCTGCATGTGATATCGCAGCCACGGTGGGATTGTAGCTGGGTGAAACCGTATGATTTGTTCATCTTTGGGCAACCAGCGGCAGGACGTCTTTTCTGTTCTCTCAGTGCCTCTTCTTGCATTTTCTTCTGTTGTTTCATCAAATGTTGTTCATCTTTCTCCTGGCGTTTTGTTTCCTTCTGAAGTTGTTTTTGTATTTTCTGAACCACGTATGTTGATACCTATGTTGAGTACTGTGTTGTTTCATCAAATGTTGTTCATCTTTCTCCTTGGCTTATTTGTGAAAAAAAAACATACGCCGACGGCTTTGCCGTCGGCGTAGGCCTGCGTGGCTTCACTTACCCGTCCACCGCGCGTACGCGGCTTCACTTACCCAAATCGACATCCTGCCCAAAATCCCCAAATCGACATCGCGCCGCCGCCGTCCCAACCCCAAATCCTCCTCCGCCGCTGCCGGCCGTCCCAGCCCGTGGTCGCCTCGCCGTGCCCGTGGTCGCCTCGCCGTCCCGTGCCCGTGGTCGCCTCGCCGTGCCCGTGCCCACGGACCGGCCGTCCTCGACGCTGCGGACGACCTCGGCGCCGGCTTCACCTACCCTCCCTCCCTGCACCGCCGTCGACCTCCCCTCCCTCCCCTGCGCGAAGGTGTGCTTCCCCTCTCTGCCTCCTCCCTCCCCTACCGAAACCGCACGCAAGGTGTTTGCGAAAATGTGTACATGAACAGGCAAAGTAGGTTTGCAGTTAGTCATTTTGTAGTTATCAAAACATAGCAGTTAGCAAGCACACTAGTGTAGCAATGTAGTTATCAAAAGCTACATGCATTTTAGTTTGCAGTTAGTCATTTTGTAGTTATCAAAACATAGCAGTTAGCAAGCACACTAGTTGAGGACATATGGGTTGATTTTGTGAAGTGTTAGTAAGAAATATAGCACATGGTTGTTTGTAAGAAACTAGTTAAGAATATTTTTCCTGACGCAAAATGGTCATATGTACCTCCTTTGATATTAGTCTAATCATGATTTTCTCTCGATAATGATATTAACTCCCTCTTTCGCAATATCGAGAATGGAGGCCACATCGCTACACTTGCTTATATTAATTGAACCCATATGGATAATTTGAACCCATATCAAATCATTTGCCCAAGCTTTCTCAATGGCAGTACTTGGCTCTCCCCTCCTTTTCTTGTTGCCGTTTAGGGTTACTGTTAGTGTTAACTACATTTTTCAACATGCTTAAAAGTTTACCCTTTCTCAATGCAGGTGATTGACCAAGATGAGCCAAGGCAAGGAATCATCGGCCTCCTTGCTGAAGAAATTAAAAATTACTAAAAGTGGAAGAGCAAGTACACCAAACCCGCGTTACCTGTCTGATAGTGGTGAGAGTAGAGGTGATGCAATTCTTAATTGAATCATGTCTTTATGCTTAATTGTTCACCCTTTCTCAATGCAGGACGAGGTGCAGGACGAGGACGAGGACGAGGTGTAGGACGAGGGCGAGGGCGAGGTGAGGGAGGACGAGGGCGAGGTGAGGGAGACGTGTCTTCGGACATACCCTCTGCTTCTGTCGACGAGGATTCGGAGGAGACGGGCCCCTCCACGGACGTGGGGGCGGGCCCCTCCACGGACTTGGAGGTGGGGCCCTCCGGGCGGCGGAAGCCGCCAAAGATTCGAGGGGAATCCCAGGTCCCTGATGAGGACAAGGAACCTGCTACCGAGGAGGAGAAGATCCTCATTACGCCTAATGGGAAAGAGTAAGTGACTATATATACTAATTTTGAACATGGTAACTTCATTGTTGTCAGGACAGTATGACATGTACTAATGTTTAATTATTGTGCAGCAACTGGATACATCCTGCGGGAAGCCGTGTGCCAAACACCCTTGTTGGAGCTTTGATTAGGAAGTTTTGGCCGGGCTTGTACAGTACCGTCCCCAACGGCGCGAGGAAGCTAGCCACCCGTTGGGTAGACTATCAGGCCGCCAATTACGCGACCGGCGGGAAATGTTCTGACGCCGTGATCAACAAGTTTTGGGTAAGTTGAACTTTTCGAATTTCGTTAATACTTGATGTTCCCACCATGCTCTCACAATTTTTTTTTGCATGATTACAGAAGTTCTATAGGGTACTTCCTGAGCAGCGGGGCGATGCGGACAAGACTTTGCAGGGGGCTTGTATGAAGTTGACACGACAGCAGTTCTACAATGCAAAGCATACCATGATCAATCATTTCAGTACTGAGACGTTAGGCAAGACGGCGGTGAAGCATGAGATTGTGGAGAACCCACCTGAGGTGTCCGTAGATGACTACATGGCGGTAAGTAGCTAAGTGGCTAAGTTGACGAGATGCGTTCCCTTTTAAAACTGTAGGCTGATTTCGAGGCGGCCTTCGATGCCGCTTACGCGAGCTATGAGAGAGAGTATCAGTTGTGGGTACAGAAGAGCCAGGAGTATGAGGAGTGGGCAGAGTTGAGGGATGCTGTAAGTTTCAACTTTTATATTTGCAAAATATGACAAGTCCCATTTCCTCAGTTTGAACCTTTTTTTTCTACAACTCCTGACATCTAAACTATCTTGTAGGCTGACGAGAAGTTTCATGCCACTGGAGAGCGGTCGCAGCTGCCTACGCGTCCACCTAGGCCGGGGATCATGCCCGTCGGCCCAACGAGGGAGTCGGTCGCTCGCACATACAAGCCAGCGACTCCGGTAAGTTATTTGCCAAACAAGTTGTTACCGCCATGCTGTGCTTTCCAAGTTGCTAACTTGGACTCAAAACATGTAGGGATCGGAATACTCGAGGACTGCACCCTTTGGTCGTGCTTCCGCCTCGCCGACTTCGACGCGCGCGCTCGTGGAGCATGGCACTGGTGGTGCCTCGCCTAGTTCGTCGCGTGAGACCACACCGTCCCATGCCTCGCCGGATTCCTTGTGTGGTTCGACTGGCTCATGCGGCCGGTCGCCTATTCTCACGCTGTCAGAAATGGATACCTCGGGCTCCCGGGAGGTGTAGGACGTGTTCGGGTGTAGCGTGTGTGAATTCGAACTATGTTTATGTCATTTTTGAGTTTGGATGAATTTGAATCATGTTTGTATCATTTGGATTAGTATGTGATGTTTATTTGATGTTTCTGTGATGTTTTATAATTTGTGCAATTTTAATTGTATTTGAAATGCGCCAGAAACCAGCAGCAGAAAGTTTCAGAAACTGAAAATATGGCCTAACATACGCCGACGGCATTGCCGTCGGCGTATGTGCTGTGTGGACGCACAGGATTGCGCCACGTCGACGGCAAACGGCAATGCCGTCGGCGTCAGGCTCCTCCCCAGAAGCACCAGAGCAGCACACGTGGCAGCATAGGCCGACGGCACTGCCGTCGGCGTATAGGTGGAGCAGACGGAGACGTTCGACGGCCGTTTTGTGGGTCCCACTACGTCTTCCGCCGACGGCGGCGGATACGCCGACGGCTATTTACGTACGCCGACAGCGTCCTACGCCGACGCCATTACGCCGACGGCGGCCGTCGGCGTAATACTACACCGACGGCGATCGTGGCTACGCCGACGGCGGACCGCCATCGGCGTTTTGACGGTTTCCGTAGGCAATAGTACATGTTTTCACCTGCCTTTTATCTCTTTTTAAGCTCTATTCATAGAATGAAACCATCGTCTTCAAGCTAGTAACTTGGTTACCTGGTGCCACGTACTCGCAGGCACCGTCATTTGATCGATCGACTAGCTAGCAAGTTCAGTCACTGTGCTGACTAGGATGCATGGCTAGCTGCATGCCTAGCTAATAATCGGACTAGTATATATCCCTCACTCCCTGTCAATGATTAGGCTAAACTAGTGAAACAACTGAACGGGCACACAGAAATCCAGTACGTAACACCTAGGATAACAAGCTCACCTCATCGAGAAGCATCTGAACTGCAGGTTTTATAGTATACAGTTATCCGAAGCTGGGAAACGAAGCTCTTCATATGGGCTCAAGTGGTGCCATGCTAACTTGTACGCAAAACAACGTCACATGCACGCCTCATGCATTGTCCTGGTTCCCACTGTTTTCTTAGATTTGGTTTCCCACTGTTTTGATCAATTCATTCACTTAATTATTATACCATATAGAAATGGTAGGATCGAGGATGCCAACGCAGATGAGCACTCCTGTTTCGGAGTATTCAACCAATAATGTCACATTTTATAGCGTTGCAAATTGTTGATTTATAAACTTTTATTGATCCGTTTAAACTTTTACTAATCAAGCTTAACAAAAAACAAAGAAACGTAGCGTTATATACTTTATATGTAGTATATTAGCTAGTTAGATACCGTAAGTTATTTCGGCGAACAAGCTGCGGGAACAACAGAGAGGGGCAAGGTTCTTGGTGAGGCACCATCCGGCCAACCATCCAACCAGAAAAACAAGTTACCACTTTCATTGCCAATTCTGAATTGCGTGTAGTTTAAATCCGTGCGTCATTTCACGGGAAATTTTCATCGAAACACAGGACCATCTAACTCGACGGTACACCCTCTTTGGCTCTTCCTACATGGAAGCAGAGACGTCAAACTGGCCTTCGTTTTGTGCTGTTGCTACATCTCGATCGGCGGCAATGCCCCAATGGAGAAAGGCTGAAGATGCATATATAGTTTCGCTGTCTGCTTGCAAGGCTGCAATGGACATATAAATGTCAACCTCATGCGTCAGTGCGTGCATAGTTAGTTAGTTACCCATCACGCTCGCAGATGGACAAAGCCAACCGTTTATATTCGACAGGGAACGACTACTAGCTAGGGTGAGTTCTAAACTTTGCAATAAAAAGGCTGAGGCTCACGATGCAAAGGCTGAGGCTCCTCCCAATTTCGAAAAAAGCTAGGATGAGTTCTATGTGAGGCGGAAACGCTATGCGTGGCAGCTTATAGTATATATGGGATCACCTATGGCCGTGCATGTCTTTCGGGCTTGGATTCTGGACCACTCCGGCAGAATCCCGTAGCATGCATGCCTCCTGGCGACGCCAAAGATCGCTCCCTTTCAGCTCACACAGATTCCAACTTTATTCCATGGATATGTATACCCGAAAGCTACCGCTCCATTCTCGTTTTGTTGTGTATCGTCATGTTTCTTCGTACAACAGGGAGGAAGAAGGCCGGGCTTCAGTAACAAGAACAGTCACTGCTTATATTTTCTGAAACAAAAAGTCACTGCTTCGAATTCTGGTTCAACAGAGCACAGACGCAACAGGAGATAAAAGTATGCTGGCGCCCAGCTTCAGCATGAATGTAGCCTGCTCAAGGCCCATGCAAGATGTACCTTTTTATGGGCTCATTAAGCCTGAGGCCCAAGTTTTAACAAAGACATACAAAGCCCTCCTTTTTCCTCTCTCGCCCCCTCTCTCCCCCCCCCCCCCCCCCCCCCCCCCCCCCGAGGGCGACGGGGCCGCCCAAGCCACCAGCCGCGCCGCCCCTCCTCTAGCTTCCTCCTCCTGCGCCGCCGCCGGCAGGGGTCATCGGGCTTCGCCCCGGCGTCGCCGGCGGCGGCGGATCTTCTCTCCCCGCGTCTTGGTTGGGTGGGTCGGGGCCCTTACCTCAGTGGCGGCGGTGCTCATCGGGAGGGCGTGGTCTGGCGCGGCCGGAGGATGCTGGTGGCGGTGGTGCTCCACAGCGGTGCAGCGGTTCCCCAGCGACCGCTTGGCAGATGGGCTCGGGCGGGCCTAGATGGGCCTGAGCGGGCTGGGCGTCCCTGTGGCTGTGGCTCCTCCTGGAGAAGGTAGTGGCGGCGATGCAGGCGTAGGGGACGGCGGCGTTGTGAATCGGCCTGCTGCAGCAGGGCTGCAGGCAGGCTGTAGGCCGGGCCGGGCCAAGCGGGCCTGGTTTGCTCCGGCGGCTCTGTCCGGTCGGCTACCGCCTCTTGGTGGTGGAGGTTGCTCCCTCCCGTCGATATGCGGTGCTGCTGTCCCTCGCTCCGGCGAAGTTGTCTACTCCGTTCTGCAGACCGTGGTCCAGTGCCCTTGGAGAGACGGTGATGATGACGGCAAGATCGTGGTGGCGCATGCTAGTGGGCGGAGAAACGGGTGGTGGTGCGCCGGTGGTGTCTGGGAGTACCGGGGGAAACCCTAGGACCAGTGCGCCGGTGGTGTCCGGGTGTTCGTGTGACTCGGGCTCGGGAGAAATCCGTGTTGACTCATTTGACACCGACGCGGTGCCACCTTCGGGTGGCGCCATTCCTTGTTGGAGGGCGTCGGGGGTAGCCCGAGTTCACCTTACACCGAGTACCGGGGGAAACCCTAGGACTAGTGCGCTGGTCCGAGTAGCAGCGCCGTGTCGACGGTGCCCCTTCTGAGGGAGATGCTGCTTGGTTCTGGACACAGCGGGGTGCCTTGTGCGTGGTGGGACAATTTCGGAGGGCGCAGCGATGGCGGGTCATCTTCGTTTAGTCGATTCGCCATGTTCTTCATTTCTTTTTGTTTTGGGCGTTGTGTTGCTGTTGCCCCAGCCTGTGTGGTGTGTGTGTGTGGTGTGGTTCTTGTATCTGTGGTTGTGGATGTTTGCTGGTCGGTGCTTTATTTATAAAGCGGGGTGAAAGCCTGTTTCGTGGTAGTTTTAACAAAGACGCCAGATGAGGACAACAGGGAAGGTTTCCATTAGCGAATCTATATCTACTAGCAAAGTGCCCGTGCGTTGCAATGGGTCCAAATTTAAAAGTTGACAATTACATCTAAAAATGTCCCTTGAAAATGTATTGCATACACCATGACTTCATCCACTTAATGCTCCAGTATACATCTATAATAACCTTTATGAAAAGAGAAATAAAAACTTGCCACTTATTTTCCAATCTTCAGTGTTTAGAAAATAAAGGAATATTTGCTTCATGTCGTATCACTTATCATGTCGTATCACTTCAGATTTTAAGTCAATTATCTTCTTATGTGCTTGTTGCAGCGGAGCTTCAGAAATATTTGCATGATAAGAGCGGAAAGAAAGAACTCAGTGCCGACCATTACAAAAATCTACACTAACAATGGAAATAAATCAATCCTTCATGGTGCTTTATCCTTGATGGTGGCACAAGAACTGATTAAAACTTTTGACTGGCAAATATCACACAGAAACATACGGGAAGAGCATGGTGAATCCGCCAACTCTTCTGTAGTACTATAAAGGTGTCACTGACCACATCCCTGTAAGTCAATGCGTTCTATAGTATAGCAAGTGGACTGAGGATGGAGGTCAGGGCGATGCATTCTTGTAGATCTTGCAGTGAGGCTCCGCCTGGATAGCTGGATGGAGGTCACTACCTATCCCCACGCGGGATATCGATCATGACTGCATATGTACACACTCTGGGAAGCTGATTCTGATCTTTTGCAAGTGTCGCTAGCATGCGTGTCTTGAAACTACATCGGGAGAAGGTTGCATTCGGACATGGTAAAGCATCAGCCAAGCTAACTAATAGCTAGCCACCACGATCCTAGGTTAGGTGAACTCTGCAGCGTTGACGAGATGGTAACGAAACGCCCGGACATGTTGCTGCTTCCTGAACCCCATTAATTCTTCTTACTAATCAATGTCTTTTTTAGTCTATTGTATCTAGGTCTTATATTATATTTGCCCACTGGTTAAATCTTAAGTTGCTCAACGGCTTACTCTGAAATTTTTCGCAAGATATATAATGCCGCTGTCCATGGAGAAAAGGGGACAACTTGTGATTTCTAGGACACTTAGGATCAACATTTGATTGAAATAAAAAATTCTTCAAGGTCATCCTCCTTACTGTTAGAGTGTTGGTTATTAACTGCATATTTAAATTTCAAACCTTTTGACTCATGGACAATCGGTGAAAGAGATGCAAAACTTTAACGAGAAAGCTGATTGGAAAACTCAATTGGTTACATGTTTATAGACGTCTACATCTTTGCAACTGAAATAATCCCATATAGTTGCCGGTAAAAACACTCAAGCACTCAATATCCTTAAAAATCAGTTGACTTAATCAGAATTACTCCCATAGCCTAGACTCAAGCACTAAAATGAGTTTAAGAGAATGCGGACACCTTGCATTATAAGGCCGAGGTCGTATTTTACTGAGAAATTGCTATAATAAATCATATGGTTCTTGAGATTTTGAAAGCATTGGGTTATCGGAAATAGAATAACTATTGATGAATGTCACCATATTTATTTGTTTTAGCTGTAATATAGTAGCATTGCTGGTCGGAAACCTATGGCTTTATCTAGAGAGACAATAAATTACTATTATCCTATGTAACGAAAACACGGTAAACTATCTATGTCGGTGACAATACAAAGATATCAGTATATCACCCATAGAAACTAAATGTAATCACATATTTTTATATTTACATTATTCACTCCTCACATATAAGATATATTAAATAGAACGAAGTAATAATATGTAAAGGCTTTGTAAAAGCTAATTTCTAACATCGTAGGTCATTTAGTAACTGAAGAAAATTATAGTGGAAAAAAGCACAGTATTCCCAGCATATTTTCTGAAGAATGAAATATCAGAATTTTCTACCTTTTACTATTAAGGTTAAAGATACACTAACGGCTTTCAACTTCATGTTACTATCTGTCATCACTTCTCACCTCTAATTTTTCGGCAATCATCTACTTCATTTCATTCTTATAGTTTCATTAGTATCCATGGGTTTCTAATAATATCGTCATATATTGTATCCATATAGTAAATGAGGTTTCATATGCAATAGAACCGGTGACTGATCCCTGCCAATCTAAGGAAAAATAGTGATCGGGGAAGGGAGGCCACACCACACGGTCTTCCAACGATATTTACTCCGAATAAAATTTTCATGTTGGCATAAGAATATGAAAAAACCTTAGGGACTATAAGCAAGGTGCTCGGGTCCCCGGGACGTGACCCCACCGCATGGGGAGCCATTCACAGTAACATGCGTCAGCCCCTGGTGTTGTTTTGTTGTTCGCCGGAACTTCAGCAACCAAGTTCATCACGCGGCATAGGATCCCTTGAAGAATAATCGTACTTCATGTTATTGACCAGGTAAAAGACAAAAAACCCTCAATCGAATCTCTCTGGAAAACAAATCATACATGTGCATAGTCAACCTTCACTTTGGACCCCAAAATAACGTTGTATATTTGTGTGTCCTCTCAATTTAGGGAAGGTAAACCTAAATGATCAAGCTTCCACGAATAGGCCGGAAGAAGATGCACTGGTTTGTAGACTGGTAGAGAAAACTTCATAGTTCATTCTCTTTGACTTCTCCGAGATATTGCACGCTTCATGCAACTTCTCCATAGAAAACCTACTTGGGCGAGGTGGTTTTGGCCCTGTCTACAAGGTATACAACTATTGTTTCACGTAACTAGATGAATTGTTAGGTATACAACAAGGTATACAACTATTGTTTCATAGATAACTAGATGAATTGTTAGGAACATATACATATAAAATTGTATTAACAAAATGTTATTATTATGCGGGGCATGCACGCTGAAACAAGTTATTATTCCAAAGACATGTATATATAATATAAATTATGATACGTGCAATGCACACGTGTACTAGTATATATAAAAAAGCTTCGCAACAACACATCAACAAAGATAAAGCCTCAATTCGTTCCCTTAAAGGGTGTGCAAATGCTGTGAATGAGCAAATAAAGGCTATTCTTCAAGAAGTTAATGGCACCCGCGGTCACACAACTCGACGCTAATGTGCACTTAAGTCACACTTCTCCAGAACGTGATTATTTGGTCACACAACTCGACAAGTGCGTGCACGCAGGTCACTGACCCCACTTGTCAGTCCGTTTTGGACGGTAAATTTTCAGAAAACCCCCTGAGTAATATTAATTTTACAAAATGGTTCCCCTGGAGGACCATTTTGTAAAATTAGAAGGACCATTTTGTAAAATTAGGAGGACTATTTTGTAAAATTAGAAGGACCATTTTGTAAAATTAGGAGGACCATTTTGTAAAATTAATATTACTCCAGGGGTTTTCTGAAAATTTACCGTCCAAAACGGACTGACAAGTGGGGTCAGTGACCTGCGTGCACGCACTTGTCGAGTTGTGTGACCAAATAATCACGTTCTGGAGAAGTGTGACTTAAGTGCACATCGACGACGAGTTGTGTGACCGCTAGTGCCATTAACTCTTCTTCAAGTCCATGATGAGAGTGTTACAGCGAGAATGTTCGGAAGGGACTCTGGGTGCGCCGTGGCCGGTGGGAGAGTAAACCCTGTTTTTTCTTTCAGGGTGACATGCAAAGCCTGTAACCGTTTCGGACTTGTAATTATTTCATGCTAGGTCTAGTTCTGGTTTGCACTTGGCCGTATCCTACCCTTTCGTGGGCATTTGTTCCGGTTTCATCTTAATGAAATGAAGCAGCGCTACCTTTCCGTCATAAAAAAGAAGAAGAAGGGATTCGAGAGATGGTACGGCTCAGTTGCTGAAGCTGGAGCTCAAGATCAAGACCCAACTTCTGCTGTTGGAGGAAGAGTGTCTGAAGTTTGAACCAATTTAAGAAACAACAGGAGTGGTGCAGGTGCATTTCTGCTGTAAGCCCCAAGCAAACATGTTGTTTGAGATCTGCTAAATGACGCACGTCGGTTCGCAGTGCAGGATTTTAGTTTTACATAAAACCGTTTAACTTTTTATTCTGGACTAAAACAATTCAGCTCGTCGATATTGCTCAGTACTCCCGTCAGAACAAATTCACATTAGCTAGCTCGAGTAAACGTGCAACTGAACCACATAGTAACTCATACATGCATGATGTTCCCCATGCTTTTGATCTCAACTGCATGTCAATATAGTCTCACCTAGCTAGAACCTGGCTCAACAAGAAATGCATGAAAACTTGTTGGAACGAGCTGTCATGTAGCATGTAACAACACTGCAGATATCTATGTAAGTACTCTATATATATCTTCACCCTACGTGGATATCAACCCCACTCTTCCATTGTGACATCTTTTATTTTCTCCTTTTATAACTACTTTGATATTTTGGAGGAAAACAAATTAAGGATACTGTTCTGATGAGAGGTACTGTGCTGGTGGGATGTGAGGCTATAGTGCCATAGTGGAGCTGCTAGGAGTTTTGTAGTATATAGGAAGCCGGTAGATCAAGCCAGGTGCAGCTTGGCTGACTTTACAGAGGCAAGTCACGGCTACATGGTGCTAACTTTAGCGTATAGGAGCCGTTGGATCGGAAATGATTTGTCCAGGTCGATTTACTGCACCATGTACTGTTCCGTCAGGAGCATGTAACTATTTTATTCTGTAGCACTGTGTTGTCCCTGCCTACTGTATCATCTAATCAAGACCATTTATATTAAAACTATAAACGACACTACACAACCCGGCCGCTCCTTCCTCTATGAATTCGGTGAAGGCAGCTTATCCTAGCCCTTGGTTCACCTCCGCACACTAACCGCCCTTTTCACCCTGGCCATTGGATGGGTTTTTTTTCCTTTCTTACTCGCTTCTCGACACATTAGGTCGATGACATATGGGACAGCAGGCGAGACGGTCCCAGCTGCACGCCGCGCTCGGGAGACAAAACTAGCGCCCGCGGTGAAACCCTACCCAATCGCTAGCATGTCTCCTCCCCAATCCTCTTCTCTCTCCGCCTCCGCCGCCAGCCGCCACCTACGCCTCGTGCTCCCGCACGCCGCGCCTCTCCTCTCGCATGTCCGCCGTCTCTCCACTCCACCCGTGGTCGCGCGAACGGCGGGCGGCCTGGCCTGCGGGGCCGAGGGCGACGAGGGAGGACCGTGGCCCAGACGGCAGCGCCGCGAGCGCACAGCTCGTCAACGGCCCGGCGAGGAGGACGGCGAGGGTCGCGGGACGACCCGGTGCAGGAGCACGACGGCGGCGGAGGTCGACGCGACCAAAGAGGGGCGGTGGGCGGCGGCGGCTGGGCACGGCAGCCGGGCCAGGCTGGGCGGCGGCGGCCGGCCTGGACGCAGCGGCTAGGCTCGGCGGCGGCGGGGTAGGCAGGGCAGCGACGGCCGGGCTCGGAGAGCTTCCTCGTCGCTTCCAACCTCCCCACGCGAGTCCCTTCCTCTGCATCTAGGGTTTCTGGGCTCCAAGACGGCCGAATCCGGCAGCGGCCGGGCAGGGCGGCGGCCGCTGGATGGAGGAGGGGCTTGAGGCGGCGCTGGCCTAGAGGAGGAGCTACAACCATGGAGGCTCGATCTCTTGTCCCCTTGCAGCTCAGACCATCCCCATTCGTCTTGGATCAAGAGGCACACGCGTATGCGGCAGCGGCACGAGCGAGGAGGAGGTAAGGTGATTTTCTCCCCATCTTTCTCTCTCTGTTGGCTACAGCACGTCATGGCTGCTTGGTACATGGGTGAATTTTTCTCACATGAGGACCTGGTGGCGCTTCTACCGGTGGTGGTCGCCGTCATGCTCCGGCACTTTAGGTGGTGGTCGTCGAGGACTGCTGGTTCGCCGACGAGCAGCACGTCCGTGACGCCATTGGCCTGCACCCAGGAGTTTCCTCCACTTCTGGCGTTCCATGGACAGATCGAAGGTCACATGACCTAGGTGAGCTTCTTCTGATTTTCAGCAGCATATTCTTGCATTGAATGGATTGGGATTTGGCCGTCACCAATGCAAGCTTTCTTCTTATATTGATTGCGCCTGCAGACCCTGGTAATGGTGCAACGCTGCTGGGAGGGGAGGATGTTGCAGATCGTTTCTTCACATTGTATTGCTCAGCTGGTACGGACGCCCAAAACCATGTACTTGGGCCTTTTCTTCAGATTTCTTTCTATTCTCGTCTAGCTGTTTAATAAATTAGTGTGTATATATAACTGCACGATCTGTTCTTATTATTTTACTTCGTGAAAACCTGAAAATGATTGAATATTCTTTTACGATATGGTTTAAATTAGTTATGGAAACCACAGTCTATGTCTGCATTTCTATTTGCTCATAACTTTTGACTTTGCCCTTTGCAGCTTAATTTTTTTAATTCCACACGTTCCATACTAATATTTATCCATCATCTATTCACCCGTGCCATACTATTGTTTCCTTTGTTTACTCTTTGTAACTGCTCTGATCTTGCAAGGACATACTTTTGTGTTGTAAAGGTTGCGGTTAGGCATAGTTTAGCTAACCTGCACTAAATTGTTTCAAGCAATTAGTGTGTTGTGATTTTCAAGTCATGATATTTGCTGAAATATATTGGATTCTCCCACTGCTTGTTTTTTGTTTATTTTGGTTCAGATTAGAGTCATCAAACCAATTTTATTTGCTCTTTTAATGGATGGTTGAAGCACATCTAGAATGAAATGTTATATATGTTGCCAACCTGATATCTTTTTTTTTTGGAATTGTGTGTGGAAAAGCCGGCTTTCCAATTGTCTTGTTTTTTAGTAGTCATTGATATGGCCTAAATTACAGTAGCATACATACTTTGTTTTGTGTCTCTAGAATCAAGGTGAATCTCTGGCATCAGTTACGTGCATTTATTCTGTTTTATTTTGGTGAAAATTCCCGTTGTTTGAAATTAAGTTTTGATTAATCCATTGCGCCCTTCTATTAATTTTGTACGAACTGTTTGTGATACTACAAAGATAGCAGTGCCTTGATTGACGATGGTGTTCTCCTTGACAGGTGCAGCAAGGTGTGTTCTCTTCCATGAGAAATGTGTCACTGATTTGTTCTTCTTTAAAGAGCTGCTTGATTGAACCTATGCATGGTTAAATTCATATATTATGTTGAGGAAAGAGCTATTGTGTAATGGTTGTTCCTAGAAAAGAATTGATAAAATTGCAATATATGGATCAATTATTGCATTGTTTTTCATCTGTATGAATATGCAGATTGTCATTCAAGTTACCCTAGGATCTTTGTATAACTGCAAGAGAAAGTTTGATGACTTGATAATTTAGTTGCTCAGTTGGGAGTTACTATGTTTCTATAATCCATTTGTGAAATCTCATGCCTTGGTCAGTTGATTAATTGAGTGAAATGTTTGTATTGATTTTCAGGAACATATATCCTTCAACATTCGACCCAAGACATTTAGTTGCTGCACAGTTTCAGCCACAGTTATCCCGGTAGGTGAATGCTGAACAAAGATATTCTTGAGTGCTTCTTGCAAGACTGAAAGGTTGATGACGTACTACACGAGGGACGTATGCAGTTACTCCAAGCTGGTAATGCACTTCATATTCTCCGGCAGCAGTTTGTTTGCATATTACCCACAAACAAAAAGTGTCCCCATTATTACAACCATCTACTCCATGCTGATTCTGTTTCCATGTACTAATGTCCATGTTTATGTCATACTCCATTTATCTTGAGTGCCTGTCACATTGGAGTTCTTTCTCAATTTGCACAAGAACCTTTATTCACTGATATTAATGGCGTGACATGTTTTCGAAAAAGAATAATGGTGTGACATGCAGCTTGTTTTATGTTGATACTCCACTATAAGATCTTGAACTTTAGTACTCCGGGGTCATGAACTGGTTTCTGTTGATAATAGCATAACAGCAGCAGTAAGCAGTTGGTTTCTTCATTAGTCAGGTTTATTTATTAATTTCCTTTTTATATAGGTTATGCCCCTTGGTTATGCCGTGAAATTAAGAATTGATAATCTATTTTAACAGTCACACAGTGAGTTTCTACATTAGTCGCTCGCCATTGCCCATCTGCAGCTAACTTACTAGGTCTATTTGTAAATGCCCCTTGGTTACTTTTGTCACATTCGCTTGCCAGTGGGTTCCCATTTTGCAGGTTTCAGTTACTGTTTGTGTATCCATCGTTGGAAGTTCTGAAGAATTGTTTGAGTGTCTGTTGTTGCAGGTTTAATTTTGTATCCATAAGGTCATCAAATCCTTTTCTTTCCTACAGCTTGCTTTTTTAATGGCCTCTGTAGTACTGTCTGAGTTACTAATTTACAGAGCAGGTGTTGTCAATAGATTAAATGGGATGATAATTGCTTAGTTGTGGTCAATGTTCTACTATACATGGGAGTTGCATGTTTTTGTTGCCCACCTTCCGTAAAGAATTGGCTTCATTTCGTTGGTTCTTTTTTGAGCAAGGGCATCCTCACAGTAGTCATAATTTGCACATAATATACACAGAACTTGTATCCAATTCACCTACATGTCTTTTGTCGACTGAAACTTTGATATTCTTTTGCAGGCAACCTTGGCACTAAACCACTGCTTGAGGCGACATAATGAGCAATGTTATCCTCTTGGGGCTGTCGGTAACAACCCTGGCCCTGCTGAACTCGGGACGCAGGTTCGTTAATTCCCCTTTCATCATCTGCAAAGCCAAGACCATGTGTTCACAGGTTCTAGATTTTTGCCTTTTTTATCAAATTTTGTGGCACTTCTTGTTGTCTCTGCTGTTTAAGACTTAGTCTTTTCTATTGTGCTATGCAGCTAGGAATGAAGATCAACTGGTGGATCACAGAGTTCATGCTGATGGTGATTTCTTCCTTGAGAATCTGATTGGCAGTCGAAGAATGCCTGATTGGTTTTTCCGTATTTCAGCATAAAATAGTACTTTTATGGCACCTAGGATGTATCAGCATTCATCTGGTACATAAGCATACCCGTTGCTCATGTCACTTAAGTTATCATCACACAGTAGGATTTCTGCATTTCACATACTGGTGCCAGCTGTCAGCTATTTTGTACTAATTGATGTATCTTGAATTTTCTGTTCCCAGGACAATTCGTTCGGAATCAGTTGATCCAGTTTGAGCTTCTGCTAATAACCACATCATTTTCCGTCACTATTTTTGGAGTGGTCGTGCCCTTATTTGGGGTGAATTCCAAGACTGACGCTTTGAGCATCCAAAATGCATTCCAGCGTGTCGTTATAATTACCGGGCTGATTGGTGCATTCTTCTTCTACTTCTCTGTTTAGCTCTTGAAGTACAAGACACTGATGCCCCTGTAGAATATAAGCTGTTTCTAACATAATCTGCTGAAAACTCAGGTCAAGGGTAAGGAATGTCGAGAACACTCTTCCCTTTATTGTTTCGGCAATCAAATTTTAAGTTCCGCGTTTTATGCCCATCTCCACAGCTTTCCAAGTATAAAGTTCCTGTTTTAGCCATCAATAGATGTTCATCTTACTAAGCATACCTCTCTCGCCTGAATAATAGCTAACTTGGTGCAGTATTACTATCTTATTTCGTATGCCATTTGTTGTAGGACATGTTGGGTTAGCACACATTTCCCTGTCGCGTAAGAAATTTATATAACTACCTGTTTTTGTGCAAATAACCTGCTGAGGTGTGAGATGATGGGTTGGCAGCCTTTATATGCTTAAAGGCTTCTTTTTTTCTTATGTAATTCCTTGTCCAACTAATATTGCACACATAACTGAAATTATGATATGAACCTACTGGAAATTAACGAGTGTCAAGTTACTGAACCTAGCCTTTGTTCCTGTTCTAGAGCTCAAATCATATGTAACCACTGGATTTACCACTCCCGAGTGAACTAATTCCTCCTTCCGGCTAATTTGTCCCCTCGATTGGCTTAATTGTCGACATGTATATCTGGTTTGTAGCTTGGCCTGTGGAAATTCTGCTTACAAGGAATTTCCCTACTTTTGCTTCAAATCACACCATTGTTGATTTCCTCCACAGATATTGATTATTCACGTCTCTCGTGTGTGCATCCATCTTGTTTAGTTAAAGGACATACTTCTCTTCCCCCTTGCATGTTAGTTATTTATAGAGAACATATGTTAGTTACTTATTTGAAGTTCAGTTTCTTCCTACGCCAAAATAGAAAGCATGCCAATGTGGATAATGTGCCAGATAAAAAAGTCCATCCTTTGACCTTTTTTTTTGCGAGGATACATCCAGTGGTTACAGCAAGTAGACAGAAAGGACCTTCAGAAAGATAAAAATTGCACTCAAGTCCTCCTGCGTCGATGTCGCCGTCGAAGAGGCCGTGGCGATGACGCGCCGCCGCCGCTGCTTCCTGGAAACTCTGGAACGGAAGCAGTCCCCCGGCGGACGGGAAGTCTTCAAGCCTCGGGCCCCGGAGGGCCACCACCCATCTCCAACAGCAGCACCGCTTGCACCACCACCATCTGCACCGAGATCGTCAACCCAGACCCGCCGCCACGCGGGATCCAGGACGGGGAAAGCGCTCCCAGCAGATCCGGAGATCCCAGGGAGCGAAGGGAGCAGGGACATCACCGCGGAGCTCCATCGAGCTCCACCGTCGGAGGAAGCACGAACCTGCACCAAAAACGCCGCCGGTGACCCAACCTCCTCCACTGCGCCGCCGGAAGCCAAGCCCTCAAACGCTACACTATCTACAACCGTGAAACGGAGATCCCCCGCCCTCCCGCCGCCGGAGCGGCCGACGGAGGACGGGGGATCCGGCGGATCGACGGCGAGTTGGTGGATCTGCGGGCGGGGAGAAAAATCACCTCTCTCAAACAGTAGCGGGAGAGAGGAGATGTCCAGAGTCGTCTTTTGCAGTACAAAGTTCATCCTTTGACCTTGATAGCTTCCATAATTCTGTAGAAACGATGTAACAAAAGTTAAATAAGTATTAGTTTATGTCAGCTGCGAAAAAATAGTTTTTTTTTCATGTTCCTGCGTATTCCGGATCTTGAGAAACAAAGGGACCCAGCTCGCTTCAGCTAGCAGTTCGCTGGAACTGCTTGTAATAGGAGTTGGAAACTAGAAATTCTGGAACTTAATAGCTGGTAGTTTGCTTTAGGTTCTTTATGCTTTTACTTTCGATGATACTCTTCCTGGAAGAGAACTGAACCTCTGTAAGACTTGTCCGTTCACGGGTTTCTTAAATGGAACCGGGAGGGATCTCCTGTTTTTCTAAAAAAAGAAACAAAGGGACCCTCAGATAATCCCAATTTTTGGTGCAGAACTCTTCTCCTGGGGAATAATTACATGATGTATTGCTGAACTCTTCTCCTTGGTAATAAATACATAATGTATTGCTCACCTTCTTTCATTTGCTTGCTATTTAGGTTTAATAGGTTCACCTCACCTTGGCAGATTCTGATGCAATCTTTGACGAGGAAGAAACAGAGATGTCACGAGATGGGGTAGCTGGGGAGGGCTCGGAGGGATTCGATGGGGAAGTTATCTGGCATGACGGTTTGCACGACTGCAGGGCATGAGGCTGCGGTGAGAGTTGCAGCCCCATACACTCCATGCATGTCATTGCAGTAGGCTATAGAGTACTACAATAAGATTGTGTAAGAGGATCAATGAGAGGAGGAACAATGCCTTGTGAACCAGGTCGAGAAACATATCGACGATGTGGAGCTGAACCTGGTGAAGAGGCGTAGGCTGCTCGACGCGAATTCTCATACCAGAGCAAGGATGGAGGCATTTCCATTCAAGGCGTCGGTGATAAGCATCAGGCCGCCTACTCCGGAAAAGAGGTTATCTTCCTCTTCGGTGTTAAAGACTAGCGCAGTGCTTACAGTGATCTGGTCTTTAAATTTAGACCATTTCTCTTTTCTTTGAGCTATGTCTATCCACCAAACTTCTGTTCTGAACTATAAGTGAAAATAAGTGTGTTATTGGCGCTGCGACAATGCTGCACTATTCAGTGTACGTGCTCATCTGTATTGGAGCAAGTAATTTATCATTTAGTAATTTGTTTCTGTTGTGTCCTTTCACCTGTTTAAAATCCATTTTAATTGATGTTTAATGCTTGAATGGAGAGAAAATTAGTCGCTTGAGTTATTTCTTCCCCTTCTATTTTCATCGATAAAAACATTGGAAAGCACATTGAAAATCATATGGCTCATAAATATATCCCTCTATCTAAAAAATATATATACCAAATACCACATACATCTGTGGATCCTACTTTGAACGAAAGTATTCGACTGAATAAACTTAGTGGTGCCATATGTTTTTAAGATGCAATGATCTCTATTGGCTGAAAATGACTGCCAATTACATGCCCGAAACCAACTTAATTTGATGGGTAATGAAACAGATAGAGCCTTCGACAATTGCGACGGTGACACAATAGGTTCGTATCCAAATATGACCGAGTTTAGTAAGTCCAAAACATGAAACCTCTATCAAATTATGGTAAGCAAATCAAAGAAAGGGTATGATAATAATATAGTATTTGCATCCGGTAGTTGCGCATTCGCGCAACGGGTCATCTAGTGAGATCTAACGGTTCAAAGTCAGCGAACCTGGAGCGGACCAAGCCAGCCGAGAAGAAGGATATAATCTGTCCAATTTGTTCAAGTTAAACCAGGTTCCTTCTTTATTGTGCAATATTCTCAAGAAGAAGGGAGTTCAGAACATCTGTCACATCACTTGTTTTTTACTACTTGGAAACGTGCCCGTGTGTAAGGCGAGAGAAAAATTCGCGTAGTGGAAGTAAACAAAGTAAGTGTTAAAATATAGAGTTAAACGCCTGTGCAGTCCACCAAGTTGCAACGTTGGAGCGGATTGGTCCCTGATGCATGTAAAATGCATACATGATTTTTGCATTAGTTTACTTATATTCCAGTCATATTTACATCATATAAGGGTTATATCACTGTTTTATAATGATTTTGGGAATATTTGATATGTTTCCTATTTTTTATGGAATTAACCCTGCACAGGCAAAAAACCATATTTCTATATTTTAATGTTTCAGGGACCCAAACGACGTCCAAATGACCTGCAAATTTACGAGCATCATTTTTTGGAAGGAACAAAGCGTGGGAGCGAAGGAAGCAAACAAGCGGAGGCCCGAGGGCCCAGATGAGTGGGTACCTGGCCGCGTGGGACCCCCCTTTGGCCCTCGGAGCTCCGTTGCCGTCGATCTTTCCTCCACCGACTCGGTTTTGACCTAAAACCGCCTATAAAAATAGTCCCCCGACGTTCTCTGGAAGGAGCGCCGCAGAAACACAGAAACACCGAAACAGAGACCTGGAGCTGCAGATTGGAGGGGGAAAATTCCGGCGGGGCGCTGCCGGCGTGGTCTCCATCTTCTCCAACGACTTCTCCACCGTCTCCATGATGAAGAGGGAGTAGTCCACCTCTGGACTATGGGTTTGTGGAAGTAACTTATGTATCTCTCTCTCTTGAGCTTCACTAATTAGTACCGTATGAGCTGCTGAACATGATTACGGTCATCTATGTAATACCTTTGTGGTGGATCTTTTTATGAGTTAATATATGTTTGAGATTGCAATGGTTTTGTTTCAGTTATGAAAGTAGATGCATATTATGTACCCCGTTCTTATTTACTTGTTATGATCAAGCATGTTTATGAGAGCGTGTGAGGGGGAACGTGTGCATTAGTTTGAGTAACGGGGGTGGCTAGTGCAGTGAACGTGAGAGAAAGTTCTGCGATCCACTTGGGTGTTTTACCTTACTTTGTTGCCTCACTAGGGATAAAAAGAAATACCATGCTACCGGAGATGTGGGTGCGACCATTGCCACTACTCCATGACTAGATCTAGCATGTTCTTATTTTAACTTCATGTCATGATACTTATTGCTATACTCTGAGTTATCTTAATTACGGAGGTGTTATTATTTAATTCGCATCTTGGTGGAGTATAAGAGAGACTAATAACCAAAAGGTCTCTATGTTAGGACATGATGCCCATATAATTATAACTTGTCATTAAACTGTTGTGTTGCAATCTCATATGTCAACTCTAGTGTTCCATTGTCTACCCCTTTATTAAAGAGAGAGTGCATTTGTGAAACCATGAACCCCGGTCCATTTTTAATCATAAGAAACACCTTTCCAACCACTTTTACCACTTTACCATTTTCTGCCATTTAAAAATCCAAAAAATACAAAAACACTTTTACATCTTGCATTCATCATATAAAACCCAAAAATATAATTTATCATTGCTACCACCATCCTTGCATATTCATTTACCACCATTGCATATTTATTTCTTGTTTGCATTGCATATTATCTTGATATCATTCTCACACCTTGTGCTTGACAACCACTAGGTGAGGTTGAGGACCAAAACATTTACTTTGTTTTGTAGGTAACCAAAAGAAGGATAGGAAAGATAAATCTTCACTACTGATTCCCCGAGAGTTCGATATTAAACCCTCGAGTCACCCCTCGTGGGGAAAACACGTCTTCCACTTACTACACACTCTACACTTGGAGTCTCAACCTAACCCATTTACTTTTCACGCAGGTAACTACGTGAAGGGCCATCAAGTCTGTTTTCTGGCGCCGTTGCCGTGGAATCATTGCTGAAAGGTTTATCCAAGGGTCCCCTGCACTAGTTCTGTTTTCTGGCGCCGGGTTTATCCAAGGATATCTCACCAAGTCAACTTCATCACCAACTTGTGCTAACACCTAAGCTTGGGAGGTTGCACCTACGTGAGCATCATCTTATCCATCTTTCCCTTCAAAGCAATTTATCTTGTTTTGTCATTGTCTTGCACTTTTTTAGTTCGGTTTGCATATTTATTTTCAGTTTTGCATAAAAATTTAAAAAAACACATAAAAACTTGCTAAAATGGGAGAAAGAACTAAGTTGTGTGATTACACAAACACTCCAAATGATCAATTTATTGCTAGGCCCATTGCCACACCTGAGATAAATGCTGATAGTTATGAAGTAAGTCCTAGTTTGTTGAACTTGATAACTAGGGAACAATTTGACGGTAGTGCTACGGAGGATGCCTCTATGCATCTTCATGATTTTGTTGAAATATGTGACGTGCAGAAATTTAAAAATGTGGAAAGTGGTATTCTAAAACTGAAGTTATTTCCTTTCTCACTTAGAGGAAAAGCTAAAGAGTGGCTGCATTCATTACCTATGGATAGCATTAAAACTTGGGATGATTTAAAAGAAGCTTTCATTAAGAAATACTATCCTCCTGTTAAAATTTTGCAAAACAGAAACAACATTCTTTTTTTAGGCAAAATGAAAATGAACATGTTGCTATGGCTTAGGATAGGATTAAACTTATGCTTAGAACTTGTCCATCACATGGGGTTAACGAATGGACCATATTGCACTCTTTTTACAATGGTCTAAATTACATGTCTAGAAATATTCTTGATTCTGCTGCTGGAGGTGCGTTTATGGGAAAAACTATAGTAGAAGCTAAGAACATATGGAAAGTATTTTGCAAAACTATAGTCAATGACATACTGATAGAGCACCTAATCCTTCCAAGAAAGTGAACTCCATAGAAGAAACAAATGATTTGTCATCTAAAATGGATACTATTCTTGCTTTCATTAATAAACAAAATATTGAAAATGTGCCTTTGCAAGAATTAGTTGGTAATAATCCTGAAAATATTGATGTCAACTTCATTAGGAACTATGGTAATAATGGGTATGGTAACAACAATTATAACTCTTACAATAAACCCCCATATGTGCCAAACAAATATACTACTAGTGGTAATGTTTCTAGTGATTTGGAGAACACCATTAGGTCATTTATATCTACTCAAAAGGAGCTAAATAAGGAATTCATATCTAAGTTTGAAAAACAAGACTCTTTGTTTGAAAGGGTTGATCAGCTCACTAAGGAAGTTTCCTCATTAAAGAACACCATTATAGCTAAAAAACATGAGGAAATTAAAATGCTTAGTGAAGTCAAGGAACCATTGCTTGATTTAGAGAATTGTAGCTTGCATGAATTAATATCTATCTTACAAAAATTTGCAAGTGATCCTTCCATCAACTCTAACCAAGCTGGTTTTGGTTCTTATATTGCTAATCATGTCTTGAAAGAAAAAATTGCTAGGTACATCCAAGAGGCTATGATACCACCTAAGCTTGGGGATATATGGATTCCCAACGTCCTAGTAACCATTGGAAAAGAGACACACCATGCTATACTTGATCTAGGATCTAGTGTCTCTGTGTTTATCTAAAGAACTATATGAAGTACTTGAATTGAAAAATCTTGAAAAATGCTCTATTGAATTTGCACTTGCTGATGATTCCATTAAACATGCTTTAGGAAAAGTAAGTGATGTTATGGTAGAGTTACATATGACATTTGTGCCTGTTGATTTTCTAATCATGGATATGGGGAATAAAACCACTAGTCCAATTATTCTTGGAAGACCTTTTCTTCGTACCACAGGTGCTATCATTGATTCAAAAGAAGGGAATGGGAAGTTTCAGTTTCCATACAAGAAGTGCATGGAACACTTCCCAAGGAAGAGGGGCACATCATTCAAGCTCCCTCATGAGCTTCGTCCACAATAAATATTAAGTAAGAAGCCTAGCTATATGGCTATAAAGAAAGCGCTTTACGGGAGGCAACCCGGTTGTTTTTATATGTGATTTTCTTTGTGTCCTCTTGCTGTAACAAGAGACTTTGTGTATAGTTTAGTTTCTGGAATTTTTAATAAAGTGCCAAGTTTTACTCATTTTGGTTTGAAAAAGTTGCTTATAGCATTCGGAGATTTTATTCCTGCACGAATCTGTGCACGGTATGATTTTTAATTCTTATTCTGTAACTCCGAATGAGCTCATATTTTAACTGTAGTTGCAACTTTTCATCCTTTGTATGCATGAATGTTTTCGGAATTTTCCGACAAAATTTAGTAGGGTAGAAAAATACGTTTTTCTGCTGCTGTTTTTCTGGACAGATTCAGTCCCATTTCGTTTGATGCATGCTATGAACTGTTAACTTGAATCTTTTTGATCCAATTGACTTTAGGAGTAGGCATACAATATTATACACTTTCTGGACATTCATATGAATTTTTGTCTAAGGATTATATGCAGCAAGAAATCTATTTGTTTATCACTACTAATGTGCCCCCACAGAAAAAGAAATGGGAGAAACGGTGTTTTGAATTTTTTCACAGGGATTAGAGGAGATGCACCAAGAGCTATCCAAGGATGGTGAAGACCATAAGCTTGGGGATGTGAAGACAACCCCACTGGACATACACACTCTCGGTTTGCACATGTCTAACTTCTGTTTTTCGATCGAAACACTTTATCGTATAAACTTGGAGCGTCTTTTGTTTGTTTTGGTTTGATTTTTATTTTGTGAGACAACCACACTATCATTTATATATGAGAGAGCTACTGGAAATTTGGGTTGATTTATGTTGGATGCTATTACAAGATTGGAAAAAGGGATGTTTGAGTTGATTTTAAAAGATACATATAGTTGCATGATTCATGAGCTTGTTAATGAATGTTAATTTGCAAGTATTTTATCAAGAGCTATCGTTTATTCATGTTTTGATGCTGAATGTTACTTTACTTTGTTTAAACATGGATTAGTTAGTTCTAGGGACACTCATGCATGCATTTAGATGGTCAACTTTCTCCCTCTTGCTAGCCCAAAAATTCCAACAAGCAAAAACTTGTTTCCAACACCTTCAACCAAAGTTTTTCCAGTGAGTCCACCATATCTACCTATTAGCTTTATGCTATTCCGAGTATGTTTATCATGATATTTGTGTTATCTATACCTCTGAATGAAAATGTCTATGTTGTTGATTGTTATGGGAAAAGTTGGTTATAGAGCTCTCTCGAACTTGATGCACACTTTACTTTCATTGCATAGATAAAACATGACCCATTGTAATTAAAATTATGATGTTGTGGCTTGACAAATGTCTTTGGTTGAGAGTTAGCTCATATGTGCTGTCACATGGCAAGCTTTCAACATGCACTTCATTTCATTTAGTTGATATCATGTACTTTTGTTTATGGATGCTTACCATGGGTGAAATAAATGTGGAAATGAAGTCAGTTTAAATGAGTTTGTATAAATGGTTAGAGAGACGCCTGGACCGCTAATCTAAGCCATGCATCATTCATGGTGGAAATTTACTTACATGCTATGGTGAACTGGTGGCTCTAGGTTGACGAGGGAATATCTCCCCGGCAATAGTGCCAGAAACAATGCTTGTACGTCACACGTCAGTTGGGAACCCCAAGAGGAAGGTATGATGAGTGCAGCAG
Source organism: Poa pratensis (assembly GCA_947311845.1). Taxonomy (NCBI): domain Eukaryota; kingdom Viridiplantae; phylum Streptophyta; class Magnoliopsida; order Poales; family Poaceae; genus Poa; species Poa pratensis. The sequence continues at coordinate 3,574,496 of CAMZMU010000093.1, read as the reverse complement.
TAAGTTTTCCCTCAGTATGAAACCAAGGTTTAATCGAACCAGTAGGAAAACGAGGTTTGCTTCGAAGGTGTTGGTGAAGGAGTGTAGTGCGGCGCAACACCAGGGATTCCGGTGCCAACGTGGAACCTGCACAACACAACCAAATTACTTTGTCCCAACTTAACAGTGAGGTTGTCAATCTCACCGGCTTGCTGAAAACAAAGGGTTAAACGTATCGAATGGAAAATGATGTTTGTTTGCATAAAACAGTAGAGAACAATGATTGCAGTAGATTGTATTTCAGATGTAAAAGAATGGACCGGGGTCCACAGTTCACTAGTGGTGTCTCTCCAATAAGATAACTAACATGCTGGGTAAACAAATTACAGCTGGGCAATTGACAATTGATAAGTGCATATAACATGCATGTGTGAGCTGTGGTGTCTACTATGAGATTCATTTGGGCATTACGACAAAGTACATAGACCGCTATCCAGCATGCATCTATGCCTAAATAGTCCACTTTCCGGTTAACATCCGTACCCCTTCCAGTATTAAGTTGCAAGCAACAGACAATTGCGTTAAGTAATGTGCGTAATGTAAACAATACATTCATCCTTGAATAAAGCATTGCTGTTTTACCCCTAGTGGCAACAACACATCTACAACCTTAGAACTTGCTGTCACTATCCCAGGTTAAATAGAGGTTGAACCCAACTATCATGCATAAATACCCCCTCTTGGAGTTACAAGTATTCACTTGGCCAAGGCTTCAACAAGTAACGGAGAGCATGCAAGATCACAAATGACATAGACATGATAATATAATATTCAGCTCTACATAGGTATCAATATAAGTCAGATCCCAGCAAACACAACATGTAGCATTACAATAAGATGATCTTGATCATGATAGGCAGCTCACAAGATCTAAACATGATGGCACAAGTGGAGAAGACAACCATCTAGCTACTGCTATGGACCCATAGTCCAAGGATGAACTACTCACGCATCACTCCGGAGGCGGACATGGCGATGTAGAGCCATCCGGTGATGATTCCCCTCTCCGGCAGGGTGCCGGGAGGAGCTTCAGAAACCCCCCGAGTTAGGGTTGACGACGGCGGCGCAGCGAATATGTTCTGGATGAAAGGCTCGGTGTTTTAGGGTTTTCGCGTCTCGGGGAATAAATAGGCGAAGGGGCGATGTCGGCGGACCCCCGAGGGGCCCAAACCACCAGTGGCGTGACAGGGGGCCCACCCGCGCCTGGGTGTGGTTTGGCCACCTCGGCGCCCTCCTTCGTCTCTCCTTCGGACTCCGTGATGGTGCTGGAAAAATAGGGACCTGGCCTTTTGTTTCGTGCAATTCCGAGAATATTTCCAGAAGTAACTTTCTGAAATAAAAAACAGCAGAAAACAGGGAACTGGCACTGTGGCATCTTGTTAATAGGTTAGTCCCAGAAAATGCATAAAAGTGATACGAAGTGTATATAAAACATGTAGCAAATGGTATAATATAAGCATGGAACAGCAGAAATTATGGATACGTTGGAGACGTATCAAGCATCCCCAAGCTTAGTTCTACTCGTCCTCGAGTAGGTAAAACGATAACAACAAATAATTTCTGAGGAGACATGCTTTCACACAATCTTGATCAATATATTGCAAGGCTCATGTCATGAATGAAGTGACTCAAAGCAATGATCTATAGTTTGCTAACAAATAGATAAAGAGTAAACAATGAATCATATAAGCAAAAACTTTTCATGAATAGTACTTCCAAGACAAGCATCAAAAAGTTTTACATAAGAGGTAACTCATAAAGCAATAGATTCAAAGTAAAAGGCATTGAAGCAACACAAAGGATGATTAAGTTTCAGCAATTGCTTTCAACTTGTAACATGTATATCTCATGGATAGTTGTCAACATAAAGCAATATAACAAGTGCAATAAGTAAATATGTAAGAATCAATGCACACAAAGTTGACACAAGTGTTTGCTTCTAAGATAGAAAGGAGTAGGTAAACTGACTCAACATAAAGTAAAAGATAGGCCCTTCGCAGAGGGAAGCAGGGATTAAATCATGTACTAGAGCTTTTTAAGTTTTCGAAAGCATTGATACGTCCATTTTGCATCACTATTTTATATCATAATTTACTGCTATTCATCGATATATTTCATATTTAGAAGTGTTACTTATGTTATTTTACCTATTTTGCATGTTTGATGAATAATGGAGAATTGGACACCGGAGTCAGGATTCTGCTGGAAAAAGCACCGTCGAGATGCACTATTTCTGAAGATCAATAAATCGAAGGAGACATATGGAAGTTCCTATTTTACCAGAAGATGGAGGAGGCCAAAAGGGGAGCTGAGATGGGCCATGGTGGGCCCTCCTCACCCCTTGGCGCGGTGGGGCCCCCTGCCGCGCCGACAGGTGGTTTGGGGGCCCTGGCCCACCTCAGCCGTTCCCCCTTCGCGTACTTGACCCCCTCGAACCCTAACACACGGAGGACGGCCATCGAAATATTCCGCCGCCTCCACGAGGCGGAAAACACCAGAGAGCGAAAAGCTCCCCTGCAGGAAGAAATCTGCCGGGGGAAATTCCCTCCCGGAGGGGGAAATCGTCGCCATCATCACCGTCATCGAGCTGGACTTCATCGGGATCATCATCATCATCATCTCCACCGCCAACACCATCATCACCGCCGCTGCACCCCGTCTCCGTTGTAACATCTAGGGCTGAATCTTGTCTATTTCATAGGGGAAACTCTCCCGGTGTTGATTACTCTTGTTATTGATGCTATTGGGTGAAACCATTGGACTAAGGTTTATGTTCAGATTGTTATTCATCATCATATCACCTCTGATCATGTTCCGTATGATGTCTTGTGAGTAGTTCGTTTAGTTCTTGAGGACATGGGAGAAGTCTTGATGTTAGTAGTGAACTATGTTGAGTAATATTTAATGGTTTGATGCTTAAGTTGTGGTGTTATTCTTCTAGTGGTGTCATGTGAACGTCGACTACATGATACTTCACCTTTATGGGCCTAGGGGAATGCATTGTGTATTCGTTTGCCAATTGTGGGGTTGCCGGAGTGACAGAAACCTGAACACCCGTTGGTATATCGATGCATGAGGGATAGCAGGATCTCAAAGTTTAAGGCTGTGGTTAGTTTATCTTAATTACTTTCTTGTATTTGCGGATGCTTGCAAGGGGTATAATCACAAGTATGTATTAGTCCTAGGAAGGGCGGTGCATTAGCATAGGTTCACCCACACAACACTTATCAAAACAATGAAGATTAATCAACTATATGAAGCGAAAGCACTTGACAATATTCCCGTGTGTCCTCAAGAACGTTTGGTCATTATAAGTACAACAACCGGCTTGTCCTTTGCTGTAGAAAGGATTGGGCCACTCGCTGCAACTATTACTACTGCATTTTATTTACTTGTACTTTATTTATCTGTCATATCAAAAACTCCTAAAAACTTGTCTGTGAGCATTTACAGTGAATCCTTCATCAAAACCGCTTGTCAACACCTTCTGCTCCTCGTTGGGTTCGACACTCTTATTTATCGAAAGTACTACGATACACCCCCTATACTTGTGGGTTATCAAGACTATTTTCTGGCGCCGTTGCCGGGGAGTGTAGCGCTATTGGTAAGTGGAATTGGTAAGGGAAACATTTATTGTACGTGCTGTTTTTATTTTTGCCTGCTGCTATATCTCATTATGGAGGGGTCTTCTCTTGAATTCCTATTTGGGAAAACAACTACCACTGCTAAGGTAGTAGAGGAGGCGCCAGATGAGCAGGTAATACCGTTCAAAATTCCTATGAAAATTGTTGAACGTGTCACAAATAACCGCTATGCAGGAGATGGAACTGTCCATCCTGGAGATCATTTGTTATTTCTGCATGAATTGTGCGAGTTATTTAAGTGTGCAGGTATCTCGATGGGAGAAGTTAAGAAGAAATTATTCTCTCTATCACTGTCTGGTAAAGCTGCACATTGGTATAAACTGCTGAAGAATGGGTATTCTCTTGGATGGGAGGAAATTGTACCTCTCTTTTACTCCAAATTCTATCCTCCAAGTGAGATTCATAAGGATCGGAACCTCATATATAACTTCTGGCCCTATGATGGAGAGAGTATCGCTCAAGCGTGGGGGAGATTGAAGGCATTAATGCTCAAATGTCCCATTCATGAGCTTCCTGGTAATATTGTTATTGATAACTTTTATGCAAGACTCTCCTTTCAAGATAAAACTCTATTGGATACCACTTGTGCTGGATCGTTCACTCGTAATAAAGAAGAGTTTAAGTGGGACCTTCTTGATCGGATTCAGGAGAACACTGAAGGATGGGAGAATGACAAAGGTAGGGAGTCAGGTATAAACTATGACTTTGAGTGTGTTAAAAATTTTATGGATACTGATGATTATCGCAAAATTAGCACTACTTATGGTCTTGACTCTCAAATTGTTGCAAACTTTTATAAAGCCTTTGCTTCCTATTTCGGTTTGCCGAAGGAGGGTTTTAAAAATTATCATGAACCATATAAAGATGAATCTGTTTCTCATATATCTAAAGGTGTTGAGGTTAATGTTGCTGATCGCATTATTCCAGAACCTTATATTGAAAAAGTTCCTTTTCCTAATAAGATTAAGGAACATACTATCATAACTGGTGTTGTTAGTAAAAGTAATAAGAAAACTACCAAACCTGATGAGCAAATAACTGTTGAACCTGTTGTAGCATTGGTTAAAGATCTTGTCACTGAAAATTTAGAAGATAGACACATTATCTTTTGTGAGGATGCTTCTAATATTGTCTCACATCCTAAAAGTTCTAGGAAGTCTAGTGTTCCTGTGCTTTCTGTTGGGATAGGTGATCATTGCTATTATGGTTTATGTGATATTGGTGCAAGTTCTAGTGCTATTCCTTATGAGCTTTACAGGGAAATTATGCACGAAATTGCTCCTTGTAAACTTGAAGAGATTGATGTGGTTATTCAGCTTGCTAATAGGGAAACTATCTCTCCAATTGGTATCATTAGAGATGTCGAAGTCCTTTGTGGTAAGACTAAATACCCTGCTGATTTTCTTGTACTTGGGTCGGCTGCCAATGATAGTTGTCCTATTATTTTTGGTAGACCTTTTCTGAATACTTGTGGTGCTGTTATAGACTGTAAGAAAGAGAAAATCTTTACTAAATTTGCTGGTGAATCTTATGAATTCAATTTCTCTAAATTTGCTAAAGCACCTTATGAAACTGAATTGCCTAGTGAGGATTTTGAAATTGCTCAACTTGCATCTATTGTTCTTGCTCCTAACAATGCTTTGCAGCAACATATGGAGAATCATGAAAGTGAGAACTTCAGGGAAGAAAGGAATGAGCTTGATGAAGTATTCCTTCGTCAACCTATGCTCAAACACAATTTACCTGTGGAAGATTTGGGTACCACAATGCCACCCAAGGAGGATCCTGTTTTTGATTTGAAACCTCTGCCTGATAATCTTAAATATGCTTATATTGATGATAAGAAAATATATCCTGTTATTATCAGCTCTAAACTTTCAGGTACAGAGGAGGAAAGGTTATTGGGAGTGTTGAGGAAACACCGCGGAGCTATGGGATATACTCTTGATGACCTGAAGGGAATTTCTCCTACTATATGTCAGCACGCCATCAACATGGAACCTGATGCAAAGCCTGTTGTTGAGCATCAGCGTCGTTTAATACCCAAGATGAAAGAAGTGGTAAGAAATGAGGTATTAAAACTTCTTGAAGCTGGTATTATTTATCCTATTGCTGATAGTAGATGGGTAAGTCCTGTGCATTGTGTTCCTAAGAAAGGAGGAATTACCGTTGTTCCTAATGAAAATGATGAACTAATTCCTCAAAGAGTAGTAGTTGGTTATAGGATGTGCATTGATTTTAGAAAGGTTAACAAAGTAACTAAGAAAGATCATTATCCTTTGCCTTTTATTGATCAAATGCTTGAGAGGTTGTCCAAGAAAACTCACTTTTGTTTCCTTGATGGGTATTCTGGGTTTTCTCAAATTGCTGTGAGAGCGCAAGATCAAGAGAAAACTACTTTTACTTGTCCTTATGGAACTTATGCTTATAGACGTATGCCTTTTGGTTTATGTAATGCTCCTGCTACTTTTCAAAGATGCATGTCTGCTATTTTTCATGGCTTTTGTGAGGAAATTGTGGAAGTCTTCATGGACGATTTCTCCGTCTATGGAACTTCCTTTGATAATTGTTTGCACAACCTTGACAAAGTTTTGCAGAGATGTGAAGAAACTAGCCTTGTTCTTAATTGGGAGAAATGCCACTTTATGGTTAATGAAGGAATTGTTCTTGGACATAAAATTTCTGAAAGAGGTATTGAAGTTGATCGAGCTAAAGTGGAGGCAATTGAAAAGATGCCTTGTCCCAAAGATGTTAAAGGTATTCGTAGTATTCTTGGTCATGCTGGTTTTTATAGGAGGTTTATTAAAGATTTCTCTAAAATTTCCAAGCCTCTTACTAATCTTCTTCAAAAAGATGTACCCTTTGTTTTTGATGATGATTGTAAGGAAGCTTTTGAAACTTTGAAAAAGGCTTTAATCACCGCTCCTGTAGTTGAACCACCTGATTGGAATTTACCTTTTGAAATTATGTGTGATGCTAGTGATTATGCTGTAGGCGCTGTTCTTGGGCAGCGAGTAGATAAAAAGTTAAATGTTATTCATTATGCTAGTAAAACTCTTGATTCTGCTCAAAAGAATTATGCCACTACTGAAAAAGAATTTCTAGCTGTAGTTTTTGCTTGTGACAAATTTCGACCCTACATAGTTGATTCGAAAGTCACTATTCATACTGATCATGCTGCAATTAGATACCTTATGGAAAAGAAAGATGCTAAGCCAAGGCTTATTAGATGGGTACTTCTTTTGCAAGAATTTGATTTGCATATCATAGATAGAAAAGGTGCTGAAAATCCTGTTGCTGATAATTTGTCTAGATTGGAAAGCATTCCTTATGATCCTATTCCTGTTAATGATAGCTTTCCAAATGAACAATTGGCTGCAATAAGTGTAAGTTCGCGAGATAGTCCTTGGTATGCTGATTATGCTAACTTTATTGTTTCCAAGTACTTGCCTCCAACCTTTTCAGCTCAGCAAAGAAGGAAATTCTTTTATGACTTGCGGCATTACTTTTGGGATGACCCACACTTATATAAAGAAGGAGTCGATGGTATTATGCGAAGATGTGTTCCTGAATATGAACAACAGGAAATACTGAGGAAATGCCATGGAAGTGCTTATGGAGGGCATCACGCTGGAGATAGAACTGCGCAGAAAGTTCTACAATCAGGTTTTTATTGGCCTACCCTCTTTAAGGATGCAAGAAAGTTTATTTTATCTTGTGATGAATGTCAAAGGGTTGGTAATATCTCTAGACGCAATGAAATGCCTATGAGTTATTCTCTTGTTATTGAACCATTTGATTGTTGGGGATTCGACTTCATGGGTCCTTTTCCTTCTTCACAAGGTAATACTCATATACTTGTTGCTGTTGATTATGTCACTAAATGGGTAGAAGCTATACCTACTAAAAGTGCTGATGGTGAGACCTCTTTAAAAATGCTTCAAGATGTCATTTTTCCTAGGTTTGGTGTACCTAGATATCTTATGACTGATGGAGGTTCTCATTTTATCCATGGTGGTTTTAGAAAGACTCTTGCTAAATATGGTGTTAATCATAGAATTGCTTCAGCCTATCATCCTCAAACTAGTGGACAAGTAGAATTGTCAAATAGGGAGATTAAATCTATCTTGCAAAAGACTGTTAATAAATCTAGAAAAAATTGGGCTAGTAAGTTAAATGATGCTTTATGGGCTTATAGAACTGCTTATAAGAACCCCATGGGCATGTCTCCTTATAAAATGGTTTATGGTAAAGCTTGTCACTTGCCTTTAGAATTAGAACACAAAGCTTATTGGGCAGTGAGAGAACTTAATAGAGATTTTAAACTTGCCGGTGAGAAAAGGTTGTTGCATTAAGTTCTTTAGATGAATGGAGAAGTGAGGCTTATGAAAATGCTAGACTCTTTAAAGAAAAAGTTAAGAGATGGCATGATAGGAGAATTCTTAAAAGAGAATTTAATGTTGGTGAGAAAGTTCTATTGTATAGGTCTCGTCTCAGATTTTTTGCAGGAAAGTTACTCTCAAAATGGGAAGGACCATTTGTTATTGTGGAGGTGTATCGTTCAGGTGCAATAAAAATTGCTTCATTGAAAGATAACTCTACACAAGTGGTAAATGGTCAAAGACTCAAGCATTATATTTCTGGAGATTCTATTAATGAAGAGGTTGATACAATTAAAGTGGTGACTCCGGAAACTTTCATTGAAGAACATTTTTCTGGGACTGCAGAATTCGATTCGAATAGGTAACAGTTTCGGTAAGAAAAGTTTCGCGAATAACTTTCTAGAAGATATTTTCGTCGTTTTTATTAAATATGGAAAAATAAGAGACCGAACCGGATGGGAGACGGCACCCGTGGTGCCCAAACCATAGGTCGGCGCGGTGGGCCCCCCAGCCGCGCCGCCTGGTGGTTTGAGCACCCCGGAGCTCGTCTCCGATCAGGTTTCCTCCTGTACCTTCCTTATGTTGTAAAACTTTTTGCTATATAACTCACCCGAACCCCCGAGGTTCGTATCTCGCCTTTTCATCGTGTTTCGTTTCGAGCTGTTTCTGTCCAGATATTGTTTTCAGATTTAGAAGCGCCATGGTCTCCAACAACAACAACAAGGGCAAGGAGCCTTTGGAAGACGAGACTCAAGACCCCAAGCTGAAGGAGGAAGTCAAGAGCGAAGATGAAGGAGAAGTGGAGGAAGACCCGCGCGAATACCCGCGCGCTACCGTTGCAAGCATCGGAGTGGTGGCAAATCCATTCAAGCCCAGGCAAGGGCGCGGATGAGCACCGGAGGGAAGGTTCCACGACGCTTCTTGGCTCCCAGGACATCTTCCCCAGGCATAAATAACCCCTTCCATACTCTTATCCATAAGCATCAAATTGAGAGGATCCCGGAGGCTGATTGCCTAGTGGTTGGAATATAGATCGTTCTAACAATACAGGAAAGAGGGATTCTGCTGCTGAGGAGTGGGGAAACAACTCCAAGAGTTGGGACTCGCAGTCTGACAAGTTTATGAATCGCATCGAACACAACTCTGAGCTGATTCGCGCCCTCACCTACAAGATTGATGAACTGAAGGAGCTGGTTGATAAGCTTATCAACAATTCACCACCACCACCGAAGGAGTAATTCATCATAAGTATTGGCATCCCCTTGGTTTGTTCCAAGCTTGGGGGAGTGCCGCGGTATCACATCATTATCTTTACCTTTTACTTTTCCATAAAGTCATATCGTGAGTAGGGAAGTTATCTTATATGATGGTTTGCAATGTGGAAGTATCTCTCTTTTAGTTGGTTATCTATGTATCCCTTGGTGTGAGTTGCCGTTATGAAATATTAATGAGAAGTTTTATCATTTACTTTCTGCATACTTTATTTTAGCTTGCAATTCTCTTTCATATTGATAACCTTGTTGTTAGTATAGGGATCACTTTTTAGAGCACCAAGTTAATCTTTTTGGTTTTGGCAAACTTAGCATTGGTCAGTAGTAGACAATACTTTGAGACTTAAGTAGAGAGAGGGAGTGCATGCAAATATATTATTCCATGATCTTTCTTTCTTTGTAGCTCATAAGCTTAGTATTCTTAAGTTAAACTATTTGTGCTTCTAAGGAAGATTGCATGATTATTCTTATCACTTGTATAATTGTTTGTATCCCTCAACTCTTATGCTTGCTACATAACCTTGCTAGCCAAAGACCTGTATCGAGAGGGAATGCTTCTCATACATCCAAACCTTGAGCCAAACCATTGCCATTCGAGTCCACCATAACTTCCTACTATATGGTATTTTGCGCCATTCCAAGTAAATACTTCATGTGCTACCTTTAAATTATTCAAAACTTATTACTCCTAGTTTTGTGTCACTGTTTATTAGCTCATGAGGGTTCTGTAGAGTTTCTCTAGCACTTTTGTCAAACAGACTTTCACCAATGGACTAGTGGCATATACACCGCTTATCCAACAATTTGCAAAAAGAGCTGGCAAATGGGGTGCCCAGTCCCAATTAACTACAACTTTCATTAATAATTCTCTTCACATGTTTTGCCCTGATTTATCAGTAAGCAACTTAATTTGCAAATAGACACTCCTCCATGGTATGTGAATGTTGGAAGGCACCCGAGGATTCGGTTAGCCATGGCTTGTGTAAGCAAAAGGTTGGGAGGAGTGTCAACTATAAAGAAACTAAAATACATGTGTAAACAAAAGAGAAGAGGGATGATCTACCTTGCTGGTAGAGATAACGTCCTTCATGGGAGCCGCTCTTGAAAGTCTGGTTGACAAGGGGTTAGTGTTCACTTTACTACGATTCGTTGACAACGACATACATAGCTCAAACAACTATTTTCATACTCTCTATATGCTTTGCAAAACTTAAAAGCTCTAGCACATGATTTAATCCCTGCTTCCCTCTGCGAAGGGCCTATCTTTTACATTATTGTTGAGTCAGTAAACCCATTCCTCTCTATCTCAAGCAAGCATTTGAGTTGTTGAGATCCAATTAGTTATATGTGTTGATACTTCTAATCATATCTCTCATTTCCTTGTTTCGCACAATAGCTTTTATCCGAATGAATATAACTTTGAAAGTTATCAATGACTGTAAGGAGACTGTTATGATTAAGGCATGTAAGTTCTGCTATATAAGCTCTGATATAAAGACTCTTCTCGAAAGATAAGTATGATCTGTTAATTGTTCTCTGACCAAGAGTTTAAGTTTGCCTTCACCAATCATGGTTCTCTTTATGCACTTCATCGTGGTTCCCTTTACTTATTTCAAGTTAGATTATATGAAGGGAAGTTGCTGTCTAGAATGACTTGTGTATCAATGAATGTGATGCTTCTTGTCCGTATTTTATTTATCGACACTTTGCTCCATAAACTTGTGGTCATGTTTACTGAGCTCAGTTTTCGCTTGGGGACAAGCGAGGTCTAAGCTTGGGGGGGTTGATACGTCCATTTTGCATCACTATTTTATATCATAATTTACTGCTATTCATCGATATATTTCATATTTAGAAGTGTTACTTATGTTATTTTACCTATTTTGCATGTTTGATGAATAATGGAGAATTGGACACCGGAGTCAGGATTCTGCTGGAAAAAGCACCGTCGAGATGCACTATTTCTGAAGATCAATAAATCGAAGGAGACATATGGAAGTTCCTATTTTACCAGAAGATGGAGGAGGCCAAAAGGGGAGCTGAGATGGGCCATGGTGGGCCCTCCTCACCCTTGGCGCGGTGGGCCCCCTGCCGCGCCGACAGGTGGTTTGGGGGCCCTGGCCCACCTCAGCCGTTCCCCCTTCGCGTACTTGACCCCCTCGGAACCCTAACACACGGAGGACGGCCATCGAAATATTCCGCCGCCTCCACGAGGCGGAAAACACCAGAGAGCGAAAAGCTCCCCTGCAGGAAGAAATCTGCCGGGGGAAATTCCCTCCCGGAGGGGGAAATCGTCGCCATCATCACCGTCATCGAGCTGGACTTCATCGGGATCATCATCATCATCATCTCCACCGCCAACACCATCATCACCGCCGCTGCACCCCGTCTCCGTTGTAACATCTAGGGCTGAATCTTGTCTATTTCATAGGGGAAACTCTCCCGGTGTTGATTACTCTTGTTATTGATGCTATTGGGTGAAACCATTGGACTAAGGTTTATGTTCAGATTGTTATTCATCATCATATCACCTCTGATCATGTTCCGTATGATGTCTTGTGAGTAGTTCGTTTAGTTCTTGAGGACATGGGAGAAGTCTTGATGTTAGTAGTGAACTATGTTGAGTAATATTTAATGGTTTGATGCTTAAGTTGTGGTGTTATTCTTCTAGTGGTGTCATGTGAACGTCGACTACATGATACTTCACCTTTATGGGCCTAGGGGAATGCATTGTGTATTCGTTTGCCAATTGTGGGGTTGCCGGAGTGACAGAAACCTGAACACCCGTTGGTATATCGATGCATGAGGGATAGCAGGATCTCAAAGTTTAAGGCTGTGGTTAGTTTATCTTAATTACTTTCTTGTATTTGCGGATGCTTGCAAGGGGTATAATCACAAGTATGTATTAGTCCTAGGAAGGGCGGTGCATTAGCATAGGTTCACCCACACAACACTTATCAAAACAATGAAGATTAATCAACTATATGAAGCGAAAGCACTTGACAATATTCCCGTGTGTCCTCAAGAACGTTTGGTCATTATAAGTACAACAACCGGCTTGTCCTTTGCTGTAGAAAGGATTGGGCCACTCGCTGCAACTATTACTACTGCATTTTATTTACTTGTACTTTATTTATCTGTCATATCAAAAACTCCTAAAAACTTGTCTGTGAGCATTTACAGTGAATCCTTCATCAAAACCGCTTGTCAACACCTTCTGCTCCTCGTTGGGTTCGACACTCTTATTTATCGAAAGTACTACGATACACCCCCTATACTTGTGGGTCATCAAGCATATAGAGAGCACAAAATAAGTATTTGAGAGGTGTTTGTTGTTGTCAACGAACGGTAGTGGGCACTCTAACCCCCTTGTCAACCAGACTTTCAAAGAGCGGCTCCCATGAAGGACGTTATCTCTACCAGCAAGGTAGATCATCCCTCTTCTCTTTTGTTTACACATGTATTTTAGTTTCTTTATAGATGACACTCCTCCCAACCTTTTGCTTACACAAGCCATGGCTAACCGAATCCTCGGGTGCCTTCCAACATTCACATACCATGGAGGAGTGTCTATTGCAAAATTAAGTTGCTTACTGATAAATCAGGGCAAAACATGTGAAGAGAATTATTAATGAAAGTTGTAATTAATTGGGGCTGGGCACCCCGTTGCCAGCTCTTTTTGCAAATTATTTGATAAGCGGATGTATATGCCACTAGTCCAGGTGAAAGTCTGTCAGAAGTAAATGACAAGATTGAAAGATAAAACACCACATACTTCCTCATGAGCTATAAAACATTGACACAAATAAGGAGTAATAAAGTTTTGAATAGTTTAAAGGTAGCACATGAAATATTTACTTGGAATGGCAGGAAATACCACATAGTAGGTAGGTATGGTGGACACAAATGGCATGGGTTTTGGCTCAAGTTTTGGATGCACGAGAAGCATTCCCTCTCAGTACAGAGTTTAGGCTACCAAGGTTGTTTGAAGCAAACACAAGTATAAACCGGTACAGCAAGAATCACATAAAAACATATTGCAAGTATTATAAGACTCTACACTGTCTTCCTTGTTGCTCAAACATTTTACCAGAAAATATCTAGACCTTAGAGAGAACAAATATGCATCCCAAGTCTCAACAAGCTCTACGGTAGTTCTCCACTACTAGGCTTTAACTACATGATGCAAGAGCTTAAACATGATCTACTTGAGAGCTCAAAACAATTGCAAAGCATCAAATCAAAACAAGACAATGATCTACAAGAATGCATATGTCTTTTCCAATACCAACTACTACATGTAGCATTTTCTTTCTTCCAAACAAACACCAATCAATTTATTTAATCATAAACTCTCCAAATGATAATATAATGCAGCAAGAGAGTATTTATAAACAAGTGCTAACAGCTCGAAGAGATGCACGGAAAACAGGAGCTAAAAGCACTGCAGTAGCTAGTTAAGAATACTCAACAAATATAAGTGAAGAACATGAGTATTCACATGAAATAGCGGAGCGTGTCTCTCTCCCACACAAGGATTGCTAGGATCCGAATTTATTCAAACAAAAACAAAAATAAAAACACACAGACGCTCCAAGTAAAGCGCATAAGATGTGAAAGATTAAAATATAGTTTCACTAGAGATGACCTGATAAGTTTGTTGATGAAGAAGGGGATGCCTTGGGCATCCCCAAGCTTAGACGCTTGAGTCTCTCTGAATATGGTTGGGATGAACCACGGGGGCATCCCCAAGATTATGCATTTCACTCTTCTTGATCATATAATATCACCCTTCTCGCTTGATCCTTGAAAACTTCCTTCACACCAAACTCAAGACAGTTCTCATTAGAGGGTTAGTGCATAATCAAAAATTCTCATATTCTGTAATGATACAATCAATCCCAAAGCTTCTGGACATTAGCTACAGCCACCAATGCTTTGTGGAGCAAAGAAATCCACACAAACACAGTAAAAGAGCGAATGCAAAACAAAAGGCAGAATCTATCAAAAACAGAACAGTCTGGAATGACGAATTTTTTCGAGGCACTTAAGTTGCTCAGATGGATCTGGCCTAAAATAATGAAAGTTGCATACATATCTCAGGAATATGCGTGATGTTTTTCAGAATTTTTTGAATTTTCTACAGGGAGATAAGCTCAAATCCGTGACAGCTAAAAATCTGTCACTGCGCAGAAATCCAAATCTTGCATCAACTTTCAATATAGAACTTTACTTGGCACAACATTGCGATAAAATAAAGATACAAAGGAGTTGCTACAGAAGTAACAAAACTCCTTGAGAAAAACTGAAAATAAAAGATAAAGGGTTGCCTCCCTAAAGCGCTTTCTTTAATGCCTTTAGCTAGGCTAAAAGATTTTAATGATGCTCTCATAGGAATGAAACTTGAAAAACAAAAGAGAGCATCAAGAGGCAAATATCAACCGCATTTAAGTCTACCCCACTTTCTATGCAAGGGAACCTTGTAACAAAATAAATTAATGTAGCATAAAGCAACTAGCATAGAAAGATGAAACAAGTACATCTTCAAAACTTCCAACATAAAGAGAGGTGTTTTAGTGACTTGAAAACTTTTACAACCATATTTTCCTCTCTCATGATAAATTTCAGTAGCATCATGAACAAACTCAACAATATAACTTCACATAAAGCATGCTTTTCATGATCTACAAACACGTAATTTTTATTAAGTTCAAAAACAGTGGGGTCATTAAACCCACTTTTGACAATAGTAGTATAATAAATATCATTAGGCATCATAGGACCATCATCAAGAGCATTATCATATATAGCATTAGGGAGCCATCGTTTTATTTCTGAAATTTTGTTTTCTTGAGTCAAGGAGCTTGTTACGTAAAATTTATCAAAAGGAGATATTTCAAAAGAATCATGGCATTCATCAATATAACACTCTTCCTCCTTAGGTAGGCATGGAGGGCAATTAAATAGTGTAAGAGTTGAAGAGTTACTGTCATTAGAAGGTAGATCCTCATTTTGTTCTTCACTCTCCTCCTCTTTTTCATCAAATGAGATCACAGTTTCAGCAATTTCCTCTTCCTCAGGTTCCTACAAGGCACAAGTTTCATCTTTTTGAGGAAACATCCTCTCAAGATGTTCAGTAATGTAAGAATTATTATCCTTGTAGGTATCACAACAATATTTAAGTATGGCAATACATTCAGATTTATAAGGGGCATCAGTTTTATGTTCAAGATAAGAACTAATTTCAAGGGCACCCTTAAAAACAATAAACTCTTCAATTTGTTCAAGATTACCAAAATCATAGTTTCCTTTAGCATAGGCAGCCAAGGTTTCATTATCAGTATACTCACATTGGAAAGGGAGATGTTTGTGCCTTCTATAGCAAAGAGATTCATTAAAGCAGTAGGATTCATCATATGTAGAACACAAGTTCTTAGCAAAACCATTCAATCTTCTTATTTGTTCCCATAGATGTTTTCCTTTTGGAGAGAAGCGGTAATTCTTATAACGAGACCCAGTTTCATAGAGATAAGACATTGAAAACAACTAGTCATAATAGTAATTCGAAATAAAAAAGAACTAATTTTTTTGTGTTTTTGATAAAGAGAGCAAACAAGACTAAATAAAAATAAACTAAGCAAGACAAATAACAAAGTAAAGAGATTGGGTGTGAGAGACTCCCCTTGCAGAAGCAATTCTGTTTTCCCCGGCAACGGCGCCAGAAAACGTGTTGGTGGCTCTAGGTTGACGAGGGAATATCTCCCCGGCAATAGTGCCAGAAACAATGCTTGTACGTCACACGTCAGTTGGGAACCCCAAGAGGAAGGTATGATGAGTGCAGCAGTAAGTTTTCCCTCAGTATGAAACCAAGGTTTAATCGAACCAGTAGGAAAACGAGGTTTGCTTCGAAGGTGTTGGTGAAGGAGTGTAGTGCGGCGCAACACCAGGGATTCCGGTGCCAACGTGGAACCTGCACAACACAACCAAATTACTTTGTCCCAACTTAACAGTGAGGTTGTCAATCTCACCGGCTTGCTGAAAACAAAGGGTTAAACGTATCGAATGGAAAATGATGTTTGTTTGCATAAAACAGTAGAGAACAATGATTGCAGTAGATTGTATTTCAGATGTAAAAGAATGGACCGGGGTCCACAGTTCACTAGTGGTGTCTCTCCAATAAGATAACTAACATGCTGGGTAAACAAATTACAGCTGGGCAATTGACAATTGATAAGTGCATATAACATGCATGTGTGAGCTGTGGTGTCTACTATGAGATTCATTTGGGCATTACGACAAAGTACATAGACCGCTATCCAGCATGCATCTATGCCTAAATAGTCCACTTTCCGGTTAACATCCGTACCCCTTCCAGTATTAAGTTGCAAGCAACAGACAATTGCATTAAGTAATGTGCGTAATGTAAACAATACATTCATCCTTGAATAAAGCATTGCTGTTTTACCCCTAGTGGCAACAACACATCTACAACCTTAGAACTTGCTGTCACTATCCCAGGTTAAATAGAGGTTGAACCCAACTATCATGCATAAATACCCCCTCTTGGAGTTACAAGTATTCACTTGGCCAAGGCTTCAACAAGTA
Organism: Poa pratensis; assembly: GCA_947311845.1. Classification (NCBI taxonomy): domain Eukaryota; kingdom Viridiplantae; phylum Streptophyta; class Magnoliopsida; order Poales; family Poaceae; genus Poa; species Poa pratensis. The sequence continues at coordinate 3,557,555 of CAMZMU010000093.1, read as the reverse complement.
ACGGAGAGCATGCAAGATCATAAATGACATAGACATGATAATATACTATTCAGCTCCACATAGGTATCAATATAAGTCAGATCCCAGCAAACACAACATGTAGCATTACAATAAGATGATCTTGATCATGATAGGCAGCTCACAAGATCTAAACATGATGGCACAAGTGGAGAAGACAACCATCTAGCTACTGCTATGGACCCATAGTCCAAGGATGAACTACTCACGCATCACTCCGGAGGCGGGCATGGCGATGTAGAGCCCTCCGGTGATGATTCCCCTCTCCGGCAGGGTGCCGGGAAGAGCTTCAGAAACCCCCGAGTTAGGGTTGACGACGGCGGCGCAGCGAATATGTTCTGGATGAAAGGCTCGGTGTTTTAGGGTTTTCGCGTCTCGGGGAATAAATAGGCGAAGGGGCGATGTCGGCGGACCCCCGAGGGGCCCAAACCACCAGGTGGCGCGGCAGGGGGCCCACCGGCGCCTGGGTGTGGTTTGGCCACCTCGGCGCCCTCCTTCGTCTCTCCTTCGGACTCCGTGATGGTGCTGGAAAAATAGGGACCTGGCCTTTTGTTTCGTGCAATTCTGAGAATATTTCCAGAAGTAACTTTCTGAAATAAAAAACAGCAGAAAACAGGGAACTGGCACTGTGGCATCTTGTTAATAGGTTAGTCCCAGAAAATGCATAAAAGTGATACGAAGTGTATATAAAACATGTAGCAAATGGTATAATATAAGCATGGAACAGCAGAAATTATGGATACGTTGGAGACGTATCATGAACCTTCTGTGATACACCTTACAAATAAAAAGCTATCTAATGGTAAATAAAAAGGGTGTTGGGATTGTTCATTGTGTTTGTTTGTCTTGTCATTTTGATATGGGCTTGTTCCACATCCTGGGACAAGAGGTACCCCAGTTGACGCTCTTAATGATACTATTATTACTTACAATGATGTTTAACTTGAACTTGCTTTGTTTCCCAAGATGAGTAACACATGGAGTAGGTACTCGTATTCAAGGGGCATGAGACTTTCAACCTGTACTTTGTCAAGCACACTACTCATATTTGCTTTCACTTTAAACTTAATCATTCAAGATGCTATGATAGGGGAATGAGAGCTTGACATCAAGGATTACCACATTGCAATCATTAACTTAAGTAGGGAAGTTCAGAAGTTAGATGAAATTTATTCATGATTTACCTCTACTCATATATATCTTTCCAAAGTGTCCACCTTTTATATTCAGATTTTCATCAATACTCTATGGCCATTATAGGATGTTCTTGCTTATCATTGTGCATACTTGTGGTTCATAGTACTTTCTTTTATGTTACACTTTGTGAATTATCATTGAATATCCTTGCATTGAATACTTGATATCACTTCATAAACTATCTTGCATATTGCTACTCCTTTTAAGAATGTTTCATTTTAATCTATGTAGCAATAGTAATCATCTTTGATATCCATTGTTAGTATTAAATTGCAAAGTCCATGTTAGTTTTATCACCTTCATACTCGAGGACGAGTATAGGTTAAGCTTGGGGATGTTGATGCATGTAAAATGCATACATGAACTTTGCATTATTTTTACTTATATTCCAGTCATATTTGCATCATATAAGGGTTATATCACTGTTTAATAATGATTTTGGGAATATTTGATATGTTTCCTATTTTTTATGGAATTAACCCTGCACGGGCAGAAAACCCTATTCTATATTTTAATGTTTCAGGGACCCAAACGACGTCCAAATGACCTGGAAATTTACGAGCATCAGTTTTTGGAAGGAACAAAGCGTGGGAGCGAAGGAAGCAAACAAGCGGAAGCCCGAGGGCCCAGATGAGTGGGCCCACTCGGCCCATGTACCTGGCCACGTGGGACCCCCCCTTTTGGCCCTCGGAGCTCCGTTGCCGTCGATCTTTCCTCCACCGACTCGGTTTTGACCTAAAACCGCCAATAAAAATAGTCCCCCGACGTTCTCTGGAAGGAGCGCCGCAGAAACACAGAAACACCAAAACAGAGACCTGGAGCTGCAGATTGGAGGGGGAAAACTCCGGCGGGGCGCTGCCGGCGTGGTCTCCATCTTCTCCAACGACTTCTCCACCGTCTCCATGATGAAGAGAGAGTAGTCCACCTCTGGACTATGGGTTTGTGGAAGTAACTTATGTATCTCTCTCTCTTGAGCTTCACTAATTAGTACCGTATGAGATGCTGAATATGATTACGGTCATCTATGTAATACCTTTGTGGTGTATCTTTTATGAGTTAATATATGTTTGAGATTGCAATGGTTTTGTTTCAGTTATGAAAGTAGATGCATATTATGTGCCCCGTTCTTATTTACTTGTTATGATCAAGCATGTTTATGAGATCGTATGAGGGGGAACGTGTGCATTAGTTGGAGTAACGGGGGATGGCTAGTGCAGTGAACGTGAGAGAAAGTTCTGCGATCCACTTGGGTGTTTTACCTTACTTTGTTGCCTCACTAGGGATAAAAAAGAAATACCATGCTACCGGAGATGTGGGTGTGATCATTGCCACTACTCCATGACTAGATCTAGCTTGTTCTTATTTTAACTTCATGTCATGATACTTATTGCTATACTCTGAGTTATCTTAATTACTGAGGTGTTATGATTTAGTTCGCATCTTGGTGGAGTATAAGAGAGACTAATAACCAAAAGGTCTCTATGTTAGGACGTGATGCCCATATAATTATAACTTGTCATTAAACTGTTGTGTTGCAATCTCATATGTCAACTCTAGTGTTCCATTGTCTACCACTTTATTAAAGAGAGAGTGCATTTGTGAAACCATGAACCCCGGTCCATTTTTAATCATAAGAAACACCTTTCCAACCACTTTTACCACTATACCATTTTCTGCCATTTAAAAATCCGAAAATACAAAAACACTTTTATATCTTGCATTCATCATATAAAACCCAAAAATATCATTTATCATTGCTACCACCATCCTTGCATATTCATTTACCACCACTGCATATTTATTTCTTGTTTGCATTGCATATTATCTTGATATCATTCTCACACCTTGTGCTTGACAACCACTAGGTGAGGTTGAGGACCAAAACATTTACTTTGTTTTGTAGGTAACCAAAAGAAGGATAGGAAAGATAAATCTTCACTACTGATTCCCCGAGAGTTCGATATTAAACACTCGAGTCACCCCTCGTGGGGAAAACACGTCTTCCACTTACTACACACTCTGCACTTGGAGTCTCAACCTGACCCATTTACTTTTCACGCAGGTAACTACGTGAAGGGCCATCAGTCCCCAACTGGGAGAATGCAAACTATCGGTCCCTAAGTTGCGGCGATGGAGCGGATTGGTCCGACCGTCACGGCCGCCGTCAAATTGCTGACGTGGCACCTGTTTTTTTCCCAAAAAACCCCCCGATTCTTAGTGATTTCTCAGAAGGTCATCCTTGCCCACTCTCGTGCGATATTGCCGGCGAATGAATCTGGCGGGAAGCGTGCGAGGGAGGCCGGGACGGCGCCGTCGAGCTGGTTGTCGGACACGTTGAAGACCTCGAGTCTCCGGAGGCCGCTCAGGCTGGGTATGCTGCCGGAGAGGCGGTAGCCGTCGAGCCTAACCGACCGGAGCTCTGCCAGGCCGTCGAGCGCTACTGGTATCTTGCCGGAGAGCTCGTTGCGGTACAACACGAGGTGCCGGAGCGCTGAGCCCGGCGATTTCCGGCGGGACGGCGCCGGATAGGCGGTTGTCCTGGAGGTAAAGCGAGCGGAGGTTGGAAGAGAGAGGAGGTCGCCGGGTGATACGTCTCAAACGTATCTATAATTTCTGATGTTCCATGTTGATATTATACCAATTGTTACATGTTTTATATACACTTCATAGCATTTTTATGCATTTTCTGGGACTAACCTATTAACAAGATGCAACAGTGCCAGTTCCTGTTTTCTGCTGTTTTTGTATTCCAGAAAAGCTAGTCTGGAAATATTCTCGGAATTGGACGAAACTTGGACAGAACCTCCTATTTTTCCAACACGAAGACGGAGTCCAGAGGAGACACGGAGGGGAGCCACGTGGTGCCCACACCATGGGGCCGCGCGAGGCCCCCTGCCGAGCCGTGGGGTGGTGTGGGGCCCTCGTGGCTCCGCAGCCGCCTCCCTTTCGCCTATTTATTCCTCCCGACGCGAAAACCCTAAAGACCCGAGCCATTATCCACAAAAAGTTCCAGAGACACCGCCGCCGTCAACCCTAGCTCGGGAGGGTTCAGAAGCTCTTCCCGACACCCTGTCGGAGAGGGGAATCATCACCGGAGTGCTCTACATCACCATGCCTGCCTTTCGGAGTGATGCGTGAGTAGTTCATCCTTGTACTACGGGTCCATGGCAGTAGCTAGATGGTTGTCTCTCCACTTTATGCTATCATGTTTAGATCTTGTGAGCTGCCTATCATGATCAAGATCATCTTATTGTAATGCTACATGTTGTGTTTGCTGGGATCCGATGAATATTGAATACTATGTCAAATTGATTATCAATCTATCTTATATGTTATTTATGATCTTGCATGCTTTCCGTTACTAGTAGATGCTTTGGCCAAGTAGATGCTTGTAACTCCAAGAGTGAGTATTTATGCTAGATAGTGGGTTCATGTCTCCGGTAATCTGGGAGAGTGACAATAACTTCTAAGATTGTGGATGTGCTGTTGGCACTAGGGATAAAATAACCGATGCTTAGCTTAAGGGTACGCCGTTAGGTCTAATGCATTTGTTTACTTTACGCACATTACTTTATGCAATTATCCGTTGCATGCAACTTAATACCGACGGGGAACTCGGTATGACAACCTGGCGGTGGATTATTAGTCATAGACGCTGTTGGATAACGGTCTATGTATTCTGTCGTAATGCCCACATGAATATCATAGTAATCATCATGTCATATATATGCATTGTTATGCGCTCAATATTTTGTCAATTGCCCAGCTGTAATTTGTTCACCCAGCATGTTAGTTATCTGTTATGGAGAGACACCACTAGTGAACTGTGGACCCCGGTACATTCTTTTACACTGATAATACAACCAACTGCAAACACTGTTCCTTTTATTCTCTGCAATTTACTACTGTTTTCCACACCATACGTTTAATCCTTTGTTTTCAGCAAGCCGGTGAGATTGACAACCTCACTGTTTCGTTAGGGAAAAGTAGTTTGATTGTGTTGTGTGCAGATTCCACGTCAGCGCGCCACTGACAACCTTCCGAAGTGATTTCTTGCTCCTACTGGTTCGATTAAACCTTGGTTTCATACTGAGGGAAAACTGCTATACTACATCATACCTTCCTCTTGGGGTCTCCCAGCGAACGTGTGATCCACGCAATCAAGCATATTTTCTGGCGCCGTTGCCGGGGAGCAGAAGCACTTCGGTTCAGCAATCTCCTTGCCTTCCTTCCACACACCATATTCTGATGCCATATTGGGAAGCAAGAGGATTTCTGCAAGGGGAGTTTCACGCTTCCAATCTCTTTACTTTGTTATTGTCTTGCTTAGTTTATTTTTATTTTATCTTGTTTGCTTTTAATTATCAAAAACACAAAAAATTAGTTTTCTGCATCTAGTTTATTTCGGTTTGTTATTATGTCTAGTTGTTTACTTGATATCAATGGTTTCTCTCTTTGAAACAAAATCGTGTTGGCTAAGTGGGTTCACTGATGATCAACAAAATTATTATAAGGAATACCGCTTTTCTAAAAAAGGGGTACATTTATGTAAACAAATAAGTACATTGAATTATTTTGCTAAGAACTTGTGCTCTACTTATGATGAATCCTGCTACTTTAATGAATCATTATGTTGTAGAAGGCATAAACACCTCCCTTTCCAATGTGATTATAATGATAATGAAACCTTGGCTGCTTATGCTAAAGGAAACTATGACTTTGGTAATCTTGAACAAACTGAAGAATTTTTTGTTTTTAAAGGTGCCTATGAAATTGCTGGTTATATTCACAATGATGATTCTCCTTATAGATCTGGTACTTTTGCTATGCTTGGATATTGCCTTGAGTATTATAATGATAATCCTTATATTACCGAATTTCTTGAGAAAATACATCCTTAAAAAGAAGAGACCATTGTCTTGCAGGAACCTGTAGAAGAAGAAAGTACTGCTAAAGCTGAAAGCTCATTGGATGAACAAAAGGAGGATCTACCTCCTAAAGATAGTAACTCTTTAACTCTTACATTATATGATTACCCTCCATGCCTACCTAAGGAGGAAGAATGCTATATTGTTGAATGTCATGATTCTATTGAAATATCTCCTTTTGATAAATTTGAAGTAAACAACTCCTTGACTCAAGTAGAAAAGGAAATTGCAGAAAGTAAAAAATGTGCTCCCCAATGTCTTATATGATAATGCTCTTGATAAAAAGCATGCTTTATGTGATAGTTATATTGTTGAGTTTGTTCATGATGCTACTGAAAGTTATTATGAGAGAGGAAAATATGGTTGTAAAAGTTTTCATGTCCCTAAAATACCTCTCTTTATGTTGAAATTTTTGAAGTTTTATTTGTTTCATCTTTCTATGCTAGTTGCTTTATGATTCAATAATTTATTTTGTTACAAGATTCCTTTGCATAGGAAGTGGGTTAGACTTAAATGTGTTTGATATTTGCCTCTTGATGCTCTCCTTTGTTTTTTAACTTTTATTCTTATGAGAGCATCATTAAAATCTTCAAGCCTAGCTAAAAGGCATTAAAGAAAGCGCTTTTGGGAGGCAACCCATTATCTTTTGTTTTTAGTTTTTGTCAAGGAGTTGTTTACTTCTGTAACAATTCCTTTGTATCTTTATTTTATCGCATTGTTGTGCCAAGTATTGCCTCTAATAGGAAGATGATGCTAGATTTGGATTTCTGCGCAGGAACAGATTTCTGCTGTTCACCGTTTTAATTCTGTAAAATCACAGAAAAATTATTTAAATCTGAAATTTTTGTGCGTGATCCTCAGATATGTACGCATCTTTCGTTAGTTTAAAGTTTTTCGATCTGAGCAACGTAAGTGCCTCGAAAAAATTCGTCTTTGCGGACTGTTCTGTTTAGACAGATTCTGTCTTTTATTTTTCGCATTCTCTCTTTTACTAGTGTTGAGTGGAATTCTTTTTTAGGGTGAAGAGCTTCACATAACATCAGTGGCAGTAGCTAATGTTAAAAGTAACGGTCATGTTTGTGTCCTTATAGAACATGTGAGTTTTTGATTGTGCACTAACCCTCTAATGAGAATTACTTTGAGTTTGGTGTGGCGGAAGTTTTCAAGGGTCAAGAGAGAAGGATGATATAATGTGATCAAGAAGAGTGAAGAGCTTAAGCTTGGGGATGCTCCCATGGATCACCCCAGCATATTTCAAGAAGACTCAAGCGTCTAAGCTTGGGGATGCCCAAGGCATCCCCTTCTTCATCAGCAACTTATCAGGTCATCTCTAGTGAAACTATATTTTAATTCTTTCACATCATATGTGCTTTACTTGGAGCGTCTGTGTGCTTTTATTTTCAGTATTTTATTTTTCTTATGGTCAACTTGATTGGACCCCAGCATTCTTGATTGGGAGAGAGACACGCTCCGCTTTTTCATATGAATACTCCTATTCTTCACTTATACTTGTTGAGTATTCTTATCTAGCTATTGCTATGCTTTTAGCTCCTGTTTTGCATGCATCTCTTATTCAGAGCTGTTAGTTCTTTTAAAGAAAGTACTCTCTTGCTTCACTTATAATTGTTTGGAGAGTTTATGTTGAAATAAATTGATTGGTGTTTGGTTGGAACAGAAAATGTTGCATGTGGTAGATGGTATAATGGAAAAAGCTTACATATTCTTGTAGATCTGTATTGGATAATTTGATACTTGTCAATTGTTTTGAGTTATCAAGTAGTTCATGTTTAAGCTTTTGTATCATGTAGTTAAAACCTATTAATGAAGAACTACCGTAAAGCTCGTTGAAATTTGGTTTGCATGATTGGTATCTCTAAGGTCTAGATATTTTCTAGTAAAAGGGTTTGGTTAACAAGGAAGACAGTGTAGAGTCTTATAATGCTTGCAATATGTTTTCATATAAGCCTTGCTGTGTCGGTTGATATCCTGTGTTTGCTTCAAATAACCTTGCTAGCCTAAACTCTGTACTGAGAGGGAATGCTTCTCGTGCATCCAAAACCTTGAGCCAAAATCCATGCCATCTGTGTCCACCATAACTACCTATATGTGGTATTTCTTGCCATTCCAAGTAAATTTTTCATGTGCTACCTTTAAACTATTCAAACTTTATTACTCCTATTTTGTGTCAATGTTTACCAAGCTCATGAGGACGGGGTGGATGTCTTTATGTCAACTGTCAAACAGACTTTACCACCGGACTAGCGGCATATACATCCGCTTATCCATTAATTTTGCAAAAAGAGCTGGCAAATGGGGTGCCCAGTCCCAATTAATTACAACTTTAACCGCTTAATTCTCTTCACATTTTTGCCCTGATTTATCAGTCAAGCAATGACAAACAGTGAAATATCTGCATGTGTAAACAAAAGAGAAAGAGGGATGATCTGCCTTGCTGGTAGAAATAACGTCCTTCATGGGAGCCGCTCTTAAAAGTCTGGTTGGCAGGGGTCATATTGTACTTTCCATTTTCTGATTCGTTGACAATTAACAAACACCTCTCAAAACTTATTTTTACTCTCTATATGATTTCAAAAACTTAAAAAGCTCTAGCACATGATTTAATCCCTGCTTCCCTCTGCGAAGGGCCTTTCTTTTACTTTTATGTTGAGTCAGTTTACCTACTTCTTTCTATCTTAGAAGCAAACACTAGTGTCAACTTTGGTGCAACAATTTTTATATGCTATATTGCACTTATTATATGCTTTGTGTTGACAAATATCCATGAGATATATATGTTGAAAGTTGAAAGCAATTGCTGAAACTTAAATCTTCCTTTGTGTTGGTTAAATACCTTTTACTTAGAATCTATTGCTTTATGAGTTAACTCTTATGCAAAACTCTTTGATGCTTGTCTCGAAAGTACTATTCATGAAAAGTTTTTGCTTATATGATTCAGTTGTTTGCTCATTATCTACTTGCTAGCAAACTATAGACCATTGACCTGGATCACTTCATTCATAACATGTGCTTTACAATATTATTTGATCAAGATTATGATTGTAGCATGTCACCTCAGAAATTATTTTGTTTTTATCGTTTTACCTACTCGAGGACGAGTAGAACTAAGCTTGGGGATGCTTGATACGTCTCAAACGTATCTATAATTTCTGATGTTCCATGTTGATATTATACCAATTGTTACATGTTTTATATACACTTCATAGCATTTTTATGCATTTTCTGGGACTAACCTATTAACAAGATGCCACAGTGCCAGTTCCTGTTTTCTGCTGTTTTTGTATTCCAGAAAAGCTAGTCTGGAAATATTCTCGGAATTGGACGAAACTTGGACAGAACCTCCTATTTTTCCAACACGAAGACGGAGTCCAGAGGAGACACGGAGGGGAGCCACGTGGCGCCCACACCATGGGGCCGCGCGGGCCCCCTGCCGCGCCGTGGGGTGGTGTGGGGCCCTCGTGGCTCCGCAGCCGCCGCCCTTTCGCCTATTTATTCTCCCGACGCGAAAACCCTAAATACCCGAGCCATTATCCACGAAAAGTTCCAGAGACGCCGCCGCCGTCAACCCTAGCTCGGGAGGGTTCAGAAGCTCTTCCCGGCACCCTGCCGGAGAGGGGAATCATCACCGGAGGGCTCTACATCACCATGCCTGCCTCCGGAGTGATGCGTGAGTAGTTCATCCTTGGACTACGGGTCCATGGCAGTAGCTAGATGGTTGTCTCTCCACTTTATGCTATCATGTTTAGATCTTGTGAGCTGCCTATCATGATCAAGATCATCTTATTGTAATGCTACATGTTGTGTTTGCTGGGATCCGATGAATATTGAATACTATGTCAAGTTGATTATCAATCTATCTTATATGTTATTTATGATCTTGCATGCTTTCCGTTACTAGTAGATGCTTTGGCCAAGTAGATGCTTGTAACTCCAAGAGTGAGTATTTATGCTAGATAGTGGGTTCATGCCTCCGGTAATCTGGGAGAGTGACAATAACTTCTAAGATTGTGGATGTGCTGTTGCCACTAGGGATAAAATAACCGATGCTTAGCTTAAGGGTACGCCGTTAGGTCTAATGCATTTGTTTACTTACGCACATTACTTAATGCAATTATCCGTTGCTTGCAACTTAATACCAACGGGGAACTCGGTATGACAACCTGGCGGTGGATTATTAGTCATAGACGCTGTTGGATAACGGTCTATGTATTTTGTCGTAATGCCCACATGAATATCATAGTAATCATCATGTCATATATATGCATTGTCATGCGCTCAATATTTTGTCAATTGCCCAGCTGTAATTTGTTCACCCAGCATGTTAGTTATCTTTTATGGAGAGACACCACTAGTGAACTGTGGACCCCGGTCCATTCTTTTACACTGATAATACAACCAACTGCAAACACTGTTCCTTTTCATTCTCTGCAATTTACTACTGTTTTCCACACCATACGTTTAATCCTTTGTTTTCAGCAAGCCGGTGAGATTGACAACCTCACTGTTTCGTTGGGGCAAATAGTTTGATTGTGTTGTGTGCAGATTCCACGTCAGCGGCCACTGACAACCTTCCGAAGTGATTTCTTGCTCCTACTGGTTCGATTAAACCTTGGTTTCATACTGAGAGAAAACTGCTGCTACACTGCATCATACCTTCCTCTTAGGGTCTCCCAGCGAACGTGTGATCCACGCAATCACCGGGCACGGGGCCGGAAAGCCGGTTGGAGCGGAGGGAGAGGATGCGCAGGGACTGGAGGCCGCCGAGCGTGCATGTGGGGAGGCCACCGACGAGGCCGACGCCGGGCAGACGGACCACGACGACTGTGGCGTTGTCCGCATCGCAGGTGATGCCGAACCAGAGGCACGCCGAGGGTGCGGACGGCGAGTTCCAGCCCAGCGAGCGCTCGTGCGGCGTGCGGCCAGGAACGCCTGCAGCGCCGTACGCTCTTGCTGCGGCGGCTCGGCAGCCTCCGAGGCGACGGCCAGCAGAAGTAGCAGCGCCGCCGCTTGGAGCGCGGTCATCGGGCTGCCGCCGGTGCGGATGGCGTCAGCGGCGGTGCGGGCTTGGGGACTGAGCTGCGGGGCCCGTGGTGGATTCCGGTCGAGGGTTTGGTCCGCAGGCGCGGGATCTGAGCCGCCGTCCATGGATTTTTCTCAGTTGGTCTGGATGCGGTTCGTTTTGGTCTCGGTGCGTTCCCCATCTCCGTCTCATCCCACCTCTCTGTTCGTACGAGAGTGGGCAAGGATGACCTTCCGAGAAATCACTAAGAATCGGGGGGTTTTCTGCGATAAAATAGGTGCCACGTCAGCAATTTGACGGCGGCCGTGACAGTCGGACCAATCCGCTCCATCGCCGCAACTTAGGGACCCATAGTTTGCATTCTCCCAGTTGGGGACCAATCCGCTCCAACGTTGCAACTTGGTGGACTGCACAGGCGTTTAACTCTAAAATATACAACTTGTCTGTATTATATATATAGTATATATGACTTGGGGTTGGGGGACACGAAAATAAATCTAGTCTAATACGGACATATCAATACTAATACTTCTTAACACCCCCATCAAATGCAAAGCGTATGTAATAACATTGCATTTGAAGAAGTGTAACACTAGAATAAAAAAGATAATCCCAAAGCCGCGTCTTGAGAGTGTCGATGTAGCATGACGATGTCTTCAAAACCTGTGAAAATCAAGCCAAAGAGAATAGAGTCGATCAAAGAATGAAAGAACATGAACATAACTACAGGCCCAGGCCGACACAATAGACACAATTCCATTTCAAGGAACGAAAGAACATGAGATGAGAGTAGTCATTTTTTAACACCTCTCTGCATACTCCTGAACATCACAGTTAGACAAGTTTTTCCAGTTTGTTTTTGTCAGCGTGTTATTTATTTGCGTTAAATCTTCATAGATGGTTGTTAGTTGTTACAATCATCCCCCATCTCAATTTAGCATCAGTGTGAACTGTAGTCAGATTTGCATGTCTGAACGGATGATCTCACGCTAGTGCCTAACTGAATCCAAAATTATGTTCATACTTCTCGTCAGATAGAGATGCTACCGGTAACCTGCAACTATCCAAGGAAGCAGGCGAATTAGGAAAATTACCCGTGCGCGCCTCTCATATTTTTGATCTCCGCACAGTACACTGTGAAGAAGTTGGTTCAACGAGACATACACATGATAGTTTCAAAAAAAAGAAGACATACACATGACAATCGAACCAGGCACACTTCACACCATTCATTCCGTGCTTTTGATTCTCCATACGCATTCCCGCATAGAGAGGTTGAGTCAAGGTGAATTGCATGATCAAAAATGATAAACCGATGCATCGTGGGCTGTGGCATGCAACAACTCTTTATATATGCATGTATGTTTCTTCATCAACATAATTTCCATTGTTCCGGTGTGATAGGGATCGCTTCACCTTTTCACTTTCATTTGGCTGATATGAGATTTTGGAGGAAAGCAAATTCAAGTCCATGTTCCAGTGGATATAGCTCACCTTGTTCACACTTCAAGCTCGAGCCGATAAAAGCACAAAACCATCTCAGAATGAACCAGCAAATCAGTTTATGGTTGGTTTTGTGGTTACTAACTGTGCCAACCATGTAAGATTACGAACTCCACGATGGATGTCAAGAATTCCAGCTAAACATAAATCAATCTAGTGGTGTTTGCAAAAGAGGAAGGCGTGTGGGAACGAGGAGAAGAGAGACAAGCGCGCTCACGCGAGTTTGATCGCCAGGCTAAGGAAACCTGTAGGATCTACCTAATTTTGTACGATGGTTCGATCCTAACCACAAAAGTTGATATTTTTCAGCTCATGGTAATTATTATCAGTTAACAACAAATATTGGCATAATTGTTTAGTTTTTTCCACCTTCCACTTGATCATCGCGAGCCTCCTAAAGTTTCCCCCACGAAAGATGTTCCTTTCTTATGGGCTCATGAAGCATGTGACCCGAGCTCTAGCAAAAAGGACTCATGTTGCTAGTTCGGAGCCATAGAGACTGACCAAGACTGCAATTCCTATATGCCGCCTTAAACCGGCGCTCCGCACGCTTGAACCATCTGCTTCCTAGGCCGGGCCCATTTTATCGGCGAAAGTTAATTCACGCGATGTTTTCACCGTGTTTCTTGGCTCCCATATTCTATTGGTTTTTTCCTTTTCTTTTCTTTTCTTTTTTCTTTTCCTTTTTATTTTTTGTTTCATGTCCTTTTAATTTATTTCATTTGTTTTCCTTTTCTTGTTATATTTCTTTTCTATTAATATTGTTCAAGTCATTTAATAAAAATATTTGTGAGGTTTAATTTTTTCATAGGAATAAAAAAAATGTTCACGAATTTGTGAAAATATTCACAAGGTTCAAAACTTCCGTTCATGAATTCAACAAATGTTCTTCCATATAAAATTGTTCACATAGTTTTAGAAAATGTTCATGAAGCATAATCAAAATTTAGGAGGTTCAAGTACGTGTTCACGAGTTACAAAAACACCTTCATGGAATGAATAGTATTCATTACTTCAAAAACAGTTCACATATAGAAAAATTGTTCACTAGGTTCAAACAATTCTTTATGGGTTCAAAAAAATACGTTTCATGGATTGGAAAAATGTCATGAACGGATTTGTTCACTTGAAATCAAAAGAAGTATTCATTGGGGGTATTGAAAATGTTGACTAGTTACAGAAAATATATTGTGACATTATTAAAATTATTTTATTGTAAATGGAAATTTGGAATCAAAAGCTTGGCGATGTGCACCATTTGAGTAAGCTTCGTTGCAATTAGTAAATCTGAGTGGACACACGGCAGCCATACATGACACTGTGAGTAAGCAGCACGGCTAGACACAATTTGATCGAGGATGGATCCATTCGGTCGCCTGTCCTCAGCTTGCTAACTTGATGATTTGGACGTGCACTGTCTTCACCACAGCAATGGATCGTATGTTGAGAGGTCGGTGTCACGATAGTGGATAGAAAACCCGTGGAGTGCAGCGTCTCCAAGACACGGCAAGCACGCCGCCGCCGCTCTCCACTGCTGTTGCCCATGGCGTCCTGGACTTTGCTCCCGGCGCTCCTCTTCCTCCTCTGCTCGCATTGCGGCGGCGCGGCGCGGCCTGCGCGCGGCGTGGAGTCGTCCAGCTCGGCGGTCAAGTTCGACTTCACGCCGTTCCCGATCGAGCACAAGAGCAGCGCCGTGAAGCGGCTCATGGGTAGCGGCGTCACCTCCAGGGACGTCACCATCGACCCTGCCACCGGCGTCGCCGCGCGGATCTACCTCCCGAGCTTCCGCGCCTCTACCAAGGTCCCCGTGCTCGTGTACTTCCACGGCGGCGCGTTCGTCAGCGGGTCGGCGTTCAGCCCCGTCTACCACGCCTACGTCAGCGCCCTCGTGGCCAAAGCCGGCGTGGTGGCCGTGTCGGTGAACTACCGCCTCGCATCGGAGAACCCGCTGCCGGCCGCCTTCGTTGACTCGTGGGCGGCGCTCACGTGGGTGCTCGCCAATGCCGGGAGGGACCAGTGGCTCTCCCGGTACGGCGACCTGTCCCGCCTGTTCCTCGCCGGCGACAGCTCCGGCGGCAACATCGCGCACAGCCTCGCGTTGCGCGCCGGGAGGAAGGCCTGGACGGTGGCGCAAAGATCAAAGGCATGGCGCTCCTCGACCCGTACTTCCTGGGATGGAGCGCGGCGGCCGCGGCACGCACCTCGAGCTTCATCTGCACGGGGAACTACCCGTGCGCGAACCCGCTCACGATGCCGACCACCTCCTGGCAGCACCTCGGCTGCTCCCGCGTGCTGGTCACCGTGGCAGGGCAGGACCGCCTCGGCCCGCGGCAGCGCGCGTACTACTCCACTCTACGTAGCAGCGGCTGGGCGGGGCAGGCCGAGCTGTACGAGACCCCCGGCGAGGGCCACGTGTACTTCCTCACCGAGCTAAGCACGCCCCAGGCGCAAGCCGAGATGGCCACGCTCGCGGCCTTCATCAACCGCGACTAGTCCCATCTAGAAGTTGGATCAGGCCTCAGGGTATAAGGGGAAAAGCATGAGAAAATGTAATATGACTACATGACTGTGTATTTTTTTGAAGTTAAAAGCAGAGTCATGTGGTCATATTAACAAAAAAATACATATTGTCCATGCACTGTCTTTCAGATTCCAGATTGTATCCCTGGTTCCCAAGCTTCAAGTCATTTTTTCGTGTTCAGCACTTGCAATGCTTTCCTTCGGGCAAGTACAAACGCCTTATTTAGGCAACTCTAGCAGACTGGGGTACCCTGGCAGATATGCAGAGTATGGCCTTGAGTTACTAGTTGTCGGCATTCTAGAAGAGTACTACATGTATGAATTGAGAAGAGACAGATCAGTCTGACATGATATTTTGTTCTACGCATTCTAGTTTTGCTGCAGCAAGCAGTTGAATTCATCTGTAGCTTTCGAGTACTTCTCAAGCGTTTCCTAAAATAAAATCTTAATTGCTTTAGCTGCCATTATATATTCCTGCAAAACAAAGTTCCATTTCAGTTCCAAAGTGGCAAAAAACAGTAGTAATGCCCGTAAATTCGATTGAGTACTTTCTAAAACTTGTAAGTAATAACATCCTGTAGAATGACGATACTCATGCATCTTCTAGAGGAAAAAATTGATAACCTGTCAAAACAAGTAGAAAAATTTAGAACTCTTGATTAAGCTGCGACCTTGAAATTCCGTATTTGAAAATAGACAAGATATCTTCAAAAGGTAGTCCTTAAGCACTTCAACACAGGCCAATAATCTACAGGTAATAAATTTGAAGAAATCTGAAGCAACGTGCAAGCTCTGACCTGTCAACTAGATGTGTTTAATCCTCTGGTTAATAGGAATGCTGCACTACAAATCATGCAGGCAAATCTATCAGTAGCAAAGTAGCAAGTCAATGTCCCAAGGCTGAGCTTATTTCAGAACATAAATGAATTAAACCAATATCAAGACTTCAGTATTAAGCAAAAGCAAACAAATCCATCCACCTGCATATCACGCCACTTCAACTCCCCTCTCCCGACACCGTGCGGCCACGCTGGGCCGCACCGGGCGGCCACCACCTCCCCTCCTCTCGACCTCCCATCCTCCCGCCGCCGTCGGGATCATCGCTGGGCAAAGCCCGCATGGCGCGGCGGCGGCAGATCGACCTCGGCTGCGATATGGAGCGAGGCAGCGGCAGGCGCTGGCGGCGGCGGAGGTGCAAGACATTCTGTTATGGGCCTAGATGGGCTCGGGTGGGCCGCAATCTACATGACGTCCCTGCTGCATCACCTTCGATGGCGGCACGTGGTGCTCTTGGGCCTGCTCTGCAGCACGAGGAAGCCTGGGGCACTGGCTCCGGGCATGCCGGTGGTGGCCTCCTCCTCTGCCGGATGTGCTCGGTCGGCTGGTTGTGGTTTATCCCTAGATCCCACAGTTAGCCCCGACGACGAGTTGGGGAGGCGTGTCTGGCGGTGAAAACTGAGTTCTGACTACGGTCATGACAGGCGATGGCGGCACCTACGCGTTGTTACCTTGTTGAAGGCATCGCCGTTGCAGCTATTGTCTACCCACTCGCGTTGCTCTGGGGGAAACCCTAGATTCTGGGATTCCCGAGTCAGACGATGGAGGCGCTCTCGTTGTCGCTCTCCCACTTGGGGGCATTGTTTTTGGAGCAGCTGTTGGATGGAGGAGGCAAGAAGTGGAGGGGTGTACATCTATGGTGTTGACGACGGCGATTCTCGGCGGCGTGGAACAGCGGGGCCTCGGTGACGGGCGTATGATGATGGACTCATGCAGGATGGTGGAGCTGTCTGGCGTCGTGGCGGTGCCGACGGTAGCTAGGCCTGTCAAAGTCATCAAGTTGATCTCCTGAAGATGAGATGGCGGAAGATGGTGGCATCGGCTTCTGTGTGTGCGCATGTGGTGTGCACTAAGGGCCGGCTAGACCGGTTTGTTTCCGGTGCGCTATTGGGCGGCTTGGTTGAAGCCACCGGATTTATATGATGTGCGTAGATGTATAAGGTCATGATGTGCGTAGGTGTATGAGGTCAGGCCATTTGTCTCCGATTGATCCACCCCCGTCATCAGGCTTGTAGGCGTAGCGAGTTATCGTCTGAACGGTGGCTTCCGGTTGATTGATGTATTTCCTTCTAAGGCTTTGCTTGTTTGCTCTTTTTCCTCTTATTAATAAAAAGAAAGATGTATGGATCGTTTTGATGTAGAGGCTGTGGGTTATCCTCCATTTAAAAAAAAGATATATCGATTTTTGACAAAAAAAAGTCTACAACATTCACCGTATACACGCCCCTTAAGATGATATGGGATAATATAAATTATGTATGTACGTAGTAGCTCCCGTATTTGTTCCGGATCTGCAAACCGCATTCAGGAACAACAAAGCTTACAATCATAGAATCACAATTGTTTTTCACAGTTGCCATCTGTATAGTGGATACAACGGATGAGTTGCAACGCATACATGTGTATCAAGATAAATTTTTGCAACGAATATCTTGATTCACACTAGATTTGTTTGTTGAACAAGCTGAATATTACTGAAGCAAACTGATGAAGAAGGACGGATACGGGGTCATGGGGATCTTGGTTCCCATGAAGCATTGATGTTTTAGAAACGGTATGTGTTGCAAGTTGTAAGGGTCACCATGTTGAGCACAAGACTACACAGTCTAACCACATGATGTTGGCACGTAAAAATGGTGAATCAACAAGACAACTCACATGTATTACAAGTTTTTGATGGCCACACACATATATGGAATGACGGTTGATTCAAAGACGATTTGTTGCATGACAAAAGAGAAAGCTCTGTAATATGTGGTATGCAAGCTCTATATATATATGTAGAGTATTTGTTTGGACATATCAGCTCCACTACTCGTATGCCGTTGTGTTGTTCACATTTGCTTGCTTAGCTATCGCACATGAGATCTTGGAGAAAACCAAATGTCCGTCCTCCACATTTTAGTTTATGTATTTTCTCGTTGATGGTATAGGAAAGACAAGAAAATTGATTTCTTGTTCTGTTTTGGCCAACAGATCTAGCTGACTTTGGATACAGTTAATCTTCTCAGTTGGTTCAGTTCTTTGGAGTTTTCAACTGTGGGCTTGACAATAATAGTGAATGGGTTCGTTTAGACGACTCTGACCCATGAGACTCTATGGTAGGCCATGACAAGTCGCAGCGAGGTCGTCGAAGTGCTTTACCTTGGGCCATCGACATCATACGCTCTAGTGAAATATATTTCGTGGAAAACCAGCTATATCCGATCTTGATTGGCCTAAGGATGAGCGCACGCTGGTAGTAGAAGGAAGCGGAGATGGAGGCATCTAGGCATCTGTTTTAGTTCGAGGTTGAGACCAACTCCAGCCACTATTGCTAGGTTCCAAAATAAACTTCAACCATTTTTCTTGGATTTGTTTCTCTTTGTCTCATCAAAAGAGAGTCCCTTCTTAATTCAGAAAAAGGGGAATTAATGCGCTAATGTTTTTCTTTATGAGTGTGGTGGAGAACAAATCTAGAAAGTGTTCCAGCTTTTGAAGTTGTGCATTCCTTTTTCAGATCTTGACTCACTGTCCAACATCATGTAAAAAAAAAAACTCCGCCACAATCCTTACTCCAGTAGAGCTGAACTGAACACACACAGTTCTCCCAGGCGGCGCAGCTTCCCGGCCGCTCCGCTTC
Source organism: Poa pratensis (assembly GCA_947311845.1). Lineage (NCBI taxonomy): Eukaryota > Viridiplantae > Streptophyta > Magnoliopsida > Poales > Poaceae > Poa > Poa pratensis. The sequence continues at coordinate 3,538,672 of CAMZMU010000093.1, read as the reverse complement.
CGGTCGATCCATGGAAAGGCGGCGGCGCGTCGCCGGACTATCCTCCCGGCTACTCCGCTTCTTCCCATCCGTACGCCCCCTGCACCCAATCCTTCCGCTTTCTTTCTGAATTCTGATTAACCAGGCCTCGCGATTAGTTAGCTTTTTCGCTGAATTTTCACGATTAGTTCTGAATTTCATTGTGCAAAGTATAGGGTGGAATCAGAGGCGAAGAAGCTGCCGCTTCCTGATTCTTCTTGCCACCCAACTCGTGGGGTGGGGAACTGGCGTGTGGAGAGCTGGTCGATTTGGGTGTGGAAAGATTTAGATGGATGTTTTTCTTGATTCATCGCTTATGTGGTAGCAATACTTTTGATGGATGCTCGATGCTATTAAGCCAAACAATGTGCTAATACAAAAACTTACTTTTTTACTAGCTGTATGTATTCACCTCTGCCTCTGTTCATGCGAGTTGTAGTAGAGAGCGTTTGACTAAAATTGATTCAAATATGAAAATATTATACAGACGCACTAGAGAAAAATGTCGCCATTAAACTTCAAAATAATGTAATTGACTGGGGAACTGGGAATGTGGAGCGCAGGTCCATTTAGAGGGTGGAGTGATTTACCTCCCCTGTTTCTAATGTATTATACTGTTGGCACAAGATGAGTGGAAATACTGAACTGGTTGCTGTATAGTTAGGTCTGAAAAGGAAGATTTTGGCTGTTTTACTGTGGTAATGCATCTATGTTACCAAGTTGCTCTGAATTTAAAATTCAAAAAGTTACTCTGAATTTACTCTGTGCTTTAACAGTAAAGAGGTCCTCGTTAGAGTACAGTGTTCTTCTTAAGGCCATCAAATGTGCTGGTAAGAATATTTTTCTTGATTCATCCCTTACATGTCAGCAACTATTTTAACTGACGGTTGGTGCCAATTAGCCAAATAATGTACTTCTAGAAAACTTTAGTTAGGAACTGTCTGTATTTACCCCTGCCTCCTTTTTTTTCGAGCTATTTGGAGAACGTTTGACTAAAGTTGATTCAGAGATATAACACATATGCATTATCTGGAAAAATGATAGGGAAGCATTAGAGATGCTGCCATGATTCTTCAAACTGTAATAGACAGCTATATTATATCATCAGTGCATTACATAATCTTGATTGATACTACAATTTTTTTGTAAAACAAGCAGGACACTACTGAAGTGAACTGATGAAGGAAGAAGTGTCTGGAAGCGTGGGGATTTGGACTGCCCCATCGAGCATTTGTGTCACTTTGAGCATGGTCGGCCGCATCGTCGGATCCTCCTGGAGGCACCACAGTGCTACAGCCACAAAGCGCTCCGCCTTTTTTATGTTGAAGTTGGCCTCGTCATCGCCATCCACCAGCAAGTCGATCCTCCCACACCTGTAACAATCGTTTGCCCAGTAAGTTAGTATCGACCGCTCATCGTCAGCGGTCTCTACCTCCACATTCCTCCTGCAGCACACAAGCTCCAGCAGGATCACCCCAAAGCTGTAAACATCGACTTTGGAAGTGATCCCTATGTTCTTGAACCACTCTGGGGCGACGTATCCTCGAGTACCCCGAATGCCAGTGTTTGTCTGTGTCTGGTTGGCCCGAAGAAGCTTGGCCAGGCCAAAGTCTGCTATCTTGGCCATAAAGTTGTCGTCGAGAAGGATGTTCTGTGGTTTTATGTCGCAGTGGATAATCTGTGTGCTGCACTCCTCGTGCAAGTAGAGCAGCCCTCGGGCCACTCCAAGCGCGACTTGAACACGGAGGCTCCAGTGTGGCTTAGCATCACTGAAGATGAAATCATTCAGCGAGCCATTGGGCATGAATTCGTAGACTAGCAGTCTGTCAGTTCCCTCGTTGCAGAAGCCAAGCAGCCTGACCAAGTTCTTGTGAAACGTCTGCCCGATGGTTTGCACTTCCACCATGAACTCCTTCTCGGTCTCTTGCTGGAGCTTTTCAAGTTTCTTGACTGCAACGCTGGTCGCATGCTCATCTTGCAGCTGTCCTTTGTACACGGTGCTGGAGGCACCGCTGCCTAGCACCTCACGGAAACCACCGGTTGCCTTTTCCAACTCATTGTAAGTGAAAATCTTTGTGGCCAATATGGAAGTACCTGATGATTTTGATGACTGGATTTTTATGATCGAGAAACTACAATAAGTGCCAAAGAGCAGAATGGAGATAAGGAGAATGTTGACGAATATAGAACTCCCAAGAAACAAGGAGCTCCCGAGAATCCAATGCTTCTTGTCCTTCTTCCATTTGCTAGAGCCTATGCCGAGCTGGGACTCTGAATTGTTGTTCCTAGGCACCTTGATAAGAACCGTCCTATGGACACTGTCTGCCATATACCCTTTCGATAATGGTAGCTTTTTCTTCCAGCAGGTATTTGAGTTTGCGGCAAAGACAGCTATGGCACAGAAGCAATCAACCACACATAGCCTCCCGCACTCTGCCTCTTCTATGGGGCTGTGCTGCTCATAGTCAGAGTAAGGCCAATCAACACGATCGATCGAAGTCATCTCAAACTGCGCTGTTGCTGCTGCCTCATCAAGGTCACAGCTTTGAGGTACGAACTCAGGCCTGCACCCTTTGTACTGCCTCTCTTCGTCGAAGAATTTGTAACCTCGTGGGCATTGGCAGCTTGTCTGATTATTGGTACCATCTATTGTGCAGTAACTGTTAAAGCCGCATGCACCGCTGCCCGGCCCTGCCTGATCTCCCTGTATGGCCTTGCAGATGTTCGGGGGAACTGAGCTTACCTCCCTCCATTGCAATCTATATTGTCTTCTGGCTGTTGTGCTCTTTGGGTACAAGTATTGCCGAAATACACCGTCTGGATCAAGCGTGGCACGGTGAAAGAAATCACCCATAGAGTTGACCCCTGCTGAAGTGATATTGATCTGTGTCCCATTCTTCAAGGCAAAGTATACCCTGCCGGTTTCATTGAACACCAACTGTGAGCCGTTCCCAACTGTATTGGTTGCCCAGTATGAGGTATACCGAAATGTGGAATCCTCGGCAATTGGATACATGACAAGATCATCATGCTGCACAGCTAAGAGAAACCGGCCGTCGGAGTAGTCCGTGTCGAGGAGACGGCTTCTGAGCACCTTGTCCTCCTGACCCACAGAAAGAACTTGTGTGGGCAGGATGGTATTAGCCGGGACGCCGAAGGTCTCCCACTTTACTGTTCCATCTGCACCGAAAAGCATGAAGTCACCTGTGTCAAGCATTCTGGCGTGGTCCACACTTGGGGCCCCGGGGCTCCAGATCTCATCGCCAGACGAGTCCTGAAGCGAGAGCAAGCCATCGGTAGTGAGCTTCAGAACAGAGCTGGATGACACCTCCACAGGTGCGTCCTGACCATCCGAGCTGCTCTTGGCGTACCAAGCGACGGTCTTCTCAGGGATCTTGTTGAACCAGACAGCCAGGAGGTACGAGGAGCTACCTTCCAGCTGCCAGAACCCGAACGCGAAGTCGCCGGAGGGCGAAAGCCACGAGGTGTTTGGCCCCTGGGGCGTCAAAGAGGAGCCCCGGGTGATGTTTACCTGCGCTTGAGCACATGATATGCTCAGGAGCAGAAAGAGTTGGAGGAAGCACCATGGGAGGAGGTGCGGTGTCATTGCTTTTTTGCTTGTTTCCTGCTTCTACTGATGCCAACAAGCTTATGCCCCTTGCCCCCTTGGTGAATGGTGGTACTTAACATTCATAGCTCGCCTTCGTGGAACAGTATGCGTCAACACGGCACGTAGAGAATCATGTCCCTGAATTGGATCTTGTGTGGAATGGCCTGTGAGGCTGAGAATCATGTCCATGTCAATAATAGTTCACGTTTCGTTATCATGCATGAAAAAGCTTTGCCTGCTGACTGTTGAACTTTCCTTGAGAGATCACAGAGAAGGTATTCCTGAATGCTATTTTCCTTTTATCTGTACTGGCTTGATATATATATTGATGAAAGTATTGCCATATGGTATTAATAGATACATGTATGATCGTGTTACGTCCTAATAGCCTTTTTTGTCTTTACCATCAACATACATTAAAATTGAAAAATTGCTATTCTGGTTCTGGTTCCTGAAATAACATACATTAAAACTGAAAAGTTATGGAACTTTATTTGTCCCTAAATGCTGAAGACCTCTTCAGCTTGTCAGAACTCTGAATCTTGGGAAAAGTGTACCCAATTGGGGCTCCCATTTCCTACCGGTGAAATTATGGTTATTATCGCTTACGGATCACGTGGCGATCATTCAAGAGTTTCCATTGACTTGACTTGGCATGGAACCATTGGTCACCAACCAAACACTTGGATGACTGATGAGGACCAGTTACAGTAAGCCATTCCCTAGTTGTCCTCTTGCTGTACTCCATTCGACAGTTTGATTCGGGCAACAGATGGAACGCAAAGTCGTCGGAGGACGAGAGACATGAGGTGTTTGGCCACTGGGGTGTCAAAGAGGAGCCCAAGGTGATGTTCACCTGTGCTGGAGCAGCAAGAATTGGAGGAGGTGAGGTGCCATTGCTTTTGCTTGTTTCCTGCTTGGTGAGTTGTAGTACATAACAGTCATATCTCGCCTGGGTGGAACAGTTTGCGTCAATAGGACGTGTCGAGAATCATGTCCATGAATTGGATTCTTGTGTGGAACATCTGTATATTGAACTGGTCAATTGCTGCTTGTGGAGATGTACAGTGCATCATCTATTCCGCTGTCTGTATTAGTAGGAGTAGTTCACATTTCCTTGTCTCTGCATCGAAGAAAGCTACTTCTCAGAAGAATAGCTATGGCCGCCTATTTAAAGTGTAGCCAGGATATGTTGATGAAAGTATATTGCCAGATTGTATTGATAGCCTTATTTCCTACTTGGTTGCTGCTACTGCTAGTGCTGTGAGATTCAGTTCATCTGAACTCTGAATCTTGGTAAAAGTTTAACTACACGATCCTCGCTCTCATTTCCTACTTGTGAATCATGATTTCTTATCCCTTGCGCATTTCATGGCAATCAGTCAACGGGTATCCGTTAACTTGACTTTACAAGGCAGGATTGGTCATCGGTCAAACACAGAAAGCACTTCGCTGACCGATGAGGACCATTAACAGTAGGCTAATGTTGTCTTAGCTTTCTCCCGGCAATAAGATTAACGGCATTCAACTGGTCAGCGTTGAGCAGTGGCATCACCATCAGCTCATCAAGCGCTCGAGTCTTTTTCTACGAGAGGATGCCTGTGACCTTTGCGTGAAGGCAGGGGCACGATGACTCGGACTAATCGGTATCTTGAGTATTTGTGGTCCACGCGGCTACGGCTACGGCTACGGCTACTACGGTACTGTGAACCATGTGAAGTCCTGGTTGGTGCCTCAGTTTGTAAGGACTAAGGAGGGATTTGATTTGGCTTTGTGTAAGTTCTATTTTGATTTCGAATTTATGGCTCTCTATGTTCTATTCTGTGTTCAAAATATCGGGCAATACAATGAATAATTGACCAATTTACCGCATGGGTCATGGATAAGTTAAAGCCATATTGGTTGTATCTATCGTTTGGACCGATTTATCGGTCTGGCAAGCAATTTATCGGGCATCCATCAAGAAATCGGCCGAGCCTCTCTAGGCAGAAACCTCAAAATTGGCCTCCAGCTGCCTCCCGCACGATACCCTCACCTGCGTGAGTTTAGGGTGCTGCCCAACGCGTCGTTTCAGTGCTCTCTATTCACCTCGCCGCTGCCACCAAGCTCTCCTCCAGCTGCTCGGCCTAGCCCAGACTAAGGGCATCTCCAGCCGTTCGGCCCACAGGTCGAAAAACGGCGTTATTTTGGGCCGCCGGGGGGGGGGGGGGGGGGGGGGGGGCAACGACGCTATTTGACGTCCTGAGGGCGGCGTTTTCCCAGCCGTGCCCAAACCCAACACTTGGCCCAAAAATTCAAAAAACTAAATTCGGGCGAAAATTAGCTAATTAAGGCGAATTTCATTAATATATGGGCGAAATTCGCCGATTACATATTACAAACTTAAAAAATAAAAACATAAAAAAGATAACTTGGCGATCTACGTCGTTCTACATGCCCAACTGGCTGTAGAACACGGTGTAGTCGCCGCCGTCGTCGTCGTCGCCGTCGGAGCCGCTCCCAGCGGCGTTGCTGGGGCCTTCGCCGGCGTCTCCGTCGTGCCACCTGCTGGTCGTCGGCGTGGGCACCTCCTCGTCCTCGTCGCTCGGGTCGAGGATGTAGTACTCCGGCGGCGGCGGAGGTGGAATGCGACGACCGGTGGTCGCCGCGCGCTCGCGCTCTAGCTCCTCGAGGATGCGCCGCTGGCGCTCCACCTCCTCCTCCTCGTACATCCTCGCCGACCAGGCCTCGGAGACGTCGTCCGGCGCCGGGAGGACCTCGTTGAACGAGGCTTCGAGGGCGAGCCTCTCGCCGGGGAACTCCTCCTCCGGTGCCCCCATCCTGGCCGCCGCCCTGACGTACTCAGGCGGCGCCTGCCACTCCGGCGCCTTCTTCTTGCCCTCCGTCTTGGGCTTGACGAGGCGGCGGAAGAGTCCGCGGGGCGGCGACGTGGGGCGGCGCTCGTTGATGCGCAGCGTACCGCTGCGGCTGGGAGCACGCCGCCCCGAGTTCAGGATGGGCGGCGGCGTGGTGTACTGCTCAGATGACGATGAGGAAGCGGCGCCCATCCGCCGCGGCAGCCACGATGCCGTGCACGGCGGCATGGTGAGCCGCGGCTCGTAGCCGTTGGCGATGTGGTCGAGGACGAAGGCGAGGTTTCGTCCTCGAACACCCCACCACCGCTTGTGGCCCTTAGAGTTGCAGCGGCCCTCCACCGGGCCGTTGCGGCCTTTGTCGGCGAGCTCCTGCTCGTGGCGCCAGACAAAGAACTGTGTCCCGAACGCCTCGTTGTCCGACTGCCAGCGGGGATCCGCCGCCTGCGCTGGAGTCAGGCCGGCGATCACCTCCTGGATCGCGTGCTCCCGTTCCGCCCTTTCTGGCGGCGGAGGCATGGGCCGCCCGCGCTCAGATGCCACGATCCCCGGCCGCCAGAGGCGCCAGGGACGCCCATTTCAGGCGGCGTGGGGGTAGCCCGCCTCGTACAACATGCGCGCCTCGTGCTTGTGGAGGTGGCGGCGGCCGAAGCCGTTTGCGGCGGCGTCATCGCCAGGGAAGCGCTCGGCCATCGCGTAGAGGAGAACTGGGCGAGAGAGGAGAGCTCGAGGGAGGCGAGGGCGAGAGGGAGGAAGACGGCGAGAGAATGGTGTGGCTGTGCACGGCGAGGAGAGGGGATTTTATAGCGCGCTTGGAAGGCCAGACGGAGCGGCGGTGCCGCGCCATTACTGCGCCGCGTGCCCCGCGATTGGACGGCTCGGCCACGGCCGCTCACTGGGCGCTAGCCACGCCATTACTCCGACAACCTTTGACCGGCACGGGAGCCGAGAGGATGAGGCCGCGGCCGCTCACGAGCGGTTCTGTTTCCGCGCCAATTCGTCTGGTCGCTGACAGCGCTGGCCCGCCTGTTTTGCGCGCCATTTCTGCCCCCCCAGGCGCAACCCAGTGGAGTGGGCTAGGTTCCGCCTGGGTGCGCCGGCGCCAAAACGGCGCAAAGCGGCGCTATTTGGGCTCCTGGGGGTCGAGTGGGAGAAAACGACGCTATTTGAGTCAAAACGACGCTATTTCTCGGGTTGGGGGGCGCTGGGGGGGGGGGGGGCGACTGGAGATGCCCTAAGCTTCTTGCCCTTTGGATCTCCCCTCGGAGGCTGGAGCTGAAGCACTGGCACACTCTAACTCAGGAGCACGACGGACGATGACTCCAGTAGACCCGCCGCCACCCCCTACACCCTCCTTGTCTCTTGAATAAAGCATATTTTAAAATTTATATTTTTGGGAACCTGGTATTTAAAAAATATGGCGATTATAGTCGACCAACAAAAATAATTATTTTATCGATTTCCGTGAATTTCTAATCCGAGGCCTAGTGAGCATACATAAAAAAGACTCTTGAGAAAGGGTTGCGTAATCTAACTTTTTCTCATTTTCTTCGATATTTTTAAAATGGCGTCATAAGCATCGACACGTTCTTTCATAACAATGACTTGAATATTTTAACACCGTCTACAACTATTGCACATAATTCTACTTGAGTATCTTAAAATTATTTTGGTATTTTAAAAACCAAATTATAAGCATTTCAAATTGAACTACTTTTTCAAAGTCGATAATGTGCGAATGTTTCTAGAAAACGAGAAATTCAAAATATTTGGGAATTGTCCATCAATTATGGTCAACTTTGCACTTACTTCACAAAAAAAATATCATTCTTGTAGCAAAGCTGGAATTGTCCTCTTATCCAGCTGAGCTGGACCAGCTCGAACCCGTGGCTCATCTCCGTCCGTTCTCATGGCATCCCCGGCGTGCCGTCCCGGCCTCCCTGCAGCTCGCCGGCAGGCGAGCCTCCTCCTCCGCCCGGCGGCTATCCATCGAACAGGACCTGCACGCTCCACTTTCGAGTTCTCCTCTCCACCGGGCCGCCGTCGTCATACTCGGGTCATCTCTTCCTGCCATGGTGAGCAGCTCCAGCTTCGCTTGGATGGATTGTTCCAAGATTTCGTTTTGTGCTTAGATGGATTGTTCTAAGTGCATTTTGTCAGTCCGTCCGGATAGTTGTGGATGAGATCCTCACTAGTGTCAGTTTATCTTCTAAATGAAATGGGTGGTCGGACTGAAATGCATAGCCCGCGTTGAGTGCATGCCTGCCAAATGTCAAGGACTGTGATATTTCTGTCACAGATGTGATAACCGATTCAGGTCGTCAGATTTATAAGTTGAATGTAGTTTGGCTGTTCTGGATGTTGAAAATAGAAAATACAGAATTCTGATGTCTAGGTAATACTTGCTGTATTTTGGAATGAGGGCACCTATTAGATTTCTTTTGTTGGAATCTGAGAATAAAAACAGTCCGGCGCCCTATACCAAATCCTCATACAGATTATGTGAAACCAAAAGGTGTTCGTTAAGAAACATATGTACACATCATCTAAAGCCTCAAATCGTGATAACAAAGTAATCAGCAGAGCAATTCAAAACACAACAGTATCCTTGGTGTTGTTATTAGCCAGTATCGATCATTGTGGCGCCTTCTGTTCTTGGTTTGAAGATTAACCTCTATCGGCTAAATATGAGACAAAACAATCCTCATGGTAATTCTTTAACGACGCTGTCCTGAATTCCAATATAAATAATTTGTCGCAGCTTTGAATTGTAAAATGCGCTTACTAAGAATTCGCCAAACGGACCAACACAGAAAAGCCACTCCCAGTCACAAGAACTTTCTACCTTCGGATTTTATCATGGAGATATCTTAATTTGACAGCAAGTTTTGCCTTCCAAAGACTGTACATTAATTTCAAGATGACCATGTCTATTTTAATGGACACTGTATCAATGTTTTAAATAGCCGTCTATAGTCCTGCTATAGCTGTTTGAGCATGTTGCCGCTAAATGATTCCATGTATAAATATCCGCTGTAGCCCATTTAGCTCCGATATATTCCCGCTATAGCTGTTTTAGAGTATTGCCGCTATTTGCAATAGCTTGCTATTTAAAACATTGCAATGTATACTGAAAAATTGTTCTCTTGGACAGTATATGTAGAATATCACTTCATGCATAATGAGCATGTTTTTAAACTAAATTAGTATTATGAATGCTACTAAGTTGACTATATCTCAAATGCTACTGATCTTGGTTTAATCCATTTGTTCACTACTTGTGTACAGATGGTATGGTAGATAGAAGGAGAGTACTATTGATTCCTGCAATTACTATAACCATTGGCTCCTTTCAGTACAGTCTGGGGAATGGAGCAGCCAATGCTCAATTTACTGATAGTGAGTGTTCAATCAATAACTCAATATCCCCCCATTTGAAAATAGAAAGGTTGTTCTCTACTATAACACATATGCTTTGAACCTACTAGACATAAGCATTTTGGAATCAGATATCATTAATGCTTAGCTGACATAAAGTTGGGTTTAAATCTGCTATTTTGACATTGTAGAAGAGACACTAGGGCTTATACTAAAAGGATTATACCTTACAGCTCTCATCTCTCGCCTTGTTCTTAGCATATCTTGATGTTAATAATTTTAGTTGGTTGGTCTCTTTGTACTAAAATGAGCCTGTGTTTAAGTATATCTAGTTTTCCTTTCAAAATCATACAAGTATTGTTAACTAAAAGATGCAATAAATGCCTTCGCTAAGTGCTTTTGGACACAGGCTCCATAGAGCCTTTTTTGAATCTTTTTAAATCGACATTTTAAAGTTTCAAAAAATTCTGAAAACAATCCTAGATGTGGACAATGACTTATTCTACCTGCAAATTTTCAACACGCAATAGTTTGTATTGTTCACATCTCAGATACATAATATTTACACAGCACAAAATACATAATATTTCGCATCGATTTTACACACTCGTAGAAATAATCATTGTCTATATCTAGAGATTTTTTTCATAATTTTTCAAAACTTAGAAATGTCCTTTTGGATTTTTTTTAAAGGGCTCCATGGAGCCCGTCCTCCAAATCACCGCACTCATAATGCCTTACTCTTTGATATTACAATTTTAGTGCCAGCACTTCGTGGGAAGGATTACGGAAAGACGAAAATGAGTTATCCAGATTACACTGAAACAGAATCTGGCCTTCAGTACAAGGTGGTAGCACTGGCTTTCAATGATTTCTACATAATGCTCAGATTTCAGATTTTTTAGGTTCACAATTCTGATGATAAATTACAGGACTTGCGGGCTGGAGATGGCCCATCCCCAAAGAAGGGGGAGACAGTAGTGGTGAGTTACAAGATCACGTTTGCATTGGACTGTAGCTATTTTTTTAACTATGTTTTCCAGCATTTTTTGTTGAGGTGTGCCAACTGTTTTGTCGACTTGGGTTTGTGAATGTGCATCAGGTTGATTGGGATGGATACACAATTGGATACTATGGTCGCATTTTTGAAGCTCGAAACAAGACCAAAGGTGGTTCTTTTGAGGTACAAATGGTCCCTGTAGCAGAAAAGAAGAGTTCTCAGCTTCCATGGCATAGATATTTGTTTATGTAAGGACCAAATTATTCCTTCAGTTCGACCAATAGCCCTTTTTTGTATTTCATTGCAGGGTGGTGATAAAGAATTCTTCAAGTTTCAGATTGGATCAGGACAGGTGATTTACTAATTAGGCTGTTCATACCACTCAAGTACTCAACTACTCCCTCTTTCCTCATGTTCCCGAATAGTTTTAGATTTTGGACATCAATATCGTATCCAACATGCAACTTTGACAACTAACTTCTCTAGTAATATATGTGTAAAATATCACAAAATTATATATTGCAAAATTAGGCATATCTGTGCATATTGCATGATGTATCCAATCTTAACACTAAAAGATATTGCTTGCTTGTGTTTTTAAAGTGACTTTGTCTATGCAAAATGGCAACTTTTACAGAATTTGAGGGGTTAGTTCGCTTACACTTTTCAAGCGCAAAATGACAACTTCTATACAATTTGAGCGATTACACTTGTACTAGCTATCATGTTATACAATGTTCATTTATTTTTGCATACCCTTAATTACATTTAGATATTTCCATGTTTGGTCCACTGCATATTCTGAAGCTACTATTTGTTACTTGGTTACTTTCTGACAAATAGCAGTCTTAACAACATGAATTAGGTAATACCAGCTTTTGAAGAGGCAATGATAGGCATGCGTCCAGGTGGAGTTAGAAGGTAAAATCCCACATGTTTGTTACCACAATTTCTAAATGTATTAACACAACTTATAACTATATTATCGATATTCACACACTTCAGGATAATAGTTCCACCAGATATTGGATACCCAGACAATGACTTGAACAAGTTAGGCCCAAAGCCAACAACATTCTCGGTAATAAAGTTTCCAGAAAGTACAAAAAGAATCGATATTTTTTATAGTTAGATCACATAAAGACCTTTCTTTTTCTTGCAGGGACAAAGAGCTTTAGATTTCGTTCTAAGGAATCAAGGGTTAATAGATAAAACTCTCCTGTTTGACATTGAGCTTATCAGGATAATTCCGACTCAATAGTACATAAGGTAACTTTCTTTGCCTGAAAGCAAATCTGCCTTTGTACCATTTTTTCAATCTCTGCTCAACTCAATAATATCTTAGGCGCATGGGCCATTGCAGGGTATTGGATGACCATTTTGAGGAAAGAAGCATACCTTTTTGAGCAAGGAATAATCTTGATGACCATTGGACATGTAAATATATATACTATATACTTGAATATCAACAAAAAAATAATCATCGAGATCATGCACCCATATGTTGTTTACTAGAAAGTATTATTATGAAGCAATGTAAAGTGCAACCGGGTAGATCCAATCTATTAGGGAAATAGGCAACTTGTACACATAGCCTCATCCGTCCTAATTAGAGCAGTATGTATAGAGCGACTTTTCGCTGACATTCTCATTTGATTTCTCTGTTTTTGTTTTTGGTCTTGCCTTATGTCCCTCTTGTGCTATGTTTTGTACATGGATCTGAAGATGCAATTTGTTTTCAATTTGTGTGCGAAATCATGCTGTTTCACGTAAGTTTCACGTGAAATTTCTATGCTTTAAAAAAAGCATTTAACTTTGTTCAACAGTAGGAACGAATTACTTGATATCAAAATTTGCCCCGAAACTAACATTAGAATCTTTGGCCAAATTTTAAAATTTCACTTCTGCCTTTTGTTCTAGCTAAGTTGGTGATAGTAGGTCTGACCTTACCTAGCTAGTTTTGTTCCTAGTGCTGAGCTTATGAGCCTTCTGTCTTTGGTCTAAGGTCATATTTATTCTAGATCATATTCATGCCTGAATGCTAAAAAGTTGTTGCCTGCGTTCTCTTATGCTTATTCATACATTTGTTTATGATTGGGTCCCTTAAAGTGTGTGAGAAACCTCGTTTTGAGTGAATCAGATATGTTAATCACACAACACAACACAACACTCCAGTACCTTAATGCCCATGTGTTACCCCAACACAACATTAGATTGTGTGGGGGTCGCACCCCATGACTCCAGCACATGACTACTCTTATTTGAAGCTGTCCGCTCCAATAATATGACATGCCAATATACGATCTATCAATATAGATGCCACAATGTTTTAATGACAAAAACATGACACACTATGTTTGTAAATTGCAAGAACATGCACTTCGACATTGTCAAGAAAGCGGACACAAGACTTGGTGGGATTAGGAAGCATTGGGAGAATTAGAAGTGCCAACTGTGTTCTGACAACTAGAGAGCATTGGGATCATTTCCCGTAAATGTTCTTTGCAGCTCCCATGTGATGTTTTGCTTCACCAGATTGCTCTTCTATGCAGTGTGGGGGAGTCCACAAACCTGTTATTTTCATCAGTTTAATCTTTTGGGTGAACGGATTAGGTGCATGTCGTTCTAGCTACACTTCTGCCTTACACCATCATCTGACACTCACTCCGTTTTTATTTATTTCGCGTTCTAGGTTTTTTCAAAGTCTAACTTTTCAAAATTTGACTAAGTATATACGAACAAATATCAACATCTATAATATTTAATATATATAATATGAAAATACATCTTATGAAGATTCTAATAATATAAAATGTTTATAATTTTACCTATATTTTTTGTCAAACTTTACTTCATAAAGTTTGACTTTGACTAAAATCAGAACGTAAAGTAATTGTAAACGGAGGGAGTATGTCTCCCTGATCCCACATCGACTAACTATCGAGCCTCACTGACATCGAACTGCAACTCGCAATCATTTCCTCTTGGATCCCAACATGCCAATGCCCGTCATTTCCGGCACCTGTCATGTCCAATACCATCCTCTGTTGTAGCCTTATGAGTTTAGACCATAAGTCCATAACCACCATGAAGCTAGAGCACATACCTCGAGGCGCATGCTATGGTATAGTTCTTTGGGATACTCAATCTCCCTCATTTCTACTTAACCCAAAACTATTATAGGCGCACACACCATTGATTGAAGCAAGCTTGCGTCGATGCATGGTTCCAACGAATAGAACGAATGCTAGCTCATGCAGCGAAAGCATATTCGACATAACCACCCACGTACTACAAGATGTAACTCGATCCACTTGACAAGTTGAGGTGAATTTCTACAAACTTGGCTTATATACATCCAACACGTACGCCATATATCAAACACATCACACATGCATGCAACCACCACCCAACAAACCTAGCAACTCAATTACAAACATCCACTTGTACGAACAGTCAAACACACGCCAAACTGGATCAGAAATAAGATTCCATGGCACATGCATGCAGATCATGCACGCAGCGGCAGCCAACTACGACGGCGCCGAGCTCACGGCTGACTCCGGGGCTGCCGGTACGGCGGCAGGGGCGCCGGCTCCGGCCGCCGAGCGCTTGAGGAACTCGATGCAGTCGTCGACGGCGTCGCTCGGGTACGAGTCGGAGTACGATGGGCTCATGCGCACCGACGCCGCCCTCGTCGGCGCTCCCGCCACCGTCGTGTGCTGGTGCTGGTGGAGGCGGCCGGCGCCGGCCTTGGGCGCCGCGGCCGCCGACAGCATCGCGAGCCGCAGGAGGACGTCACGGACACGGTCTATCACCGACACCGACGACGCGGGTGCCGGAGGAGCGCCGCCGTGTTGCCGCGGCCGCCGACGGACGCTGCCACCGCCGCCACGGAGCCTGGGGATGCATGTGACCGTGTTCGCCCTCAGGGGCTCGGCGGCGTGGAGGTACATCTCGGCCTCCATCTCGCGGCGAGCTCGTGCTTCCTCTACTTTGCTGTTAGCTAGCCTAGCTCTCGGTGGTTGCTTTGTATTGTCTCATGTTTAGATGAGAGGGGCTAGCTTTATATACACAAAGATGAGCACCACCAGTTTTCATTTAAACAATGATTGTCTGACCATGCAACTTGGTGATTCACATGTTGCATGCAGATGCAGTCACGCAGACCCTTATTCTTAGCTAGGGATAGGCTGGCAATTCTTATATATTTTCTGCAGGCGTTACAGAATACTAATACTGTACTACATTCTCCTGGTTAGGAGTTTTCATAAATTGTGGCAATAGCTACACACTTTCTTGCATGCAAAGATGAAGAGGATGTATACTGAGGAATCAATAACATGATTTCAAATTAGAAGTTATAAGGAGTGTTGATCCAAGCTGGAAACTGAAAACTATATCTACTTAACTTCTACAGAATTACAAATAAAAACCAGGAAGCTTTCATGTGCTGCAAAGCTGCAAATAATATGTAGGTAAGCAACCATATAAATTCCTACACTGCTGAACAAAATAGCAGAACGCTATATCCCTAAACAAGTGAGAAGATCACATACATTATGGTTAGTTGGTACCTTTCTAGAAGATATGATTCAAAAAATCAGGGGGGGAGATATCTGGATCCTGCTAGATAGGTGTGTATGAAATTTTTCCTGTGCACAGCTCATGCATAATCCATGCGTGCATGTGCATGGGTGTGATGCTAGGCAGGGAGAGAGGCCAAATTAATCAACGAGAGCAACTGCTCCCTATTTGGAGGATTTGATTCTTGATCCTGTTTTGACCCCGGCCTCATATAGTTCCCACGCCGACCAAACTTTAATTAACTAACTAACAAACCATCCAATGTGCCTTTTAACTAATTAAGACATCTGAGTTCAAATTCGGCTTAATTATTCTGCTCTAAATGAAGCAGATAGTAGGACGCTAAATCGAAGAGGCGGGGAGTACTATATGAAGCATATAGATAGTAGCATCTTAGGTGGTATCATGATGATATATAGCCTGGTGGTGCGGTCAGATAGTTCATTCAGCCATGTTAATTTTATGGGAGTGACTAGGGGTCAATCGAGTTCTCGTTCAGATGATGATCCTAGTTTCACATGCAACTCATGTGCAATTCATATGCATCTGAGAAAATTTTAATTGCAACTCATGTGCAACCCACTTGCAAAAAAAAAGGAATACCAAAAGGCCTGAAAAAAAGTAAATCCACTATTTACAAAAGATTTATACAAAAAGTTAAATGATGGGATAATAATATAGAAAAGCTACCTTTTACATGTTTTGGACGTGTCAGACTATGCTCCAGCTTAGAATTTTTAGGTTCGGCCTTTTAAAGCCTGGCCCAGAAAAGTTGCTGGGAAATGCCCAGGTCTAGATTACATGGGCCAGGATTAGTGTTGGATTTATATTTCGGACAATCTAAATAGCAGACGCCTGCTATCTGGCTTATCCGTACGCAGCACACAGACCCGCACGCAGCCACACGAACACGACGCCGCCCGCACGCACCCGACTACCCGAGGCCACCCAGTGCTCCCCGGGCCCTCCTCCTCCTTCCTCGGCTCCGGCGACCCGCCGGCCGGCGCTGCCCTCCCCTCGCCGGCACCTCCCCCGAACTCCGGCGCCCCTCCTCCCTGCGCCTCCTCGCTCCCGTGCCCGCCTCCTTCCTCTCCTACCTCATCCCCGGCCCGCCGAGCTCCGGCGTCCCAAGCTCCGCCGGCCCCGCGCCCCGCGCCTCCACGGCCGCTCCTCCCCGGCCCCGGCCTCGACGCGCCGCCTCCTCTCCTCACCCGACGCCGTCGCCCTGCCTTCCCCTCTCCTCCCTCGCGCGCTCGTCCCCTCCTCTGCTCTCTCTCCCGTGCAACGCTGCCGTCGTTGCCACCCTCTGCCCCGGCCAGCTCCGGCAGTCTCTGCCGCTGCCGCCTCCTGGAAAAGCTCCGCCACCAAGTCCTCTTCCGATTCCCCGCCGCCTATTAGCTTAATCGCCACCACACGCCCCCAATCGAGCCGCCGCGGAAGGGCTGCTCCCTGAGCTCCCGCACCTCCTTCTCGTTCTCTCGAGCCTCTGCTCGTTCTACTGCTCGCCCTTGTGCTGCTCCATGACGCTGCTGCTCCCGTGCTGAGCTTGTTTGTTGCTGCTCCCGTGTATGGACACGGACGCCAGCTCGCCAGCTCCCGTGTTGTGTAGGAGAAGAGCAGAGCACGGCAACAGCCACGAGCTGGATCAGCGTCTGGCGCCGGGTGAACGGCGGGAGGTGCAGCTTCGTGGCGTGCGCACCCACCATGGCGGCTACCCCTGCGCGTGCCTCCTCTGCTCTGCCCGTCGCTTGAATGAAGATCTTGCCCACAATGCTCTACTCTTTGCACTGCCTCCTCTGCTCTACCATCCAAGTCTGAGATGTGCTTGCGTTCTGAACTTGCTGCGTTCTGAACTTGCTGCTCTATACCTGCGTTCGTGCTAGCTACATGAAGCGCCGCACGTTTAGATGAAGTTTGCTGCTAGCTCCATGGATCGATCGATTGGGGCAGTGCTAGCGCGACCGGAAATACTACTTGGTCGATTGGATGCTAGCTCGCAGTCAGACAACTCCTAGATCGATTGGGAGACGCAGCTCATAGGCAGATCACCGACCCGATGTGTGACTCCAACCCTATGACCCATATGCCCGCAGGAAGTCCGATGTCTGCACCTTGTCCGTGTTTGTCCACCCGTCGAGGTGTATGTCCGTTACCCACCGATGTCTGCGCCTTGTCCGTGTTTGTCCACCCGTCGAGGTGCATGTCCGTTAGCCAACCAGTACTAATAAAGTTACCAACCCGTACTGATAAAGTTACCAACCTAATACTTATAAAGTTACCCACCCAATACTGATATAGTTACCCACCTAGTACTGATGGAGTTACCCACCCTGTACTGGTAAAGTTATCAACCTAGTACTAATAAATTTACCCACCCTGTACTGATAAAGTTACCAACCAGTACTGATAAAGTTACCAACCTAATACTTATAAAGTTACCCACCCAATACTGATGAAGTTACCCACCAAGTACATATGAAGTTATCCATGTGTTCGTGATATAGTTATCCATCAGCAAATCCATGTAGTTAACATGTCCTCTAAATGATAGTTACGAACGCAATGCCCATCTTTTTTATGTGTAGTTTCATTATGAAATCGACAGTTATCATCCTAATAGTTATACAAGATAAATTTACCATCTCAAAGTGATGTGGTACCTTTAAATCTTGTAAAAATCTAAAAGAACAACAAAAAATGGTTCTATTTCGACCCGAAAAACTAATCACTAATATGGTGGGTAACTTACGTATTCAAGCCAGGGTAACTTATATGTTACGGGGTGGTAACTTTTGTGCAAAAAAAAAAGTCGTCGGAACATATCGACATGGGATCTAGTTTTGAAGATCTCATCGTGACTAGTCCAACAGTGAAAACGGATCTTAAATCGGATAAACGGTTTGAGCTACGAAACATTTTAAATTTTTGGATTTCGCATTTAATGCGTGATGATATCAGCAGTTTCGTCTTTTAGTGCATGCATGCAAAAGGAGCTATTTCTTCTCACATGCGCGTGTGTACGCATTGGCAAAAAAAAATTTAGGACGGATGAGTGGTCCTGCCTAGTGTCTACACTTTTGCCAAATGTAAGGCGCCTTACACATAGTCATTCCCTTTATATTTTTATTTCAGAAAATCTAAATATCAGGCGCCTGATATCTGGCATAAGTCGACGCACGTACGTCCACCGTCGGATCGCGAACGAACGGCAGATATTCGCGCGTCGCGTAGCTCCTCTCCAGATCCACATTCTCTACGCGTTGACCCTGTCCAGTGTCGCCTTTCCCCTTTCTCCGCTACAGCCTGAGAGGCGAAAAGGGCAGAGCTCTGTTTCCATCGATCCGTCGCCGGCCAGATCGCCTGCGGTCAGGAGTCCGCCGCCATCCCCGCATCAGAGGCACTACCTAGCGGCGGTCAGTCGCGCTCGTCGCCCTTGCCCAAGGCCAGCATGGCCTCGAGCCGGTCTCCTTTGCCTCTTCTACATTCGCGGATCGACGGCTCCGGCCAGACCGCCTCGGTTCGGAAGCCCGCCGCCATCCCTGCATCGAGGCGCTCATCGCGTCGATCGTCTCCCATCGGCACTGGCCAGCGGCGGCCGGTCTCACTCGTCGCCCTTGTCCAATGCCGGCAGGCCCGGTAGGGCCTCGCGCGGGCCAGCGGCCGCGTCTCCCTTTGCCTCTTCTCCACTCGTGGGTCGATGGCCGGCAGCAGTTGCACAGCACCGCGAGCTGCTGTGTCTCATCCCCGCCTCGATCTGACCAAGGCATCGATTAATAGCAGCTCCGCGACCATCAAATCAGCTACATCATGCGTGTTCTGGTGCTGTTCACTGGTGCGTGTTTTACATCAGAGATAATCGAGCGGACTGGCTAAATTAGTAGTCCTACTAGTAATATTTGGTCCTCGCGTGAGCACCTACACCAGATCTTTTGGTCTCGTGTGAGCAAAAATTACTAGTACTAGTACCCATGTGTATCAATTGAGAGAGATGATTTGTGGTGTTTTGTTGAATGTCGAGACGTTTTACTAATTTGTCGAATGTTTTGCCTAATCTATCTAGATGGAGAGATTTTGTTGATGTTTGCTTTGTACCGAGAGAGAGAGATCTCGATGAGGTGGACGACGTCGGGGCGCGGCACTGCCTACGGTGGTACGAGCCCAACTTTCTAGCCAGTGGATTGTGGTGGTGAATTGGTTTTGTCCCTCGACAGATGATGTGTTTGTGGTGCCTCTCTCGGTCACTTGTGCTAACTGAAGAATTATTCAGTTGGGTCATTTAGCACTTGCTTGTTTCTGTCATCTCAACTCGGAGAGAGGGTTACCCACCCTGTACTGTTAAAGTTACCAACCTATTACTAATAAATTTACCCACACTGTACTGATAAAGTTACCAACCTAATACTTATAAAGTTACCCACCCAATACTGATATAGTTACCCACCTAGTACTGATGGAGTTACCCACCCTATACTGGTAAAGTTACCAACCTAGTACTAATAAATTTACCCACCCTGTACTGATAAAGTTACCAACCAGTACTGATAAAGTTACCAATCTAATACTTATGAAGTTACCCACCCAATACTGATGAAGTTACCCACTCAGTACATATGAAGTTATCCATGTGTTCGTGATATTGTTATCCACCAGGAAATACATGTAGTTAACATGTCCTCTAAATGATAGTTACGAACGCAATGCCCATCTTTTTTACGTGTAGTTTCACTATGAAATCGACAGTTATCATCCTAATACTTATACACGATAAATTTACCATCTCAAAGTGATGTGGTAACTTTAAATCTCGTAAAAATCTAAAAGAATAACAAAAAAATGGTTCTATTTCGACCCGAAAACTAATCACTAATATGGTGGGTAACTTACGTATTCAAGCCAGGGTAACTTATATGTTACGGGGTGGTAACTTTTGGGCAAAAAAAAAAAGTCGTCGGAACATATCGACATGGGATCTAGTTTTGAAGATTTCGTCGCGACTAGTCCAACGGTGAAAACGGATCATAAATCGGATAAACGGTTTGAGCTACGAAACATTTTAAATTTTTGGATTTCGCAATTAATGCGTGATGATGTCAGCAGTTTCGTCTTTTAGTGCATGCATGCAAAATATGATTGTTTCTCACACATGCACACACGCGAGATGACTTGAGAGTGTGTACATATTAGCTAAATGGAATTATCCTAACGCCTTACGGTTATGCCAAATATAAGGCGCCTTACACATAGTCGTTCCCTTTTTATTTTATTTTGTTTCACTTTTGTTTTGTATTTTTCGATAAACACATGAGTATTTTTTGCGAGCTACAAGAGCAACTTTTTTTGCTACAGATTTATCATTTTATTTTACAACATAAATATCTTTTTTGAGATGTATGGATATATTTCTAAATACATGAAAATTTTATTGAACTACATGAATGTTTCTTGTGCAGCCATATTTTGAGACGATGAATGTTTTTCAAATACATTATTAAAAAATGAACATTTTCCTTGAATACATGAAATTTTACTTTTTATATAAGTGAACACTATTTTGGAACAAGTGAGTTTTTAAAACATGAATACTTCCAATTTTTGGCGAATAAAATACTTTATTTTTTAATATAGAAGAATATCTTTGTGTAATACATGAACAATTTTATTAGTATATGTGATTTTATGTTTTCAGTGAATTTTTATTTCCACGTACAATATTTTTCAAAAAATTATACATGATTATACTATATTTAAAAATTATATAAAACTATAGCTGCTAATAGGCTGGATTAAACGCCAGATCATACACAATCACTACAGGCGAGCCCACCCTGTTTACAGGGGATCCCTTTCATTGTACTTATGCTTTTCTTTAAGAGCTGATTGTAGTTATGCTGGTATACTGAGGACTCAACAAGATAAAGGCCCATGTTGGACGAAGGGCCTTGAAATGAAGCCACGGTAGGCCGTTTGCAAGTGATTTTGCCTAAAATGGACCCAGTATTTTGGCTCAAACCGTTTTGAAAGGATGTTTAGATTGATTTTTTTCTAGCTTAAATAGTCCATGTAAAAAAAGAAACTTCAATAGTCGAAGGACTTCAGAACCCGTCACATATATTAGTTTATCAGTAAGTGATCATTTTGCTGCAGAAATTTCACTTTGCCCTTGTAAACTATTTATGGAAAAGTGTAGACATCATCGGCCTCCGCCTCCTTCTTCTGCCGTTTGTCGGAGCCAACACCTGTCGACCAAGCCATCATGGGAGCTCCTCCCGCTGCTCTTTTTTTTAACCTTGTAACAGTAGGAAAGGCTCCTACTGCTTTGATATATTAAAAAGCCCCAAGTGAGGTGCAGTCAGATTTACATATTTACATATTTATCAAATACTAACTACTAAAGATTTGATGAAAAGATATTTATCCTCCTTAGCTCTATGAACCAGGAGTGAGAAGTCCTCTTTGATCTAGCTGTCCATGACCTGAGCTTAGGCACTACTCCATTGAAATAATAGTTGTTTCGTTCCTTCCATAATTCCAAGCAGCAACATCAAAAACATCCATAAACATGGCTTTCCTCCAATTATCACTGGAATGAGTTAGCAACTGCAATATGTCCTCCATAACGTTGGTCGACACAGGAAAGCTTAAAGTGTCCCAGCATCTCTTGATAAAATTGCAGTGGAAGAACAAGTGCTCCACTGTCTCTTCCACTCGGGTATCACACATTAAGCATTCTAAATAATTGCCAATGTTGAAATGTCTCCTCTTGAGCATGTTCCTTGTATTGAGCCTGTCTGACAACAGTAACCAGCAGGAGAATTTTACTTTAGGGATACACTTGGCTTTCCAAAGCCATTTGAATGCATCGTGTGGAGTAATATCCGTAAAGCAGAATCTATAATACTGATTTGCGAAATCCAAAATAATATTTGCTGTAGCATCGTGCACAGATCTTAATTCCTAGATTGCTTGTGGGGATAAAGGCAGAGCAAAATTGGCGTTAAGTGAATCAGCTGCAAGAAAGTCTTTAGCTAAGACATCTTCATTCAGGGCATATGAAAAAGCTCTAGGACAAATCAGGAGCAATTCTATCCCCCCAAGGGTCCTTCCAAAATAAAATGGAACTGCCAGACATAATAGTGCATAAAGAAATGCCTCTGAAGATTGGTGAGAGTCTGCATTCATCTTTCCACCAGAATGATCCACAGGGGTCCACATCATGTGGAGTCTGCATACATCTTTCCTCCCGCTGCTCTCGACCTAGAACACGAAATCAAAGACATCCACCAGTAGAGTTCAAAGGATGATGGGAGGTGCCATGGAGGATAAGTTCGGACTCACTGGATCCAGCCCGGAGAGACTCCGGTGAGCTGGATTCGTCGTTGGTGAGTCCAAACGGCGAGGTCGGTCGTCTAAATCAAGACTAGTATTTTTGTGATTTTTTAATGCTGCACACATTCTTTTGAGTTGCTACAAATATGTATGCGTTTTTCTCCGAACACACGAAATGTTGTGACGATTTTGGGCGTCCGCATCAAAATCTCTTCCATACTATGGGCTCCTTTGATTCATAGGATAGGAAAAGTATAGGAATAGGAAAGTTAAAGGATTGGAGTGGCATGTCTAATTTAATCCTCTGGGAATAGAGATTGTCTTTAATTGTGTGAAGGAAAATTTCCAAGAGGTTGGACCTCATGCTTTTTTCCTATAGGATTTGCACTACAAGATTCCTATGGGAATAATTCATATGGGATTGGATCATATGAATCAAACAACATCAATAGGAACAATTTCTATAGGAATCAATCCTACAAAAATCCTACCATATTCCTTTGAATCAAAGGGGCCCTATAAAAACGAGAAGCTGCAAATATTTGTGAGAGAAGCTACATACATGAGTTGAATATTTTCGAGTGTTTACCGTGAGGGTTGTGCATTTTGCTATGACTAGTGAATTTTTACTACTTAAAGATATTTTCATGCTGCATACTCATATATTTTTGTTGCATCAGTTTCATCGAAAATATGCAATGTTTTTTACTGTTTCAACCCACCGCGGAAAAAAATAACAACAGCGCAAAAAATTTGCTACCGCAGGATAGAAATATGCTAGATTGATTGGACGAACGGGGTCTCACTTTTAACTGAGATCGGACGGTGTGAAAGACTGGGAATTGTTTCCACTTATCCCCCCAGGGGATTCCTAGTGGTGTCCATTATTGATTCTTCAGTCGAGTCAAGGATCCTTTACAACTTTTTATGTGTCAAATATGAGTGTGTATGCAGAGAATCTAACAATTACTCTTTTCCACATTATTTTCTGTACTATCGATATTTTAATCATGCATACAAATGTTGGTACGTCAGTATGAGTATGCTCCAAATGCTTTCTGAAGAGGAGGCGCTAATTAAGCTCGTGTGTCTTCGCTAGCTGTTAAGACAGTGGATCATCAGCTAAGTACTCTAGTATAATTGACGATAAGATATGTAATCACGACGGCGGTAATGAGCCTAAAATGTCATCATTATACGTGGATACTATAACCAAGAACGGAAGGCCGAAAGCGACACATGCATGCATAACAGTTTATCCTTTCATGAATTTAATCAAAATTAAGGTGTCCGTGCGTGTACATAGGTCCCTCTAGTAGGTGTGCGTTCCCCCCGGCGGCGTCGAAGACGGCGGCGATGGCGTCGGTGGTGGGGGTGTGGTCCTTCCCCTCCTTTCCCCGTTCCGGTGCCGTTCTCATCGCCGGGGAGGTTGTGAAGGTGTTCGTGGGGGGCGCCTCTCCGTGCTTGCTTCTCCGGCCGGCCGTGGCGGCGAGGGGAGGAGCTGCTGGAGCTTGGCGTCTCCGTTTTGCTCGTGGTCTTGCAGGTGGAGTCCTTCATCGGCTTTGCTTCGTCCGGCCGTGGTGGTGTGGCGAGCGGCGGCTGGAGGTGGGTGTGGGTGGTGGTCCTGGACGGTGCTGCACCGGCGGGAAGAAGGGTGGTGCTGGCGATGAGGAGCTGTGGCCGTGTCCGTTCATCGTGTCAGTTTCCGTCGCCGGGCGGCGGATGGACCCTGCGGTCGTCTACAATGCGTGGTGGCTCCTCTTCTCCGACGGCTCGAGGTACGGCGGTGCCGGCGGCGTCTAGGGTTCTGGGCTGCGAGGTGGTGGGTCTGATCGTGATCTTCCCAGGGTGCACAGGGTGTTCTGTGCAAGTTGCAGTGGTTCGGTTGTAATTTCTAGTTCTTGCTGGGCCTGTTTGTAATTTGTACATGTGCATCTCTGCTTTATGGATCAGTCCCTTTTCAAAAAAAAAAAAAAAAAAAAATTAAGGTGATTAGTTGTAGTATTTTCTAAATAAGTTAACTAAAGCAAGTGTACAAGCTAATTAAGATTACTTAGCATATCCGGAGTTAAAGTCACCTCGCTACATCCAACCGGAAGTTGCGTAACTTTATCGAATTTTCTTTTGAAGGATGACCTTTCACTAAACTAACATGCATCGCCTGCACTATGTTTTTTATCTAGTACTTACATGTTAATTTGTTTAGTTCATGTACATTCAGATAGTTCTAACTTTGCCAACAAAAAAAACATAGATATATCATTGATGTTAATGGGTAGTCCTTAGAAGTGTGCACACCGTACTGATCTGGAGAAAGGTTCATGAATTACTCTAATAATTATTTTCCTTGAAGATTCGAATTTTTTCAAATACTAATGATAGAGTAGCATAGTGTTTTGTGTTGCGACGACCATTCTACGAAATTTTAACGTAACAGGAAGAAATTGCTATAGTTCATAACTCCGAACCTTAGAACAAATATTTCCATTCCTGGTAGGAAAATGCAATACATATGTTAAATACAAAGGCCTGAACTTAAGTCCCCCCTAGTGATGATCACTGCACATGGAGCTTGTACCTTCAAGCCTTAAATTTTCCAAAAGGCTCGCCCATACATCATATCATCAGAATTTCTTCTGGCCCGTCACATCAATGGTCAGTTGGTCACTCAGTTCAATTAGTTAATTAATCTCCATTAGGCAGGCACTTATACATATAGCACCATCTGCATCAGCGAACAACTATATCATGCAGTTCCCACTATATAGCAATCTTAGCTTACAACAAGGATAACAATCACCGTCGCTTAGAAGTACCATTAAGGAGCTATAATGTCTAGGCCACAGGCGAGAAGCTGCCGGAGGAAAGCGGCGGCGCCTTCTTCTCACTACCAAGGCGGCAAGGCGCATCACGGCCACGGCGGCGGAGGTGGCCATGGGAGGCCGGCGAGGTGGCCTGCCAGGCTCATGGACGGCTTCAGGAAGATGCTGGTGGGGCTCGTCTCCTTCCCGCGCCGGCCGCCGACGGTGACCTTCTCCGTCGACGAGAGGGGCGGCGGCGATGTGGCGGTGCCGAAGAGGTCGTCGTGCAGCTCGAACCTGCAGCCGGTGAATAACGCGCACTACGACGAGGCCATCGCCGACTGCGTCGAGTTCTTCAACAGGTCGGCCAGGGTGGACGTCAGGTGAAGCTAGGCCGTCCCACTGCTTGTGAATTCTCATCGAACGGATCAACTGCACGCTGCTAGCTGCGTTGCGTATCGTGGGTCTGCCCTGTGTATACGTGCACGTGTCCATGTAAACTAGATTAGATTGCTTGAATTTGCTCATGTCTAGATTTCCTTTTTCTTTGTTTATTAATTTGTCTGCCATGTTACAATGTTTTTGCACTAGTCTGTCATGTATCATGTTAGTATCTTCTTACTGTGTTTGTGCTGTGGAGCAGCTAGCCAGCCAATGCCTTTGAATCTATCATCAATGGAACATCAAGTGTAATCATTATGGACGTGGTGATTTTGCAGGGTTCTAAACTTCTAACAGGTAGCAATGGTTCTGTTGTAGCGTTTTAACTTTTAAGGCCTCAATCATTCAGCGGCAGTCTAATATTCCACTATAGGAAACCTCATATATGAGTATCTCAGGTCGAATGATGCGGGCGTCCTTCGTCATGATGTCCTCTTGGGGGCAATGTTCTTGGAGTTGGGCTTAATTTGACGGACCAGTTGTGGGTTGGTCCGTTCTCTGTGTGACTGTCAGTTTGGCGATGGTGATGGTGGCAAGTGAAGCAGGGTCACGACGTGTACTTTAGTCGTCGAAGTTTCTAGCGTCTTTGAGGAATCTTTGGGGCTCTGTCGGTGCAAGCCCTACATATTTCCATGTGAAGCTCGTTGTTGTAGTCAACGTATTCTGTTGACATGGCCATGTTTGGCATATAGGCCAGTGTAGATCTCTTGCAGACGTCGGCCCGTCATATTGGTTGGGGAGAGCACCCATGCCCTTCGCTTTGGATGTTATCCCAGGATGTCTACCGAAACATACTGTGGGGCCATCGAGAAAAAATAACGGGTGTGTAAGTGGAGATGCTCTTATACGTTACTATCGTACAAAGTTGGGCTAGGCATAAGTACTTAAGTAGTAGCTAAGCAAACACCTCAGGTCTTTTGTTTCCTGGACCCTTGACATCTCTGCACTTCGCTTTAACTTGTTTTTTAATTAGAAATTTATATGTGCACATAAAACCACGACCGTCTCCAGAATTTGGGCCCCGTGTGAATGAAACTCAAAAGGCATCCCTATATTTTTAAAAAAACTAGAGCACACATTCTATCTTTTTGGAACAAATATGATGGAGGGAGGTATCCATATCACTAGGATTATTACCTTCATCGCTAACACCAGGATCATCACCTTCATCGCCAATATTAGCATCATCAACAATATGAGAACCTGCAGCATGAGGGTCAGCCTCCACTGCATCATGACCATGGCCGTCATCAATTCGATTCCCTTACAATAAATCTATCAAAAGCCCACTTCGGCCACCGCTACTAGTTTTTTTTCTTCTTATTAGCACCAGAGTGATAGCTCGTATTTCTAGAAGACATGATTATTCCCGCTTTATGAAAGAAAGGATTGAATTCAAAAAACCTACATGAAATAAATTCAAAAAAAAACTACATGAAATTTTGGGTTGTCAAGGTAACTAGATAAAATAAAAGAACAAATCAAGAAAACTAATTGACCAAAACTTTATCAGCTCCGGGTCAGGATGGAGCCTGCAACGAGCAAGGCGACACCGAATGGTGTTATTGCAACGCCGGCGAGTGGTGACGTTCTACCGTTCCAGGCGACACTGCTGCTGATCGGGTTTCAGTCTTTCAGGAGGAGGACATGTACAAGTATGATCCATTGCTAACTGAATCCGTCTGGGCTTTTTATTGGGCCACGGGAGTTGTAGATTCAGGACACGGCCGAGCTGCAAACTGCAGGAAAACTGATAGATATAACTGTACAGGCCTAGGCACTGGCATAAAAATATTAGAGATTTGAAGTATACATTTTAAATCTTTTACAAAATGAGCAAATAGAAAGCAACAACATATATCACTCAATTCCTCCACCAAGTGATTGAATTATGTAAGAGATGAGAGGGAAGCATGACAGTGAGAGTTGAAATATAACACAAGAATGTACATGAGGCGGAGTACATTCTATACATATTGTCCTAAGAAATTTCATGTCTTTTTTTCTTTCGTTGCATTGAGGCACAAAAATATACATGCATGTGTTGCCTGTTATACACGTTTATTGATTACTATCGTCGTATACAAGTGCACTGTCCTCGATATATAACCCTCAAGATCCAACGGCCATTAACGAACTCCCGCATGCGTCTCAACGGATGGGATCAAAACGACGGGCGCGGCTTGACCGTAGACGAGCCGTCATCGTGGTGGCCGCCGGAGGAGCTCTTCTTTTTCCTCATGAAGAGCGATCCCACCAGAGGGATCAGAGGCTTTTTCTTCTTCTTCCTGCCCTCCTCTTCTGCAGCCGCTGCCGCCATCACCTTCTTCACCGTCTCGTGCCCGGCCGACGCCTGCCTCTGGAACCGCACCTCGCGGTACTGCGGCCGGCCCGACGGCACGTACTGCTGCTGAGGATGCAGCTCCATCACCAAGTCCGGCAGCGGCCGTGGCGGCGAGGGCGCTCGGTCATACGCGGCCGTCGGCGGGTCAGCAAAGGTGACGTACCTCTTCTTCTGGAACTCGGCGGTGGCGGCGGCTTGTTTCGCGGCCATGTCGACGTTGCCGCTGGTGGTTGGCGTGCTCTGGCTCCTCTGCTGTTGCTGCTTCTGATTGTTCATCTCCATGAACTTGAGGTCCTCCACCTGCAGGTCGATGACCTTGGCTTGAGCCTCCTCGTCGCGAGCCTTGAGCTTCTTGAGCTCCCTCATGGCGTTGCTCAGCTCTTCCTGGAGGGACAGGATGCAGCCCGCCATCTTGTGCTTCTCCTCGCGCTCCTTCACCAGCTCGTTCTTCGCGTCGTCCAGCTCCCTCGTCGCCGGCACCGTTATCTGACGCGGTGGTGGTGGTGGTACCACCGCCACATTAACAGCCGCAGCGCCAGCGGGCTGGTAGTGGTTAACGGCTGGTCTTGGCGCCGTCGCTCGATTCTGCAGGAAACATGGATAGAATAATCAAGAGAAGACTAAATATTATAAATTGCTTTATTGAGGTAGAATTTCAGATTTCCTAAACAATGTAAGAATTAGAACAGTAAGATACATATTCAGAACATCAATATATTAGTTGAGTTGCTGCTATATCACAAATTCACTATATGTATTTTTTTTCCGTTTAATCAGGTGTTAAACCTGTGAGGACATGTCTGATGCTAAGTGCTCTTACATACGTGTTTTTTTAGGTTTATCATGGATGAGACATTATATATATAGCACATCATTAGCGCGTATGATTAGCACTAAGTACCATGTGTTTTGTTTACGTTTTTGTGGGAATTTTCTATACTTAAATGGTTGCAATAAAAAAAGCACCACGAAATTAGTACATTATCAACCAGTGGCAAAAGAGCAAAAAGTTGTGTTTCCTTCATAATTAAGCATCTCCTCCAATCATCTGAACTCCAAACGATTTAATGTTTACGCATATGATTTTTATTTAACC
Source organism: Poa pratensis (assembly GCA_947311845.1). NCBI lineage: Eukaryota > Viridiplantae > Streptophyta > Magnoliopsida > Poales > Poaceae > Poa > Poa pratensis. Next base: position 3,509,219 of record CAMZMU010000093.1, on the reverse strand, counting down.
CGATAAATTATATGAAAAAAAAGTGTAGTCAAAGTTTGTTGGAAGTAGCATGACTAAACATCTACATCCATGACGTCAGTTTTTAAAAGAGAAAAAATGGAGGTACATAGCATATATGAAATACTTTGGAGTTGTGGTTCTTATATTCATATTTAAATCACCTATTGTATATGGACAAACATTTTAAAGGCTAGTGCATGCCTTTCTCTGAGAGTGATCATTAGGGCACCTCACTAAATTAGCACTACTTTAAAATGGAGGTAGAGTACTATATGGTATACCAAATATCAAATGGATGTTCTGGGCATCTTCGGATACACCTTTTGTTGCTGCCTTAATTCAGGTGGAAGGAACCTACCTTAAAGTCTTGCTGAACACACTTTCCAATCTGATCCCATGCAGCAATCTAGCTAGCTGCCCTACTTTAGCTAACTAGTGTATTGAAAAGAGATTGAAATGTTGTAGAAGTACAGGGGCACAGGGCGCTCTCTAGCTTTTCTAATGTCTCAGTTAGTAGGTAGGAGAGAGACAACATGCACTTTTCAAGAAGAAACATATATTGCATGCACACCGCTGGCAAAGAAAGAAGGCCGCTTTCCTCACACATATTTTCTTGAGATGGAAGAAAGGAATAGCTAACAAAGCTATCTAGTTAGAACACTTTATCTCATACCAAGAGTAACCACCATTTGACCATTTCCATCTTGCTCAAAAAGTTCAATTCAAGCAGTATTTTGGCTCCTGTGGCAAGTGTTCCTGAGACAACTGAAAAATAAAATCTGGATTTTTTACATTGTACATACTTGTGCCTTCAACATGTCAGCATATATACTTTCATGACGAATGTACACATGTTTATGCTATATCGCATAAAGACATAGAATTGTGACGTCAAAAATGATTTTTGTAGCACAAGATTTGTTATTTTACACCGATCCCGGATAAATATTATTTTGTACCGAGAATTTATGTGTGCACATATATCATGGACACGTGTTAAAATTGCACACGTGTTAAAATTGTATGTTTTTTTGACATTTCGAATACCTTTTTCTTAGCCAGGATCATGTGCTTCTTCGCACCATCTAAAATTATCAGACAAGCTAATATCCATCGTCTACATATATAGGCCTAAAAAAATCTGAAGCTCGTGAGCCACTCGACTCGTTAACTCGAACTCGTGATCTTAACGAGTCGAGTCGAGACACAAATTTTGATCGTTAAGTATAATGAGTCCAGCGGACGAGCTACCGAGCTGTTCGCGAGGCTCGATAAACTCGTGAAGCTCTCTACACTACGCCCAAACAAGCTACAGCAGGTCAGTTCATAGGCCAGAATAAGCCAGGGGCCCACATTTGGCCGTCCCAATATTGGTTGTGAACTGTTTTAAGCTTTTATAATTTCTCGTGAACTATGAAATTAGACTATTTATTGTGGAATGTTGCCCAAAATCTTGACGAGTTTTACGAAGTTCAACGAGCTCACTTGGACCAATGACGAATCAAACTGAGCTGACCTTTTTTTTGACTTGTTAAGATTAACGAGCTTCACGAGTTTGAGCTAAATGATCCGAGTTGGCTCGCTATCCAGGCCTATCAACATATGTAACTATGTAAATATAATTTGTCCCAAGAAAGCACGTAATTGCATTGGAAGTGAATAAAATATGAATACTATCTGTTCCACGTCTTACAAATGATACCAGCTACATACGTGTTGGTGTTTTCATATAAGCCGGGCCTAGATAGTGTCTTCTTTCTATAAAAGATGGTACATACGTGTACACTCTTTTCCTCGAATCAAAGCAATATGATTTTGATCGGTTGTTGGTATTCATGATCATGCTTAATATGACAAAAGTCATCGATTGGTCTAACTAAAATAGTAACATGCATACGACTAATAATCATGCATGAACGCGTTTAAGATGGAAGGATGTGTATCATCGACTAATTTACCTAGGTGGCCGGGTGGAGGTACGTACGTACCTGGGTGTCAATTCGCCGGCCGGCGTGGAGGAGCTCCCCGGCGAGCACCTTCTCGCCGAAGAGCGCGACGGCCTCCTTCACCGACTTGAACGGCGCCCTCGTGTCGATCTCGGCCCGCCCCACCACCACCACAGCCCCGCCGCCATCCATTGATGGTCGATGATCCCGATCGAGCTACCTCAGCTCAGCTCGATGGATCAATCTCAACGCAACCAGAAGCGGTGATCGATCGATCAGCTCAAGAAAAGCATGCACATGTATGGATGTATATATATATATATGTATCTGGAATCTGGATGCAACTACTAATTAATCGAGATGAGACAAAACGGCAGCAAGCAAGATGATGCGCGTCGCGGTCGACGGGAGTGGGGATGTGGTTAGGGAAGAAGAAGAGGAAGAGGTTAGGACGTTGTTGTATGCTTGTGCTAGCTAAGCTCATACGCGAAGATGCGGCCGCATGATGGTGGTGGAGTGGAGTGGAGGTGGGTTCGTTACTTCGCGTCCACTTCACTGTAATATTCCCGCCATCCTTTGAATTGTTGCGCGTTGGTGAACGGTCAGGATCGGCCCTGCCGACCCTCTCTATCTAGTCTACTTGCTATGCAGTGCTAAAAAATAATATATCCTTCTGGTCATTTAGCCGGCCGGCTAAGAGTTAGCAATATACTCCCTACATTTTTTAATATAAGATGTTTTAGTTGTTACACATGTTGTTTAAATAGTTAGTAAATGAGTAAACATGCACACTACATATGTCTAGATATATTTGTATACATGTGAATGTGGACAATGTCTAAAACATCTTATATTAAAAAACGGAGTGAGTATCAAATAAATTTGATGGGCGTAAGGAGTTGAAGAGGAAATCGTAAAGCTAATGTGGGGGGATAAATCGGTGACACGGGCCTGAAATTCTCTCTAGTGATTCCACAATTTTCACGTGTACAGTATGTAACTACTTTATCTATAACACCTCCACATTCCACTAAGATTTCTCAAATGCTCCAATCCGTTCCGAATTATAAAATGTTTTTGATATTTCAATATAAACTACATACGGACTGAAATAAGTAAATCCACACACTAAAACTCGCAGTCAAGGTACATCCGAATAAGAAAAAAGTTAAAACATCTTATATTTGAAACAGAGGTAGCATTAACTAACGTCACGTATCTATGATTTCCTAACATATTTTTCTGATGTACATGTACGGAGGCGACGTACGTACGTATGTATATTGGACATGACAAGGGTAGAGTGACACGACGCCAACTTCACCCTTTGTCGGTCGTTGTATATAGCTAACCAGGGTCTAGCTAGCAAGCTAGCTAAGTTAGAGGCTCGAAGTGGCCACGCACAGATGCATGGGTGTCGACCTGCTTGCAAGCTACAGCCTCCAGATGTATACTATGGAGTAGCTCGCAAGGTCCACTAGTGCAACTAACTTAAGAATATGGAAATACATAGATGCTCAAACACAGTAGTACTGGTTCATATCGCTTTCGCTGCCTTTGAGTCCCAAAGAGAAGGAACAAAAACGAAACTGCCGGGTGCCCAACATGGTGTTTTTTTTTTTTAAAGAAACTGGTCCAAGCAAGATTAGATTCTTGTAGCCCAACTAATCGTTATTTTTACAAAGCCCAGCCTATTCATATTTTGCCTATGCGGCTGGGCCACAACCGGGCTGTAAACAATTAGTCAAGCCCATACAAACTTAGGCTGGCATCTGGAACTTTGATCAGCAAGTGAACTGGATAATTCTCAAAAAAAAAAAAAAAGCAAGTGAACTGGACTAGCTGAACTTTGCTAGCAGTTGGCACTGTGTGGTGTTTGTCATCTAACAACAATGGCCGTGGGTTTTTACACTGCCGCGGTACTTCAGACACATGGGGATACTACCGGTGGAGGGGGCACCTTCGACAAGATGGAGGCGCTGCTGAACGAGAACATCCACCCGGTGGACATACTGATGTTGCTGGCCACCTCCGACAGCGACTTGCCAAAGATTGAGGAGGTGCTCACGGCCGGCACCAAGTACGACGTCGCACCAACGGGAGCCCTGGCCCGAGGACCTGGAACCGGCGACCATTATCATGCCTGGGTCGAGTGACGCGGCCACCAGACATATCCTGGACGAGCGGGACGCCGGTGAGGAAGCACCGCGCGTGCAGCCGCTGCTGCTGCGCCGCCACCATAGCTTGGAACGAGGCCGCGTCGCTTGCAGCAGCAGGGTCGCAGCGCGCCGCCGCTGCTGATCCTCGGTGGGGTGGACGAGGCAAAGAAGGGTCTAGTGAGGGAGAGGCCGCGCTGCCCCCATGGACAACATACAGAAGAGGGACGGTGAGGTCCCGGTGATGGCGACGTTGAGGTTCAGGGTGACCACCGCCTTGTGTCAGACCGACCACTGACGCCACCGCCTAGAGAGGTCGAACCCGGTGGCGAGGTCAATGTGAAGCTCTCTTGGCTTGGCCGGTACGATGGGTATAGTGCATTTTCTGGTACGATGATCACAATGGCATTTTCAGTATATTTTGTGATTTGGTGGGAGGGTAAAAGATAAAAAGCGGACGGATCAATAAGAAACTTTTGCTAGTTTCATTATTAGTGTTACAGATATTGATAGATTACTAATTATAGATATATATAGATATAGATATACTACAGATAGATACAGATGTAGATAGACAACGACGGAAGATGATCACGACTCACAGGAGAACAGACCAATGTACACATGACAAACACCCTCTGAATAAAATTCCTACATACGGCGCAAACATGATGCATACTTACTCCATCGGCACCGGTTCACGGGGGACGGCGATCAGCAACAAGTCAGACCGCCGTCGCGTGGCGAGCCCGGCCACCTCGGTCATGTCCATCTCCTCAGGGACCATCCCCTCCGGCAGCTCCCAGTCGAAGTGGAACAGCAGTGCGGCGAGCGCGAGCTCAATGTGCGCCAGGCCGAACGACATACCAGGGCACCGTCTCCTGCCAGCACCGAAGGGCGTGAACTCGAAGTCCGCGCCCTTGAAGTCCCTGCCGGCGCTGGCGCCATGCTCCTCGAACCTCTCCGGGACGAACTCCTCCGGCGCGTCCCAGTGTGCTGGGTCCCTGCCGATCGCCCATGCGTTAACCAGCACCATCGCGCCTTGGGGCACGTGGAACCCGAGCACCTCGCACGGGCTGCGGCACTCCCGCGGCACCAGCGCACCCGCGGGATGCAGCCGCAACGTCTCCTTGATGACGAACCGCAGGTAGTGCAGGTTCGTCAGGCGGTCCTCCGTCACCTTGTCGTGGCCGACGAGCTCTGTACGGACCTCCTCTTGCGCCTTCCTCATGACGGTTGGGTTTCGCATCAGCTCGGCCATCGCCCACTGCAGCACCGTCGACGATGTCTCGCTGCCCGCAGCAAACAAGTCCTGCGAGAGAAGCTGAGTGAGTGAACGTGGAGAATGGCAGCTTCTTCTTGCTGATTGTAGTAACGAGAGCTTACGACGATAATAGCTTTGATGTTGAGCGTGGTGAGCGGGTACTGGAAGTCCATCTCCTTCTGGAGCCTCAGGAGCACGTCAAGCAAGTCCTCCTCGTGCTCCTCAGCGGCGGCAGATCTGCTCTCCCGACGTTCATTGATAATAGTGTCGATGAAGCCGAACATGGCGCTGCGGCGCCGCGCGAACTCGCCTGGGACGCGGCTAAGGCGCATCGCGAGACGGGACGAAGGGAAGACGTCCGGCAGGCTCATCCCCGGCATGACCTTGAACGCCTCCTCCAGCAGCCTGAGGAACGTGTCTCGTTCCGCCCTCCGACAACCGATGAGTGATGACGGCGCGCACCGAGGAGTCCGCGACGAACGCCGCGATCATCTTGGACAGGTTCACCGGCCTTGCGGCGGATGCCTCCGACGCGACGGAGCGGAGGAGTAGGCCGAGCTCGTCCTCGCGGATGGGGCGGAAGGAGTGGACGCGGCGGGAGCTGAGGAGCTCGACGGTGCAGATCTTGCGGAGCTGGCGCCACGCGTCGTCGTAGGGCGTGAAGACGAGGCCGTCGGCGCCCTGGAACACGCGGCGCAGCATGGGCCCAACGGGACGGGTCGCGAAGGCCACGTCGTGGGTCTTCATGATCTCCCGCGCGGCGTCCGGCGAGGAGGCGACGACCACGGGGACCTCGCCGAAGCGGAGCAGCATGAGCGGGCCGTAGCGACGCGCTAGGTCGCGCAGGGCGCGGTGCGGGAGCGCGCCCGCGAGGTGGTGCAGGTGCCCGATCACCGGCAGCGCCCAGGGAGCGGGGGCAGCCGCTGGCCGGAGCCGGACCTCCAGCGAGCGACCGCAAGGTAGAGGAGCGGTACCACGAGTAGGAGCAGCAGGTAGAACGACGGGAGCTCGGCTGCCATGCCCACGGGCTTCGAGCTTGATTGGCTTGGTTGGCAGGGGAACAGTGGATGCTTCAAGGGTGGTGTCGTCATTGTGATCTGAAATAGTTGTGTGTGTTGCCTTTACCTGAATTAGCACTCGACGGCGACAACATGAAAAATTGCACGTGTCACAAATATTTTTTAATGGTTTATTCCCATTTTGTTCTCTACATTCAATTACTTTATGTCTACTCAATGTATCCCTAATTCCCTATGTATCTATCTATCTTCTATCCGTTATCTATCTAGTACTACATCTATATCTTTTCTATCTATCTGCCTATCTTTAAGACGTCTTATGATTTGGAACAGAGCTAATATACAATCTCTCTCTCCTTACCTAAAAAATACTTACGGTTCTCCGTTCCGTCACCTTCTTCGTTTACTGAGCTAATGCACTAAAAACTAAAATATGACATAGAGAGAAAGTTTACTGAGCTGCTCGAAAAGCTCGGACTTCGTATACAGAAAGTAGAAAAAAGCAGATGAGTATTATTGCTTCAAAAAAGGTTACAAGACCAGGCTCCTGTCCACCCCCGGTCAGGATACATAAGAAATTACAGAGGGAAAGATGGGTCTCGCCTGCGAGAGGCGGCCATCTGATGTTTATACACTACTGAACAAACAAAAACATGAGCCCATTATCTAAGAAAACTGGCAGGCAGAAGGTCCATCACCATGAGAGGCACAAGTAGATGAGGGGTGATGTCGAGGGAGTCAACAAACAGCCTAGCGTGCCGCACTTGCGTGGGTATCGAATCCCAGGTGCAACTGAGGAGCAAACCCGATCAACGAGTGCCAAGCCTAGCACTGAGCACGAACCTTGACTGGGAGCTCCGCCACGGGAGGTCGAGACGATTAACAGGTTGGGGAGGCCTCATTGCGTTGTCATTGAGCAAAGTTGAGCCGAGACGACACCAAAAGCCTGGAGCTTTCTCGAAACAGTACCGGCCATGGGAGGATCTTGAGCAAGCAGAGCAAGTAAAAGCAGCACAAGGGCAGTGGCCATCGTCTTCGGATCCAAACTTGGCAGGCTAGTAGCAGAAGTCAATCGCTGGCGCGGGAGCTTTCACAGTAGAACAAGAACGGGAGTCAAATGCACCACATGGCAGTACTGCAAGGTCCAAGGCCTCGCCGCCGGATACACCCCAGGAGCAGCAAGCCCATCCCGGCAAACACAGGGAGAATATGGCAGCCCTTAGGACGCCAAAATGCGCCGCGGCCGGATCTCCAGGAGAGCATGTTCCAGACAGCAGCACCGCCTCACAACAGCGGCAGCGTGGCTAAGTGGGATGGATGGGAGTTCACCGAGGGTGAAGTCGCGGGGCACCACCGTACCACAACGCGCAACCCAGTCCATCCACAACCCACCCTGGCTGCGCCGGCCGAAGGAAACAGAGGCTCCACCGCAACGCCTCCGAGGAGGGGAACGACGCCCGATGTCGTGGTGTCGCCGTCGCTGAGCGTTAGCCCGGAGCAGCTCACCTTCTTTTAGCCGGCGGAGGAGCAGGCGCCGAAGCTGCGAAGCTCGTTGCAGGCAGAGCCGGGACATGGAGCAGGCACGAAGCTGCGAAGCGCGTCGTCGGCGCTGAGGCACAGGTGGCGTAGGCACTCATCCATGGAGCCGAGGTCCATGAGCCGTAACGGAGCGGCGCGGCGCGGCACCACCATGCGCTGCAGAGAGCACCGACGGTCGATGGCAGAGCCCGAAGGCACGCCGTCGACCGACGCGGAGCGCCTGGGTCCGTGGCGGAGCACGGCAGCGCGTCGTCGGCGCTGAGGCACCGGGGTCGCCTAGTCAGCATCATGTAATTAGTCTTCATCCCATCTTTCTCCACCTTCCTCTTAATGCCAAAGTTTAGTACTGGGTCAAGCATTACTTACCTACTTAATCAAGAGGGATCAGTAATAATGCAAGCTCTGTCGTCATGGTCGCCAACAGCGAGCTCTGTTCGCGTCTGCCGCGTGGCCGAGCAGCAAGCTCCGCCTCATCTTCCCACGTGGTCGTCAGGCTCCGGCGTGTCGTGCGGCTCCCCATCTGTGTTCGCACGGCGCGAGCTCGGGCTTGTCCGCAGCAATGGCGATCAGGGGGAGCTTCCGCTCATGCGCATGGTAGCCGGCTCCCGTGTTAACGGAATTTGAAGGTCACAATGTTGACGGGATCTTGACGGGAGAATGAGGATATTTTTTGCCCTTGCTGTTCTTGTTCTGCGTTGATTTTTTAGAACTCTGCGTTGTTCACTTAATGGGCTGGTGCCTTATGGGCTTTTCCTGTCAAAGGACCTATGAGTTTGGTTACATGAAGCCTTGGATGTTCGCTAAAACAAAAATGAAGCCTTGCATTTAGAGAAAAGAAAAAAAATCGTATTTAGACGTTTCCAAAAAAAAAAATTGTACGTAGATGGATACTGATATTGTTTGCATATCTAAACAGTTTTGCTATACATACGGTGCACTGTGGGCTACAAATAAATGATAAATTTTTAGCTCTAAAAATGGGGATAAACTTATCCTTGATTTCCACACCCTTCTTTTTGTGTAGACCTACATACTAGATATGTAGATTTACTTGTTTGTTTCTTTGGAGGTCCGAAGGCTGCTTATCAGCGATGGAGTCGCGCCAAGTTTGGGTGAAAAGGTGATATATCTCTTTTCTCTTTGGTGGCTGCTACGGTGGTGCGATGTTGCTATCTTTGGCCAAGGAAGCCAGAGGTCTCCTCTTCGTTCAAATGGAAGGATCTTCAAGGTCAGTGCGGCGTTCATCGATGAATACACCCCAAATGGTTCGTCCCCAGTGGTGGGAATGAGGGTCGTTGCTTCGAGCTCCTATGTCGTTGTCAGTGGAGAAGGGCTGCATCACGTTTATGTGATATTTGTGAGGTCCTTTTTGTAAACCATGAGGGCTATGTTATACTCCCTCCGTTTTTAAATGTAAGATGTTTCACGTGTTTCACTTGTTGTATAGATGCATACTAAAATGAGTGAACATACATATTAAAGCGTGTCTACATACATTTGTATAAATGTGAATGTGAGCAAATGCTAAAACATATTATATTTAAAAACGAAGAGTGTAGTTTCTATTTTCTACGAGGCCCTCTTTGTAAATGTATTCCGCCCCGACATTTTGAGGTCCTTCGGACCCTTTTCCAACTCAGAATAAAATGAGAATAAAAAAAATACAACCTACGTCAATACATTGTAAACATCTCCTTCGCTGGTCCGGTTCTCGCCTCCGCCGTGTTGCATTGAGGTGTGTGGGTGGTGGCTTCGGTCGCTTGGGCGATTTGGTTGCCGACTCATCGGGAACGCGGCCTTGGGGACGGTGTGTTGTGTTTTTGTGTTGTATCGCTTTTCGACCAGTTTCCCTTATAAACTGGCAATTCACTTTTTCTATAGCAATGAAAAGACAAATCTTTTACCTAGTTTTTTTTTTCTTAAAAGTAAACACTCACAACTCCGTTCCATAATGCCAAGTGCTGATTCGGCAAAACAGCGAAAACAGCTGACGTGTCTACAGAATAATGCTGTTACTCGTTCGATGACAAATAGGAAGCCAGCGGAGCGCGCAAAGAAGCCATTTTTTTTCCTGCTTAAAAAACAGAGCAGAGCATTTCCTGCCACCTTCCTCGATTCCATCACTCATTGCGCAGATCGCTCAGCAGCCCCGGCCTCGCCTCGGCATGTCCGCCGCCGTTGGCTCAACGTTCCAGGCCCCGGCCGTCGCGCAGCACCGCCGCCGGCGGGCCGTGGCCCGGTGCTCGGCCTCGGCGGCAGCCACGCCCATCCTGCACGACCTGAGGCTGCGGTGCGCGACGCCGCTCCCGCTGCTGCGGCACGTGGCGGACGCAATGGCCGCCGACATGCGCGCCGGGCTTGCCTCGGACGGCGCCGGCGAGCTCAAGATGATCCCCAGCTACGTCTACTCGCTCCCCACTGGGTAACTCGACCTCCTCGGCTCCTCCTCGCTACTGATTCAGAGAACCTGGTTAGCAGAGTTAACTTGCTCTGCTCTTAGCTTCCCGAAATCGGATTCCCGACATGCAAATTTGGCTAGTGAGATCAGCTGCCTAGAATGAATGAATTTACATGCTGGTTCAGATGGACACTTAAGCCAGTTCATTTAATGGATCAGTGATCGTGATTGTTATGCTGTAGGAACGAGACAGGGCTGTTCTATGCCCTGGATCTTGGAGGCACCAACTTCAGAGTGCTTAGGGTGCAGCTGGGAGGGAAAGATAGGCGTGTCGTCGACAGCGAGTCCGAGCAAGTGTCCATCCCGAAAGAAATCATGCATGGTACAACCGAGGTAACCGACATTGCTTCTTTCTTCTTCTTATTAAAGCTGGTTCGTAGAAAGAACATAAGGTTCTACGCTGTATAGTAAATTGAGACTTGATGCTACAGGAATTGTTCGATTTTATCGCGGCACGCCTATCAAATTTTGTAGCCAACGAGGGTGGTAACTTTCGTCTTCAGAATGGTAGGAAAAGGGAGATTGGATTTACGTTCTCCTTTCCGGTAAAGCAAACTTCCATTGATTCTGGTATTCTGATCAAGTGGACAAAGGGCTTTGCTGTCTCTGGAACTGTAAGATTTCCTTTTTCTCCAAATACATGTTCTCTTGTTTGTATTATATCACTTGTTCACAACACCAAAAATTTCCTGCTCGAACCAATACCGTGTTTTCTAGTCACAAGCTCTCAGTTTGATGGACCAGCATGTTTGTTTACTTTTTCAGTCTAAATCATGCTAACAATGAAGCACTCTGTTGGTGTTCACAGGCTGGGAAGGATGTTGTTGCCTGTCTAAATGCTGCAATGCAGAGACAGGGCCTTGACATGCGTGTATCTGCTCTGGTAAGCAAGCATCAAAACTCGTAATTTTTTAGATAAGGGAACAGCTTTATTGCCTTCCGGCCTATCCATCAGAAGAATGCACATAGCCAAAAAAAACTTCATAATGGGCAAAAGCAAATGGGGTATCCATAGGCGATACTGAATTCTGCTCTTTGTTTCTGCTCGCTTTGTTACATTGTTCAAAATGACATCGTTTCCGCTCAAAAGGTAAATGATGCTGTGTTAAGTAACTGAATGTCATCGTTTCCGCTCAAAAGGTAAATGATGCTGTGTTAAGTAACTGAATCACACTTAACAGGTAAACGATACTGTTGGAACCTTAGCTGGTGCGCATTACTGGGACGAGGACGTGATGGTTGCGGTTATTTTGGGTACTGGCACAAATGCTTGCTACATTGAGAGAACTAATTGTATCCCAAAGCTCCGACACCTAGGTCCTGTAACAGGAAATACGGTATGCTGTATACACCATCATTTTATTTACTCCTTACTGAACAGAAATCGGATGCATGCAATTTCATTGCTGCTTTCTCAAAAAAAAAGTGCAATGGAGCAGAATAAAGTTCTTTGTAGAAAATACAGGTGGTAACACGGGCCTCTGCAAATCGATGCTCGTAGCCATACATTTTAATAATACTAAAATCTAGAGTTACAGAAGGTTCATTGTTCCAAACAGGAGAATAAATGTCATCACACCGAGTTTATTGAAGGTTGTAAATGCAGATTATCAACACTGAGTGGGGAGCTTTTTCAGATGGTCTTCCACTAACTGAATTTGACAGGGACATGGATGCTGAGAGCATAAATCCTGGTGAACAGGTAAGTTACCTTTGTTTTGCTCGCATATCTGTTAATGTGCTTATTCTGATATCATGTTTTGCTCCCAATGCCGGCAGATATTCGAGAAGATGATTTCCGGTATGTACCTTGGAGAAATTGTTCGGAGGGTGCTGGCCAAAATGGCTCAGGAGTCTGATCTGTTCGACCATTCTTTCGCTGATAAACTTGCTGAGCCATTTGTTCTAAGGCAAGTTATTGTTCCAGATTCCAACTCTAAACTATCCTCTTCCTTTCAAAATTTTGTGCCGGTCTAAGCTGACCCACAAACATAACATAATTACAGAACTCCGCATTTGTGCGATATGCAACAAGATAACTCCAACGATCTTGAAGAAGTTGAATTAATTTTACGCAGCATCATCGGCGTAAGTATCTACACTTCTTTCTGTCATACATGCGCATCTAGCCAACCAGTACCTGAACCTGGATTTTTTTGTCATAACCATGGTTGCAGGTCAACCAATCTTCCCTAGCGGCACGAAGGGTTATCGTAGAAGTTTCTGACTGCATCGTCAAGAGAGGCGGGCGGTTGGCCGGTGCCGGCATTGCTGGCATTCTTCAGAAGATGGAGAGCGACTCCAATGGGCTGATTTTAGGGAGAAGGACAGCGGTTGCGATGGACGGTGGACTATACGAGAATTATCCTCAGTACAGGTCGTACATGACCGAGGCTATAATGGAGCTCCTGGGCCCCCGGGTTTCAGAGAACATCATCGTCGAGCACACAAAAGACGGTTCAGGGATTGGCGCGGCGCTTTTGGCCGCCGCAAACTCAAAGTATGCACTTAGTCCTTGACATGACGGTGGCCATTTGGAACTTGCAAGGCCTTGCTTTAGGAGGAGGTGGATGGCACTACAAACTGGAGAAGCAGGCGTGCCAAGTGCAGAGGCTTCGTCCGGATCCGAACCTGAAACTTGAAGAAATCAAATTTCAGAAAGCAGCTTACACTTTAGCCTAACTTGTACCATTTGTTTTTACCACATTTGTAAGGCAGGTGTTTCATCATGATTCTGATTCTGCCGCAGCGCTGGGCATCTCTCCTTGAATTGGTTCAATTCCTAGCCGCCACATGTAGTGTTTCAGCCTCGACAGTGGTCTGTAATCCAAATAATATCGGCAAAATTAACCCCAAACTTTTTTCTCTGTTGTCTGAATCCTGCGGCTGGGCAAATGGAATGGAGTCCGATCCTATCAGCTTTCTGGATCTTTTTCTCTTTCGAAAGAAGAACAAAAAGAAGCTGTACAATGTGCATGCCTGCCACGAAAATTTATTGACAGGTCGCTATGCTCAAATTACCAATGTGCTGGGCTGATTCTAAATGCTAAATGCTGATCCCATCTGAATGGCATTTCCTTCGGTTGGTCTGCAACTCTGTAAGGAAGATCAACGGGGTCTTTCTCCAAGGCAAGTTTCTTCCCCCGAAGGAACCGGCCGACCTTTTTCCATGTTGCTTACTGTTCAATTCTTAGCAACATGGATGAATGCTTGAAGAACCGTATATCAGTAAATGCAACAAACAGACAGTTTGTTTACTGAATAAATAAATGAACACGTCTTGCTACGCCATCTCACTCGGCATCAGTCGCTTTTCTGCCCCGCAGAGATTCCAAGTTAGTTGAGAGGCAAGGTATGAAGGAATGAACGTGGTGCGATGTCACTATGGAAGACTAATGTTAGGAGGTTGGTAAGGTGTAATCCAAATTATATGGGACTGAACTCACCCACGTGATATGGTGTGACAATGAGGCAGCTACACACTTGCCAAGATTGGTCCAGTAAGAAGTGTGGTACCCTGTGATGTCTTCCTCCTAGAACTGCACGCCCTGTTAGTTGTGTTAGTTGGGATCATGGAAAACTTTGCACCCGTCGAGTCAAGCCAGCCATTGAATCGGCTGTTGAACCCAAGCCCATTGGGGAGTCGGTCGTTCCCCACAGCAAGAGGCATGGGTCGTCGTTACTGACGAGAGACCAGCCCATATGTGGACAATATCCATATGAATACACTCTAGAAAATTGAGTATGAAGCCAAGCAAGTCGCTAGGCATATACCCCTTGATATATGGGGAGCTTTACAAGACAAGTCACTACAAAAATTATGTAGGCCTCACACGTTCCACTTCCATCGCGGATTACTATCCATGACGTTTCCAGTGACGAATAAAACCTCATGACCTGCGTCATAGATTCGTCGTGATGGTTTTTCTCAAAGGTCATGAAAATCCATGACTTCTCAATTTTTCGTCACAACCACCTACGTCGGAATCCACCGGACCAGCCATGCCCTCTTTATCGGTGACATTTTTTACGTCATGGAAGGGGACACATGGCGCTTTTGGTTGCCACGATAGTATGTGACCGGTCATATTCTCTGCTACTCTAAAATGTTTTACATATTTAACATTTATAGATAAGCATATATCTAAATGTGTATTAGTGTGAATTCATTCATTTCAATTCAATATATTGTGATCATTTTTTTTTTATGTTTAAAACATCTTATATTTTGATACGAAGGCAGTCCGTTGACTCCATCATGATGGTTGCTGACATGAAGAGCATTAAATAATTATGGACGGCCCATTTACGTTTCAGTTGTTGAACATTCCATTTAAGCCCACAAAGGTTTTGATCCATTTAATTCCATTAATACTCGGATAACAAATGCAGATCTACAATCAAACAAATTCGCAATTACAACCAGACACATATACAATTCACTAGGTATCAAATCAATTTCTACCAAACAATTTTTTTGGATATAGGATAAAGTTTTGGCCATTCGTAATTATTCATTTACGTCAAGTTATGCTATTCGTATACATATTCCTATAGACCGCTATATAAAGTTAACCCTTCGCTCTTCATTATCAACCAACAAATAGATTCATCGTCGTCCCTACCTTTACAATACCACCATACAACCTCAAGCCTGAAGTCCATTGTAATCATAACCTTCATGGTATAGCTCCACTAGTCATACGAAAACCAATGTCATAAACACCACTTGGAGAGATATTTTATGTGGTCATGGAGTATAGGTCATCAGGTGCTGACTTCTGTATGATCATAACCACCCTTGATTCAGGTGACACTGCTGCTATGATGACTGCAATGAGAAGCATTGTTGTGCTCTTTACTAAGGGCAAGGCCTTCCTGGATGCCGAGCAACTACATCGCCTCATCACAAGCCTCTCCTCAGTTTTGTGTCAGTCCCATAGCGACATCACAATCAACCGTGCAGCTCGCGACTCCTTGAAGGCAATAACATCATCCATCACCACAAGCACGACAATGGATCCCTTGGCCCGAAATAGCGCCCTCCATGCCATTAATTGTTGTTGGCTAGATGAGGCCTTTGGGTACATTTTACGTGACCCTGTGGATCTGAGAAATTTGACGCTACCGGCACAACCACTACAGGAAAACAACAAGTTGCCTACGGCCAAATACCGTCGGCATAGGCACAAATGCCGTCGGCATACATATATGCCTACGGCAAATATGTATGCCGACGGCATTTGCCGTCGTCTTCTGCTCCCTCGGCATACAAAGGAAAAGCCGTCGGCATACATTTGCCGTCGGCATACACCACATATGCCGACGGTTTTCATTGGCTGTCGGCAACACTTGGCCGTCGGCAAAAAAAAACGTCTCACGTCCGTCTGACGCCGTCTAAAGCTATGCCGACGGCAAATGCCGTAGGCATACAGCGGCCACGTGGCATGATCTGGTGACTACAAACGGTACATATGCCGACGGCCAAGTAGGGAAAGGCCTACGGTAAAAGCCGTCGGCATACTTGACAACCAGAAACAAAAAAAAAATTAGCCAATTAAAGGCTAATTACAAATACATGATTCATTGTTGGATATCACACTGTATTAACATTGAACAATGGTTAATCCCCTACACAATTTAGTTTCAGCCACCAATTGCAATTGTTTCAGCCACCTGTCAAAAGCAAAAAAAAAAACTGTTCAAGAAACAGCTAAAATTCGTAGCACTAAAGGCTCAACTACTTAAGGTCCTTGTGAAACCTGGAATCAGGAGGTTCAAGATTTATGGCAGACCTTGGAGTGCCATGAGGTCCTTGTGACCGCTCTTGTAAGGACGGAGCGCACATTGGTCCCAATCAATCATGCCGCTTCTTCTCTTCTCCCTGATGAAACGATGTTGCACCAAATTAAATTCAGTTGACTGGATGCAAGGAACATGTTGTGACTAACTCTTGAGTATGCAGAAAAACAACAAATAGCACCATCTGTCTATTAATCCAATGCCATATATTTGTACACAAAAAAATGGAACATTCAAGGTTTATAGCAGAGTGCAAGCATGATGTTATTTAATTTATTTATAGAACACTGCAGGCTGGTACAGACTAATGATGCGACATAGGATCCAAAATCAGTTAATTTAATGTGTATGTAATATATCAGTGTGTGATATATGTATGTAGTAATCTGGAGGATTAGTGGACGCTAGCAGCTAGAATCAACCTAGAAGAAGAATACGTGCAAACTAAATATGAGCAAAGACTGAAAAATAAAGCAAATAGCAGATGTACCATACTAGCACCTATGTTTTACAAGTCACAGGGTCGAGCCATGTTGGCATGAGTACAAACTGAAAGACTAATATAATTAGCAGTCAGTGAGATCCATGCAGCTGGGTACCTAGTCAGATGAATTACCGCACCTAGCTGAGTGACCCATGATCATTCAACTAGATGTCAACGAAAAATCATCAATTCCAGCACTGAAGATCAACTAGTACGAATGACTGGAATATCACAAGAAGCATCAACGCTCGCGTCTTGGCTTTCAACCAGGTCCACGGGAGAGGAATCGGAAGGGGAATACCTTGATGTCGACGGAGCAGAGGAAGAAGGTGCTGGCCGTAGCCCTCCAAGAACTTGTCTCCATTGGATTTTTCAGAGTGGGAAGAAGAAGAGAATCAGATTGAACTGCGGGGGAGAAGAGGATCCCTACCTTTAGGCTCTGGAGACGGGCAGCACGACCCAGGTCGACGGCGCTGCTGCAGGCGCCGCAGGGCCGCGTCCATGACCTCCCTGTCGTCGGGCATAGAACGTCAGCGGCGGAGGAGGCCGGGGAGCAGCGGCAGACCAGGCCGAGATAGCCTCCACCTCCTCAATGGAGACGCGCCCGGCGGACGACGGCATGCGTGGCTCGCGTCGCCGCAGCCGCGTCTTGGTAGCCGCCAGTCGCCTCGCCGGCGTGCAGCGCCCTCCCCCACACGGGCGACGCGGTCCGGCGAGTTCGACGAGGCCGCGCGCATTGATGCACGCGCGCGCCGGCGAAAAATCCGGCCGCGACGCCATGTTAGCGCCGCCGCACTCGTCTGGAGTGGAGTGGATGAATCGAAATGGGGTTAGGGTTTTGGTTTCGCTTGTTTTGTTCTGGCCAGGATCAACTTGAGCCGTCGATTTGCATCGGACGACTCCAAACGCTCAGGCCGCTGGACGAGCCATCAGGCACTGTTTTGGGCTACATTTGGTTATGGACCAATTACTCCGGCCCGTTAGAAAATGAATTATATCCTCTCCCGCGCGTGGGAAAACAAAATAAACAAGCATGCACGTACCATGTACGAGGTGATGCATACTCAGAATTTAGTACTTTAACTGTGATGATTTGCTAGTACTTTAACTGTGAATTTAGTACGAGGTGATGCATACTCAGAATTTAGTTGCCTACATAGGTGTATCCAGCTAAGGAAAACAATGGTGCCAAACTGAGTTTTTTCAAATAAATTAAAGAAATATCATTTTCTTTTTTTAAGTGTCAAAAATGATATTTTTTGTGAAGCAAGTACAAAAAATATGGTGCAAAATGGCACCCATCCAAATATCTCACAAAGTAGACCATATTTGATGGATAATCCAGAAATATTAAGAATTTTCTCGGTTTCTACCTAATTTTGCCTATTTAAACGACTTTATGCCTATTTTTCAAAATTAATTCAAATTTGAACTACAAGTGTGTGATAGTTTGCTCTGAAAATTTGAAAAAAATCATTTTAAGATACACAAGTAGTGATTATATCACAGAACCATCGATAGTTTTGAAAAAAATCGACATCTTTCAATGAATAGACACAACGGTCATTTTGACCATATTTTAAAAAAAATCTAAGAAAGTGAAAATATAGTCAAAAAAAGAAATCCTTTGGCATTGAGTCCATTTATGTGTACTAGTTGCTAGGAAAAATGATAAACTTGAGTTTTTACAAACTTTGCAAAAAATTACTTCACAAAAAGGTCTATCATCTATAAACATGTTTAGGTTTCAACCCAAATAACCAAGTTATGGCCATTCTCGTGCCATAGTTTGTTATAAAGTACTCATATTCGGCACATAGGTGTATCCAGGTAAGGGAAACAATGGTGCAAAACAGAGTTTTCAAATTAATTATAGAAATATCATTTTCTATTTTCTATGGGCAAAAATGACTTTTTTGTGAAGCAAGTGCCAAAAATATGGTGCAAAATTGCACCCATCAATTATTCACACAAAGTAGTCCATATTTTATGGATAATACCAAAGTATTAGGAATTTTCTCGCTTTCTACCTAATTTCGCCTATTTAAATGACTTTATGCCTATTTTTCGAAACTAATTCAAATTTGAACTACAACCATGTGATAGTTTGCTCTGATTTTTCTTCAAAAAACATTTTAAGATACACAAGTAGTGATTATATCACAGAACCATCGATAGTTTTGAAAAAATCGACATCTTTCAATGAATAGACACGACGGTCATTTTGACCATATTTTAAAAAAAATCTAAGAAAGTGAAAATATAGTCAAAAAAAGAAATCCTTTGGCATGGAGTCCATTTATGTGTACTAGTTGTTAGGAAAAATGATAAACTTGAGTTTTTACAAACTTTGCAAAAAATTTACTTCACAAAAAGGTCTATCATCTATAAACATGTTTAGGTTTCAACCCAAATAACCAAGTTATGGCCATTCTCGTGCCATAGTTTGTTATAAAGTACTCATATTCGGCACATAGGTGTATCCAGGTAAGGGAAACAATGGTGCAAAACAGAGTTTTCAAATTAATTATATATCATTTTCTATTTTCTATGGGGCAAAAATGACTTTTTTTGTGAAGCAAGTGCCAAAAATATGGTGCAAAATTGCACCCATCAATTATTCACACAAAGTAGTCCATATTTTATGGATAATACCAAAGTATTAGGAATTTTCTCGCTTTCTACCTAATTTCGCCTATTTAAATGACTTTATGTCTATTTTTCGAAACTAATTCAAATTTGAACTACAACCATGTGATAGTTTGCTCTGATTTTTCTTCAAAAAACATTTTAAGATACACAAGTAGTGATTATATCACAGAACCATCGATAGTTTTGAAAAAATCGACATCTTTCAATGAATAGACACGACGGTCATTTTGACCATATTTTAAAAAAAAATCTAAGAAAGTGAAAATATAGTCAAAAAAAGAAATCCTTTGGCATGGAGTCCATTTATGTGTACTAGTTGTAGGGAAAATGATAAACTTAAGTTTTTACAAACTTTGCAAAAAATTACTTCACAAAAAGGTCTATCATCTATAAACATGTTTAGGTTTCAACCCAAATAACCAAGTTATGGCCATTCTCGTGCCATAGTTTGTTATAAAGTACTCATATTCGGCACATAGGTGTATCCAGGTAAGGGAAACAATGGTGCCAAACAGAATTTTCAAATTAATTATAGAAATATCATTTTCTATTTTCTATGGGCAAAAATGACTTTTTTGTGAAGCAAGTGCCAAAAATATGGTGCAAAATTGCACCCATCAATTATTCACACAAAGTAGTCCATATTTTATGGATAATACCAAAGTATTAGGAATTTTCTCGCTTTCTACCTAATTTCGCCTATTTAAATGACTTTATGCCTATTTTTCGAAACTAATTCAAATTTGAACTACAACCATGTGATAGTTTGCTCTGATTTTTCTTCAAAAATCATTTTAAGATACACAAGTAGTGATTATATCACAGAACCATCGATAGTTTTGAAAAAATCGACATCTTTCAATGAATAGACACGACGGTCATTTTGACCATATTTTAAAAAAAATCTAAGAAAGTGAAAATATAGTCAAAAAAAGA
The DNA here is from genome assembly GCA_947311845.1 of Poa pratensis. Classification (NCBI taxonomy): domain Eukaryota; kingdom Viridiplantae; phylum Streptophyta; class Magnoliopsida; order Poales; family Poaceae; genus Poa; species Poa pratensis. Next base: position 3,488,963 of record CAMZMU010000093.1, on the reverse strand, counting down.
AATCCTTTGGCATGGAGTCCATTTATGTGTACTAGTTGCTAGGGAAAATGATAAACTTGAGTTTTTACAAACTTTGCAAAAAATTATTTCACAAAAAGGTCTATCATCTATAAACATGTTTAGGTTTCAACCCAAATAACCAAGTTATGGCCATTCTCGTGCCATAGTTTGATATAAAGTACTCATATTCGGCACATAGGTGTATCCAGGTAAGGGAAACAATGGTGCCAAACAGAGTTTTCAAATTAATTATAGAAATATCATTTTCTATTTTCTATGGGCCAAAAATGACTTTTTTGTGAAGCAAGTGCCAAAAATATGGTGCAAAATTGCACCCATCAATTATTCACACAAAGTAGTCCATATTTTATGGATAATACCAAAGTATTAGCAATTTTCTCGCTTTCTACCTAATTTCGCCTATTTAAATGACTTTATGCCTATTTTTCGAAACTAATTCAAATTTGAACTACAACCATGTGATAGTTTGCTCTGATTTTTCTTCAAAAATCATTTTATGATACACAAGTAGTGATTATATCACAGAACCATCGATAGTTTTGAAAAAATCGACATCTTTCAATGAATAGACACGACGGTCATTTTGACCATATTTTAAAAAAAATCTAAGAAAGTGAAAATATAGTCAAAAAAAGAAATCCTTTGGCATGGAGTCCATTTATGTGTACTAGTTGCTAGGGAAAATGATAAACTTAAGTTTTTACAAACTTTGCAAAAAATTACTTCACAAAAAGGTCTATCATCTATAAACATGTTTAGGTTTCAACCCAAATAACCAAGTTATGGCCATTCTCGTGCCATAGTTTGTTATAAAGTACTCATATTCGGCACATAGGTGTATCCAGGTAAGGGAAACAATGGTGCCAAACAGAGTTTTCAAATTAATTATAGAAATATCATTTTCTATTTTCTATGGGCAAAAATGACTTTTTTTGTGAAGCAAGTGCCAAAAATATGGTGCAAAATTGCACCCATCAATTATTCACACAAAGTAGTCCATATTTTATGGATAATACCAAAGTATTAGGAATTTTCTCGCTTTCTACCTAATTTCGCCTATTTAAATGACTTTATGCCTATTTTTCGAAACTAATTCAAATTTGAACTACAACCATGTGATAGTTTGCTCTGATTTTTCTTCAAAAATCATTTTAAGATACACAAGTAGTGATTATATCACAGAACCATCGATAGTTTTGAAAAAATCGACATCTTTCAATGAATAGACACGACGGTCATTTTGACCATATTTAAAAAAAAATCTAAGAAAGTGAAAATATAGTCAAAAAAAGAAATCCTTTGGCATGGAGTCCATTTATGTGTACTAGTTGCTAGGGAAAATGATAAATTTGAGTTTTTACAAACTTTGCAAAAAATTACTTCACAAAAAGGTCTATCATCTATAAACATGTTTAGGTTTCAACCCAAATAACCAAGTTATGGCCATTCTCGTGCCATAGTTTGATATAAAGTACTCATATTCGGCACATAGGTGTATCCAGGTAAGGGAAACAATGGTGCCAAACAGAGTTTTCAAATTAATTATAGAAATATCATTTTCTATTTTCTATGGGCCAAAAATGACTTTTTTGTGAAGCAAGTGCCAAAAATATGGTGCAAAATTGCACCCATCAATTATTCACACAAAGTAGTCCATATTTTATGGATAATACCAAAGTATTAGGAATTTTCTCGCTTTCTACCTAATTTCGCCTATTTAAATGACTTTATGCCTATTTTTCGAAACTAATTCAAATTTGAACTACAACCATGTGTTAGTTTGCTCTGATTTTTCTTCAAAAATCATTTTAAGATACACAAGTAGTGATTATATCACAGAACCATCGATAGTTTTGAAAAAATCGACATCTTTCAATGAATAGACACGACGGTCATTTTGACCATATTTTAAAAAAAATCTAAGAAAGTGAAAATATAGTCAAAAAAAGAAATCCTTTGGCATGGAGTCCATTTATGTGTACTAGTTGCTAGGGAAAATGATAAACTTGAGTTTTTACAAACTTTGCAAAAAATTAATTCACAAAAAGGTCTATCATCTATGAAAAAATCTGTGAGTTTGTTGCCGTAGGCATACAAACTCACAAATTATTTATGTGGAAAAAAAGTTGTATGCCGACGGCCTAAATAAGGTGGCCGTCGGCGTATAGGTGGCGCCGTCAGCTTGGTAACGGATGCGGACTTGTATGCCGACTGCCAAACATATGCCTACGGCTTTTTTGAAAAGCCGTAGGCATACAAAATAGTTACCGACGGCCATACATATGCCTACGGCTATTTAAAAAAGCCGTAGGCATACAAAGTATATGCCGACGGCCAAACATATGCCGACGACTTTTATAAAGCCGTAGGCATACAACCATATATGCCGACGGCCCTGACAAAATGCCGTCGGCATTCATTTAGCCGTAGGCAACTATCCGTTTTCCTGTAGTGAACGTGGTGCATTGGAGATCATCCAAACATGTCTTCCGCGTTTCCCTGGACTTGTCGATGATGTGCGATGCATCGTTGGCATCGTCTCGCTGCTATCATCACCGCATACCTCTGTAGTGTGCGGATGCATCGATGCAATGTTGTCATTATCGTTTGTGGTGCCAGGACTTGCATGTGTTGTGGCAAAAGCCTACTGCAATTTGATTGCAAAGACACCTATACCACCTCTCCAGGTCGAGAACATGCTTATAGTTTTTGATGGACTACGACAACTCAGATCCTCCATCATGAATTGCTCGTGTGTGGATGATGTGGCCATGCACGTTCTCCCTGCACTAGCAGTCCATGATGTTGCCGTGCAACAGAAGGTTCTAAACTTTGCAATGGACCTCCTCACCCCCTGGAACATACAGAATGTAGTCCAACTCCTGCAAAGCGAAATGTACACGGCTTTAACTACCATTGAGTATCGTGCTATGCTGGAAGCGGCGATCCACACATGCCGCAGCAAATACCTTGATGTATGAAGGTAGTATGTCTTGAAGAAACTATGAATCTAGTCCGTCGAATAATTTACAATAATTTGTATGGTGTAATAAGTACACAAATTTTTTGTGTACACATTGTATTTATAAAGAATTTGTTTTTTTTCGAAGGGTAACATGAAGACTAAAAAATAATGCTTGGCTGGAAATATTTATACAAATGCAAAATTATTACATTGCATTTATTGGCACCCATTCGAATTTATAGAGCCACTTCAACTTTCAACACTTTCCAAAAGTTTTGTTTCGCATACCAAAAAGAGAGGATATTGAATAAAATTATTTATTATAAGAAACATGAGTGTAATTCCCTTATTTTGGCCTCATTTATTTCTTGAAATTCTTACTAATATTTTTAGGTATTAAATAACCCAAAGTTTAACTTCTAGGGAATTTGTTCAACGCCTAAACAAAACTTTTAAAAGTAAAATGATTTGAAAAATTGCTGGGCAATATTTTCTTAATACCATTATGCCAAGAATTTGATTTGTTGAAGATTTATGCAGTTACCTGGAAATGATTTGGTAATTATGGCCATAATTAGTTTTCTATGATTATCATGAATAGAAAAATAAGTAGAATCTCAATAAAATAAAAATTGGGCGACATCTTTACCATTCTCTCTCCTGCCAGTCCTCCTCACGGGAGGCAATTCCTATTTGCCGCGTAATGCGGGAATGTTTTGCTCCCGCGCACCCTCTCCATGGGCCGGCCCAGTAAGTTGGTCCCTGCTGGTTTTGGTAATGTCCGTACGGTTTTCCGAGTTTTACCCGGTTTTCATTGTTTTTCTTTCCTTATATATTCCCTTTATTTTTCTTTTTTCTTAGTTTTTTTCATATTCAGGTTTGTTTCTTTTTCTCTTGTTCGAATAAGATATATGTGAGTTTTTTGTTCAAATAACACAAATATTTATATTTTAGAAATCATTAAAATAACATAGATATTCATATTTGAAAAATCAGAAATATTTTTTTGTTCAAATAATATAAATTTTGAGATTGAAAAATCGTTCAAATAACGTGAAAAATAATGTGCCGCATTCCGAGCGTAGCGTTTTCATTACGGAAACGCTGCTGGCGGGAGCGAATCGCTCCCGCGTAAGTCGGCGAATAGGAGCTCTCCTCACAAGCCTAGAGCAACATTTCTCTGACTAGCTTCTTACCACCGCATGGGCCAATTCCACATTTTTCCTTTTCGTTTTTTCCTTTCTAGTCATTGCCCTTACTGGCATGTCCTCGTTAGAGCTGCCGGAAGGCTCCCATCTGAGCCCTCACACCTTTCGTCCTCATGTCGACAAAGGAGCAGGCGAGCAGCCGGTGACAATTCTCATCCTCCAGTCCTCCACTTGTCGTTTCACAAGGACTTATCACATAATTAATAATTTAATACCCATTCATCCACAAACTCAACAATTCACATACCTAACGACCAAAGGATCCATGATAGCTGCAAATCACATACTTACTCTTTTTTTTTGAGAACACAGTACAACACAGACGCTCACAAATACGCACGTACACTCACCCCTATGAACGCACACACGCACACCCTACCCCTACGAGCACCTCTGAAGGACTGAGCCGGCAGATCTTGAGGTTGACGAAGTCACCACAGGCGCCTCGCTGTTGACGGGCACGTCACGTACCACTGAAAGTATAGCGCCGGATAAACCTGGAAAAAATCCAGGTAAATGCAAACGCCCATGCCAAGTCTAGGACTTGAACCTGGGTGGGCTGGTTCCACCACAGGGAACCCAACCATCAGAGCCAAGCTCCGTTTGCAACACATACTTACTCATAAGCTCATAAACATATACTCATGTAGATACCCACGTCGAATAGCCTATTGCATCCACACATACACTATGATAGAAACTGTAGTACAACATATACCACAATGTCTACAAGGAGCTTATTTATATTTTACTGCGTGAAGGTATAAGCGTTCAATTTAATATATGAGCAACGTTGATATATGAGCATTCTATGTCATTTGGACGTTATTGTTTTGGAGGATACATGTGGGATTGCTCTTAGTTGCAGATCATACTTTTTGCGTACCGTCAACCCAAATTTTTCTGACATGTCAAAGGAAGCCATGCTAGCGCCTTCAGGAAGCATCCAATCGAAGTAATACAAAATATTTGCCAATGCGATCTCGAGGACTGAAGAGCTGAACTGAATCCCGGGACATTGTCGTCGCCCAGCCCCAAAGGGAGCGAATTCAAAGGATGTCCCACCATAATTCATGTTACTATTCTCGAACCTCTCTGGCAGGAAATCATCAGGAGTTTTCCAGTATTGTGGATCCCTTGAGACTGCGAAAATATTAATGTATACATTGGTTCCTTTGAGCATATCATAACCCATAATTTTGCAGTCTTCTCTAGTCACCCGTGGAATTAGTGGACCAGGCGGATGCAACCGAAGAACCTCCTTAATTACCATCCTCATGTAGTTGAGTTCAGCAAGGTCGCTATTTGTAATGACAGCTCGACCTTTCCCTAAGACCCCTCTGATTTCAAGTTGAGCCTTGGCCATAGCTTTAGGATGACATATAAGTTCGGACATAGCCCACTCTAAAACGGTTCCTGTTGCCTCTGTTGCACCTGCAAATATGTCCTGAAAACGAAGATTGTGGTATCGACTATTAATTTATTATGTGTGTAGTATGCAATATAGAAATAGTTAAAATCAAATATATTGTTCAACAACAGAGAAGTTGATGAAATAAGGTTTATGCATTGCTTCATTCCTAACAAACATTATGGCTAAAACCTCAAATCAGTAGTTCAGTACTATATATAAGGCAAAGAAAATATACTCACAAACAAGACGGCGCCTATAATCTCGGTGGATAGCGGGAACGGCAGAGAGTCTTCCTTCTGTAGCCTGAGCAGCACGTCCAGCAGGTCCTCATCCTCAGTGCAACAGGCCCCATTGCCTGTAGCTCGTGCATCCTTGCGCTCCTGGATGACGTCGGCAATCATGGGCTGGATGCGGCCGTAGCACCTCTTGACACGGCGCTCGCCAGTGCTCAGCCACCGTGCGAGCCGAGAAGACGGGAAGAGGTCGACGAGGCAGAAGCCGTCGAGCAGCGTAAACGCCTGGTGTAACTCATGGAGGTACTTGCCTTGCTGTCGGAACTTGCCGCCGAACACCGCCCGCGTCGCGATGTGGTTGCTGAGCGCCACCACCTTCTGGCTGATGTTGACGGTAGCGCCAGCCGAGGCCGTGATGGCGGCGACGAAACCCCCCACCTCCTCGGCCCTGATGCACTCCATCCGCCTCACCTGCTCATGGTTTTAAATTTCAGCGAGTTTTCAACGAAATTCATTGAATTTCAATAATTTCGGTAGACAACGTAATAATTATCTTTCGTTCAAATATTTCAACACATTTAGTACTACACATGAATTTAAAAATATTTTAATTTTTTACTATTTAAACCGAATTTCAGTAGTGGCTGATTTTTTTTCCAAAACTAAAATTTAAAACCATAACCTGCTTGGGGCTGAGGAGCTCCACGATGCACACCTTACGCATCTCACGCCAGTGGTCGCCATAGGGAGCGTAAGCGATGCCTTTGCCGCCGCACCCGACGATGTCGTGGGTCCTGCTGTGTGGCCGGTCCGCAAAGACGGGATCGTTAGTCTTCATCACCAGCGCCGCCGCCTCTGCGCTGGAGACAAACACGGCAGGGACCTCGCCTAGCTTGAGGAACATCAATGGCCCGTACCGGCGACCAAGCTCGGTGATGGTGCGGTGTGGGAGGACGCTGACGACGTGGTGGAGGCTGCCGATTATCGGGAGGGTCCATGGCCCAGGCGGCAGCTGCCTATGCTTGGCGTCGCTCTTGCCACCGGAGAGCTTGAGAAACCAGAGTGACATCAGCGTGGATAGAGCTATGAAACACAAGCTTAGCCACGCCTCCATGGCAAGCGTCTTGTTGGCAGCTGATCAAATGTCTTCCAGGCTAAGTTAGCGATACATGTGACAAGGAATATATATGCGCAGCAGTGTGAAGCCAATCAGTTACTTTCGGAAACATCCAAACAAATCCGGCTGCTACCAGTGAGACTTATCAATCGGTATATCTATCTGGATCTGTGGACCGAGAAACTACAGTAATTGACCGACGACTAGGTGACGTTTTCGTCTTCGTCTGTATCTAATAATTCAACCCGGCTGCTAACGATCAGAAACATCCACCCATGCATCCGCGCAATGAGGAGCTCATCTTGAACTGCAGTGCGTGTCGCGCCAATGAAATACAGTACAGGGTTAGACGTGAATCCTCCAGCAGGTAACCGCGAGAAACATGGACCTGTTGAGCTCTAGACCGAATTAGACGTGATTCCAATTTTCTGCCAAAATATCAATCGGTGCATACGGTTATTCAAAAAATATTTTGCTCTCTCTTCATTGTCATCATCAGTGTCGATGAAAAAAAGCTTTGCAAATTACATAATCACATAACAACGGATGATAGCTTATTTTACTGCATAAAGCTAATTGTACTTGCAGATAATCTTACCATATATATCAGAGCGGATTAGTACAACTAGCACAATACCCGTGTGTTGCAACGGGTGAACAGAAGTACAAAAATTAAAATAAACAACAAATGGCCTTTGGTCAAATTTTTCTATCAAGAAGCTTCCATTTTCCTAATAATAAGTTGCACATGGCAGTGAGGTCTTTTGTATCTCCCTTTCTCTCGGGTGAGACCGATGTTGAAATGAGCTTTTCACTATCTCGATTTATCTGATTTGCAAAGAGATATGAAGGTGGGACACAACTATTTTGGATGCGGACGTGCTAAAAGTTGATTATGTGATTCGTATGGCTCCATGATTTCTAGATAAATCTTAACCCATGTCCTAGTGTCCATGTGTATGCCTCTTCCTGTCCGTACCATCTACCATTTGTCGCCACTTATCCACCCCCACCATCGGATTTCCTCACATGTATATGTTTTGTTTCCTTGACTCGCACGCCTCCACTTGACTCGTTGCTCCAATTCATGAGGGTTTCTTCATGAAATTAGCAGTGTCGCCGTTATGTTTTATACCGGCATGCCCCTCATGGACCCTAGCCAGAGAGAGGGCGTCGTGCATCGATGGACCCCAAAGCCCCACAACCGCAGTATGGCTCTATATTTATTATTTCATGGCAATCATCTCAATCTTACTCTATACAAAAGTCTCTGATGTGCTTGGACTTGGATGAAGGTATTTGTCTATTTGTTATTCTTGAGCATAGTATTTGGGATGTTCTTTTTTCGATGGATTATCGGCAAAATCACAAATATTTAATTTCTCATCATTATTATTTGGGTACCAGATTTTGATTTACCAATGTCTTTCTTATTCGATTATATAGAAAATTTAATTGGTATCCATGCACGTACGTGTTCTTTTTTTACATGTACACGTTTTTTTTGCAAGATACATGTACACGTTTTTAGCTGTAAATAATCTGATTGTATTGTGCACGGTACAGTAGAAGCCTGCCTGATGGGCTAAAACACAAAAACGGCGCACCTGATGGGCTATGATATTATGGGCCACAAATCGTGCGTGGGTGGCTTCGTTTTTGGGCTCTGCTTTTTTTAGCTAGACAGTTATTTGGGTCTGGTATTTTTACCGATCAGGATTATGCGTGCGTAGCTCTGTTCCGGGTTTTTTACCGATCGGGACGTACGCGTACGTACGACGTACCACGTCGCTTGTTGACTTGGCAGTGGCATACTCGGTAATTAACCTAGTAACACAAGGGTAAAATCGGAAAGTGAAAAACGGACCATCACCTGAAGACATATTATATAGTAGAGATTGTTTGCACAATATTGATCACACACCATGGCATCGGCTCAACTTAAAAATAAAAGATATGCTACTTTTGTAAGGATAAAAAAAAATTAGATGGATATGTCTGCACGTAAGAAAGCACATTCAAATGGTAGATCATTGAAAGTTCATACTTCCTCTGTTCACTAATATAAAACATTTTAATTAGCTTGCCAAAACGTGTTATATTAGTAAACGGAGGAAATAGAGAACTTGGACTGGACGCGCGAAGAGAGAAGGGGAACTTTTTTTTTCCCGGGGGAGAGAGAAGGGGACCTTTAGTTTAACCAAACGTATTCCAATTCATGGACTAAAATTTACCTCGACTACCCTTCCACCTCCACCTTTACTAGGGTAGCCATTCTGTTTTGTCATAAGTCTATAGGCTGTAAAAGTCCCCAATGGGGTTTGTAACAATTCACTCTCTGTTGAGTGGGTTTAAGGGGGAGGTGCTAAAACTCCAATACCAATTTATCGACTAGTATCAGTGGGAAGAGTGATTAGTGAAGACCATCTCGGCCCAAACCTTCTACCTAGAATCCCCAATGGCTTCGTAACGTAGGAGTAAGTCACGCTCCAACGAGGTGGCTCAACCTATTCAAGAAACATCGTACTCCTCTCCAGCGAATGACAAAAGAAATACTGATACTAAGCTGCCTTATCTCCTTCAGTCTATGATGATTACCAATAAAACAACAAAAAATGCATGGTTGGATTATAACTAGCAAAATAAAGTATACTTATCTGGTCGATCGAACAAACCTATCTCACATGTGCAAAGCTGCAAAAGGGATAATTCGTACAAGTCCACATCCATTATACAATTTTGAGCTTCTAGCATACGTGACAATTTTGTTGCTTAACCCCAATATCTGGCTACAAGTTATGGCGGATTCAAGGACCACTAAACTCGCCAATTATTGCTGAAACAAAGGGGGGTGGGCTGAAGGTACACATCTATATGGGCTTGAGGAAGAGTCCCTCAATAGTTTTCTGAAGATGCCTGCTGTCCGTGTAAACATCCTTCCTGTTATCGTAGATCAGTGACGCGCTAAGAGCTAAGCCGATAATACGCTGCAGGGCAGGCAGCAGGGCAAGATTTCCAAACCGCGCTTGGTTCAGAGTCCTCCATTCGTCTTCTATCAGTGCATTGATCCTTGCAATGGCCACGTCGCTCGTGACACTATACTCGTCCATGTAACACTCCACGGAGGTTGCCACGTCATGGTTGCACTTTCCACGCTGTATATAAGGACGTAAGTATACATACTACAGCGATAAAATGTCATAAATGCAAGCATGCTTAGTAAAAGGGCCTACGCCAGATTTCATTCTAAATCGTACATGGGCTTAACCCACATTCTAAAGTGTAAGGTGTGTGCTCACTTCCTAAAATTTGAGTTTGACCGACGACTATACTACATTAATAAAGGTTAGAGATGCAAATGTAACATCATTAGAAACACTTTTCGATGTGAAAACAAAGTATCGCTTTTCTTGTTAACTTGATTGGTGCTGAAACAAAAAAAATAGGATAGATTTCATTAACATGGGAATAACATGCATGGATAAACTGACATTGAAAAGACTTTGTACCTCAAATGCAGCAATGTCATTCATAAAACGTACAATCTTTCCGGCTGCTACGACGACATCAGGGACACCGGCTGTCCACTCGAGTGCTTGCTTCATTATCGCATCATCCATGCCAGCCATCATACTCACACATACAGTTGGTGCACCTACGGTATGGCTTGTCAAATTCACGTGGTTTATAAAGTTTGGCTTGTGGTTCTTGTGAGACCATTCCGCTTCTTGGAGATAACCAGCCACATTATTTTGAATCTGCATGCACAAGAGAAAAACTAAATTGATGTGGCTGGCCATGTGAAAAGAAAATCAGTCGCTGCACATAGCCCACTGTACATGAGAGCTTCTAGATAATTTTTGCTATTTAAAGAAAATTGACAATAAGTTGTTACCGCTTTCTTGAGATAGCCAATATCATAGTTGATATCTCTGGGCATTTCACCATCAATATTCTTGAAAGACCTCAACAACTCGATATAGAACTTCTTCAAATATTCAGGCAGAATAGAAATGGCACTCTCATCCCATCTACGTGATCAGTTTGTTTCCATAGTTAGCATGTTAATTATATCTAAAAACTAAAATGAGCTGCACCCAACTTATGTGTTGATCAATCCATCAATAAAATAATGTAAAGTGAGACCAAACCTTTGTACAGCTTCATGTAGCTGCCGACATTCCTCTATGGTAGCATGTGTATCATAAGTGTCATCTAAAATGGTAATTAGCAGCATCATCTTGGCGATGATAATGCGGGGGAGCTCAAAACATCCCTCATAGTATATCACATAGGCCCAAGTGTAGCTCTCCACCACACGGTTCCGAATATAGCTTAGTTCGATATGTCCATATATATTTTTCCACCACCTGTAATTTCAAATAGTCATTTGGACTAGTAACTTGATACATAGTCTATTAAAATATCTTACAGATGCATATTAACTGATTCACCATATTTTAAACATTAAAATTAAGAGCACACTACTTCCTTTCGCTAGTACTCCCTCAGTTCCTAAATATAAAATGTTTTAGATATTTCACATGTGGACTAAAATGAGTGAACATACACATTAAAACGTATCTACATACATGTGAATCTGAAAAAAAAAACTAAAACATATTATAGTTAGGAATGGAGTGATTACATTTTAAGTGGTGGACAGCAGTATTGACATCCGATTTATAGAAACGGGAGTGCATGTGAAAGCATGTACACAACAATTATTTGTTTACTAGAAGAATACCCCGCGCGTTGCAGCGGGAATATCTTTAAAAATTATTATGCAAATGAAATGGGTATAAGACGCATAAAAATTCAATTGGCAAGATTCAGTTGATCACAATAGTAGAGACACTAAGTTTAATTCATGTGAAATTGTTAAATATTTGAGAACTAAATATTAGTGACATGGACAATTATAAGATGATCGACATGGATATGTTGCATGGAAGAATTACTATTAATAATTATTGTTAGTGGAGATGACATGGACAATTGATTGGCTAAAATAGTATGTGATGTGGATAGCTTGCATGTTGAGATAGAAAAATAATTAATACACTTAGTGGAGTTTTGCTTTATAAGAGGTATAGATTTCACGGTAGTATTGACATCACATTTATAGAAATGGGAGTGCATGTGAAAGCACGTACAAAACAATTATGTATTTACTTATTTATTATTTCATATTTATTATTGTATCAGTGAGTATAAATTAAAGATAACAAGAAACATACTCTGTAATAGATTTCAGCTCCTTCAAATGGACATGTTGCAAAAGGTTGAAATCTAGTTTTGCGAGCTCCAATAGAATTGGGTTATGCCCTTCTTCTTCTTTGTACTCTGAGATATAATGCAACGTTTCCACCCTCTTACATGCCCTTGGCAATGGTCTGTGGAGGGCTCGTTTGACTTGCTGAGCTAGTGGAGACTTGAGACTACCACTCGCTAATTCAAGATGATGTCTTGCAAAAGTTATGGCTTCTTCAAGTGCTGGTTCACCATGAATAAGAAGATGAGCTGCGTTGTATAAACTTAGTAGTGCACTTGGTTGACTAGTTAAATCCTTGTTGAAGGTTCTGTCTTCACACTTGAACTTGTTGAAAACATCTGCAAGATCCATAGGTTAATGTATTTAGTAATCTAGTGACCATGTTGTCAATTGTCTTGATTTCAACGGTGGCATCTCCCTCCTCTTAGTCTATGAAATTATTGAAGGAAATACTCCCTCTCTCACAAATAAATCTCGTTTTGGACATTGACTGGTTCTGGCATATGCCTTTATTGATCGTTACTTTAAAATAAGATACATAGTTGTATATGTGTATAGGTTCTGTTCATGCTCTTATGAAAGTATTTTTATGTACCAATGAAACAAAAAATATATAAGATGTTAAAGTAAAATAAGTTGATTTTTTGGTGCTAACCACAAAAACATATAAACTGGGAGGGCTAAAATTATTATATATATAAGATTTTTTATGAGATGTAAATTGGTAGTGAGATGTAAATGTACCCGGAGATACCCAATGTCCATGCTCTCTAAGCAGGCGAAACCGAAGAGCCTCTTCATAGAGGCTGGCTGAGCTCGTGAGTTCGTTCTCAAGGATATCGCTCAATGCGTCGTGGATCTGCTCTTCAAAGAGGTGATCTATTCCGAGGTGTTCGAGGGCGTCAAGCAAGAAGATCCTGGCGGTGGTGCTATTGCAGGTGTTAAACATGATGTGGACGTCCTGCTTCAGCTTGTCGGCTCTCTTCACCATCCATTCCTCGGACCTCTGCCATGCATGCATGAATGATCGATGAATCGATCGATTGATGAATCTATTAACGGACGACGGGCTAGGTTCTTCATTTGTATACCTGCAGTGGCTTCGGCTCGTACTCGATGAAGAAATCGCCCCATGGGGAGGGCTCAAAGCCGAGCTGCTCCTTCTCGGGAGTGGCAGCAATGACGGAAGGCGCCATGCAAAGAAAATGTATCGTGCTTGCTGCTGGCTGGTTAGAGGGTGATTTGCGAGCTGAGAGAGATCAATACATGCATGGTCCTTAAATAGTATTACTAGCTACTCCCGGCCAACAAGAGGTGATTTGCGATCTGAGGGTGATTTGCGTACTGGACATTAAGGTCTTTTGTGGTTGTCGGAGAAGAAAAGCTTTGGATTCCAAAACGGTACCGTCACGTACGTTAATTATCAACCACCGATCGAGAAATTCCAAGACATTGCGAGCCGGCAGCGTGAGCTCATCCATTCTTTTCTTATCAGTTCAACCCCACCTTCTAAACCACAAACAGATCTAAGCGCATATGTAGGTTGTCTTCATCCTACTCTCTTAATTTCAGATCTAAGCCCATCCACACAAGTCGCTAGCTCTATCTACCTGAACCGCAACATCGCTCCGTTGAAAGGATTGGCAGGTTGTGGAAGACGAGGACGGTGTTTTGCCACGCCGCGTGAACGATGAACTGTATTTCAGCAGCATGCTTTTCACATGCGGTCGTTTATGTATTATTCATTGCGTGTTTCCACCATTTATTTTTGTGTGTCGCAGACTTGCAGCTATATTTTGGTATGCTTCTCCCCTCCGCAGCTTCGCCCGTTAGCTGGCGTGATTTGTCTTTTGTAAAATCATTTCCAGAAAAACAACTTTCTAATTGATTTGTAAAGTCCGTTTATTAATGAAATAATATAATTTATTGAACCCATGAAGAATTTCTAAAATGCCCCATGAACATTTTTAATCAGGTGAAAAAAATTGAACCCCGCGTCAACAGTGTTTTAACCCCGTGAAAATCTTCTTTGAACTATGAATAACATTTGAAAATATGTGAACATTTTTTTAGACGGCGAAGTATCCGGTGCAAACTCTAAACCAGTGAAAACCTGCAAACTTTCTCCGTACGTCATCCGATCAAGAGCAGACGGCACGGATCAAACGTGGGAGAGGAACCGGCCAATTAAACGTAGTTTTGCAAATACCCCCCGGGAAAGCGTTCGGGGAATCCAGTGCATAGCATGTTCAGTGCAAGAAAACATTGTCAGTTTGTAGATGAACAGAGGTTGGAGAATTCAGTGCATAGCAAGTTCACAAACTGATTCAGTACATGTGTCTGTGTTCTCTCCGGTCGTGATACCTCGCCAGAATAGAGGAATAGATGGAAGGGAATACAGTGAATAACACGTTTCATTTCAAGAAAACACTCTAAGCTTGCAGAGGAATAGAGTTTGATAATTCAGTGTATAGCAAGTTCACAAACTGATTCAGTACATGTGTCGTGTTCTTTGTTCCCTCACATGTCCAATAGATTCAGACCATATTGATTTCGTAAAGAAAGCTTCAACGTTTGTACAGAATTGCACCACATCAGAATAATCACATCATCCATTAATTCCATAAACAAACCTTCAACGTTTGTGTAGAATTGTGTCAGTTACAAGGCTACAAAATACAGTTTACAGGGAGACAAAGTACAGGACGACAGTCCTCTGTCAGACGATAGCAGTAACTACGGCCGCCGAGTTTTGTGAGAAGAAGCGCCAATCCGGCCGCCGAGCATCCATCCGAGGTGTCGAAGACTCTGCCAGGTCGCCGTCACCTGAGGGCATCGCCGTGGACGCCAGGACAGGTTGCCGCTTTGTGGTGCAAGCCGCAAGCGCCTCGAACGCGGGGGCAAGGGTGAGAGGTCAGCGGCGGTTCGCGTGGGGGTGGGTGCACCACCGTCGTCTCAGTCGACGTCGTTAGCCAAGACGGAGGACCCACGGCCGGCGGCGATCGAGCGCAAAACATCCATCGTGAGATTGGAGACGAAGGTCATAGAGTTTCCCGGGGGGTTACCACAAAATAACGTTTAAGTGGCTGGTTCCTCTCCCACGTTTGATCTGTGCCGTCTGCTCTTGATCGGAGGGCGTACGGAGAAAGTTTGCAGGTTTTCACTGATTTAGAGTTTGCACTGGATACTTCGCCTAGCTTTTTAGACATGGACATCTTTTATAAAAAGTAAAAAAAGAATACAGAAAAGTAGAACAAGAAATAGAAAAAGTGAAAGAAGAAAAGTAAAAAGACTTAGATAAAAGAAAAGGAAAAAATCCATAATAATTGAACTAGATCAGTACTGCGACACTTATTCTGTATCGGAGGGAACGTCTAATGAGTCTGCCGTTGGCGGCGCGGGCATGCAGGCTTGGACTTCGCCTTCTGCGCGGTCTACAGATAGCAGTCTCAAAGCAATGCATAAATCAATGGTTAAACCATAATATCTAAGCCCAAACGAAACAGACCGGCTTGGCCCACATTATTCTCTGCAGGCCAAACTGAACCAAACTTTCCGACCATCTGAGCCCATTTGTGACCAATCAAGCAGCAACCAACCTAAAACACAAACGAATATAAGTACAGACCAAACCCTTCCCAGGCCTAATTTCAATATAGAAATTTGTTTTATCTTGCTTTAGTTGTTACAAAAAAAAAGTTATGATCTTGCTCCGATGAAATAATTCCTCTATGGTTTGTGTTGTCCATGGCGATGGAGGCCGAGCGATAAGAGGATGATGTGTACCAGTGTCTCCTCAGTCCTCACGTAGCCTCTTTGCCTAAACCGGTCAATCAACCTCCGGCCGCCTGCACTTCTTAGCCTACTTCAGTCGTGGAAGTGGGCAGCTATGACTCGAAATGGCCATAGAAGTTCGTCAATGTGTTCTTAACGCATTGTCCACTGGAAACAGATAGATCAGTCATAAACACTCTTATCGTTTCTCTGTGAGTTTATAATGTAACTTCTCTACCAAGTGGATGATGTAACGGTGATTTAAGTTCCACTGAACAAGCTAGCAAAAAAATCCGACGAGCCCTGCAGCTACCCAGTTTAGTCTGACTATTAGAAACTACTAGTACTGGTTGGTTAGTTGGTAGATATACACTGTCTTCCATAAGTTCAATGCAGCAGCTAGGTTCGTTATCGGTTGCCAGTTGATACTGATCCACATGATCTCATACATTTCGGTGCCCTTCAAACACGTAAGCACTCGATCTCACACATTGCAATCTAAGGTTATTTCATCTCTTTATGTAGCAATCTTTATTAATGTCCTGAAAAGCTTGCATACATGCGGAGGCTCTAGTCTGCAGCTGGCCAGCCATTTTGAGTATGATGCTATGGTCCATATATAGGCCAACTTGGCCGACACATTGGTTTAATTGGGTTGTAATCAACTCGGCAGTGGCGACGAGTGATATCGATGCATAGGAGTCCTAATCGACCAATTCAGTGGCCAAAATGGCAATGGTAAGTACATATTGGTTAATGTGAAGTTATGTCTCCATCTCAATCCTTGAACAATTTGAACTGTTTGGCCAAAACTCTCCACGGATGAGGGTTTTTTTTTCTCTCGATCGGTAATTTTTACCGGGTCACGCTATAGTGAAAATTTTGGTATTTTACTAACAAAGTAATTTCAAACAAATTCGAAATTTAAATATTTCAACACAGCATATATCAATCTTACCCCTGCTTCGGCAAAAAGCAGTGATTGGCATTAAGGTTCGTTATTGGTTGGCAGTTCCACCGATCCAGCTGAATTCATACATTTTTATGCCCTTCAAACAAGTACACGCACTTGATCTCACATGTTGCGAACATAAAGTTCCTTTCTCTTTTATGTATGTACCAATCTGTATTTATAGCCTGTCAAGGCTCCATACATAGTCTCTAGTAGGTTGCCATGATGATGTGGTCCATATATATAGGCCAATTTGGCCAACACATTGGCTTGATTAATTGAGTTCCGATCAACTCGGTGGTAGCTATGAGAGATATTCCATTCACAGTAGTCATAATCAACCAATTAAGTAGTCAAAAGGGCAATTACTAAGGATCATGTTGTATAATTTGAAGTTATTTCCATCCATGAAAGAAATTTATCTGCTCGGCAAAACTTTATACGAATAAGATAATTCATAGTTTTTTTTTCTAATTTTCACGATCAAAATTGTTTAATTTACCAAATAGGCCGCCTTATACTTCCTCTATCCTGGCATAATCGTCGTCTTTCTCCTCTTGCCGATTCAACATTTATGCCGCCACCACCCTCCATTCCATATGCGCAACTTGTTCAGGGTTATTACTTTAGTCCATGACATTGTAAAATAATATTTTTGCTGAAACCTATCAATTGTGCTCACTTTTTAGTCCGAATTGCTAAAATGGAACATTGTAGCTCCCGAATGGTTTCGGCGGGACAAAATTTTGCACACAAAAATTGAAGGAAAAAAAGAGATGTTTGGTTGATGCGAGGTGGTCCTTCAATAGTAGACTAAATGCTGTGAATATGGAGGAGACCTTCTCATGGTCATCAAGAGATGAGGTCATTGCTTTTGGAGAGATGTTGGGGGCAGTTGTGACAAGTGTCCGGTCCAGTGAGTGAATTTAGGCTCAGCCAAATGCCGATAACAACCAATTGGAGAGCACAATGGGTCATTGCTTTTTAAATAAGGACGCCGGTCCACATAATATATTGGTTCCCAAGACCAGCCACACGCGTACACTGTTGCAGAGAAGCGGTTCAAAGTGCCCAAAGAATCGATTTTTGTAGAATTGTGAATTGTCTTTCATGAGTTGGTGTTTCTCTAGTATTTGCACATGTGACTTGTCTTTGAGATAACTAGCATGGTGGCCCTCGCAAATGCGAGGGCATCATCTATAGTTGGTTGAAAGTGTTTAATAAATAAAAATATGGTTTAGTTGATATCACGTTGTTTCTCATTATGTGACAATAAATAAATTGTTCTACAACTATTTCAAATATTTTGTTGAGCAAAATATCACATATGTTAGCAACATCTTTCGCAATCTGAAACTGTTAGCAAATGATAATTATGCCCTATTTTCAAACACCCATGTAATTGATATTCGACTTGTAAACTGAACTATAGTTTTTACATGATGTTAGATAAGTAAACTTAATAAGATAGAAAAATTGTAGAATCAAGTTATATAGTTATATCCCCTTTAATAGGTAGGTCACATTAAATGGTGACAATTATCTTGTTCTCATGTTTCTCCCTCTCGTATACTCACCCCATGTTACATTGTGCAACGTTCTAGAAACATGAGCATGTTTTATACAATGTTGGGGATATCGCTTACCGGGAACTTATCGGTCGAGCCAAGATAAGGGCTAAATCGGCCGGTTTGACGGCATAGCATCCGATTTATCGGCATATCTTCCGATTTATCGAACGATTTATCTTATCGGTCAGACACTGAGAAGGAATAAATTAGCCGATTTATCGGAATATCAGAAGATATCTTGAAGAGTGGTTTTATATGATAATTTTTTTCTTCTAGTCATATTTGGTAACAACTGAATACATCAATAGTCAAAGTTAGAGAAGTACGATTCTAAGTTTTTCGGACTCTTAATTTATCCTTATCACCATTCAATGGTTTTACTCACCCGGTCACATGTATTTTCTCTCGTATTTGAAATGACTACGTGACTTTGATAGCATCGTTCAAGACTCTTAATAATTTGTCAATTTTTATAAAGTGTGGTTGGAATATGACATATGTTCTTAGGTCGATCTTGCTATATTAGAGAAAGACACATACAACAGGTCCAATATATATATATGTCTATCATACAAACCAACCAATATCCACCAAAACAATTCATAAGAAACTTTTGGTCATCGGACTAAAAAATTATTGAAACACCGTGTAACCACTAAATATGAAACATATAAAGCGGGCAGCTGCATGACTTGCGTTGTGTCTATCATTAAGACAAAATATTTGATAGTATGAGGGATGTTCTCGTCAATAGTGTGCCAACTAATGTTCTTTCAGTAGAGAGACATTCTCATCCTCGCGATAACTTGCGTTGACTCAGCCATGTGTGTAACATTAAGGCGGTTATTTCCTTAGTGTGAGGGACTAATGTTGTGATTTCGTTAATATTAAAATTCCACAACTCTCAACTTTGAAATTCCACGGGAATTTTGTGCGAGTGTTGGTCTGATGTCACTCGGATTTTTTTGGTACACTTGGCTAGTGTCGGGGACATCATTAATGTTGTGCTAATATATAGGAATTTCACGATCCAGTCATAGAACAATGTACGTAGTGCGAATAATGTCATGACTTCATTAATTTTAAAATCCCACGACTCTGTCGGCGTTCTATGCGTGTGTCAACCTGATGGCAGTCAAATAAATTTGTCATTATGTGTACTTAGTTGTAGGAATAACAATCTTCCTACATCGCCCCGTGTTTTCCGTTTAGTCAAAATCAAAATTTACAGATTTTGACCAGATGCATAGAAAAATATCAATATCTAGAATATAAAATCCAGCCTAACAACCCATACATTGCAACGCTCCTGACATTGACAAGTTCCATAGTGTTTTTTTTGTAGACTTGTTTATAATGTATTTAGTATTGCATGAATGAATAATGTCTCCTTTCATTTCTGCATGGCCATCTCCAACCGGACGAGTCCAGCTATGCTATAGTGCCCAACAGAATTCTCTAAACTATATAGGAAAAAACTACGATTAATTCTGGAATAGGTTAAACCACGTAGCGAATTATGGTCGATGGGCGGCATAAATAGGCTCGAGGCCAGTAGTCCAAGTGTACAACCCATACGTACGGTAACAAAGCAGCTCCACACCTGCGACATGGCCTCGGTGGTAGCTCCGGCCTGGTTCATCGCCCTGGCCGTTCTCGGCGCGGTGTACTTAACCGGCGCCTGCCTCCCCGTCCTCTCCCACCTCGCGCTCTTCCTGCGCCGTCCCATCGACCTCCGCCGCCGGTACGGCACGTGGGCGGTGATCACGGGCCCGACCAAGGGGCTCGGGAAAGCCACGGCCATGGAGCTCGCGCGCCGGGGCCTCAGCCTTGTCCTCCTCGACCTGGACGCCGCCAACCTCCGCTCCGTCTCCGACGCCATCCGCGAGGCCCACCCGGACATCCAGACCAAGACCGTGGTGTTCGACCTGTCCCTCGTGGGCACGGCCGCCGGCGACGAGGCGACGCGGGAGCTTAAGAGGGCCGTGGAGGGGCTGGACGTGGGCGTGCTGGTGAACAACGCTGCGGTGAACAGGCCTGGGGCGCTGTACGTGCACGAGGCCGACGTGGAGCGGCTGGCGAGGATGATCCGGGTGAACGTCATGGGGCTCACGGAGGTGACCGCCGCCGTGCTGCCCGGGATGCTGGAGCGCGGGCGGGGCGCCGTCGTGAACGTCGGGTCCGGGTCTACCGTCGCCGTCCCGTCCTTCCCGCTCTACACCGTCTACAGCTCCACGAAGCGGTGGGTTTTGCATGCATGCATACACTGAAATTTACATAGACAAATGATTTCTTCGATCAAACTGGACAGCTCGCTAATTAAACTGCTAGACAGCCCTTACTTCCACGCGCCACCGCTGGTTGCTTCTCTGCAGCCTGCAGGTAGTCGGCCGGGTCTGCACAACAGTGCAAAAAAATCGTTAAATAGGCTCTATCAAATTCATGCATGCTGTGGAATACTTTAGCGGGAGCTTAACGGTAACTGATCACAATACAAAAAAAGGAATATGTCTAGTGCCGGTTCGTATCCGAGCAATATATATGGAACCTGGGATTTAGATTTGGCCCACAAATTTACAGTTTTGGGCGAGTTCCGTCATTTTTGTTCGGGGCGGGTAGAAATATTTATTGGATGAACCCTACTGAAATTTTGGGGGTTTTGTTGATATTTTCAACAAAAATTAGTTGAATTTTGTTCCAAGTTATATATTTTCCTCCCATAATTCAGTTTTCTATTCTTGTGTTTCAAGTTTCAACAGAAGATTTGACCAAAATACTAGGAAATCGGCAAATTCCGTGCATTTGGTTTAGGACCGGTAAAAAACAAAAACCGACTCCAAATACTTGCATGGAAAACACAAAACATAGTCGAAAAAACACAAAACATAATACAAAATGAACTTTTAATTGTTCTTATGGACTTAATTTTTGGATAATCTTGATTACTGTTGGATTTGAATGTTGCTTTGCCAAAAAATATCAAAAACGTTGTATATCAAGTTTTTGGTTGTTAACCGGTAGGCCATGTGGCATCAAAAACATAAATATTAGTTTTCCTCCATTCCACATGGCAACAGTGAAGGAGGAGTTATGACGATGAAGGCGGTGCATGCAACTAACAAATTTGACCGCACTAACTCGATGTCATATGCATGCTGCATGCACATACTCCACTTGTTTTCTACTGTACATTTCAGCTGGCACAATATTATGTTCAATCATAGACGGAGCACGCCATGACGTCATGCGCATGCAGGTACGTGGCTCACCTGTCCCGGTGCCTGGACGTGGAGTACAAGAGCAAAGGCATCGACGTGCAGTGCCAGATCCCGTTCTACGTGCACACCGGCATGCTCTCGCCGGCGGTGAAGGCGACCCTGACCTTCCCGGCGTTCGTGGCGACCGCCGAGGCGTATGCGCGCGACGCGGCGCGGTGGATCGGCCACGGCGGCGCGATCTGCGTGCCGGACGCGTCGCAGCAGCTGCAGTGGTTCCTCACGGGGCTCGTGCCGGACGCCGTGCACGACTGGTACCGGCTCCGGCAGCACCTCAAGCACAGGGCCATCCTCCGGCCGAAGCTGGCGTGATGAGTATTCGTGCTTGGCCCGTGAACCTGTCGATATCATAATCATATGTACTTTGAGTAATGAAGATTGTAGAAGCTTAAAATTTCACAACATGGTTGTGTCTATACATATCTTGTTGGACAGCACATATAAAATTGTCAATCGATCCATGTTACATTGCAAGCTACCACTTACGGATGGACTATATTTCTGGAATTCAAGGTAAATTACGGCGAAGATCAAGCCAATCTCACGAGATCCAGCCTAACTGCTCACTTCTTAATCAAGTTCACAAGACACACAAAACACTCTCCTAAAATACTTCGTTCGTGGGAAATCATTAGAAAAAGGGTTCCCTTTTCAAAGGGAACCTCACGCTCACTCTCGTCACGACAAGTGTCGTATTCTCCTCGCTCGGTCCCATGTGGTTGTTTGCATGCGTTCCAAGTGTCAGTCACCTGGTGAGGATAAGAGAGAAAGGGATACGGAAGGTGGGAGGTTAGTTTTCTCTTTTATTTTTCAAAACCGAAATTTCAAAACGGAATATCTTTAGAACCGTTAATCTGAATTACGAACTGTTTTCACTTTTGAGCTCCTCGCGTCGAGATTTTTAAAACTAGATCACATGTTGATAGGTTTCGACAAACTTTTTTTTTGTACATCTGAATCTGTATAGGCTGTACATCCAGTAATAGTGTGGGCGTACATCCGACAGTAGTGTGGGCGTACATGCCGTAACAGCAACGTGGGGAGGATGAGAGAGAAAGTGATACGGGTTTGGAGGCTAGTTTTCCTTTTTATTTTTCAAAACCAAAATTTAAAAACGAAATATCTTGAGAACCGCTAATCCGAATTACGAACCGTTTTCATTTTTGAGCTCCTCGCGCCGAGATCTTCATGTTAATTTGTACATCTTGTTTTGTATAATTTGTACATCGTTCTTTGTACAACCAATAGCTGATAGTTTGTACAACTTGATATTCATGTATGTACAACCACCGAGGTTGAATTGTACACTTTGTACACATACGCAGGAGGCACCATGTACAACAGCGCACGCAAAAAGCAAAAAACAAACAAACTGTACAGCAGCGACCTGCGACCCAACGCGTACATACACGGAAGCTATACACGGGAGCTGATCGTACAGCAGCAAGTCACACAGTCGATTCATGCATGCATGTACGTGCTCTTCGCGTGCATGTACAAGCGAGCGATCGTATACGGGCGTACGCGGAGGCTTTCGCTCGCCCCGGCCGGACGTACGCGTACAAGGCGTTCGGGTGCCTCATGTTTTGGGTTGCCGTGTCGAGATTTGCTTCCATCGCAGTACGCCACGCGGCGTGCTGTGCGCTCGCTCGGAAAGGCGGAAGTGCCTTTCCGTAGCGATTGCATCTACAAAAAACAAATACTTCGTTCCTGGCCTGCAAACCATCCTGGAGCCCACCTATCTCTTTTGGGCCTATTCTCATGCTCTGGTCCTGCTGGCGCATAAGAAGTCGCTGTGTCAATATGTGATGGACGTTGGTCGCTGACATACATGGGATTTATTTTATTTTTTTGAAAAGGAGGTTACCCCAGCCTATGCATAACATGAGATTTTTTTTTAATAAGCACCGAAGACAGAGATACACATGTACCATGATTGAGAACTGGATTATTCATCAGGTTTCTTATTTGCTTCAACATATGACATAACATTTATCCATCAAGTTACAATCACGAAACACTGAAATTTGCACAAGTAGATTACACGTTTGCTCTCTCATACACCATAGTCTCCAGTTTGTGGTCGAAATATCTTTCATTTGCAGCTCATTTTCCTTTTATGTGCTCTCCAGCCTGCAGACTTCAGACAGACAAGAACACTACAGGCTCGCACCGCACACAAGTTGGTGAGGCTGCAGTCGAGGCTCTGTGGATAATGTGGTGAATTTGAAATCTAGGAAAAATTGTGGATAGGAATAAAGGCACAGTGTCGACCAATAATTCATTCATCCATAGCTTCACATTATATTATGTCCAAATAGCTGAGATTGGTGGTCAGTTCACAACACGGGGTTACATCAACATCAGTGCTCTCATTACAGGGGTAAGAAGACAAATTAAGGAATTTGTACTGATCAATTCAATTGTACCAGTAGAAATTCCTCTCTGTTCACCTCTCAAGACTAAGATTAACTTAAGCACATGGATCTACAGGGTGAAGTGAAGCATGCATCTGAGGGCTACGAGTTGTACAGGGTCTTGAGCCTCTTTGCTGCCTGGATGAACTCCAGGATCACCTGCAACTCATCCAATTGCTGACGCATTTCATTTGGAGGAGGGCACAGGCAAAAATAAATATTAGTTTTTTATTAATTTTCCAGTGGAGACAATGCATAATTAATTTCCAATGAATTTTACCTGAAACTGGAAATGCTGCTGGACTCCATGCAAGAGCTGTTCTTCAGATGGGCTGGGGTTCATGCTTACCTGCAAGTTAGTAATATATGTCAGGAATGAATCAAAGGTAGTACTTTTGGCATGGATTGTCTGTTTGATGGTCAAAAAAGTTCCAGCCAGCTTACAAGATTGAAAAGATTCCAGTATCTCCATAGCGTGGGTGTTCCAAGCTTTGTGAGATTTACTCTCTGCAAGCCAAAAAAAAAGGAAAAATAATCCTTGAGTCAGCATAATGTCATGATACACAGACTGAGATTAGGATGCCACGATACAAGAGACTGAATAGATGAACAATGAAAATGCATTTTGTATCGATAATTAGACATTGTCTAGCAAAACCAGGAGAAGCTATTGACAATGACGACAATGACAGATCCTACCTAACATGCCATGTGATCCCAGGGGGTCACACAGGCTTTGATACTATAATGTGACCCAAACTGATTCCTCAAATGTAAATTACTTCTCATGCTTAGTTGCTGTGAGATAGTGACAGTGATTACCGCTCGCAGCTTCGAACTCGAGTGGATGCTGCCTCGGCTGTTGGACATTGCACAGGTAGACGATGGTCTTGTGCGCCGAACCCTTGGCTTTCTTGGTTTTTGGTATTCTATGCTCGCTGCTCGAGTAACAGAAGAAAATGCTTAGTCAGTTGTGCTAACAACAGATTAAACAATTTGGCAGCATTGCAAATGATGGCATGGTCTTACAATAGTTCATGTCTTTCTCTCCCATTTCGAAGCTACTGCAGAATGAATTGTTGCCACCGATTTCGTCGTCGTCTTCGTTGCCAGTTGGAGCCTCCAAGACACTCAAAGCATTCCTCTGCAGCTTCACCTCTACACCATTCTTCAGAACCTGGTTTTACAAAAATATCTCAGGAATCAGAACAAGCTACCATGTGTGGATGCTGTTTTACACTATCTTTCCATATATGTTCAACTTTTATGCACTAAAAATGCTTGCGTGACAACTTTCTGAGAAGAGATGTCAAGAGATATTATTCCAATTTTCAAGATACAGAAGCAACCACTAGGCAAAGTTTCAGTGAGAAGCCTAAATAATTGGCGGGAGAGGCTCACCAGCCAGTGCCAGCCTCCAAGACCAACAGCCTTCTTGACAACACCCTGTAGGCCGACCAACACGGACTTTGTCCGGTTGTTACCGGTGACGATGACCTTGGTGTGTCGGGGGAGCACCGTGAGCTCCTCGTCGCCACTCTCGTACCGGGGCAGAGACAGCATCCGCGACGAGCACAAGTCAGTCCCCATCATCATGCTGCTTCGCTGGCCTGGTCTCTCCCTGGTGAAAGGTGTGCCGCCAGACTCATCAATACACAACCAACTGGACACAAGGAATAGGGTGTGATTAACTCTCAACAACGAAAATAATAAATGGCACCATCAACCCAGTGCCAGAGGAATGTCCCCAAAATTAGGAATGACATTCAAGATTTATAGCAGAGTGCAGGAATCAAGCATGTGAAGTGCAGGAGTAGCTTTTTTGCAAGTTGAGGCTTTTCAGTGTGTGCATAGCGAAGCTACACTAGCATAGTGATGGTGTTGCGTGTACATAGTGAAGCTACAGTAGCATGTTGCAATGCATCCCCCCAAATTGCAATTCGGAATTTAATTCCTACTAGAAATGCATCGACGATCTAAGTTATGGAGCTAGAATTTGGTGCAAAGTACCGAGATAAATTAGGTAGTGGATCAAATAAAGTTAAAGTAACTAAATAAATATCTCCAGATGAAGATTTTACTGCAGGGATTTCTACAGAGATGGAAATTTGCAATCTGGAAGAAAGAAAGCTAGAATTCTGGGAAAGAGTGAAATCCTGTTGAACTTCAGTGGACCGAAGATCACAACTGGCACAGGATGAAGCATCCTAGAAGGATGCAATTTAAGGTACGCTAGCTACCATGCAGATTCCAATCGTGATTTTGAAATGGGGAGCAGGAGATGCAAAATTCCAATGCACAAGACACACAATTTCCAATCCTCCGGCGAATATATATAGAGTGATATACAGATACGATCCAGGATTTAATTCCCTCAAAAAAAAAACTCCGCTTCGATGGCGTCGAGGCTTTTCAGTAAATTCGCATTTAAAGCGAGTGATGGCGTTGTGTGAAGCTACAGTACCATGTCGCAATGCATGAAGCATCCCAAAAAAAAACTGGTACTACTATCAGGGCTTGTTTGATTTGTAGGGTAGGAAAGACATAGGAATAGGAAAAGTATAGGATTGCTATGTCATGCACAATCCAATCCTATAGGATTTGGTTTGTATCAAACTTTGTTTGATTTCACCAAATGAATTGTAAAAAGAGGTTAGAGTGGATGTTATAATTCCTATAGGAAGTAGTGCAAAGATTCCTATGGAAAAAATTGCTATAGGAACTAATCCTATGAATCAAACCACTAGCAAAGGAAAAATTCCTATGAGATAAATTTCTACAAGAATCCTATGAAGTTCCTTTGAATCAAACAAGCCCTCAGTGAGTTTTGCAATTGCCAGTGGTGGATCAAATAACAAAGTTGGACTAGTTAACTAATCAATTTCCAGATCACGATCTCACTGCAAAGAATTGAAAATTGGGGTTTCTACAGAGATAGAATTGCGGAAATCTTGTTGATTTCTTGTGGAGGGGTGAAATCTTGCTGAACTTTAGTGGACCGAAGATAGACGGATGAAAGTTAAAATAAAGCGTCCGGGCAGAATGCGACTTTAAAACGGGGGAGCGGGAGATGCAAAATTCCCACAATGTACAAGACACGCGATTTCCAATCTCCCGGAGTGTAAATTTCCGGCGATTATATAGAGAGTAAAAGACAGATTCGATCTAGGATTTAATTAATGCTAGGGCTTATGACGGGACAGTAGCAGTAGCAGCAGCAGCAGATCAAAGGGAATCCAGATGGAAATTGAGCATTGGTAAACCCCCGAATCGAGCTCAATTGAGCATTGCGGAAACTCCTACACGCAATTGGCAATCCAAGAAACCCCAGCGGCGGCAATATCGGGCGAATTCGCGATCAGGAAAAACGCTCCATTGAAATCAAAAGGTAAAAACAGAATGCGGATCAAGAAAATGAGCAGCTGGCTGGATCACCTGCTCTGCTGCTCGTGGATGGATCCAAACTGGCCGGCGATGGCCGACCGGACGGCGCTCCCAATTGCGGGTTCCGATTGCGCGGACGTATCGATCGATCGATCTGCTGTGAATGCAGAGGAGCGAGAGGGGGAGTGTCCGGAGTGAGTGAAGTGAATGCCTTTCCAACTGCACTGGTGATGACTGAAGCCGGCCGGCTTTAACGCCCAGCTCGCGTCACCGGCTCAACTCGGCTGTCGACGTGATCGGTCTGCGCTAGACGTACCCGAGGACGGGGACAACGTACGTGGCCAGGGGCGGAGCCAGGATTTGGTCTTGAGGGGGCGAAGATTTTTTTTTCACATGTAACAAGTATGTCGAAAGAAAGCTATGTTCTGTTAACTGGAAGTGGCTATAGGTCAACAAACTTATTGAACTATTTTGTAGTACTGAAAAATAATTTATTCTCAATATATTAAAATATATGCTTCCACATCAATTTATTCTCAATATAAACTACTTTGTAGTACCTAAAAACGTAATCTCCCCACTCCATATCAAGAAAAAAAAAAGATTCAACTCCAATTGATCCATTGCTTTATGCAATTCCACAATAGGAGCAAGACATCACGTGATTATAATGGGTAGTAGTATGTAATGAATTATGAATCCAAAAAACATTAACTGGTACCTCAACTAACTATAGTATATAGAGTGCACCTGATCGAAGTATGAGGCTTAGGCAGATGGTTACACGGGTGGGGACGCGCAGCAGCCGCGCCATCACCGAGATCGCCGTTTGATTAAGGCTCAGGCAGATGGATACACCGGTGGGCTCAGGCAGGTGGCTCTGGTTATGCCCTAGCTTGGACGGACGGCGGCAATAATCTAAGAGGAACAAGGAGGCAATAACCACGATGGGCTGTTATAGGTCTATTGGGGCTTTTTCTCACTTAACACGGGTGTTGCGCCTCTATTTCATTGCGTAATGGCCGGGCACTAATCGCAATTAGCTGTGGTATGCCATACTAGTACCCAGTACTACGTACGAATTTTGTTGAGGGGGGCCGAAGGTTAGGGGGGGTCTGACCCCTGCTAGCACCCCCCTGGATCCGCCCCTGTACGTGGCAGAGATTGCGAGGTGGGGCCCGCCCCTGGAAGGCTGGAACCCTGCCTGCGAAGGAACGTTCCTGCCAGCCCTCGGGTGCTCCGCTTTTCGTGTCCCGTAGTAGCGCCACGCAAGATATAATCCATGCTCGCGGTATTTGATTTTGCGAGCCCAAATAGCTCCGACTTTGGTAGTCGGCCTTTGTTTCGACCTGTCCGACTCGTCTTCGTGGTGGTTTTCCCCTGCTGTGATTCTGTGAAGTCGGAGCTGCTATTACGATCTATTGGACAGTGATGACGACCTGCGCTGAGCAGTCCGGTCGTAAAGATCGTCATTGGCGTCACATAATCGGAGCTGCTGGTCTTCTACGCGATCAGTGAGCTTCACGAGTCCGTTGCGGCGAGTTTTGTCCAATGATCGTTCGTGTGTGAAGTCTGAGTCGCTAGCTCGAAGTCGGGTTGACGACGATTCTCTCTTTGGTGGTGTGTATCCAGTTTGTCTTGGAAGGCAGCGGCTATGTGCTCTCGCCTTGTGGCTGGGAAGGTGGTTTGTGGCGGTGTGTTCTGTTTTCCGCTAATAGCTGGGCAATTCTCTTCATCTTAATTAATGAGAGGAGTTGCTTCCGTATCAAAAAACAAGCATTATCTCCTAGACGCATCCAAATTCTAACCGTTTCTCACATCCGCACATGAGGAAATATCTCGTGCCATCAACTCTTACATGTTACCATACCCCCGTTTCAAATAAATCAATTTTAATTGTCTAAAAAGTTCTACAAAAATTGTGAATGTTCACAAGGAATATGTCTACAATATCCAAAAAATTCAGATCCAACTTCGGAAGTCCCCTACAGACGAATGGAAATGGTTATCGGGGCATCTGCTAAAGATTTTTTAGGCTCGTATTAAGGATATTTGATCCTTGCAGAAGCCCACAACCCGCACGGCATTCGCTAGTTCATGTCGGTTCATAGGATTTAAAATACATAGAAATATAATTATCGTACAAATATAATATCATTACACTCGGAAAGTACATGCATCCAAATGAAGAAACTAGTAGAAGATGTTGCTTGGTTGCACCTATTGGGATGAAGTACATGTCAGTTGTGTTGGACAATAGTAACTTTTCCAGGAGGTCTCGCATATTTCTAAAAATGATATACGATTCTAGTGTAGCAAATTAATCCATTATAATTCTGGATAGTTCATTTCTTCGAACTAAATAGACTATAGAAGAATTTCTATGGACTGAAATCTTATAGAATTCCGCAAAAATCTTTTGAACCAAGGAGGCCCTTAATCGACACAATCTTCCTTTCCTGCATTCGTTGACGGCGCACTGTGAGTAGACTCGGAGCTGGCTCCGGACGGATCCCGAAAACACCCTTGCATTGGAGCCGACCAAAATAACGTCGGCGGTCGTTCGGGGTCAGGAGATGCCCGTCGTGACAAAGAAGAATATAGTGAAAATGAGGGTTGGACAACCACCCCCGATTTCGTCCTGACGTAACCGCCGAGGGCTAGCTTTTCGATGAGTTCAAATCTAGCATGCTTGATCGGACGGAGAAGAATCCAGAAAGACCAAAACATTATCGTCGCATGCACCAAGCTTAGATACTGGACCATGAATGAAGCTTCAAGGCTCCGATGACTCCGAAGAGTGCCGTCCGAACGAGGACATGTTGGACAGACATTATTCAGTGCCGCGGATGATGCCATCGCTTCGATGACGCCGAATTCACACTAAACTGGGGCCCATCCAAAGATAGGGGTGACCGATGCGAGGCACTCATGCGTACAACCATCTTTTTGAACCTTGGTAAAAAAATCCTCTAAACCATGGTAAGAAATAACTTTGAGCGGTCAATCATGATAGTAAAAATTTGTTTGATTCCAACTATTTAGGGGCCTCTTTTATTCGTTGGATAGTAAAAAAAGTAGAAATAGAAGGAAAAAACACATAATTGTGGCGTCATGTGCCAACTCCAATTTTACAAGCACCAAAAATCTGTGTGATTCCATTCAAAAGAATTTTAAAAAAAGGTTGAAGATTTCTACAACTTATTTCTCAGAAAAGAACTTGTAAAGTTAAATCATCCCCCTCCGTTCAAAAATAAGTGTATTAACAACACTTATTTTTGAACGGAGTACTATAAATCAGACAACCAAGATTTTTCTATCGGATCTAACAACTGAGAATGCATTGCCGCGACAGTTTGAGGGGCACATAGGGTCAGAGCAACGCCTGCTCGTCCCCTCCTCCATCTACAGTAACAGAGGGGCGAAACTTTTGAGCTTTCCTTCAGATCCACCTCGCTCGCCGGGAGATCGTGGGATTCCTTCGTCTCCGTCGGCCGCTCCGGCGGCGGGAGGCGGGGGATCCCCGATCTACGGCTTGTATATAGTGTAGGGTCTTGTAGGTTCTCCTCTGGCGGCGTTGTGGGGGCGGCGGCGCGGTCGGGCTGGAGGTTGTTGGGGGCGGCGTTCTTCCCCTCTGCTGCGGTGGTTCTCCGGAGCTTCGCGGCGGGACGCGCGTCCTTTTGGTGTATCCCCTCGCCGGATCCAGGTAGGTGGTGGATCCGTTCGTTGACCTCAAGGTGGAAGATGTTGAAGAACCTCGCGATGGCGTCGATCGGCCAAGATGCAGGCTCTCTGGAGTCTGGTGCGTTCGTCGACTTCCCGGCTGTCGAGGGGCCGCTCCGTCCAAAGGCGTCAAAGGGAGCGGTGGCAGCGGCGCGCCGGCGACCCGTCTTCGTCGTTGACCTCGTCGGGATCCAGAAGGACCCGTTTGTAATTTCTGCTTTTCATCTGGATCTTTCTGTAATGTTCGGGGTTTAATATCATCTTCTACTTTCCGCAAAAAAAAAAAAACGGTGGGTAAGCATTGGGAGCATATCTAGATACAAAACTGTATTCTTCTTGGTGAGTTTTGAAACACACGCGAAGAGAAGCAGCAGATGGTGACACGCACGAACGAGATTTACGGATGTTGTTAAATATAATCGACAATCGGGGAGTGGGACCCACGTCACATGCGCGCACGGAGCCAAAGTTCACGCGCTAATTAATTTTTTTAAAAAGTAGTACGCGGCGGGCCCGTACCCTGCGGCACGCGTCCCGTTCCAGCTGTCGGCAACGCGCGACGCACCCATGCCTTCTCACCCTGCTTCGATGACGGGTGGGTCCAGCGTAGTGGCGGTACCCCCTGTCAGCGAGGGAGTTGCAAACCCATCAGGTACGTGAAGTTTTGGCGCGGGTTTATTGATCGGGGCTCAAGTCCGTGGGGGCACAGCACAAGTCCGAAAGCCACATTGCGGCTCTTCTCTCTCACGTGACTCGCTCTCGCTGCCCGGTGGGTCCCACGGAGCACGAGTAGCTGCGGCGCGAGCGCGAGCGCGCTGTGGGATTTCCTCTGTTTTGCTTCCCGGGGTCGGCGTTCAAGCGTTTTGTTCCAGTTTTTTTTTCTCCACTCGTTCTAATGACAATAAAAATACGTATGACTTCAAGGAAAATTCCAGTAAGTCAAAATAGGTAAATTGTGGTTGGGATCACACAGTATGCTGATCGTTCTAAAATTATAAATAGCAAGGCCTCCCGAAATTAATTTCTAGGGTTTAATAAATCCTTAATTTGTTTCGAAAAGTCCAAATATGCATCTCCGAACCAAATAAGGTAAAACAAAATATTTCCAACACATGTTAAACTTGACTGGTTAAGTATTTTAGTTGTACCACGGTCTCAAAATGCAAAAATAAAAATTCAACTTGGATTTGTATAAGATTCCCCAACCAAAATTCTTATTGTTTTGAACAAGGCTGAGACAAATTTAAGCAATTCCCCATAAGTTTTTATTCCTTCCGAAATTTCAACAGAGACAAGGCAAACCAATCATCATATTTAGCTGATTTAACTTTCCAAAATTGAGGGGAAAAACTTACGATGTTAGGCTGCACCTCAGCAAGCAGAAGCAGCCCAAGGTGAAACAAGAAGCAAGCTGCCAACGGTTCAAGGAGGTCGACGAAGAGCATCTGGTGGCCAAAAGCATTAGAAATATGATGAGTTTTTTTTGTTTGCTAATCACAACATCCACATCTTCAATTGTGAATGACATACGTCATTTTGGGTCTCCTTTGGGTTTGAAAATATGCTGGAACATGCTTTACCATTTCTTGAACGCATGTAAACACTATGATGCCAATGTATGGAACCTTGTAACTGCACTTCCATTCCTGACTATGCTATGTTCCATTTCTAAATTGTGGATAGGAACAAAGGCACAGTGTTGACCAGCAATTCATCCATCCATAGCTTCACATTATATTATCTCCAAATAGCTGAGACTGGTGGTCAGTTCACAACAAGGGGTTACATTAACATCATTGCTCTCATTACAGGGGTAAGAAGAAGACTAAATAAGGAATTTGTACTGATCAATTCAATTGTACCAGTAGAAATTCCGCTCTGTTCAACTCTCAAGACTAAGATTAACTTAAGCACATGCATCTAAGCTCTTGAGATCACTCTATCTACCAACAACAGACACCACTGGTAAAGTGAGGCATGCATACGAGGGCTACGAGTTGTACACGGTCTTGAGCCTCTTTGCTGCCTGTATGAACCCCAGGATCACCTGCAACTCATCCAATTGCTGATGCATTTCATTTGGAGGAGGGCGCAGGAAAACATAAAGATTAGCTTCGTTCTATTGTTGTCCAGTGGAAACAATGCATAATTTCTGATGGATTTTACCTGAGACTGGAAATGCTGCTGGACCCCATGGTAGAGCTGTTCTTCTGATGGGCTGGGGTTCATGCTTACCTGCAAGTTTTCCAGCAACCAGTAATGTATGTGAGGAATGAATCAAAAGGTAGTGCTTTCGGCATGAACTGTTTGTTTGCTGGTCTAAAAAGGTCCAGCCAGCTTACAAGATTGAAGAGCTTCCAGTATCTCCGTAGTGTGGGTGTCCCGAGCTTTGTCAGATTTACTCTCTGCAAGCAAAAAAAAGGAAGAATAACCTTGGGTCAGCACAATGTCATGATACACAGACTGAGATTAGGATGCCAGGATACAAGAGACAGAATAGATGAACAATGAAATTGCGTTTCACGTAACAACAATTAGGCACGCGTCTAGAAAAACCAGGAAAAGCTATCAACAATGAAGACAATGAAAGATCCTAAATAACCATGGCCCATGCCATGTGATCCCAGGGGTCACACTCACTTTAATACTATAGCATGACACAATCTGATCTCTCAAACGTAAATAACTCGTCATGTTTAGTGGCTGTGAGATAGTGACAGTGATTACCGCTCGCAGCTTCGAACCCGAGTAGATGTTGCCTTGGCTGCTGGACGATGTACAGGAAGACCATGGTCTTGTGTGCCGAACCCTTGGCTTTTTTGGTTTCTGGTACTCTATGCTTGCTGCTCATGAAACACAAGAAAATGAGCAGTCAGTTGTGCTAACAAGAATGAAAGGCATTTGACTGCATTGGAAATCATTGCATGGTCTTACAATAGTTCATGTCTTTCTCTCCCATGTCGAAGCTGCTGCAGAAGGAGTTGTTGCCGTCGATCTCGTCGTCGTCCTCGTTACCAGTTGGAGCTTCCAACACACTCAGCGCATTCCTCTGCAACTTCACCTCGACACCATTCTTAAGGATCTGCATTTGCAATAATATGTAAGGTATTGGAACAAGCTAACCTCCAGTGGATGCTGTTTTACAGTATGTTCTCATATATCCTCAACTTTTATGCTAATGATACCAGTCTCAAACTAAAAATGCATGCCTAGCTACTATCCAAGAAGAAAAGTCCAGAGATATTATTCCAATTTTCAAGATAGAGAAGCAGACACCAGGCAAAGTTTCAGTGGGAAGCTTAAATAATTTGGGAGAAAGACTTACCAGCCAGTGCCAGCCTCCAAGACCAACAGCCTTCTTAACAACACCCTGTAGGCCGACCAACACGGACTTTGTCCGGTTGTTACCGGTGACGATGACCTTGGTGTGCGGGGGAAGCACCGTGAGCTCCTCGTCACCGCTCTCGTACCGGGGCAGAGACAGCATCCGCGAAGAGCACATGCCAGTCCCCATCATCATGCTGCTTCACTGGCCTGATTTCTGTGTGGCACCAAAAATCTAATCAATACTACTACAAGGGATAGGGTATTAAATGGCCCCATCAACCCAGTTCCAAGAGAAATGTTCCCAAAATTAGCATGATATTCATGATCTATAGCAGAGTGCAATAATCAAGCTCCTGATGAAATCTTGAGGATTGGTTAACATCAGCTGATGTACATAATCTATTCAGCTAGAATCACATTAGAATACAACAGTATTTCCTAACACCTAACTTTACATAAGAAACTCAATCTCTTGAACCTTGATATCCCAGGTGCGAAAACGATCCCAGATGATGTGATGCTTCCATGCAATTTGATCCTGATCTGAGTAGATCTCAAACGGATTGATGACACCCAACCACCCAGCACCCAGCTAGGTGGAAGAATTGGCTGTTACTTGCTGGAGTAGCAATCGTGAAAGCGATGTGTCCACACATGCATCCAGTAGTAACAATATTATGTGGATCAGTAAATCTCGATCGAATCGGATTGCTCTGATGGACTGTAATCATGGATGGATCCTGAATCTAGGATTACATGGAAGAATTTACAGTGGATGCGGGAGTGATGGCACACTGCAGTGTTGTGTGCATTAGTGCATAGATAGTGAAGCTACAGTAGTACCATGCCAAAAAAAAATCGCTATAATGAATTTTGCGATTTCTAACGCAATTCCCACTGGGAAATCATGTGCCAATAATAATACATTGAGGATCTAACTTATCAAGCTAGTAGAAGCTGGAAGTTGCTGCAAATGAAAGGCCAGGTTAAAATCTGGTTTTTGATCGAACAGTAAAAGTTTGGAATGGCTAATAAATTTGCAGATCAAGATCTTGCTGAATACTAGCACTCGAGACTGGAACTTTCACAGAGATGGAAAATTCTGCCTTAGAGAAGCTAGGAGTAGAATGTAATTCTTTGAAGGGATTAAATATTGATTGGAATCGACTGAAAGTTCGCAATTAAAGCGAGTGATGGCATACTGCAGTGCATAGATAGTGAAGCTACAGTACTAGAATGCCAAAAAAAAAAAACTGGTGCCATCAATGTATTCTGCAATTATCTGTGCTAAGAATGATACATTGAGGATCTAAATTATATCAATGTAGAAGCTGGAATTCGCTGCCAATTTAAAAGCCCAGGATAAATCTGTTATTGGATCACGTAGTAAAAGTTTGGAATAGCTAACAAATCTCCAGATCGCAGTAGAATTCTTTGAAGGGATCAATCTTGATTGGACCGAAGATCGCAGCTGGTACAGCGTGATGAAATCCGGACCGAATTGTGGATTTCGAAATGGAGAGCGGGATGAGACGCGAAATTGCAATGCAGGAATTCGAAGCAGATTCGATCCACAATTCAATCGAAATTCCAATGCCCGGATGCGGAATTCGGAGGAGAGTAGAATGCGGATCGATCAACGCGGATACCCAGATCGAAACTAGCTAGGCGACGATGAATCCGAAAAACCCTGCTGCAATTGAGCGCTACTAGTAAGAAGAAGAGAGGACAAAAAAAAACTCCAAATTACCAGCAAGTCGCGATCCGAAACACGGCAATCCGAGAATGCGAAAGAAAGCAGAATGCGGATTGAGGAATCGGCAGCTTGAGCTCACCTGCTCGTGGATCCGAATCGGCGACCAGCAATTGGAATGCAGGGCAGTGGAGGAAGATCCAGAGCATAGAGGAGAGTGAATGCTTTCCAACTGCAAAGCCGGAACGGGTGAGCCGGCTCGCTTTAACGCCCCCGCACCGCGTGTGTCCTCGTCGGCTAGTCCTCCGGACGGCTCGGCTCGGCTCGATTCCTGTCTGCTCGGCCCAGCTTGATGTGATGGGTCCGTGACGTGGTGTTTCGGACCGGGATGTGCACTGCGCTACACGTACGTTCTGAAGAGACTGCGAGGTGGGGCCAACTTTCGTGGCCCTAGTACACAAGACGCCATACGGTATTTGATGTTAACAAAACACAGTATTTGCATTTTCTTCAATTTTGTTCTACTTTGTTTTTTCCATGTCACTTTAGGGGTGCCGGAACCCGGCGTGAAGAACAATTGATCATCGGAGCTGTTCTAAAACCGACTCGGATAGTTTACTCCATAGTCTGTTCTAGAAAAACAAGCTTGGATAATGTCTCGATCCGAGGCAGAATTTTACTTTATACCGACTGGGAATACGCAGTATCCAAACCGTTACCGACTGTGCAAAACCTTGAGCATCTAGATCTGCGGGCACACCTCCGGCTATACAACCGGTCGGTTTTCCCAGGCAACCGACTTCCATATATCATATCAGCTGCTTAATTGTTTTTAGAATGAGGCAAAATATTTGCTATTTATATCAGTCTCTTAGTTTTGTTTTAAAACGAGGCAAAATATTTGCTTACTCGCTTTATTTAGAAGGAAGAAATGTGGGGTGTCCACATTTTACGGTCCTAGCTAGGTAGTCCCTCTATCCCCACATAAGTAAAACTTAGAGTGAAAGTCAATTTTCTGTATGTTTCACCTAGTGTGCATACAAAAATATACATATTAGCAAAACCAAACTAAAATCAATAGACATATTTTCATGATGTATTTACTTAAAATTATAGTTGTTGATAATTCTATCCATTTACGTGGTCAAACTGAAAAGTTTCATTTTATAACTAAGTTTATACGTACCAGGGAGGTGCAATGACAACATTTCAATGTATACAATTTCCTTACCCTACTACATAAGACACCATCCATCCATGACATGGTTTCACATAGCAAGATTAGAGTTGAATTTGGCATTTTCCTCTCAAGCAACGTGTGTACCGGATGGACCGTACGTTGAAATTCGTACTAGCATCTCGTAGATGTTCCTCCTATCGATGTGCTTGAATTTTATTTGAGTTTTTTTTGTATGTCACTTTAACGGTGCTAGAATGCGGCTGAATCTTGTCAACGATGATGTGTGCAATTAAGAGTTGATTATCACGGTCGGTTCCCAAACCAGCTCGGATGGTCATCACCAAGGTCGTGTTTGGTTCAAAGGCTCATAGGATTTTTTCCTATATACTCCATTTGGTTCAAAGGATTGAATCCTCCAAAATACGTCCTAGGGAGGTGTAATGATAACATTAATTTGGTCAAACTTAAAAGTGTTTATTTATTGCAGTACAAGGGTGGAGGTGTAATGACAGCATTTCAATGCGTGGCATTACTCGACCCAGGTGGGGCAAATTTGACACTGTTGACCTCTAGCCCAAACTTTACCACAAAATGAATCTCGGTCGAAACTATTTCACGGGATTGACCCTTTTGAGCAGCGCCCCACGATCAGGCGCCACACTACACAGGATAGCGCCTCGTGATCAGGCGCTACACTTGTTGCCAGCGTGGCGAGCCGGGGCCAGGGGGGCCCAGTCTGGGGGGATAGCGCCTCGTGATCAGGCGCTATGGTGCGGTAAGGTAGCGCCTTGTGATCAGGCGCTACCCTTCTGGTATGTATCAGCCGCGACGCGGCCGTCCCCAACCCTAGCACTCACTCGACACCCACACAGAAGAACAGAAACATGGCGGCGGCGGCGGTTCTCTCTCTCCCCTTCTAATCCTCCACCGTTTCCTCTCCGATTTGAAGAGAAAAGCGAGGGGATTCCGTCCCCAACTACTTCCCGCAGGTATTCTCCTCCGATCCTCCAATTTTTGTCCAATAAAATCACCCCATTTGGCCTCAATGTGCACGTTTCGGTTCAACCCTAATATCTAGTTGATTTGGATTTTGTTGTTGACCCATGGCATGCTTGTATGATCTTTAGCATTAGGTTATCTGTAGCATTAGGTTTCCCTGTCTGATTGCTTCGATTGCGGAGTTTTGATAGTGTTTCCCCATGTTGCAACCGTGGAGATAGATGATCATCATGTTGTTAGCTTTGGAGTTGAATTGAGCATTACTTGTAATGATAGATGATCATCATGTTGTGTTAAACCTGAATCTGAAGTTGTTAGCGAACCCTTTGATCATCATGTTGTGTAGTAATATTTGTATAGTTAGGTGATATCGTTTTGTGTATGAAATATTGCTCACATATGTTGTAATATGTAGGATGGTGTGGTTACTCGATAATGAGTATGATGTTGCTCACCGGGCCTATTGGATGGCGGAAAAGGGGGAGGTAATAAAATGAATCTTGGTTTCTTTATGTGTTTGATTTTATTTTGTTGCAAATGCGTTGGATACGTTGTAATATTCAATGTCAAATGTGTTATTTGCAGGAGCTTGCACCTTTGAAGATTCGGTCTCATGGGGCTTCGTCGAATGACATGCCTTACGATGAGCGGTACACTCCGTACATCGAGAGGCTAGGCCTCCTCCCTTTCATCCAACTTGTGAGCCGTTCGACCCCAAGGCTTAACGCGCCCGCAATCACCGCCCTTGTGGACCGGTGGAGGCCGGAGACACACACATTTCACCTCATGACTGGCGAGATGACCCCCATTCTTATGGATGTATCCATGATTCTTGGACTTCCTATCGACGGGAGGCCTCTTTGTATGAGCACAGACTCCGATGGGTGGCGCGCGCAAATGCAGGCCCTTATTGGTATGGCTCCAGAGGAGGTCGAGGACAAGAGCAAAGATAGAGTCCCGGCCGGCGCTACTTACCCGTGGATAGTTTCGCACTTCGCGCACTGCCCCGACGGAGCAAATGATGATGTGATCCAGACGTATGCCCGCGTGTACGTGTGGTACGTTATCTCTAGGACTTTGTTTGCTGACAGTGGTGGAGTGACGGCTCAGTGGATGTGGCTGAAGGCGCTTACCGTCTGGGACTCGAAGTGGAGTTGGGGTTCTGCTGCACTTGCCTACTTGTACCGGCAGGTAATGAATTGGTCTTTTTTGGTTTGTATTTACATTTCCATTTGTAGAATGTCATAACTTGACCGTGTTTTCATTTTTGATGCAGTTGGATGATGCTTGTCGTAGGACACTTGAGAAAGTTGGCATTGGTGGTTGTATGCTTCTACTTTCGGTATGGAGCTGGGAGCACTTTCCAGTTGGACGACCGAAAGAGGTGACCCACAATGATTGGAACATAGATGACCCGAACCCTCTTCGGCTCCCCACTTGGGCTTACAAGTGGGACGTGGTATCGGATAATTATAGCGACATCAAATACATGTACAAGCAATACACCAATGAGTTCGATATGCTTACCGCCGAGCAAGTAAGCACTTGTCTTTACATGACCCTAGCCTCATGATTTTGATGTTCCTCCTAATTGATTATGTTGTGCCATGTTACAGGTGGAATGGGAGCCTTATGGCAGCGGGTCCGATTTTCCTCTATTGTATGAATTTACGTTGAACCCGCAGTGCTTGAAGGACAAGCCTTTCTGGCTCATGCAGTGCCCGTTGATATGCAATTGGGCGGTTGAGTTCCACTTGCCACAACGCGTGATGAGGCAGTTCGGGTTGTTCCAGGCCCATCCACCTGAGTATCGGTACACGGATAAGCAGCTTCACAGGTAACATTGGTTTGTTCTAGTAGATTTTGCTCAAAATTTTATTAGCTTTTACTAAGAGTGCCTTGGTTTGTTCTCTAATGCAGGATGGACCGGAGAAGACAGAAAAAGGTGAAGGATTGGGACAAGTACCATGAAAAGTACGTCATCGAGTTCGAGCAATGTCTGGAGAAAACTAGGGAGAGAGGATGGGGGCGGCAGAGCGCCCATTGTCCAATTGCCTTCAACAACTACTTGCGGTGGTTTCTTCAGAATACTCGTGTGAACATATGCAAGCCGGCTTATGGCGAGGAGATATTAGAAGAGCCCCCCATCTTTGACGAAGTTGCTGAGAGCCAGTACAACAGGATGGTTAGGAGGGGGAAGCAAATCCCTTTTTCTAGCGTGGTCAACTTTGTGGTACGGTCTTCTTGCATAATTTCTTTTAGCGG
Source organism: Poa pratensis (assembly GCA_947311845.1). Lineage (NCBI taxonomy): Eukaryota > Viridiplantae > Streptophyta > Magnoliopsida > Poales > Poaceae > Poa > Poa pratensis. The sequence continues at coordinate 3,448,170 of CAMZMU010000093.1, read as the reverse complement.
TTCTTCCTCTCATATTTCTTTCATAACTAGTTGACTTTATTTCACACGCAGCGCACGGAGATAAGTAAGCAAGCCGACGAAAGCGAGACGGTGTTGGAACAAAACCCGGAAGGAGAACAAAGCGAGAGTGCACTTCGAGGATTCTTGAAGGTACAAACCAACATATTGCAGATTACTAGATGACCTACAATCTTACAAATGCTAAGTTTAACATTTTCTCTAATGTCCTTTAGAACTCAGCCCGACGCTTACGCCGGTTGGCGAACCTCCTAGGTTGTCGTGACCCCGAGTACACATCGCCGCAGCCGTCTAGGTCCGCTTCGTCGGCTAACCCCGAGGTTGATCTAGACGATGAGGAAGATTATGAGACTACCTCGCGGGTTTGTTACCACCATAATTTCATTTTTGGCCATTTTTTCATTCTTGTTATTGTGGAAAGACCGTAACACATATTTCCTTTTGGTTGTTAGGTTCCATATGACATGTTGTTGTCCACGGCGGTTAAACAACGATCCGCCTACTTGATGAGAACCCGACGGGAGGAGCCATTTGAACGGTTCACGCCGGATGATTTCGTGAACAAAGGGAAGGAGCCGCAAATCCCGGAGAAGCGCCGACGGAAGTTGACGGTTAGGAGGATGAGGCACGTCTCGTCCTCCGATGAAGATGAGGAGAACGAGGAAGAGGCGCAGCCGGAGGTGAGGGCAAAGACAATGCCCACTAGGGGTCGAGCCACGACTAGCCGTCGTACCCGTGGCCGGAAGTAGGAGAACTTGCCGTATTGTTGAACTTGTAGTATCGCCGCACTTTTTTATCTCGTGAACTTGTAGTATTGTCGTATGTGTCGTAATGTTGAACTTGTTGTTAATTTACCATGTTGGATCATCAAGTTGCTGTGAGATTGTTGTTGTTGCTGTTATGTTGAACTTGCTGTTGAATTGCTGTTGAAATATTTTCTGCAATTGCTGTGAAATTGTTGTTGAACTTGCTGTTGCTGTGAGATGTTTCTGTAGTTTCTATAAGGTACAGAGCATAGCGCCTCATGACGAGGCGCTACCCTTCTGAGCAGAGAGGTTCCAGAGAGGTTCCAGAGAGCTCAGTCGAGCAGAGGCACGGGAAAATTTCTAAGTCAGAGTGTGGCGCCTTGCCGCAAGGCGCGACACTGTGAAGGGGTGTAGCGCCTGATCGCAAGGCGCCACACTCTGACTTAGAAATTTCCCGTGCCTCTGCTCGGCTGAGCTCTCTGGAACCTCTCTGGAACCGAAGGGTAGCGCCTTATGATCAGGCGCTATGGTACGTTAATGTAGCGCCTGATCATAAGGCGCTACCCTTCTGGTATATAAGAACCCCGCGGGGTCGCCCTAACCAGCTGCATCTTCCCCCAAACCGGAGGAGCAGAACTGCAGGCGCCTGGTGCTTCCCCCCGCCGAATCCTCTACGATCGTCCGTGGATCTTGCTCCTCTTAGCTACTAGAGGTAAGTTCTCTCGATTCCCTATGTTTTGACCCACTGATTCTTGCTTTAGTGCTTCTTAGGTTAATGCTTGTGCTTGTTAGGTTAATGCTATGATTTAAGTTGTCTTTTTGTTGTCATTATGTTAGGGATGCCTACAATTGTTCATGTTCATCATGTGGATAAAGAGGCCTTTTTGAAAGGCAATATGGAACCGGACCCGGATGAGGTAGCCTTGGTGTTCGAGCAAAGTCCTACCTACGCCGAGGTTTTGAAACAAGTTAGGATTGACTTGAATTTGATGAACCAAAATGAGTTTGTAGAGTTGGAGGGAAGACATAATGCGGGTCATGGAGTGCATCTCCGTTGGAAGTTTTTGCGTATCACCTCGGAACTTCATTGGGTTGCATACAAGGAAACCGTGGCCGAATCGCTTGACAAGTCTCTTGAGTTATTTGCCACGGTAAAGTTTGATGCGCATGTGAACTTGGACTTCAACGGACATGCCTCCCCATTTCATGGTAGGAGTCCACCACTCAGCTCAACTGATGAGTACGGGGATGATGACAACGAGGACATTGAGGATGGGATTGACCTCCACGACAACAATGTTGGAGATTTGGACTTATATATTGAGCAAGAGACCATGGAGCATGACATCCCTTATTCTCGATGCTATGCATCGGACTCGGATGACGATGGGCCCGATGAAGATGTGGATGAGGAGGGGTTCACCGTCAAGGAGGCCGAAGCGTTCGAGAAGGTAGTGGGACGGGATCATCGAATTCCGTTGTTTTCTGACCTTACTCTCGCGGATGAAGCGACGGTTGATGGCGGAAAGGGTATCGTGCTCGAAGCTAGGCCAACTTCTTACCGGGATATGAATCATTTGGACAATGGGATAACTCCCGGTTTGAGGTTCGCAACCTTGTTGGAATTTCAGATATGGATCAAGGAGTTCTCAGTCAAGTACCATCGTCCGTTTAAGGTGGCTCACTCCGATAAAAAGAAGCGTTACACGGTGAGATGCTTAGAGAAAGGATGTCCGTGGGAGGTGCGAGCAAGACCTTTCAAGAAAGGTCCCGATTGGCACATAACTAGTTGTGTTGCAACACACATGTGCCGAGGCAAGAAGGTGGATGGCAAGGATGTGAAACCAGACCACCGTCAACTCACCTCCGAGTTCCTCGGTTATAAGGTTTCCAACTCCATCTCGACACTACCAACAATGAGTATTAAGAGTGTCATTGAAATTGTGGATAACATATTTCACTACAAGATCAAGTACGGGAAGGCATGGAAGGCAAAGCAAGCTGCTTTCAGAATGTTGTATGGTGACTGGGAGGAAGCATACAACCGAATCCCTAGGTTGTTGGGAGCCATGGCCGCGACTAACCCGGGGATGGTCCATGTGGTTGAGCCGTTTGGGCAAAAAACAAGGAGTGTGGACGGCAAGACTGTCCGAGTATTTGGCCGTGCATTTTGGGCATTCGAACAATGTGTCCGTGCTTTTGAACATTGTAGGCCGGTCATCGCAGTCGATGGCACCTTTTTGACCGGTCCATACAAGGGCACTCTATTGGTTGCAATAGGAAATGATGCGGGAAATCGTTTGGTTCCATTGGCTTTTGCTTTAGTTGAGGCGGAAAACAATGATAGTTGGGAGTGGTTCTTTCACTATTTGAGAACCAAGATAATTCCACCTCAAAGGGAAATTTGTGTCATCTCGGATCGCCATCAAGGAATTCTCAACGCGGTGCAGATCGAGATCCCCGGGCATGCTCGTTTACACCACCGATGGTGCATGAGGCATTTTTGCTCAAACTTCTATAGGGCTTGTGGGAGCAAGGAGTTTTCCGATGATCTTCAAGATTGTTGTCTCGCCTTCTCTGATCGTCGTTTCGCAAACTTGTACAACAGATTGCTCGCTAACAGAACTTTGAACGCCGGGGGGCAAGAGTTTCTCCATAGGCACATTGAACTTAGATCGAAGTGGGCAAGAGCTTACGATGAAGATGGCCGGAGGTACGGTCAAATGACAAGCAACATGGCAGAATGCTTCAATAAGGTGCTCAAGGGGGTGCGTGCATTGCCCGTGACTGCAATAGTTGAATACACATTCACCAAGTTGAATGAATATTTTCTGAATTACTCACTCCAGACGGACCAACAGATTGCGGGAGACAACAAGCACAATCACAAGTACAAATTCCCACCAAAGGTTGATAATTTCGTGGAATTCGAGTCAAGGAAGGCGGACTCCCAAGTTGCAACACTATTTGATAATGAGGAGTTGATCTACCAAGTAAACGAACCGGGAGGAACCACGGCCGATGGTGTCCAACATGGTGGCCGGGCATTCAAGGTATCACTCAAGGATTGTGAGTGCACATGCGGGAGGCCACAATTGCTTCATCTTGCTTGCTCGCACTTGCTAACGGCGGCTCGTACTAGACATGTGGATGTTAATCACCCGCGCACCGTGAGAGAGTCCGAGTTCTCTATCGAGACCACGAAAAACACATGGGCTCCTAGGTTTCACCCATTCCTAGACCGATCACAATGGCCGGAGTATCATGGAGTTCAACTATGGCCCGATCCGGCTTGGAAGGTGGACAAAAAGGGAAGACGCAAAACAAAACGTCTAAGGGGCGACATGGATGGTTGGGGCAGTGGTGGGAGGGAATGTCGGAATGACCAATTCCAAGAGCCTCGTGTGCACTCTCGTTGTGGCAAGTGCAATGTGGAGGGGCACAACATAAGGAAATGCCCCCAAAGGAAGAAAGCCAAGGGAAATGAAGCAAGCACAAGCCAACAAGGTAGTAGCCAAGCAAGAAATAGCCAACAACAAGGAAATCTCCAACATGGTGGGCCTAGCCAACAAGGTGACAATAGCCAACAAGCTCCTACTCCTCGAAGAAGAGGTAGCCAACAAGCTCCAACGCAACAAAGTGTGAGGCAACATGCTCCTATGCAACAACCTCCTACGCAACAAGCTCCTACCCAACAAGCTCCTACGCAACACAGTCGTACGCAACAAGCTCCTACACGACGAGCTACAAGGCAACAAACAGTGAGCCAACAAGCTCCAAGGCAACAAAGAGGCCATGTTGGTTATAGAGGTCATGGTGGTTATAGAGGTCATGGTGGTGCTGTAGGCCGTGGCGGTGGTAGGACCGTGAGTATGATAGGATATCTAGCTGGGCCGTATCCGTATGTATCTCCATTTTATCCTTGCATTTATGTTGTTTCTATCCATTATTGTAATTTTTGATCGCATATTGTATTCATATTGGAGACTTACTAACTTTCAGTTTATAATGTTTCTAGGTATGGCAGCGTCTCAACCCAACAAAGCAACAACGAAGCTCGTCAATGACTCGGGCGAGGAGGGTGAGAGGGTGCTACGTGAGGCTCGTCTTGCAAGGGAGAAGGAGGAGGAAGAGGAGTGCACATCCGAAAGGAAAGACAAGGGAAATGGACGTAGCTCGACACAATAGAGCTATGTCGTGCTCATCATGTTGTGAACTATGACATGATCTCCGGGACTCCACTATGTGGATTTATTTTGAACCTTCTTGTCATTTCGACTATGCTATGTAGTGGTGAACTTTAAAATTGTATGAACTTGTTGTTATTATGCACTTGCTGTGAACTCTGTGTATTTATAAGTTGTTGCGTGTTTTTAATATTTGCTGAATTGTTGTACAATCCATCAAAAAACTGTCACTTTTCTGTATTTTCCCAAGTTTGGAAGCATAGCGCCTAGTGTCAAGGCGCTATGCTATCAAGGGCATAGCGCCTCGTGGTAAGGCGCGACACATTAACTTAGTGTTTTTTCCCCTGCTTCCCTCGCTGGGCTCTCTGTTAGTTTCTGGAACAGAAGCATAGCGCCTTGACACTAGGCGCTACCCCACCATAATTTGGCAAATTTTGAAAAATTTACAGAGCAAGGGGAGTATGCAGCAACATCATCATAGAACAACAACATCATGACCACATCATCTAGCTATTCATAAAACAACTTAATAGAACAACAACTTCTCCAAATTTCTTAGTTCGAAATAACGACAACAACATCATGACCACATCATCTAACAAAGTACCATAATGATACAATTAGCCACACAATTCTAACTCTCCACACAACTACTCATCACATATTTTCTTCATCCTTTCGATCTTGTCCTTGTTAGCATTATTTGCCTTCCATACATCAAACAACTGGTACTCTACATTTTTCTTCTCGTCCTTAAGGTCCCTCTTTTCTTTCTCCCACTGCTGCTCCTTCTCTTTCATGACACCATCTTGTCTTCTCTGCGCCAATTTCAGCTCAAGAACCTGTTTCTGCAAGAGTTCAATTGTTATCGCCATCTGCTGCTTCATATGATCATGTCCTTCCTCTTTCTCCATGGCCTCCATTCTTGTGTCATTGATGAATTTGTTCACTTCATCTACCATATAGTTGTACTTCTTCTCAATCTTGTTCTTCTCATCTGCCACCTCCTTTAGTAGCTTTGCATTCGCAAGCGTCCCATCAATTCTAGCACCGTTGCTGTCATGATACATCTCCCACAGTCTTCGTAGGGCATTCTTCGCAGCTTCCGGCCATTCGGCATCTACCCAAGACACAAAACCACAGTTCTTTGCCTCCTAGAAATGACATACCACAAAATTGCGATTTTACAAAACCATTTTCAATAGAAACATCTGTTATGACGCTCCTTCTACTTACATCTTTGACATAACACATGTAGAAACGCCGGCCAGTGTCGAAGCTTTCGAATGCAACACACTTCCGAGGGGCGAGCTTGTGGACGCGGCAAAACGAAGGAGCATCCGGCGCTATTCCGAAGAAAGTGGGGTCCTCGCAAGTATCAGGGGCACAATCACGGTCGGGCAACTCCTAATAGGTACAAGATATCAAGATTACAAGACCTAAATGGATGAATTGCATTCAAACATAACCCTAAAAAAGAGTAGTGCAATTAAATCCTACAAAAAGACTTACCGAGAGGAGGGACTCGCCCTCGCTCGAACCAGACAAGGCATGCCAGTTAGCCATCGTCACGGTGGAGGATTCGAAGGGGGGAAACGGTGGAGGATTAGAGAGGGGGAGAGAGAGCGTCGTCGTCGCCGCCATGGTCCTCTGCTCTGGAAAAGGAGTGTGGCTAGGGCTGGGGAGGGGGCTGGCGACGCGGCTGATACATACCAGAAGGGTAGCGCCTGATCACAAGGCGCTACCTTACCGCACCATAGCGCCTGATCATGAGGCGCTATACCCCAAGACTGGGCCCCACCGTGGTCCCGGCTCGCCACGCTGGCAACAAGTGTAGCGCCTGATCACGAGGCGCTACCCTGTGTAGTGTGGCGCCTGATCGTGGGGCGCTACTCAAAAGGGTCAGATCCGTGGCGCCTGATCGTGGGGCGCTACTCAAAAGGGTCAGATCCGTGAAATAGTTTCGCCCGAGATTCATTTTATGTTAAACTTTCGCCTATGGGTCTACGGTGTCAAATTCGCCCCCAGGTGGTGAGATCGGGGAGATATTAATCGGATATAAGTAGATCTAGCGTGGGGCCCGCACCACATGCCGCTCCTCGCGTGCGCGCCATCCGCCTCCTCCTCTGCGAGCCGAGCCGAGCCGCTCCTACTCTACTAAGCCACTAATTAATAGCAGCACGCTCCGTACGCGTGGGCCAGGCGCCGTGACACGCGTCCCGTTTCACAGCTGTCGGCAACGCTTCACACCATCTTGCCCCACCTCAATGACGTGTGGGCCTCCCGGCGGCGGGGACCGAAACATCAGTGTGTGGGTGGAGAAGCCGTCCGGTACGTGAAGTTTTCGCGGGAGCGGGAAGGGTTTATGGATCGGCGCTCAAGTCCGTGAGGCGCAGGGCCACAGGTCCGTCCGAAAGCGCACGGGGCAGCTATTCTCACCTGCTATCTCCTGACCCTCCGTCACTGACAGGTGGGTTAGCGAGTGGCCGGGCCCGCGTGGCGGTGGGTGGGTGAGGGTGTGGAGTATAGAGAAGAGGTGGCGCGGATGGAACGGCAGAGTCCGGATATTGCGGGGAGCTGCCCGCGCGCTAGCAGGCTTTCCCGGGGTCAGCGTTCAAACGTTTTGTGGAGCCGGATTCGCTCAACTAAACTGATATGATGCCGCCATCATATTTGCACGATGTATATATACCCGAATCTTGCAACCACATATATAACCGCTCATGTGAAGGAGAATGAATATAATAAAGTCGTATAACAAACTCCTCCACGCGTGTCAAACATTGCACCTTCTCCACTTTGTTTTTCGTACTGTATATGCTACATTTTCTTTGTACTCCATACTTTCCAAAATTATCCTTCATTTTAGTTTTGGTCAAAGCCAAATTTTGTAAAAGCCTAACGAAGCGCATATATATAAAAGATATCATCATCAGAATATCAAATCAATATTATATGCTTTCATATTATAACACTTGATAATACAGATGTGTCGTGTTTATTCCGGAACGGAGGCAAAATCTTTGGTCGTCTCATTAATTATGCTGGCGTGCCGTATTTTATGTTTGCTCAAAATTTTGCGAAGCTGGACTTTTTTTGACAAGATCTAAAGCATGGTAACTTGGAAAAATAATGAGTGCGTGAACACATCGTAACGATAGGTGAGTGTTCGCTTAGTGTTATGTTTATGTTTCAGATCTATATTGTTTAGTATAAAATTTCAAATTTCATTATCAAACAGTAGGTTCAGTCCTTCGTGAGTGTCACATTATATTCAGGACACAATATTGCTTTGTAGCCCATCAGAGCATCCACAATGCACAATGCTTATCGATAGATGCACTTATGTAATAAAATAAATATAGGAGAATAAGATAGGCGGTGAGCGCTCATCCCTCGCAACAGAGGGCGCTTAATTGAGGCACTAATTTAGATTTGTTTCTACATTGTGAGATGGAAAAAAAAGCAGTGGCGTTGGGGGACAATTTCTGCGTCGGGATTAAGTCCAACAACCACCGATTGACAAAGATTCTGATCCTGGCGTCCCTTTTCTAGCGCCCCGCTGTGGATGTTGTCAGGAGCCTCGCCTCTCATTTCACCACCGCAGCTGCCGAGCATGCCCATCATCGACGTCCCACTACATTCTTTTTAGTTCGCTTGTACCGTCGAGAGTACAACTTTGTAGCCATTACCATAGATAAAAGCTTAAGCTACGGGTGTGTCAAAAGACATGTTTTCTTCTTTTGGCACCATGAAGAGCCATGACGGGTCAACGTTTGCTAGACATAACATATTGTCATAGAGCATCCGGATTTCCCCCAAAATAATTATACCAACACAAAATTCATGTGAGCGCCATATTTTTGGTGAACAAAATAGTGGTAAAGGATTGATACGTGTGATTGATCTTTTGTAAAGGCATGTGGGGAGGCCGTACAGGGTTGCGCAAATAGCGTGTCACTTGAACCATTTCTAGTCGGACCCTTTTCCTCTCTTTTCTGCTCTGCCCCCGTTGAGAGTCCACCGACGCGCTCGTCCAAATCCGGCCGCCCTTGCCGTCGGCGCTCGCGCTGGCTGGCTTGGAGCTGTTCTTGGGAGCCGGCCCACCCTGTATAGAAGTAGTTTAGGTTGTTTTGCCTCTATGGCGATGTTCGCCGTCATGGCGTCTTTCTTTCTTTCTCTCGCCTGTACTCCGGTGACTCGCAGCGGCGCCGGAGACGGCTCTTTTCCCTCTTGCAGGATGAATCCATGGCGGGTCTGTTGCAGGGTGGTGGAGGAGCAAGGTGATTTCAATAAATCCGCTCGCCGTACCTCCCGTCGAGCTTCGGAGTGGAGTGGCCTTCCTCTGGCCGGCCGTGGAGGCGAGGAGGGGAAGGAGCTCTGCTGCTTAGTGACGAGGTTATACTCTGCGGGTACCCCAACTTAATGGTACCTGGTGCACGTGTGATCAAATAAGCCCAAGGATTAATCGAAACCCATGAAGGAAGGCCTAAGACGAAGAGTGTTTTCCAAGTTACATCAAGTTATAGTCGGTTAAGGCTTTCCATACAATGTAACCTTGGTCGGTTATGTTTCCCGAGACCAGCCTCCTATATAAAGGCTGGGAGGGTGATCGATCAGGGCAAGCAATCCATAGCCACCAAAACCTCGACGAGATCAGCAGCTTGTCGAACCATTGTAACCCTCATATTCATACCATAAATACAGACAAGCAGGAAGTAGGGGTTTTACCTCACTCGAGGGCCCTGAACCTGGGTAAATCCAGCTTGTCAGCCGTCGATTCCACCGATACTACGCGTTCTCTACCACACAATCAACCCTAGGTATAGCAACCATGGGATTGCCGAGGGCACACCTCGACAATTGGCGCCGTCTGTGGGAACAGGTAGTATTGGGCTCACGGTTTCGCCGGTTTCATCATCAAGCGGCCACCCGCCGATCGCATCTGCACAAGGTAACTCACCTACTACATCATCAAAAAGCAAATCACCGACCACCGCTGCAAACGGCAACTCGCCGGCAAGATCGACCAGCATCAATTCAAAAAGCGATCACTCGCCAAAATCTCCAAGGAGGCTCACGCCGCACTCGATGGAAGCTCAACAAGCCTTTGCCGGACTCGAATCAGGTTTGGATATTACAGTTGGAAAATTTAACTTCTTTGTCGATAAAGATGGTGTGCAGGACCTGTTAGATCCACTCGACAAGGAGACACTCGACACGGAGACATCGACAACGCTTCGACTGCAACACCATCCATCTTGGCGCACATCGTCACAGATCGTCCCGATCCAATCGCCAAGCGACTCTGCAACATCCATGAACTCGCAAGAGTTCCGTGACGAGGTGGCAAAAAGATTTGGAAGAAGCGAGATCGAATCTGCGTACCGCCCAAACAACTCAATCGAGTCACTCGACGACATCGTCGACTGCAACGACGTCGCGGGGAACGAAGAGAACATAGATGACAACATATACCTCGCCGATCTCAACGGCCCAGAAATCCGTGCCAGCCACGAGATATTCACCTGCGACGCAGACAGCCTGGACAAAGCACTCGAAGATATACTCGATTGCGACAGAAACCCCAGCAAGCAAAGCAACTCCAACATGAGCCTGGATGACGACGCCGAATCCATAATGCGCATTAGCAACACATGGGTAGAAGATCGGGTGGTACCGTATCAGGTATACACCGCGAGTACAGCAGAAACGTCAGCAGCTGCAACATGCCGTCGACCTACAGAATACCCTTGCACAGTCACCATGCCTGACGGAACAACCACGCTGACCATCACCGCAGAGATGGCGGAAAAAGTGAGCAAAGTAATCGAAAGCTGCACAATGCTACCAGCAAACGCAACTCCGGAGAAGTATTGACCTTACAATACTTCCAGTGGCAAGAATCGATACGGTTGAAAAACTACCGAGCAGTACTCGAAGAACGCAAAAAGCAAGCCAGCATATCGAGTGCTCGGCGAAGAGCATTGTCTATAGTTCAACAGGCAGAAACGACCCCGCGAATAGGTCACGATTCATAAACCTCGGAGACGCAGATCGTGCAGCGGTCACTCGAAACCTAAACCCAGCCTTTATGGCAGTCGACGCGGAAGGAGTCCCATACCTACTGAGCCAGCCGGGGCGCTGATGACGCTAGGCACCTATCTCAGAACAATCGAACCTCCTGCAGGAGACCCAAAGAGGGATCAGCACCTCCAACTGTACAAACAACTGGCAATAGCAGCAAAGCCATACAGCATCCACAAGCAACTCCAAGGAGAGATACAGATCGGGACCGTCGCAGTCGAAGTCCTCGGGGAAGGAGCAGTCGAAAAAGCTCACGTCATCATCGTCCAGCAGGAGCCACTCGAGGAGGTCATACAGCAGCAGCTCAGACTCGGAAGCAGAAATCGGGCCATGTGGAGCGCTATGCTTCACTCGACGGATCCGGGAGGCTCGTATGCCCAAGAAGTTTTCGCTAGCTACCACGCCAAAGTTCAACTGCAAACAGAGCCATCAGGCTGGTAGAAGATTACAGGCTGGCTGTTGGATGTCAGCGCGGTACCACAACCACAGCTATGCAATACATACAACTCATGATGGAAGGAACAGCTCGCGATTGGCTCAAATCGCTACCCGAATCATACTACGATTCGTGGGAACACTTCAAAGGTGATTTCATCAAATACTTCGAGCCTCTATGTGAGCGCCCCAAAACTTCGAGGAGCTCCGGACCTGCAAGCAAAAGTCAGATGAATCTCTGAGATCGTACATACGGCGGTGGACCACCATCCGTAACTCAGTAGGCAACGTATCAGAAGATAGGGCAATCGACGCCTTCAAAAACGGACTCTGGAGAGAAGACTTCAAAGAAACACTTGGTCGAGAAGATCCAAAGACAATGGCGGCACTCATGGTACTCGCAACAAAGTGGGCAGATGGAGAAGACTCCGTACGAGGCACTCGACCCGTACATCACATGAAAATCACGAGGGTGGCAGTCGAGACCGCAGAGATAGCTACAGAGATGATCGAAGGCGCAAACGCAAGCATCGTTATCACGACGATGACCATCCAAACTTCATCGCAGCAGGCTTTGTCCAGTCAAGGGACAGCCGCGACCAAACTGACAGACGACCCGACGATCATCGTGATAATCGAGATCATCGTACGGACGACCGCCGAGGTAATCGAGACCATCGCACAGACGATCGACGTGACAGTCGAGACCACAGACGCGACGACCGCGATAGCTACAGAAGGCCGAGTGGCGCAGGCGAGCAGACAAAGATCCTGAGCGCTCAATCGAAGAAAGGATGGATGATTATTGCAGATTCCATCTTTACAAGGGGATGATGGTAAGCTTCGCTCTAACCACTCGCTGAGAAATTGCAGGGAATTCGATCAACTTGCGATTGAACATATACTGCGACTGCAAAGAGATGGACGTGCACCTCCTCAACTAGTGCAGACTCCATCGACTACATCACAAGCACAGCCTGTTCAGGCATATCCAGCACCGCAACAAGTACAACAAGCACAGGTATATTCCATACCACCGCAAACACAGCCTACTCAGGTGTATCTGCACCAACACCAGCGCAACCGACGCCAGTGTACATGGTGCCAGCACAACCCGTTACGGGAACACAAATGGCAGCAGCCGTGCACCAGATGCAGCAAGGAGATGAACAAAAATATCCCGTAACTCGCGGGCAGATGAACATGATCCAGCGAGGACGTCCCTCCAATAGAGAGCAAAAATTACACACTCGACACGTCAATATGGCGGTCATGGCACCCCCAGCTATCACAGATTTTTTGAAAGGATCAGAAACTCCGATTGTCTTCAATCGAGAGGACCATCCACCCGCAGTATATCGACCAGGGCATGCAGCCTTGGTACTCGACGCCCAAATCGGAGGCTACGCCATGACCAAGGTCTTCATGGACGGAGGTAGCGGCCTCAACATAATCTTTGCAGATACGCTACGCAGAATGAACAAATCAGTCGAAAATCTGCCAAAGTCCACAAGTACCTTCCACGGTATCGTCCCAGGCAAAGCAGTGCTCCAGAAGGCAATACAACTCGATGTTACGTTTGGAGATCCTACTCACTTCAGAACCGAGTCGATTGAGTTCGAAGTGGTCGATTGGAAGTCACAATACCATGCAATACTTGGGCGCCCCACTTTCGCTCGATTCATGGCCGTCCCACACTACGCCTACCTCAAGCTCAAAATGCCAGGACCAAAAGGAGTCATCACGATCAACGGGAACTTTCAAAGGTCAGATTCATGTGACCGTGACTTCAGCAAAATCTCAGAGATGTATGGGATGGAGCAATCATTCGCCAAACTCGAGGTTTCTAACGACCGCACACTTCTGCCGGAACACAAGAGGTTAGCATCCGACAGACAATTCAATGCAACCAACGACACAAGAAAGCATCAAGTGCACCCGACTGATCCCTCAAAAACAGTCAACATATCATCGAGTCTTACCAGCGAACAGGAAAATGCGCTCGTTGAATTTCTCCGTAAAAACTGGGAAATATTCGCATGGTGCCCAGCTGATATGCCAGGTGTCCCCAGAGAGTTCGCCGAGCATTCTCTACAACTCAAGCCAGGATCTAGACCAGTCAAGCAAACTATGCGCCGTGTCTCCGATCCCAAAAGAGGTGCAATCGAGGCAGAAGTTGATAGGTTACTTGCTGCAAAGTTCATTCGAGAAATCAAAAAGGCAGACTGGGTTGCTAACCCTGTACTGGTCGAAAAGAAGCACTCAGACACCCTGCGGATGTGTGTAGATTTTACAGCCCTAAACAAATGCTGTCCAAAAGATCACTTTCCATACCACGAATCGATCAGATCATCGACTCAACAGCAGGATGCGCTCGGTTATCATTTTTGGATGCATATTCAGGATACCATCAAATTCGGATGAAAGAAGAAGACGAAGACAAAACGCATTCATAACCCCACTCGGGGTCTACTGCTACACAACCATGCCTTTCGGGCTCAAAAACGCAGGCGCAACCTACCAGCGCATGATGCAAAACTGTCTACAAGAACAGATAGGACGCAATGTTCAGGTCTACGTCGACGACATCGTCATCAAGACTGAAAAGGAGGACACATTAATCAGTGATCTACAGGAGACATTCAAGAATCTCAATCGATACAACATCAAGCTTAACCCAAAGAAATGCACCTTCGGTGTCCCAGCTGGACAACTCTTGGGTTATTTGATATCTGCACGTGGAATCGAAGCAGACCCAGAAAAGATACAAGCTATACTCACAATGAATAGACCTACCAAACTCCATGAGGTACAGCAGCTAGCTGGTCGAGTAGCAGCACTCAGTCGATTCATCAGCAAACTAGGCGAAAAAGCACTTCCATTTTACAAATTGATGAAGAAAGCAGACAAGTTCGAGTGGACGGATGAAGCTGAAGCCGCTTTCTCGAACTCAAAAAGATGCTCACAAGCCCGCCAATCCTCGTAGCACCTAAGGAAAATGAGCCACTCTACCTATACATCTCAGCCACCAATCGAGTGGTCAGCACCGTGCTGGTGGTTGACCGCATGGAAGAAGGACATAGTCAAAGCATACAGAGGCCAGTATATTACGTAAGTGAAGTTCTTTCCCCGTCCAAACAGCGGTACCCACAATATCAGAAATTGGCGTACGCCGTATTTATGACATCAAGAAAGCTGGCGCACTACTTCACAGAACACCCGATAACGGTGGTCAATAAATCAGCGATTGGAGACGTCCTCACAAACCCCAACGCAACGGGCGCGTAGCAAAATGGCTCATCGAGCTGGGACCACTAGGAATCAAGTACGAACACCCGAAAGCCATCAAATCACAAGTCCTACCCGATTTTCACACCGAGTGGGTAGAAGCTCAATTGCCAGGGGTACCTGACGTATCAAATTCCTGGACCATGTATTTCGATGGGTCCAAAAAGAATGAAGGAGCAGGAGCGGGCGTCATACTCATATCACCAAAAGGCGACAAACTGCGCTATATCTTGCAAATGGGTTTCGAGTTCCCATCAAATAACGAGGCCGAATACGAAGGTCTAATCCATGGCATGCGCATGGCAAAAGCCATGGGATGCACTCGACTAATGATTTATGGCGACTCTAACTTAGTTGTGCAGCAAACAATGAAGGCCTGTGATGCAATCGCAGACAACATGATCGCTTATCGGGATTTGTACAACATAATGGAGGGCAGCTTCGATGGCTGCGAACTACGACACATAGGGAGAGAAAGCAATGAAGAGGCTGACAAATTAGCCAACATTGCTTCCACAAAAGCACCAGTCCCGCCGGGTGTTTTCTTTGAACGAATAGAACGTAGGTCAATCGACAAACGACCATCGACTACGACAGCAGCTACAGACAAGAGCAAAGCGCCAAGCACAGAGGATCCTCCGATTGAGGTACTTCTCATTGAGCCAATATGGACTCAACCTTTTCTCGCATACATACTTCGCAATGAACTACCAGAAGATACAAACGAGGCCAGACGTGTCACTCGACGAGCAAAAGCATACACCATCATAAACGGTGAGTTGTACAAACGCAGCACCTCAGGTATGTTCCAAAGATGCATTGCACTCGAAGATGGCAAGGATCTCCTTCGGGACATTCATGCCGGTACTTGCGGGCACCACGCGGGCAGTCGATCACTCGTAGCCAAAGCCTTCCGAGCAGGGTTTTACTGGCCTACAGCGCTAAGGGACGCAGAGGACATAGTCAAAAGATGTATTGGTTGCCAGAAGTTCGCTTCCAAGCCACATGCACCCGCATCAGCGCTAAAAACCATACCATTAGCATGGCCTTTTGCCCAATGGGGACTTGACATGGTGGGACCACTGAAGAAATCATCAAAAGGAGGTCATACTCACTTACTAGTGGCAGTCGACAAATTCACCAAATGGATCGAAGCTATCCCCATCACAAGCTCAACAGCTTCTACGGCAGTTCGTTTCATACAATCGATCATGTATCGATTTGGAGTAATGGATAGCATCATAACTGATAATGGTACAAACTTCACGGCGGAAGAGTTCAAATCCTTTTGCAAGGAACAAAACATCAAATAAACTACGCTCTGTGGCACATCCACAATCCAATGGGCAGGTCGAAAAGGCCAATGGACTCGTATGCAGTGGCATCAAAAAGAGACTCTTAGTACCACTCAAAAGGGCCGCGGGTGCATGGGTAGATGAACTTCCATCAGTATTATGGAGCTTACGGACCACTCCAAACGCCTCCACACAGTATACACCGTTTTTCATGGTCTATGGTGCGAGGCAGTGTTACCATCCGACGTCAAGTTTAATGCACCACGAGTGGAAGCATATGAAGAAAACGACGCGAACAAGGCACTCGAAGACGCAGCCGATTTGCTGGAAGAAGCACGCAATACGGCTTTGGCACGAACAGCCGTTTATCAACAAGACCTCCGCAACTACCATAGTCGTCGATTACGCACACGGTCCTTCATGGTGGGGGATTGGTGTGCGGGAGAAACAGAAGAAAGTCCATAAACTTGCATCACCTTGGGAAGGACCTTACATTGTCACAGAAGTCATCGAAGGAGGAGCCTATCGATTGAAGAACGCAAAGACGGGCGAAGTAGTATCAAACCCATGGAACGTGGCGCACCTGCGTCGGTTCTATGCATAGATCTCTTAACCTCGTATGTAGTAGCACATAAGGCCAAAGAATCAGCAAGTTTCAGACGCACTCTTTTCCCTTACCAGGGTACTTAAGGGGACTGGAAGGTTTTAATGAGGCGGCTTGTTGATCCAATAAAGATACATGTTCCTCCATATTTCTCATATATGCTTTTACCTACTCAAACAATCGGGGACTCGATCATAAAAACGTAAACATCAAAATTCTAGCTCAAAAATCAGTGAACACAAAGGCTTACAGCCCATTCGATATGCTCGGGGCCGGGTCAACAGAAAACCCAAACCCCACTCGACATGCTCGGGGGCTGGGTCATACAGAAAACCCAAACCCCACTCGACATGCTCGGGGGCTGGGTCATACAGAAAACCAAAACCCCACTCGACATGCTCGGGGGCTGGGTCAAACAGAAAACCCAAAAACATGCCCGGGGCTGAGTCAAATAGGAAACACAAACCCACTCGAAAAACCGGTACCTGGCACAAATCAAAAACACAGATGTGTTACCCGAGGATTGTTTGGTTATACCACGATAAGTCGGGTTCAAAATAAAAATGGCGTCTTCTGCGGTCAGGCACACATAGACATGTCTTGTCAAAATGGCGGGCGCACGCCTAAGACGTCACGAATGACGTCAGGGCAGTGACAACGTTCACATTCGAGTGGTAGGTTCGAGACTACAATCAACACAAGGATTCGACTAGCAAAAATACTCCCATGGGAGCGTATCAAAAATTTCTTGCGATTGATCAAAAAGGAGCAAAATTATTGAGATTATCCTCTACTTCAAACAAAATAAAGCATAATCTCGGGGGCTACTCCCATGGGAGCGCTGTCGCGCTCCTATAGATTTCGAAAGACAAAATACTTCGATTGATCAAAAGCAGTATAGAAGGATGATTTGAGATTGTCCTCTATTGCAAGACAATAAACCACAATCTCGGGGGCTACTCCCATGGGAGCGCTGTCGCGCTCCCATAGATTTCCAAACAAGGTAAGAAAATTCACTCAATCACAGACTCGATTGAAATGCATTAAGTACTTCACAAATCAAAGAATCAAACTTCATAAATTCCCGAACTATGCCAATCGCAGATGTCTCGGATGCTGCATACGCAAATGCAAAGATAAGACCCGCCGAGCAATCGAGATGGGCCGAGGGACGCTCCAACAGTGTTTTCCCTTGAAATTTTCCGTGTCAACAGACATGATGAAAATCCTGACGGACGCGTTAGGTATCAAAATGTTAAACTGCAGAACGAATCAGTAAGACCTACAACGACCTGAGTCGAGTCTGTCCAGTATGTTCCAGCTTCGAGTCCGGGGACTCGAACCTGATTGAAGGCTAGTATGGTTTCGCCCAAATGTGCGGTTAACTGAGCTCGATTTTCGAGTGAGTCAGGCCTACTATGTCAATATCCCTAGGCAAAAATTGCAAAAGTGTTCCAGTTTCGAGTCCGGGGACTCGAACCTGATTGAAGGCTAGTATGATTTCGCCCAAATGTGCGGTTAACTGAGCTCGATTTTCGAGTGAGTCAGGCCTGCTATGTCAATATCCCTAGGCAAAATCTTTTGATTATGTTCCAGGCTCGAATCCAGGGACTCAAGTTCGACTGAAGACTAGTAAGGGTTTTTGCTCAAGTACGCAGTTAACTGAGCTCGGTACTCGAGTGAGTCAGGCCTACTATGTTAATATCCCTTGGTTCACATATGCATGCAATCGAAACAAATTAAGAATAGAAGGACTACGTCGAATCAGGAGTATAAAAGCAAAGACTATGACGTGCACGATGAAGGGAGCACATGCTCGGTTCTTCGAGTCAAGCAAGTACTCGGGGGCTAATGACGAGGTTATACTCTGCGGGTACCCCAACTTAATGGTACCTGGTGCACGTGGTGATCAAATAAGCCCAAGGATTAATCGAAGCCCATGAAGGAAGGCCTAAGACGAAGAGTGTTTTCCAAGTTAGATCAAGTTATAGTCGGTTAAGGCTTTCCATACAATGTAACCTTGGTCGGTTATGTTTCCCGAGACCTAGCCTCCTATATAAAGCCTGGAGGGTGATCGATCAGGGCAAGCAATCCATAGCCACCAAAACCTCGACGAGATCAGCAGCTTGTCGAACCATTGTAACCCTCATATTCATACCATAAATACAGACAAGCAGGAAGTAGGGGTTTTACCTCACTCGAGGGCCCTGAACCTGGGTAAATCCACCTTGTCAGCCGTCGATTCCACCGATACTACGCGTTCTCTACCACACAATCAACCCTAGGTATAGCAACCATGGGATTTGCCGATGGCACACCTCGACACTTAGTGAGGCGGCTCGTGCTGCATCCTGGAGAAAATCACGCGGTGGACAAGCTCGCCGCCGCGCTCTGTGGCCAAGAAGGTGGCCGGTGTTCAACCTCCTCGGCGGAGGCCCTCTCTCTGCAGCGCCAGTGCTCGGCGATGAGAAGTATCCAAGTGGTCCGTCTCCGGTTGCTGGCCTTTGACTGAGTTGTGGTTGCCAGATGGCGCTGAATTGTTCTGGTCGTGGAATTGATCCGATACGTCGTTGTAAATAGTGATAAGCTTGATTACCAGTAGTGGCCCCCAGTGATGATATCAGTGAGTGCTCATGACAGGAGAATCTACTGGAAATAACTTGCACACTAGCAACCGTTTCCGGTTTTACTCGGCCTTATCCTCTCACCGCCACTGTAGCTGAGAGGAGGCGATTTTTGAAGCGACTCCGCCGATCCACCCCGTGCGGCCGCTGAGCCGCGGGATTCGCCTCCTCCGCCGGCCGCTTCGGCGGCGGGAGGGTGGTGGATCCCCGGCTCCGGTCTGTATATATGGTAGGATAGGGGGGAGAGTTCGCCGGCGGCGCTCAGGAGGAGGGGCGGCTGGTGTGGGGTTTGGTGTCGGCGCGGGCTTCTCCGGCGAGGCTGCTCCTACGGGCGCGGCGTCTCCGCGCGCGACTTGCGGGAGCTCGGGGCCCGGCGCGGCGCTCGAGTTCTCCTGCCTGCCGCCGGATCCGTGCTGGCGGCGGATCTGGCGGGTGGGTGTCGGGGCCAGGAGGGCTTCTCGACTTCGAGCTGCGTCAAGGTTGAAGATGGCCGCGGCAAGGGGTGGTGCTGGCGCGAGAGGGGATGCGCCGTGTTCGGTCACCGCCTTAATCTCCGCTGCACATGGTCCTCGGGCCGTGTCCGTGTGGGAGTTGGGTCCTACGGCGCGTTTCAGGTTTGGAGATCCCCTCGGGCTGTGGTTAGAAGGTGGACGGCGACCTTCGTCTTCGACGCCGGCGAAGCTGATGATGCTTCCTCTGGTTCTGCTTCCTCTACGTATTACTTTATGTACTCTGTAATTGTACTGTGTACTTTGTATGTGGTACGTGGTTGAATATACGTGGAAAATTCAAAAAAAAAAAAGACTGTTGTTTCTTTGTTGGCCTTTCACTGAGTTGTGGCTGCCAAGATAGGGCCGAATTGTTCTCGCCGTGGAACTGGCCCGATCCGTCGCTGTAGATAGTGATAAGCTCGATTTCCAGTAGTAGCCACGAGTGATGATATCAGCTAAGTGCTCATGACAGGAGCATCTATTGGAAATAAATTGCACCTTCCGGTTTTTCGAGGTACTCTATCAGCAGCAGGTAGTTTTAGTGTACACGATTTTACAGCAGGTTGATTAAGCCTTGACTCTTCCTTTTATATTTTTGTCCTGGTATTATGATGAACAAAGCATGGATATTTAGGGAAAAGTTGATTTGGGGTGCTTCAGCCACATTTTGCGCGCCAGCATAGTTTTGCTACATTTATTCTTTTCTTCGTCAACTATATTTCACTCTGTGAATCGTTTGAATGGAACGTGCAAAGTTAAGGGGTATGAAGCAGGCATCTTCTTTACTAGTTAAGCTTAACTTTTGACGACTGATTAGCGATTGCGGTTCTTATCGTTTGGCACAGATGCATCTTCTCGTTTGTTAGTCGTATATCATGGTCAAACCCGTTACAAACACAACAGCACGGGCCTGAGTGATTCCTTCTACTAGCTGGAAACAAAAGAGGCAAAACTCTTTACATTAATATAGTAGAGCAGAAAGGGCCATAGTCTCCCAGACTCCCACCCTCTGGTCCATTCATGCATACTATTTAGATCCTATAAAAAATAGGTCCATTGCATGGGTAGCACCGTCAGAATAAAAAATAGGTCTATGCATGGGTAGCATCGTCAGAATAAAGTACCGTAGTCTTCATGTGGTTCACTGGGTTTAGGTGATGTGGATTCACATCACCAATCCATGAGAATAGAAATCTTGGCCGTCCATGGTTTTCATCTTCTCCACTCCAAGCCCTCTCTGCTCTAGATCTCAAATGCTCTTCCCTCCATCAATCAAACATGACACGCCTTGATCTATGGTTGGGTACTCCACGTCACCGATCCAAAGCAACACGAATCTCAGCCCTCAATCGTTAGCATCATCTTCTTCTCACGCTCTGTTTCATCGCCCTTACTTCTATAAATAACAGGTGACCGTCACCAAGCCATAGAAAAGATAGCGTCGTCCCTATCCGTTCCCCTCACTACAGTGTACAAGAGGCGGAAAAGAGGCGACTAGAGGTTTTGAGGTCTCGCCAGCGGATCCGCCGCTCCCCTTCGCCTCGGCCGCCGCTTCGGCGCCGTGAGGTGGAGGGGAGCTCCGGGATCTCGTCGTGCGTGTAGATAGGTAGGTGTTAGGTTTAGGTTTCTGTCTCCGGGCGACGGCATCGAAGAGGGTGGCGGTGGCGTTGTTGTGTCGGAATAAGTCCCCCCCTTCTTTCCCCGTTCCGACGGCGACGCCGGGAAGGTCGTGGAGGTGGTGTGTCGGGGTTCGGCGTCTCCGGCCGGCCGTGGTGGCGTGGGGAGATGTGGTTCTCTTTCTTTCTTCTTCAGGTGTCTCGGTCTTCTCTCTCTGTGCGGTGCTGTTCTTCTCCTGGCCGGCCTCGGTGGCGAGGGGGGGAAGAAGAGTGGCGCTCTGAAGTGGAGCTTGCTGCCGGCGCATCCGAGCTACGTCTTGTGGCGAGCGGCGAAGGTTTCTCCAGCGGTGGCCGCATGGTGCGGCGGGAAGCTGAAGATGCTGGAGTCGGGATCTTCTCCAAATAAGCTCGGTCTTCGTCGATGCTTCCGAGCAGGCCGTCGTGGTGGCGGCGCAAGGTGGCTTTTTGCTGGATCTGGTGCTCGTTGCGGCCTCCCCTTTGCTGGTTTAATGGCGAGCTTCGATGGTGGCCTCCAATGGCTGCTTCGGCTCGACATCCTGTTGAAGCCGGGGCGTGCCCCCCGCCGATGTTGTTTCTTCGACGCCAAAGTCTTGCTGTCTGCAGCAAGCGACACATGCGGCGACTTCAACGGAACTCTTGTTTCCAATCGACTGAAGCAGGTGACTCAACGGCTGTTCTTCTTCTCCTCGTCTTCTCCGGCGCGGCGACGACGACATGGACGGCTGTGGAGCTGCAGTTGCAGATTCTCCCAGGGTTGTGTGCGTCTTTTCTGTTTTTCTCTGGGTGTTTTCTGTAAAAGGGGTCTGGAGTTTTCCAGATTAGTACCGCTGTACTCTTTGTTTGATTAATCCAGGTGCAGTTTCAAAAAAAAGGTGACCGTCACCAAGCCGCGCGCGGTATCGCGCGACTTGGACTTGGGACTTGGGCGAGGGCAGGGCAGGACAGGGGAGAGGACGCCATGGCCGCTTCTTCTCCGCTGGTTGTGCCGCGCATAGTCTCTACAGATGATTGTTATCATGAGTGTTTGTCTTTTTTTAATCTGTTATGCAATAATTGTGGCCCCTTTATTTGATTTGATTTTTCTCAGGTCATGTTCCTGTCCAGGAGTCCGTCGGTGGATGGCTTCGTCTTCTTCAGGTTGCCCACAACACTGTAGCTCAGGACTAAGAGCATCACTAGTAGAACCCTCAAACCCTGGTAGCATTTTAAGGGTTGAAAAATGGCCTTTTTTTGCACTTGAGCATCTCTAGTAGAGCCCTTAAATCCTCTAAATTTAACCGTTTTTTTACGGGCTGAAACGAAAAAAACACAAATAATAGAACCCCTAAAACTGTAAACCTCTAAAAAATTTTACAGGGCGGACCTGGGAACCTCCTACTGGCCTGTACAAACGAGGGTTGGAGAGGGTCAACCCCTCAAAACTGCAAACACCATATCCACTCGCGCGGGAGGGATTTTTCCCCCAACCGCCTCCGTCCGCCGCCGGCCCCGTCGCCCCGCCCGGCCGCGCTCGCCGCCATGGACGGCCCCCCCGCCCCGGCCCCGCCGCCCGTCGCCCCGGCGCCCGCCTCCGTCGACGTGGCCGCCCCGGCGCCCGCATCCGTCGCTGCCCAGCCCGCCCCGCACGTCGCCGCCGTGGTCGCTGCGACCCACGTCGGCGCGAAGCGGCGGCGTGCGGGGCAGCACATCCTCCCGCCCGCCCCGCCGCGGTCGCCGGCATGCACGCGCCCGCTGCCTCCGTTCCGCCCGCACCGGCCGCAGCAAGGGCCCGGGCCAAGGTCGCCTCGGGTGGGCCTCGTGCTGCCTCCAAGGCGAAGGCGGCATCCTCCCCGGCCCCGAGGAAGGCCGTGGCCAAGCCGAGGGCCCCGAGGAAGCAGCCTGTGGCCGCCGCCGCCGCGCCCGTCGCTGCCGCCCCGGAGGTGCTCGATGAAATGGGCACCCCGTCCACGTCGTTCATGGAGATGCTCAATGAAGCGGAGGTGGACATCAACGCTCCACCGCTCGATCCCTATAGGGATGATGATGATTTGGAGGGAGGAGATGATGCGGAGGAGGAAGGGGAGGATGATGATGATGAGGAGGACATCACCGAGATAGAGGAGGAGGCGTTCGCCGCCGTTGCTCGCCCCGTCGTCCGCTCGTCGAACTACACCGACGCGGAAGATGGTCAAGCTTCTCACCGACAAAGCTTCTCATCACCGAGCAGAAGAAGGTGGTCAAGCTTGCACACATTGAAGCAAAGCGTGAGGAGGCAAAGCGCAAGGTCGACTTGGAGGAGAGGATGATCAAGGTGAAAGAAGCAAAGGTATGGAAAGAACTCATGGTGGAAGAGAAGGAGCACATGATGATGTCCAAGAAAGACATGGATGAAGACCAATTGCAATGGTGGAAGGAGTACAAGGAGGACATCGCGGAGAGGAAGAGGATGTTCCGAGGGTCCTCCTCTACCTTTCGAGTTGACACTCCCATGAGCGATGGCGGCGTCGACAACTCGCATGATGGTGGGGTTTGATGGTGGTGGAGTGGCCTAGCATATGGCGCCGAGGTGTAAGTTTTTGGTGATGGTGCCAATGAGATGGGCAAGATGATGATTCTGTGATGTAAAAACTATTAAACCATGCATCCATGATTGTTATTTTGTAGTATGTTTGATGGTTCATTGTGTTTTTGTATCATATTGTGATGAATATGTGACAGGTTTAGAGGTTGGGGTTGAGGCATCCGTTATAAGGGTTGGGTTTAAGGGTTCTAGTCTTTGCCCCTGTTTTTCAACCCGTAAAAGTGCACAAAAAAGGTTATTTCCAACCCTTAAAACTGCTATAAGGGTTTGGGGTTTTAAGGGTTCTACTAGACATGCTCTAAGGGTTGAAAAACAGGGGCAAAGACTAGAACCCTCAAACCCAACCCTTATAACAGAATATTCCGTTATAAGGGTTGGGTTTGAGGGTTCTAGTCTTTGCCTCAACCCCAACCTCTAAAACTGTCACACATTCATCACAATTATCACTACAAAAACACAATCAACCTTCAAACATACTAGGAAATGACAATCATTGATGCATGGTTTAATAGTTTACATCACAAAATCATCATCTTGCCCATCTCCTACAAACCCACCAATAGCATAGTAAACACACATAAGAACCAAACAATATCATAGAAAATGAAAATAGGTATGAAAACTCACATAGTCACTCTCCACGGTTCCACTAGGCGGTGCATCCATCACTTGGTCCATGGCCGCACTCCAACGGGAACATGCGGGCTTCATCAACTCCCACCGGCCTTGAAGCGACCGGTATGTGCGAGAGATGAACCGGCTATTCTTCGGTTTCATCTTCAAATAGGCGTCCTCGATGCGTTGCCAATAGCGTTTACCGGTTTGGTCGGTACCGGTGCCCGCATCCATCCCCACCGATGCCCAAGCTCGAACCAAAAGAACATCTTCCGCGTCGGTGTAGTTCGTCGAGCGGACGGCGGGGCGAGCAACGGCGGCGAACGCCTCCTCCTCTATCTCGGTGACATCCTCCTCATCATCCCCTTCCTCCTCCAAGTCATCACCAACCCTAAAGGGTTCTAGAGGAGGAGCCCCGATGTCCACCTCCGCTTCTTGGAGCATGTCCATGAACGACGTCGACGGGGCGGGCATTTCGTCGAGCACGTTGTGTGCGGCGGGCGGAGTTTCGGCGGCGGCGGCCACGGCCTTCTTCCTCGGAGCCTTGGCCTTGGGTACGGCCTTCCTCGGAGCCGGGGAGGAGGCAGCCTTGGCCTTGGAGGCCGCAGCAGGTCGCGGCCCCCGCGACGCCACCTTCAACCGCCTCTTCGCGGCGGCCGGGGCGAGCGTGGACGCGGCGGCCGGGGTGAGGGAGGAGGCGGCGGGCGGAGCCAGGGACGGCTGGGGCGGGACGACGTGCTGGCCCGCACGCCGCCGCTTGGCGCCGACGTGGGTCGCGGCGACCACGGCCGCGACGTGCGGGTGGCTCGGGGCGGGCACGGGGAGGCGGGCGGGGCGACGGACGCGGCGGGCGGGGCCAGGGAGGAGGCGGGCGGGGCGAGGGAGGCGGCGGGCGGGGCAACGGGCGGCTCCATGGCGGGGCGGCGGCCGACGGCTGCTAGGGAGGCGGCGGCGGGAGGAGGTGGTTGGGGATTTTTCCCTCCCGCGCTTTGCTCGGGCCGAATTAGGGGTTGGGGGAATTTCCCTCCCCAACCCTCACTTTCACAGGTTGGGAGGAGGACCCAGGGTCGGACCTCTAAATTTTTTTACGGGTTTAGAGGTTTAGGGGTTCTAATCTACGCGTTATTTTCGTTTCAAACCGTAAAAAAAAAGTTATTTCTGAGGGTTTGAGGGTTTGAGGGCACTACTAGACATGCTCTAACGCCTTCAGCTTCATGCCGGCGGGACGGCACCTCTGCGCCCACCGAGAGCGGCATTGTCTACAACACATCTCAGGTGAGCTCCGTCTCTACGCCTCTGCTATCAGCTATGCCCATTGTTCCATGGCGTCCTAGAGTTAGGATTTGGTCGTGATGCGTGTATGTATGGCCTGATAAGTTGAAGTGTTGTAAAGGTGCTCGATTCCTGATAACAATTGAAGTGTGTTCTTGTTGCAACATACACATCTACTATTTGCTATCCAGTAAAAAAATAGTTGTTTTGCTATGATGATAAATTGATTGGCTCTGAGGACATACGAGAATTATTTTTCAGCCATAGCACTTGGAGACTGATATGCCACTTTACTTGGCTGTTTCCCCCTTTGTTGCAGTACACAATAGTGTTCATACACATGTATACCATCGTAGAGCACTCATTTGCACTGAAACTTAAAACGTTTTCTATTTTGAGAATTAATTTAAGTACGAAGTAACAGAGTTGATGTTGATCATAATATGTTCTTGCATTTGCTCGTGAGCTTACTTTTGATGGCTACCTTTCATGTTCGTGATGGATTACGACAGCTAGATGGCAATGTGCCTATGCTTTATATGTTTAAAGTTTGTGATGTATGTACCACTGGTTTGGTATGGTTGCTGACTTGCTGCAGATGGTGATCTGTGTGCATCATGTTCTTGCTCAATGCGAGAATAGATTAGGGAGGAGTTTGTTTGTGTCTTGAGGTGGTGTTTTGGGTTGTGGCCGGTGCCATAGCGTGTTTTGTTTTTGAGCTATCCATTGTTGATCATTATGTCCTCCTAGACATGTTTCTATGCCCCTGTGTCTTAACGTTTGGCTCTGGTTTTGAGAGCTGACGATTTTAGTAGCTACTAGCAAATATGCCCGTGCGTTGCTACGGGCGGACCATAAAATGTTTGGTAGTCTCCATTTTGGTCTAGTCAGCCATTTAGCATTTTCGGGACTGTCTATTTGTCAGCTAGCTGATTTCTAATTCGTGCTCAGTCACATTTTCTGTCCAACCATTAATTGACACGTGGACAAGACGACACAGCATCGAAACAACAATCGAATAAGCGCGCGCATGCGTCCTCACCCCGGCGGGTCGATTTTGGGTTTTTAGAGGGTCTATGTTTTTTCCAGCCCGTTATGTTTTCCAGCCTGACCACGGCCCAAAAACGGCAAGGAGTCTATTTCTAGACTGGGTTTCTCTGATATGGGCTTCCCTCTCATTTCAGTCCTCATTTTCTCTACGGGTACACCTGCTGCCTCGCCCCCCATCTCACCAGGATCTCTTGTTCCTCAAAAAAAAAACAGGATCTCTTGTTCCTAAAGAAAGAAAAGCATATCACCTGGTGCCTCGCCCCCGTCTCGCCGAGAAGAAAAAATGCAAATTGAACAATGTCTTCTAACTTTTATGGATTTAGTGTTCCAGTGTTAGGATGTACTTTACATCATGGCATTTCATTTGCATGGAAAGACAAATTAGCAGTCATCAACAGAACAGAAAAAACGCAAATGAATATAACAACTCATATTGGAATTGTAATGAACTGTGAGGCAAACTCGATACAACCCAAGCATCACAAGATTAATGTCTGACAACTTAATGAGAAAACAAAAAATGTACAAGAAGTATTGATCAAAAGCTTCATGTAACCAGGTCCAAAAATCCGTGTCTTGTTGTGTTCATTTTTCAGCTGAAGCACATACTCTTCTCGCTCAGGTGACTTAGCAAGCATGATCTTGTGTACTATGTTGTTTATCTGAGCTTTCATGAAACAGGGGACAGTCTGATTAAACAAAGAGAAAAAAACTTGATTAGGTGGATGGGGAAACTAATGCCAATAAAATTTGAATGACAAAAGCACTCAACAAAAATGTACCATTGATTTTAGAAAGCTTTTCCCAAGGTAGATATAAAGAAAGAAGACTCCCTCTTCTTCATTTTGCAAGGACCATATGGCCATCCACAAACATCGCACCACATCCACATACATAAATGAAATCACCAACAAAAAACTAAGAAACTTAGATGACAGATTTACACTAGATAACTGACCAAATGTTAATCAACAACTGAAAATAAAAAGATATAGCCTTGAGCTATTGTAATCAAGTTTTCTATCATAGTCACAGTAAGTCTCAAACTCTTCGATGTGCGCTAGCTAGGTAATCCCTTCACTTAATCAAATATCGGATCTCTTGCTACCATAAAGGAATTAAACTGGCTGGCCCATAAAAGAATGCATTGCTAACCGTGGTGATCTAATGGTGCTGATAAATATTATGTAATACTGAAAATAAACTAATGGAACTGAACATGCATAGCAAAGCTAAAAAATCAACTAGACAAATATTATCTAGGTAGACATAGAGTGATGAGCAAAAGACTGAACATAATATATACACAGAGAGACACTGAATATAAAGAGATACATTAAAGAATATATATAGACATAGAAATACAATAAAGAATATATAAACAGAGATAGATTACAAAATATATAAATATAGATAGTGAGAAAGACTAAACAGAGAGAGAGGGATGCCTGAATCTAGAGATACAACAAGAGAGATTGAGGAGAGAGAGAGAGAGAGAGAAGACATGAATCTAAAATGAGATACAGAACAAGGGAAACATAGAGATAGAGAGAATAAGATTCAGTAAAGAGAGAGAGAGAGAGAGAGAGAGAGAGAGAGAAAGAGAGAGAGATACGCCTGAACATAAAGAGAGAGAGAGATACGCCTGAACATATAGAGAGAGAGAGATACACCTGAACCTAGACAGAGAGAGATAGATGCTATAGAAATATAAATTCAGAGAGAGATAGAGACAAATTCAGAGAGAGATAGAGACAAAATTAAAAGAGATAGATGCATAAATAGAAATAAAAATTCAGAGAGAGAGAGAGAGATAGAGACAAAATACAAATACAAATTCAGAGAAAGATAGAGACAAAATTATGATAGAGACAAAATTAAAAGAGATAGATGCATAAATAGAAATAAAAATTCTGAGAGAGAGAGATAGAGACAAAATACAAATACAAATTCAGAGAAAGATAAGACACAAAATTATGATAGAGACAAAATTAAAAGAGATAGATGCTATAGAAATATAAATTCAGAGAGAGATAGAGACAAATTAAGAGAGAGATAGAGACAAAATTAAAAGAGATAGATGCATAAATAGAAAAAAAATTCAGAGAGAGAGAGAGATAGAGACAAAATACAAATACAAATTCAGAGAAAGATAGAGACAAAATTAAAAGAGATAGATGCTATAGAAATATAAATTCAGAGAGAGATAGAGACAAAATAGAAATAGAAAATCAGAGAAAGATAGAGACAAAATAGAAATAGAAATTCAGAGATAGATAGAGACAAAATAGAAATAGAAAATCAGAGAAAGATAGAGACAAAAATTAAAGAGATAGATGCATATATAGAGAGAGAGGCACGAAATAAGAGAGAAATACCACGACAGCCAGGAACATAATGTCTATTCCAAAAAAAATGCAGGAACTCAAGACGACGGCACCGCCTCGGCAGCGCCAGCGAATAAAAATTCAGTACCAGCCAAGAGAAAATCGACCAAGAAAAAGACTCAGGAAGCAACAACCGACGTGCAAGTTCAGGTGGATGGATTGCAACAACAAACGGCTGATTCAGGTACAACTTATTTGTTCTACCATGTGAAGACAAATAAAATGAAGATTACTCATTAATAAAATATAATGAAACAAAAAGCAGGAACTCAAGAGAAGAGCAACCCCTCGGCAGCGCCAGCAAAGAAGAATTCAAGACCAAACAGGAGAAAAACAAACAAGAAGCAGACTCATGAAGCAAACACCGACACGCCAGCAGAACAAGCTTAGGTGGATGGGATGAAAAAATAGACACCTGCTGCTTCGCCAAAGCTGAATAATTCAGGGCCAAACAAAAAGAAAGGAAACCGACCAAATAGACAAGTCAAAAATAGATACATTTGGACAAGTCCAAAAACTTGTTGTATTTTTAGATAAATTCGAAGTTGAGACAACACGTGTTTTGCTCTACTATTTTGACAAAGGACAGATACATTTGTGATTTGTGCAAAATAAACTTTTGAAGTGGACAAAACTGAGATTCTTGGTTAGTGTTCGGCTCTACTATTTCGACACAAGACTGAAACAATTTGGATTTGTGCAAAATAACTATTAAAAACACACAAACATGAGATTCTTGGTTATGCGGACTTCCCACAAATGACTAACGCTCGAGAAGTTCACATTGCATAATTGTTCTAAAACTTGACAAAATCAAACGTGTTTTACTTTATAAGCACAGCAGTATGAAAAAATTGGAGCAACATAAGCACAATCGGCTATAAGCAACCACCCATAGACATTTCTAGTTCACTACTTTGCCGAAGAGTAGGGTACAAAAAGAGATAACAAACAACATGTAGTTCGCTAGTTATTGACATATGCAATCTATCAGATGTCTAGTTATTTCCACACTCGGAAAAATGTGCAAGGCACAACACATTTGATATATAGACCTAAAATTCAACTACTCATCATCATTTTTGACTCATCTTCAAATAGATCCATCAGCCTTGTCCACGTGATGTTTAATGCTCCAGAAGATATCAGCCCTGAAAAAAAGACAAGAGAAACTACACACCGTTAAAACACAAACCAGGGGGAGACATCCTTGAGAAATAAAAAGCAGAAATTACACTCTAAACACAAGTAAATCGTACCGCAGCATAAAAGTCAGTCACCCAACTCATGTCAACTTCGTTCTGCGTGAAGAAGTAAAGCTAACTTCAGACAAATAAAACTAACTGCCCCAGTGGTGAAATTGAACAACAAACAAAATCACCACCAACACAAACGTGTGTTCAAGACAAAAACACCCCGCCCCTGCTAGTCCACGCTTGAATACAGCAATCCCTTTCGCAAACAACACTCCTGAAAAATTCAGAGCCAGAATAAACCATCCCCTTCCTAAAACAAAAACAGACCACGCCAACAAAAATCAGATATATGACACACTACCGAGGAGGAACTACCGATTTCAGAACTAAAACACAGCTATAACCTGATATCTGGTGAGGACACAAGCCAAACGCCCCCTACCTAACAACCACACAGCTAACAAAAAGCTTCATCAGGCACAACTAACACAGCACGGATGAAAAAAATAGACGAGGCAAACATATAGCTCCACCAAACCAGGGGGAGAAACCGACTGCGCTGGTTCGCGGCCGGCGACGACCGTCTATTACCACATCCAACACAAGAAGCTCGCGGGTCCGAAGCACACATACAGGAGCGCGACAAGGGGAAACGGACGGATCCGGGGGAGAGAGCTACCTGGACGGCCGACGACGTCGCCGCCACCCTCTATCCCCTCCTGGGATGGAAGCCATGAGCAGACGCGCGAGTCGCCGGCGAGGTCAAGCTCGTCGCCCCATCCGCCTCTATCCCCTCCTCGTAGTGACGCGTAGTGTAGATGGAGAAACAGAGGACACGAGTATAACGCGAGGCCAGCGAGAGAAAAAAAAAATCAAAACGGGCTAACGGGCTCGACCCAGCCCAGCGAGCCCGCGACGATCCGTGCGACACGCAGGCAAGTGACAAAGACACGCACGAATCGCGAAGAGAGATGGACGGACGGAAATCTGACTGAGCACGAATTAGAAATCAGACAGCTGAGAGATAGCAAATGTCTTTTCTGTTGTCCGGATCATGTAGTATATAGGTAAAGAAGTTGCACTCATGTCAACAAATTCAAGCCTGAGCAGAACCAGAGTTGATTTTTTTACTCAAGAGTAACAATAACAATAAGTTTGAATATAGGTAGCTAGCTGAACCGGAGCAGCCAAACGCCACACCCTCCGGTCAGTTAGCAGAGGTAGCTTCGCACATGAACATTTGCCTCTAGACGAATGAAAGACATAGTGAAAGAAAGACGAGTGAAAGAAATTTTTATCTATGATGTCGTCTACTCGTCTGGTGTTCCACAAATTGACCATTACCTAACAGCTGATTCAAAGGCGACCTCCCTCCAGCCTTCTTGAATTGCAGTATGCATGCCATCAGAGTTAGTAGATACCAGCACAAACTCCCCTCCAGTGTGTCTAGCAATGATCTCGGTGGTGCATTGAGTAGAGAATCAATCACAAAAGCCGCATCAACATTTACTTGGACAATCTCAGCCCCGGCTGTTGGCAAAGATCAGACCATGATTTTGTGAACAACGAACATGTCACCTGAACCACCTCATGAACCCAATTTGACATTAGCTGCTTCCATGCTCGCGCAAATCAGAAGGTGAGAGTGAGAGTCCTTTCTAGCTATCCTCCAGACGTAGCCTCTTCGTGCTGGTCGTGTTAGGTACTGAGCAGACGGTGCCAACACCTGTGGCAGTGCACCTATGCGTAAAAAAGACGACATGAATGGGAGCCGCCGGTGTCGCGTTCTCTACAGCCCTTTCCGTGCAGAGAAAGAACCGAGAGACGCGAGAGGGAGAAGAGCCGGAGTGGCCTCACGTACTCCGGCCGCCCTAGGTGTGCGGCTGTCGTCGAATTCAAAGCCGACAGAGAGACGGGAGAGGGGAAGAGACGACATGTCCTCAGTTCCTCACCTGATCCGTCGGTCCGGCCGTCCTAGATGTGCCGCCGCCGTCGACCTTGAAGCTCCCGCCGCCATTTTTTCACGGGAGCAACTTGCGCGGCTGGGGAAGGCTGAGGAGAGGCTCCGTCGGTGCGGCCGCCGTAGCGCAGAGTCAGCGACCTCCACGCCGAGCTCCTAGCAGCGGAGGTGCGGGACCTGGTGAGGGTCGGCCAGCACGCCGGATCGGTGAACTGGCCGGAGTGGCTTGCTCCTGGCCGCGCTCGGCACGAGCTCGGTGAATCGGGGTCCGATGTGGTTCGGATGGAGAGCGCCAGGACGTGTCTCGCCGCAGCCCGGAGAGGCACGGGGGATCGAGTGGTTGACTCGGGAACGAAGAGGCGACGGTGGACTGCGGGTTGATTCTCTGCTTTGTGAGGGGTTAAAATGCAAAAAGACCCCGACGTACCACCACCACGGTCGTCTTTCAATATTATATAGTAGAGATAGAGATTATATGCTTCGGCTTGTTGTATTTTGTTATGCTCTGTTCCTGAACATTGGCTTCATGCTAATTGCTTGCTTATTCTAGTTATACTAGTATAGTAAGCTTCAATTTGAGCCCATATTTTGGCTACTCTTCATGCTAGAATTCTTGATCTAGTGTTTTTGTTGTCCAGAAAATAATTGTAGAAGGGTGCGGAGATGAGTATAAGTTTCTGTTCCAAAAATTACTTGGACTTGGGACTTGGGCGAGGGCAGGGGAGGGGAGGGAGGGAGATGACTCCATGGCCGCTTCTTCTCCGCTGGTTGTGCCGCGCATGAAGGCGACCGGCGTCGAGCGACCTCGTCTCCGGCCGGATCTGTGGCCTACTCTTTCTCTCTCTTCTGTTGGTTCCTCGAGCGCAGTGGAGGCTTGAGCTGCTACGTGGCTTGCTGTTCCTGGGACTCGACAAACGGCAAGCACGGCGCCGCTTGCGCTGCCCGGTTGCTGGCTGCCACGGGGAAGAAGACTGCTGAGTGATGACAGTTCACCTTTCCTCTGTTTTTCTGCAGAGGCTAGGTTGGGATCTAGGATGGTCACCTCATCGAGAACAACAAATCATGGGTTGCTCCATCTAGGAAGCGAAAGCGGCGAAGAGAAGGCGGCGATGCCGGTCTGGCCGCTCGGAGGAGAGGCGGGGGGGGGGGGGGGGGGGGCAATAGTCGCGCCGTCTTGGAGGATACGACGACGCCAGTGATAGCCGCGCCGCTAGGAGCCTCTGCCACGATCAGATCTAGAGATACTGGGACAATGAGTAAGAGAGTGAGAGGGTTAAGTTATGTTGTGTATGCCTCCATATATGTAGCAGCAGGTACCACATAGGAAATGATTATTTCATAAAAATGTTTCCTTTGCGTATAGACGATGGGAATTTCTTCTACACTCTGAAATAATATTTTTCTTATATCTACTATATGGATAATTGATACTACTAATAATGAACTGCTAGGATAGTTATATTAATAATTATTATTACTACATTACATACAGAGTAGATATTAATACTAAAGTAAATTACATATGCTACTACTAGATACTTCTTATTTTTTTTGCCCCTGCTTCCGCGCAATCCTCCTCCTTCTCAGGGCGTCGCTTGTTGGTGGTCATCGGAGGCGGAGGTGGCGGCGGCATATCGTCGTCTTCGGGGCGGAATCTTTCTCCTTCGACTTTTTCCCCTTCTTCGGGAGCGGCGCCTCCTCCTCGTCCTGGTCGTTCCTCGGCTGACTCCTCATCGAAATCAACGTTCGGCTTCTCCTTGGTCCCTTCCATCCACTCGGCGAGCTCGTAATCCGGGCTGGACGGCGGCGACGGGTGGTCCCCCGGTCCGTCAATAGACCCGTCTCTGACGGCGGACTGTCGGGTGGCGACGGAGTGCTTTCCTGTGATTCCCAACTCTGAAACATCTTGGCTAATCACTAGGAGGGAGCGAGAGAAAAGCGATTCTATGTCGTACTGAGATAGCAGGGATCGGTTTTTTTTAATGAGTAGCGGGCGGTTCCACTACGCCGCTGCATTTATTAGGCTCGCTTCCAATTCCAAGGAGATGGAACCGTGTCCACATTGCAAAAGGGTTCCGAAAAGTTTCTGTTGCCATAGATGTACATATTGGATACGGGTCATAATATAAGACCGTTGCCAATATAATGAGTGATGGAGATTCGAATTTCTCTGTAACCAATATTGACGGGCCAGTCGTGGCCCAGTTCTGTCAGGCCTCGTCGGCAACGGTCAAATCGCGATTTTCCGTCGCCTAACTCGTGCCGTTTCCATAGAGGGGTGTCCGATGTGTTGCCTAACTCGTGTCATTTTTATAGAGGGGTGTCCGATGTGTCATTCTGTCCTCGTGTCGTTTCTCAAGAGCTCTTAGTTGAATGGGTTCAAGGGGATGGTGTGCTAAAACTCCAAGACCAATTCCCCGACAAGTACTAGATTTGGGAAGAGTGATTAGGAGTCGGATTTGGGAAGACCATCTCGCCCCCAACCCTTCTACCTAGACTCTCCCAATGACTTCCTAACATAGGAGTAAGTGACGCTCCAACGAGGTCGCTCAACATATTCAAAAAACATCGTACTGCTCTCCAACCAACAACAAAAGAAATACTCAGACACGGAGCTGCGTTATCTTGTCCAGTCTATGATGATTACCAATAAAACACCAAACAAGGTTTCAAAAAAAAAATTTAAGGTATAAAAAAAAACACCAAACATGCATGTTTTGATTATAAGTAACAAAATAAAGTATTCCTTATCTAGTCGATCAAACATGCCTATCTCATATCTTCATAGCTGCAAAAAGGATAATTCGTACAAGTCCACATCCATGATACAATTTCGAGGCTTCTATCAAAATGTGATAGTTTGTTGCTTAAACCAAATATCTGTCTACAGGCCATGGCGGGTTCATGGAGAAATAAGCTTGCCAATTATTTCTGAAACAAAAGGGGATGTATTGCTATCGGTACACATCTGTATGGGTTTGACGAAGAGTCCCTCAATAGTTGTCTGAAGATGCATGCTGTCCGTGTACACATCCTTCCTGTTATCGTAGATCAGCGACGCGCTACGGGCTAAGCCGATAATACGCTGTCGGGCATGCAGCAGGGCAAGATTTCCAAACCGCGCTTGGTTCAGAGTCCTCCATTCGTCTTCTATCAGTGCATTGATCCTTGCAATGGCCACGTCGCTCGTGACACTATACTCGTCAATGTAACACTCCACAGAGCTTGCCACATCACGGTTGCGCTTCCCACTCTGTATATTAGGACGTAAGTAAGAGCCAGACGAAGCCTCGGTCGTCTCCTCTCTCCCGCTACAGTAGAGAGAGGCGATTTTTTCGCCCCGCCCGCAGATCCACCGCCTCGCCGGCGTTGCGTCCGATCCCCCGTCCTCCGTCGGCCGTTCCGGCGGCGGGAGGGCGGGGGATCTGCGTTCCTCGGCTGTAGATAGTGTAGGTTCTGGGAGCTCTCCCACCGGCGGCGCCTTGGAGGAGGTTGGGTGGCCGTCGGTGCTTTTGGTGCAGGTCCGCGTCTCCTCCGGCGGTGGTGCTCGTCGGAGCTTCGCTGCGGTGGATCTGCTCCGCCCGGTCCTTCGGATCTCCGGATCTGCTGGGATCGTCTGCCCCCTCCCAGATCTCGCGTGGCGGCGGGTCTGGGTTGACAAGGATGATGCGGAAGAGGGTGGTGCAAGCGGTGGCGCAGGCGGTGCAGGCTGGAGTTCCTCCGGGGCTCGAGTCTTGAAGATTTCCCGTCCGCTCGGGGGCGTCTTCCTGTCCAAGGCTTCGAGGAAGATCTGGCGACGGCGCATCTTCGACACGGCTTCTTCGCCGGCGACATCGACGCAGGGAGATTTGGGTTTCTTTGCTTTCTTTGTGTTGATCTTCCTCGCCTACTTGCTGTAATCCTCTTCTGTATCTCGCAAAAAAAAAATATTAGGACGTAAGTATACATAGTACAGTGATAAAAATGCCATAAATGCATGCATGCTTAGTAAAATGGCCTACGCCAGTTTTCCATTCACCCACATTCTAAAATGTAAGTTGTGTGCTCACTTCCTAAAATTTGAGTTTGACCGGTGACTATACTACATTAATAAAGGTTAGTGATTCAAATGTAACATCATTAGAAACACTTTTCCATCTGAAAACAAAGTATCACTTTCTTGTTAACTTGATTGGCGGTGAAACTAAGAAATCAGGATATTAACATGAGAATAACATGCATGGATAAATTGACATTGAAAAGACTTTGTACCTCAAATGCAGCAATGTCATTCATAAAACGTACAATCTTTCCCGCTGCTACGACGACATCAGGGACACCAGCTGTCCACTCGAGTGCTTGCTTCATTATCGCGACATCCATGCCAGCCATCATACTCACACATACAGTTGGTGCACCTACGGTACGGCTTGTCAAATTCACGTGGTCAATAAAGTTTGGCTTGTGATTCTTGTGAAACCATTCCGCTTCTTGGAGATAACCAGCCACATTATTTTGAATCTGCATGCACAAGAGAAAAACTAAATTGATGTGGCAGGCCATGTCAAAAGAAAATCAGTCACTGCATATAGCCTATTGTGAGAGCTTCTAGATAAATTTTGCTATTTAAAGAAAAATTAAAATAAGTTGTTACCGCTTTCTTGAGATAGCCAATATCATAGTTGATATCTCTGGGCATTTCACCATCAATATTCTTGAAGGACCGCAACAACTCGATATAGAACTTCTTCAAATATTCCGGCAGAATAGAAATGGCACTCTCATCCCATCTACGTGATTAGTTTGGTTCCATAATTAGCATGTTAATTCTATCTTCAAACTAAAATGAGCTGCACCCAACTTATGTGTTGATCAATCCATCAACAAAAATAATGTAAAGTGAGACCAAACCTTTGTACAGCTTCATGTAGCTGCCGAGATTCCTCTATGGTAGCATGTGTATCATAAGTGTCATCTAAAATGGTAATTAGCAGCATCATCTTGGCGATGATAATGCGGGGGAGCTCAAAACATCCCTCGTAGTATATCACATAGGCCCAAGTGTAGCTCTCCACCACACGGTTGCGAACATAGCTTAGTCCGATATGTCCATAAATATTTTTCCACCACCTATAATTTCAAGTAGTCATTTGAACTAGTAATTCAATACATAGTCTTTTAAAATATCTTACATATGCATATCAAGTGATTCACCAGATTTTAAAGATTAAATTTAAAAGCACGGTACTTCCTTTCACTAGTACTTCATCTGTTTCTAAATATAAGATGTTTTACATATTTCACATGTTGACTACATGCGGACTGAAATGAGTGAACATTCACACTAAAACGTGTCTACATATATGTAGATACATGCGAATCTGGAAAAAACTAAAACATCTTATAATTAGGAATGGAGTGAGTACATTTTAAGTGGTGCACTGCAGCATTGACATCTCATTTATAGAAACGGGGGTGCATGTGAAAGCACGTACACACACAATTATTTAGTTATTTATTTCACGGTAGTATTGGCATCCCATTTATAGAAACGGGAGTGCATCTGAAAGCATGTACACAACAATTATTTCGTTCTTTCTTTCATATTTATCAATGTCCCATTGAGTATAAAGTAAAGATAACAAGAAACATACTCCGTAATAGCTTTCAGCTCCTTCAAATGGAGATGTTGCAAAAGGTTGAAATCTAGTTTTGCGAGCTCCAATAGAATTGGGTTATGCCCTTCCTCTTCTTCATACTCTGAGATATAATGCAACGTTTCCACCCTCTTACATGCCCTTGGCAATGGTCTGTGGAGGGCACGTTTGACTTGCTGAGCTAGCGGAGACTTGAGACTACCACTCGCTAATTCAAGATGATGTCTTGCAAAAGTTATGGCTTCTTCAAGTGCTGATTCACCATGAATAAGAAGATGAGCTGCGTTGTATAAACTTAGTAGTGCACTTGGTTGACTAGTTAAATCCTTGTTGAAGTTTCCATCTTCACACTTGAATGTGTTGAAAACATCTGCAAGATCCATAGGTTAATGTATTTAGTAATCTAGTGACTGTGCATGTTGTCAATTGTCTTGATTTCAACGGTGGCATCTCCCTCCTCTTAGTTTATGAAATTGTTGAAAGAAATACTCCCTCTCTCATAAATAAATCTCGTTTTAGGTTATGTCCATGCTCTTATTGAAGTATTTTTTATCTACCAATGAGACAAAAATTTAAATCTAAGATGTTAAAGTAAAATAAGTTGATTTTTGGTGCTTTCCACAAAAAAACATATATTTACGAACTTGGAGGGCGAATTAATATATGTAAGGTTGAGAAATCAAATTAAGTAGATGTTTTATGAGATGTACTAGATTGGTAGTGAGATGTATATGTACCCGGAGATACCCAATGTCCATGCTCTCTAAGCAGGCGAAACCGAAGAGCCGCTTCGTACAGGCTGGCTGAGCTAGTGAGTTCGTTATCAAGGATTTCGCTCAGTGCGTCGTGGATCTGCTCTTCAAAGAGGTGATCTATTCCGAGATGTTGGAGGGTGTCGAGCAGGGAGATCCTGGCAGTGGTGCTATTGCAGGTGTTAAACATCGTGTGGACGTCCTGCTTCAGCTTGTCGGCTCTCTTCACCATCCAGTCCTCGGACCTCTGCCATGCATTGCGTGAATCGATGAATCGATCGATTGATGAATCTATGAACGGACGGGCTAGGATTTTCATTGGTATACCTGCAGTGGCTTCGGCTCGTACTCGATGAAGAAGTCGCCCCATGGGGAGGGCTCAAAGCCGAGCTGCTTCTCAGGAGTGGCAGCAATGCCGGAAGGCGCCATGCAAAAAATCTAGAGCGTGATTTGCGAGAGAGAGAGATCAATGCAAGGTCTTTAAATACACTCGTGAAAAAAACTAACTACTTACTACTGTACATTAAGTCATCGTGTGGTTGTTAGAGAAGAAAGGCTTGGGATTCCAAAACGGTATCCTCACCTTATCAACCACACCGGGAAATTCCAAGACTTTGTGAGCCGGCAGCGTGAGCTCATCCATTGTTTTCTTATCAGTTCATCCCCACCTTCTAAACCACAAAAATGAAGCGCATGCAGGTTGTCTTCATCCTACTCTTTTTTTTGAAGGGCACAATACCTGGATATATTACTCAAAGAAAACCAAGCGTGCATCCACACAAGTCGCTAGCTCTATCAACCTGAACCGCATCCAGGCTTCGTTGAGAGGATTGGCAGGTTGCGGAAGACGAGGACGGTGGTGCTGCAGTTTGCCACGCCGCCGTCCTCAACGAACTGTATTTCCATGTTTTTCACGTGCTGCCGTTTATATATTATTCACTGCGTATTTCCACCATTTTTTTTTTGTGTTGCAGGCTTGCAGCTATATTTTGGTCTGCTTCTGGCCTGCGCAGCTTCGCCCTTCGACAACGAAAAGAAAAATAAAACAACGGGAAAAGAAAAAGAAAAGTCAAAAGAAGAAAAGAGAAAAAACATAAAACATAATGAAAAAACCCACCTAATGAGCCGGCCCATATATTGGCGGCGCGGGCATGTCGGGCTGCTAAGAGCGGCAAATTGGATTTCTCCTTTTGCACGGCCCAGAGAGAACAGTCTCAAAGCAATGGATAAATCAACCCTTTAGAACCAAATATCTGAGCACAAACAAAACCGACGACCCGGCCCACATTATTGCTTGCCAATCAAACACAAAGCGAATGAAAAGATAAAAGAAAAAATAACTACAGAGCAAACCTTTCCCAAGCCTAATTGCAACTTGCAAGATCGAAGTAGTCTTTAGCTTGCGTTAATTGTGGTAAGTTTCTTTCTATGGATCTTGCTCACACATAATAATGTCCCTGACATTCTGTCCTGTCCATAACTATCGAGGCCAGAGTGACTAGAGATGTCGGTGGTAGATCTTCACCTAAACTGGTTCATCGACACCTCCGCTTAGTGCTAGCATGCTGCTGTTTAAAAAATCAATTTAAAAGTTTCAAAAGTTTCTACAAAAAAGTGTGAATGTTCACAAGGAACGTGTCTACAATCTCCAAAAATGTCATGTCCAAAATCGAAATACACAATGAGAAAAAAGACAAAAGCATGAATAGTGTCACAGAAAGACAAAAAGAAAATTGACACTATTGATGACCCACAAGTGTAGAGGATTTATCGTAACATTTTCGATAAGTAAGAGTGTCGAACTCAACGAGGAGCAGAAGGTGTTGACAAATGGATTTCAGCAAGATTTCACTGTAAATACTGCAAGACAATTTTATAAGAGATTTTATAGTAACAAGAAATTTAATAACAACTAAATAAAAGCAAATGTAAAAGTGCAGCAAGTGGCCCGATCTTTTTTAGCACAAAGGACAAACCGGTGGTGTTACCAATGATGATTAAAATGTTCCTAAGAACACATGGGAATTTTGTCAAGTTACTTTCATCACATGCCATTGATTAATCTTCATTGTTTTGATAAGTGTTGTGTGGGTGAATCTATGCTAATGTACTGCCATTACTTGGACTCATACACACTTATGATTAAACCTCTTGCTAGCATCCGCAACTATAAGAAAATTATTAAGATAAATCTAACCATTGTCATAAACTCTGAGATTCTATACTCCCTTGTGCGGCAAATGGATTTCAGCAAGATTTCAGAGTGTCGAACCCAACGAGGAGCGAATTGGGTTTTAGATTTCTGTCGCTCCGGAAACCCTACCATAAGCAAACTAAATACATAATACATTTCTCTAGACCCATAAAGGTGAAGTACCATGTAGTCGACATTCACATGACATCATTAGAGAAATAATACCACAACTTTAATATCAAAACATTAAATATTACTCAACTTTACATGACTACTAGCAACAAGAATTCTCCTATGTACTCAAGAAATAAACGAACTACTCACGAGGCAACATATGGATCATAATCAGAGTTGATTTATAGATGAATAACAATCTGGTCATAACAAGAATTCACCGATACAACTCAACAGCATCAACTACAAAGGGTAATCAACACCGATAAAGTAATCCCAATGATAGATACAAGTTATGGATCAAGATTGAACAACGGGTCGGCGTGGAGATGGTGCTGATGGTGGTGGTGATAGAGATAATGATCCCGATGATGCCCGACATGATGACGATGGCGACGATTTCCCCCTCCGAGAGGGAAGTTTCCCCGGCAGAAATTGGCCTGCCGGAGCTCTCTCAAGCTCTGTCTCGGTTCCGCCCTGAGACGGCAGTGAAAAAATAATGCGGAGGTTCCCCGAAGAGTTTTAGGTCAGATGAAAAATATACGCGAAAGGGCGTTGGGAGGCGTGCCACGAGGTGCCCAGGTGGGCTCCCCACGCGGGTCAGCACTGGGCTGCGGCCACATCCCGCGTGGGCGCCTGGCTGCCCTCCCGGCCTTCGTCTTCTGGCTCCGTAGGTTATTTCACTCGAAAGAATTTCTGTATTTTTCTTGGATTTTTTTGAGCGATGGAAATTGGGTATCTCTTCGAGTGCATGTCCTCATGTTTCCTGGACTACGGTGTTTTCCCCCCTCTTAATTGTAAACCATGCAAAATAAGATCAAACAACATCAGAATTGCATCCTAATACGAAATATATCAATGAATAAGAGTAAATTATAATACAAAATAGTGATGCAAAATGGACGTATCAACTATTCACACATGGATTTTTCTTTTTTGTTTCTCAATGCGCTTTTCGATTTTGGACCTGAAATTTTTGGAGGTTGTGGACACATTTCTTGTGAACATTCACACTATTTTTAGAATTTTTTGAAACATTTAAAATTATTATTTTTTGAATTGGTAGCACGTAAGGGTTTGGTAGCACTAGATATATCCTCGCGTCTCGTAGTGTGTACTCACTTCTTAGCCTACTTCAGTCGTGGAGTCCACGACTGCGCTATAGCTCATGGGGAGCTATGACTCGAAATTATTGGAGCGGTTCATCAATGCGGAAACTGCAAATGGAGCTCGGACATCATGGAGCCCGGTTTTTTCAAAAATCAAAATCGGTATTTTAAAGTTTTAAAAAATTCGACACAAAAACCCTAGGTGGAGATCGAGGAATATAGTCATGAATTATGTTATTGATTCTTCGTTAATTCATAATGTACCATCTTTTCTACCAAGTGGTTGATGTAACGGTGATTTAACTTCACTGAAAAAACCTAGCAAGAAAGTCTAACGAGCCCTGCAGCTGCCCAGTTTATGCTGAGAATTAGAAACTACTGGTACTAGTTAGTTGGTGGATATACGCAGTCTTCAATAAGTTCAATGCAGCAGCTAGGTTCGTTATCGGTTGCCACTTGATAGTACTGATCCACGTGAATTCATACATTACAGTGCCCTTCAGACATCGTACGCACTCGATCTCACACATTGCAATCTGTGGTTATCTTATCTCTTTATGTACCAATCTATATTTATAGCCTGACAAGCCTGCATACATGCATATGTACCACGGCACTAGTCTGGAGCTGGCCAGCCATTTTGAGAATGATGCCGTGGTCCATATATAGGCCAACTTGGCCGACAAATTGTAAAGGGGAGTTTTGGCTAGCGGGCACACTGCTCCCCTTTTTTTGAATTTTTTGAAAATCGTACTTTTTTGCTTCAAAAAAATCTGCATTTTTTTACACAACAAGATATACATGTTAAGTAGCTACGCAAGAAATTTCGTAAAAAAATAATAAATTTTATGGCCTACAGAAAAAAGATAAATTTCTGACAGAAAATCCATACTATTGATGCTCCCGAAATTTGTTATTTTTATGTAGCTCGTAATACGATTTGTTTTTCAAAAATAACTTGTACCGTACGTAGAGGACATGCATATACATCACCTGGATTTTTTTTTTGGATTTTTTTGAAACTCGTTTAAATTTTTTCTTTTTTTTTATAAAAAAAAGCGGGTGCAGTGTGCCCGAGAGCCAAAAGGGATTTCCGGACAAATTGGTTTAATTGAGTTGTAATCAACTCAGCAGTAGCGACGGGAGATATCGAAGGAGTCCTAGTCAACCATTTTTTCTTCAAAAAATAAAATAAATTCAACCAATTTAGTGGCCAAAACGGCAATAGTAAGTACATGTTGGTTAATGTGAAGTTATGTCTCCATCTCAATCCTTGAACAATTTGAACGGTTGGCCAAAGAATGAGGGTTTTTTCCTCGGTCGGTAATTTTTACCGGATCACCGCTATAGTGAAAATTTTGGTATTTTATCAACCGAGTAAATTCGAAGAAATTTCAAATTGAAATATTTCAACACTACATATATCGATCTTACCCCTGATTTGGCAAAAAGCGGTGATTGGCATTAAGGTTCGTTATCGGTTGGCAGATGCCACTGATCCTCTCTTTTTGTGCCCTTCAAACACGATACAGGCACTCGGTCTCACACGTTGCGAACATAAAGTTCCTTTCTCTTTTCTGTATG
This sequence comes from Poa pratensis, assembly GCA_947311845.1. NCBI lineage: Eukaryota > Viridiplantae > Streptophyta > Magnoliopsida > Poales > Poaceae > Poa > Poa pratensis. The sequence goes on along the minus strand of CAMZMU010000093.1, from coordinate 3,404,269 downwards.
TACCAATCTGTATTTATAGCCTGACAAGCCTGCATACATAGTCTCCTGTAGGTTGGCATGATGATGTGGTCCATATATATAGGCCAATTTGGCCAACACATTGGCTTGATTAATTGAGCTCAGATCAACTCGGTAGTAGCTAGTACTAAGGATCATGTTGTTTAATAATTTGAAGTTATTTCCATCCATGATTTTTTTAACTGTTCGGCAAAACTCTCTACGAATAAGCTAATTCGTAGTTTTTTCTTCTAATATTCATGATCGAAATTGTTTACTTTACCAAATAGGATGCCTTATACTTCCTCTATCCTGGCGTAATCATCCTCTTTCTCCTCTTGGCGATTCAACATTTCTGCCGCCACCACCCTCCATTCCATATGAGCAACTTGTCGAGGGTTGTAACTTAGTCCATGACCTTGTAAAATAATATTTTTGCCGAATCTTATCAACTGTGCTCACTTTTTAGTCAAATTTGCTAAAATGGAATGTTTTAGCCCCCGAATGATTTCGGCGGGACCGAATTCTGCACACAAAAATTGAAACAAAAAAAGAGATGTTTGGTGGAATAGGCTGTTGATGCGAGGTGGTCCTTCGGTAGTGGACTAAATGTTGTGAATATGCGGCTAGCAGCCATGTCGTGGCTCCGTTTGCTACCACGGTTGCTTGGCAGGTTAGCAGCCATGTCGTAGCTCTCAGTTCACCTAGGTGGTGAGAACGACCACGTCTTCGAATTTGCCTTGCATTGGCAGGCTCACGGCTAGATTAGACTCGCCGCAAACTGTTGGATAATTAGGCAATAATTTCATGATTAATTTCAGAATATTAAACATGACAACAGCAGGTACTAACATGTAAAATACGAACACACTAGACGTACTAATCAACATGAACAGTAGCAGTAACATATATACCAACATATCCATAGGGAAAACGCAGTTCGGAATACGCCGCACGTACCGAACGTTCGTAGAGAAAGTAGCAGTCAATGCAGACAGGTTCACCGAGCCCAACGCAGCGGTGATGTTGTTGACGATGACGTTGGTGAAGACGGGTCGAAGAAGACGACGTCTGCGGCGACGATCCGCAGCTCCGGCTGGTAGACGACCCGTGGTGGAAGCGGCGAGCAGTCGCGCGAAGCGCTTCCCAAAAACCTAATTTGCCCTCTCCCGTACAGGATCACAAAGGCGACTGGTTTTGGAGACATGCTCTCCCGTTCGCCGGTGCACGCCGACGCTCGGGATGGAGTAGACTACGGTGGCGGCGCAAGGCACGAGATGTGGCAAAACCTAGACTGGTTCGGGGTCTGACGGCGTACGCAGTGCAAGACAATATATAGTGCGGCTCGGGAAACCCTAACGGATACAACGTGGGCTGACCACGTCGCACACGTTTGAGTCGGATACAGCAGCCCACGATCCGGGAGCGACCCTGAACTGGCAAAACTGTACGCGTACGCTAACGACTCGTTTTTCCCGAACAGCAAAAATATAGGCATCGGCTCGGCTCACATGCTTACCAAGTAGCACAACACTCCACCTTATAAGGTGGTGCAACTCTCCTTCAACTTTTCATGTGGACTAAACTTTAGCACCTCCCACCACTTGCCATGCACATGGGCCATTTGAGATTTCAAAAATTGCTATTGGGCTGCCCCAAATAATGGGCCCAAATTCTAACAATCCCCCACCAGATCTAATTCCCATTTAGAGATTTTGCCAAATCTCGTTTCTTATTTATATCCCAGTGTTTCAGCAAGACTGTTAAGTTGAACTTCCGCCTAGAGTTTTAAGTTACATCTATCAGCAACTTGAACAATGGACGAACCTTGAATTACAAGTTTGGTGCCAATACTTCACTCAAAGTCATAACCAGTACGTGGCTGCCAGTAGCCTACCCCGCGGGTGGAGCATATGCGTCATACTCCCTGGTCTCTTCATGAGCTTACTAGAGATCACCCAAATCTCATAGACTGCGACGTTTAACAGTCGGACTCATATAGGTGTGTTCTTTCAAGGTCGCTCTGTATGACACCTTTGCTACGAATAGCCAACAGAAACACATTAAGGCATATTGCCAACCTGCCTTACAGAATGTGAGAGTTATGCATCTTCCACGGAGAGGGTTAAATAAAACTCTCCTCTGTTAAACCACTAGCTTGTTCTTCCCAGGTCCTAATTCACGGGATCTCCGATCACATAGGTTGGGTTACCACTATGGTGTAACGCTCACGGGTCTCAACCCCATCTCCCTCGATGCACTATCTATCACATTACGTGATAGTCCCTTCGTAAAGGGATCTGCCAGGTTTTTGTCTGTTTGAATATAACTAACAGTTATTACTCCGGAGTTTCTCATTTTCCTGACAGACTTCAAGTCTTGACGTGTCTTGATGACTTCGCGTTATCCTTAGCACTGTTCACTTTCAATAACCGTTTGGTTGTCACAGTTCATAAGGATGGCCGGTAATGGTTTCTCAACCACCGGCAAGTCCATCAAGAGCTCACGCAGCCATTCTGCCTCAACAGAAGCTGTATCTAAAGCAGTAAGTTCTGCTTCCATGGTTGACCTCGTCAAAATGGTCTGTTTGCAAGACCTCCATGACACTGCGCCACCTCCAAGAATAAATGCATATCCACTTGTGGCGTAGAGCTCATCAACATCTGAGATCCAGTTCGCATCACAATATCCCTCAAGCACCGCAGGGTGCCCTGAATAGTGAATCCCATAACTCATTGTACCGTTCAGATAGCGCATGACCCTTTCAAGTGCATGCCAATGATCAATACCCGGGTTAGACATGAACCTGCTCAACTTGCTCACAGCAAAAGAGATATCAGGTCTCGTCGCGCTCGCAAGGTACATGAGTGAACCGATCACTTGAGAATATCTTAATTGATCTCTCGTTTCCTTTTGTTCTTTCTGAGTGTCACACTGGGATCATAGGGTGTTGGAGAAGGCTTGCTGTCTATATAACCAAAGCGGCTCAAGACCTTCTCAACATAGTGTGATTGCGTTAACGTAATCCCACTCTCATCCCTAATCAGCTTAATGTTCAGGATCACATCAGCTTGTCCCAGATCTTTCATATCAAAGCTCTTTGACAGAAAAGACTTGACCTCATTTATCACTATCATGCTTGTACCGAAAATCAGTATATCATCAACATACAAGCATAATATAACACTATCGCCCCCACCATGGCGATAATAACACACCTATCAGCCTCATTAATGGCAAAGCCTGCAGAAGTTAAAGTTCTGTCAAACTTCTCATGCCATTGCTTAGGTGCTTGCTTCAGCCCATACAAAGATTTTAACAATTTGCACACCTTTCTCTCTTCACCTTTTACTACAAACCCATCAGGCTGATCCATATAGATTTCCTCTTCCAACTCTCCGTTAAGGAAAGCTGTCTTTACGTCCATTTGATGAACGATAAGACCATAGGAGGCAGCCAGGGAAAGTAGTACTAATGGTGGTGAGTCTAGCAACAGGTGAATAGGTGTCAAAGTAATCTTCGCCTTCGCGCTGGGTGTAGCCCTTGGCACAAGCCGTGCCTTGTACTTCTCAATAGTACCATCAGGCCTTAGCTTTTCTTGAACACCCACTTACAACCCACAGGTTTGCAGCCGTAGGGTCGTTCAGATAATTCCCAAGTTCCATTAGAAAGAATCGAGTCCATCTCATTATGGACAGCTTCTTTCCAGTCATCAGCATCAGGAGATGCAAATGCCTCTGCAATGGACGTGGAGTATTGTCCACAAGGTACACAATGAAATCATCACCAAAGGATTTTTCAGTCCTCTGTCTCTTGCTCTTGGGAGATTCATTGTCATCCTTCTCAAGGACTTCCTCAATGTGGTTGTTCAGAATGATCAACAGATGTACTAGGTTCAGCAAATATCTCAGAAGAAATTCTAGCAATGCTATGCATATCCTTCATAGGAAACATGTTCTCAAAAAATGTTGCATCACGAGATTCCAAAATAGTATCAACATGCATATCAGGTATCTCAGATTTAACCACTAAAAATCTATAGCAAATGCTCCGCTGAGCATAGCCTAGAAAGACACAATCCACTGTCTTGGTCCAAGTTTACGTTTCTTAGGAATTGGAACATTGACTTTCGCCAAACATCCCAAGTACAAATAAGAAAGTGATGGTTTTCTCCCAGACCACTCCTCGTAAGGTGTCTTTCTTTATCCTTGTTAGGAACTCTATTCAGGACATGACACGAAGTCAACAAAGCCTCCCCCACCATGCCTTAGATAAACCAGCAGTGTCCAACATGGCATTCACCAAGTCGGTCAGCGTGCGGTTTTTCCTCTCGGCAACCCCGTTTGATTGGGGCGAATAGGGAGGCGTCCTCTCATGAATAATACCGTGTTCCTCACAGAATTCATCAAATATTTGGAGAAATACTCGCCACCACGATCCGACCTAAGACGTTTGATCTTTCTCTCTAATTGATTTTCTACTTCAGCTTTATAGATTTTAAAGTAGTCTAAAGCTTCATCTTTAGTTTGCAACAAATATACATAACAGAACCTAGTAGCATCATCGATTAAAGTCATGAAATATTCTTTCACCTTTTGTCAACACGCCATTCATCTCACATAGATCCGAATGTACGAGTTCTAGAGGTGCCAAGTTTCTCTCCTCGGCGCCTTGTGAGGCTTTCGAGGTTGCTTAGATTGCACACAACTACACTTAGAACCTTTGGCAATGGTGAAAGTAGGAATTAAACTCAAGCTGGAAAGTCTACTCATTAAACCAAAATTAACATGACATAAACGAGAGTGCCACACATTGGCATCCGAATCCACACTGCCACAAATATGGTTTACTGACTTATTACAAAAATCCGATAATGAAAAGCGGAACAAGCCTCCGCACTCATACCCTTTACCAATAAATTGTCCAAACTTTGACACAACTACTTTATTGGACTCCAAGACTAACTTAAATCCATCACTGCAAAGAAGAGAGCCGCTAACGAGATTCTTCATTGTAGGGACATGCTGCACGTTCCTCAGCTGCACGATCTTCCCCGAAGTAAACTTCAGATCTACCGTGCCAACACCACAAACAGAAGCATGCGATCCATTCCCCATTAGGACGGAAGAATCCCGGGCGACCTGATAAGAAGTGAACATAGAAATGTCATCACACACATGAACATTAGCACCCGTATCAATCCACCAACATGGAGATTGAAATACTGAAAGCACAAACGGTAAATTGCCATACCCATCAGTATTGCTAGTAGTCATGACGTTGACAGTCTTGGCTTTCTTCCCTTTCTTGTCTGCACGATCTGGGCAGTCCACAGAGAAGTGACCAAGCTCTCCACAAGTATAGCAACTAGCTCAGATTTGTTCAGCTTCTTCTTCTTCTTCTTGAAGAAGTAGTATTGGAAGGCATATTGAAAGCAGGCTTGCTCTTCCCTTTGCTCTTTCTGTGGTGATGGTTTTTCTGCACCATGTTGGCACTAGACTGACCTTCACCACCTCTCTCATTAGTGTCCTTAGTCCGAGCTTTCTCCTCAACATCAAGAGACGCTATCAAGCTTTCAACTGATATCTCCTGTCTCTTGTGTTTGAGAGATGTGGCGAAGTTACTCCATGAAGAAGGCAACTTTGCAATAATGCATCCAGCCACAAACTTGTCAGGTAGGGCACACTTGAGGAGTTCGAGCTCCCTCGCAGTGCACTGTGTCTCATGAGCCTGTTCGACCACTCCACGGCTATTCACCATTTTGTAGTCGTGAAATCTCTCCATGATATACAGTTCACTGCTTGCATCGGTTGCACCGAATTTAGCATTCAGTGCATCACAGAACTCTTTGCCGTCTGTTATGTGCATATACACATCACACAGACGGCCATCAAGAACACTCAGAATGCAGCCTCAGAAGATAGTAGTGTCTTTCTTGAACTTATTCCGAGCTTCCTCAGATATAGTTCCTTCAGGAAGACCATTACTCACTGCCCACACTTGCATGGCCTCGAGCCAGAGCTGGCACTTAATCTGCCATCTCTTAAAGCCCATACCACCGGTGAACTTCTCCGGTTTCATTGCATCGGTATAACCAGGCATAATTAAATCACGAAATTGCCTACAATTAGGTTTTTGGATTGTTGGATAATTAGGCAATAATTTCATGATTAATTCCAGAATATTAAACATGACAACAGCAGGTACTAACATGTAAAATACGAACACACGAGACGTACTAATCAACATGAACAGTAGCAGCAACATATACACCAACATATCCATAGGAAAAACGCAGTTCGGAATACGCAGCACGTATCGAACGTTCGTAGAGGAAGTAGCAGTCGATGCAGACAGGTTCACCGAGCCCAACGCAGCGGTGATGTTGTTGACGATGACGTTGGTGAAGACGGGTTGAAGAAGACGACGTCTGCGGCGACGATCCGCAGCTCCGGCTGGTAGACGACCCGTGGTGGAAGCGGCGAGCAGTCGCGCGAAGCGCTTCCCAAAAACCTAATTTGCCCTCTTCCGTACAGGATCACAAAGGCGACTGGTTCCGGAGAACCTAGACTGGTTTCGGGGTCTGACGGCGTATGCAGTGCAAGGCAATATATAGTGCGGCTCGGGAAACCCTAACGGAACTGGCAAAACTGTACGCGTACGCTAACGACTCGTTCGGATCATTCCCGCAACCCGCTGCGCGGCGCGGCGCGTCGTGACGAGCGGCGGCGGAGGAGGAGTGCGCGAGAGAGAGCCTTGTGTTCTCACATGCTTACCAAGTAGCACAACACTCCACCTTATAAGGTGGTGCAACTCTCCTTCAACTTTCCATGTGGGACTAAACTTTAGCACCTCCCACCACTTGCCATGCACATGGGCCATTTGAGATTTCAGAAAGTGCTATTGGGCTGCCCCAAATAATGGGCCCAAATTCTAACACAAACTACAGTAGGGAGTTTGGCCTCTAGACCTATCTGTCCGATTGCTCCGTTGTATCCAGGAGGGAGAGTGATGGAGTTGTCGTTGTCTACTTCTCCCACATACATGCTAGGCGGCATCTGCGAGTGGGGACAAGAGCTTCTCATGAGCATCAAGGGATGAGGCCATTGCTTTTGGAGAGATGCTGGGGTAGTTGTGACAAGTGTCCGGTCCAGTGAGCGAATTCGGGCTCAGCCAAATGCAAATAACACCCAAATGGAGAGGACAATGTGTAGTTCATATCTTCTCAATGTGGAAGATGTCCCAAGTACTAGCTCAATTTGAAGTGTGTTACTCTATCCATTCCTAGTGTCAAAATTATAGTTACAGCATAACGATTGGGGTTTCTTTGGGCGAACTTGATGGACAAATGGGTATGTCAGCTAATGCTATTAAGCACATTGAGATAAATAGAACGGTAACAATATTAGAGAAATTTGTAGAATCAACTTTATATAAGGACACCGGTCCTCATAATATATTGGTTTCTAAGGTATGCAATCTTTTTCATTAGTTGGCGTTTCTCTACTGTTGGCACATGTGAATTGTCTTTCAGAGATAATTATTTCTCTTAGGTCGGGATTTTCGATGATTGCATTAAAAACAAATGGCCCGAATCATTAAAATTATTTTAAACAGTTCTCTAATATGAAAGTCACCTCCTACCAACAGAGGAAGTGGGCAGCCACATATACTAGCAAGTGCACTAACTCGTACAGTACAAAAATTCAAGTTTATGTGTATATTGGAAAGCCCCATGGCACTCAAAACCTTCATTATTAGACCTCACATGGAATTTAAAACAATAATCCCTCTCATCAACTCTTTTAATTTGGAGAGTAGTCGTATTAATACCTACAAGAATACCGCTCTATCTTCCATGATGTGGTAAACAATACCATGCGAAGTCAAATCGCCACTTAAATGCTTCAAAAAAGGAACAAAAAAATTCGACCTCCTTGTTCCCAACAAGGCAATGAAGTCCAATCGCCGCTCCCTTATCGTTTCTTGAATAAACAAGTGTTTAGCTGGGTCGGTCACGAACACCCTCGCTATTCCATACCATTCATTGCTTTCAGAGTATTGCTTTTCAACAGTAGAAAAAATCGTAAACTTTATTTGACGTGGTGGTGTGACTTTCGCACTTTGAGCTAGATGATCTGTATGATCATCCGCTTCCATACTTATCTTCAATCTCCAAATCCCGCTAAGATTTGAGACCTTACAGACCAACAACCCCAGTAATTTTTGTTTGTACATTTTTCCTTAGCCCAGTCGGTCATCATGCGTGCACACTACCTTCGCTCGTTCTGTTATCACGCTAGCTAGATTCTTTCAGTTTTTTTTCTCGATATATTTGTGTTTGTCAACCTAGCTTTGGGTTTAATTCTCACATAACATTTGTGATACTAATGTGGTCAAGTGCAATGGCGAGTCCAAGAATTATTTGCAGGGTGGGCTGAAAGTTGACGACGACTAACTAAACGACTATTTCCGTAAAAAATAAGCCAATATATAAGACATAAAATTATTTAAGACAAAATACCACAAATTTTCAGGTTAAAAGCATACAAAACACACACTAATACATCCAGTACTAGAGAAGCAACAACAAAAGGACAAAGTGAACTCTCTAAAAAACTAGTAAATAGACATGTACCTCTAAGAAATCACATCATACTCGCGCGGCAGATGTCCTCTACGATCCCTCAATTTCTGAAACTGTATAATGATCTGATCATCATGAATGCTTCTGAATATCTCTTTCTCACAGTAGCACACCATTAAATCATTTAGCCATTCATCAGACACCTTATTGCGCAAATCTGTTTTAATAATCTTCATTGCTGAAAATATGCGTTCAACTGATGCAGTTGCCACAGGAAGAATGAGAGCCAACTCAATGAGACGATACACCAATTGGAAAGATGTGTGTTTTGTTGTTTGAACCATCAACCGAGCAAGTGTGGACAGATTTTGACATCCATTAAATTCTTCACTTCTCCTAATGTTCATAAGAAATCTTGGGAGGTCAATTCTTAGCAACAACCTATCAGCTTCTGTGAAATCCTCAGCATAAATTTCAGCAAGCCGAATAAGTTTGTCAACGTTAAACTTTGAAAAGATAGCGATAGAAGCAAAAGGCAGCCTCCTTTTCCACACTGTATTCCAGCCAATCAAATTTATCCAACCAGTGTGCCTGAAATGATCTCCAAATAATGATCTCCAAATAATGCCATCAGGTTCATGTTGAGGTTGAGGTTCAGCTTCATGTATGTTCAGGTTGAGGTTGAGGTTCAGCTTCATGTTCAGGTTGAGGTTCAGCTTCAACTTCAATTTCAGGTGCAGTATGAAAAGGGAGGCTGTCGTTGATTGCAACATGCTCAGGTTCAGGTTCATTGCTACCAAGAGAACTAGGTGTATAATATCTAAGGATGCTCAAATGTTTTCTCTTCATTTTAACAAATCTGAAAATATATTACACATAGATAAATTAACTGGAGCTAGACAACTAGTACACATAGATAAATTACAGAGAGATAGCTAAGGATGCTCACGATGCGACCAGGAGGCCAGGCGGGCGCTCCTCTCTCCGGGGCGCTAGGGTTTGGCCTTTGGCGGCTGGGTGCGTCCGCCGTCCGCCGTCCATGTGGGCGTGCGGCGCTCCGCCGGACCCCAGCCCCTCCGGCGGACGGTGGCTCCTCTGTCGCCGGCTCGCCGCCTCGCCGGTCGTGGCCGCCGGCGCCGCCTCCGTCTCTGCCTCTCTGTGGCTGCTCTGATTGTGTTGCGTGCTGGGGAATGGGGATGGAAGAGCTGCGCTACGCTGCCTGTTCGATACGATGCGTCTGCGTATTGGGCTGGAATCTGGAACCCTGGAAGCCTGGAATACTCAGCTGCTAATGGGCCAGATTACTAGTAGTAGTAAAAAAAAAAATTACATTTTCGGAGGGCAGGCTCAAGCCTGTTAAAGCCCCCCTGTTGGACTCGCCTTTGGTCAAGTGTATACAATGATGCAGAGGCAGAGAGCAGTTAACTTATTTGTTTATCTAAAATAAAGTTGTGAACAACAACCTATCTATATATCCACCCTAACAACCAATACATTTCAACGCTCCTGACATTGACAACAAGTTCCATTGTATTTGTTTTTGTAGAATTGATTATAATGTATTTAGTATTTCATGGTTGAATAATATATCCTTTCATTTCTGCATGGCCATCTCCTAACAATGGGACGAGTCCAGCTATGCTATTGTGCCCCACAGAATTCTCTGAACTATATCTAGCTAGGAAAAAACTAGTACGATTAATTCTGGAATAGGTTAGGCCACGTATCGTCGTAGCGGCATATACATGGTCGATGGTGCGGCATATATAGGCTCGAGACCAGTAGTCCAAGTGTACAAACCTTACGGTAACAAAGCAACTCCACACCTGTGACATGGCCGCGGCAGCTCCGGCCTGGTTCATCGCCCTGGCCGTTCTCGGCGCCGTGTATTTGTTCGCCGCCTGCCTCCCCGTCCTCGCCCACCTCGCCCTCTTCCTGCGCCGTCCCATCGACCTCCGCCGCCGTTACGGCACGTGGGCGGTGATCACCGGCCCGACCACGGGGCTCGGAAAAGCCACGGCCATGGAGCTCGCGCGCCGGGGCATCAGCCTCGTCCTCCTCGACCTCGACGCTGCCAACCTTCGATCCGTCTCCGACGCCATCCGCGAGGCCCACCCCGACATCCAGACCAAGACCGTGGTGTTCGACCTGTCCCTCGTCGGCACGGCCGCCGGCGACGAGGCGGCGCGGGAGCTCAGGGCGGCCGTGGAGGGGCTGGACGTGGGCGTGCTGGTGAACAACGCGGCGGTGAACAGGCCGGGGGCGCTGTACGTGCACGAGGCGGATGTGGAGCGGCTGGCGAGGATGATCCAGGTGAACGTCATGGGCTCACGGAGCTGACGGCGGCCGTGCTGCCCGGGATGCTGGTGGCTCCGTATATCGAGAGACACAAGAATATTCTACGCTCCGAAAACCCGGGAAAGGCTGACTCCTGGATTAAAGGGGAACACGAGAAGACTTTCGGCAGTTGGTTGCAGACACATCTCATGAATAACACCATTGTTGGAGATCAGCTGTACTTGTTGGCCAGGTCACCATCTTCGACTATATGTACTTTCCAAGGGTACGAGATAAATGGGAATACATTTTACACGAAAGACCAAGATAAAAAGAGCACCAACCAAAACAGTGGTGTCCGCTTTGATGCAACAGACGACAATGGGCAGAAGGACACATATTATGGGTACATAGAGGAGATATGGGAACTTGACTATGGACCTACTTTTAAGCTCCTTTTATTTCGGTGCAAATGGGTCAAGCTGACAGGAGGCGGGGTAGATGTAGACCAAAAGTACGGCATGACAACAGTGGATCTCAAGAATCTTGGGTACCACACCGAACCATTCGTCCTAGCCAATGATGTGGCTCAGGTTTTCTATGTGAAGGACATGTCTACCAAACCGAAAAAAAGAAAAGATAAGCAAGCGAATACATCGTCCGATGAGCCAAAGCGCCACATAGTTCTTTCAGGGAAAAGAAACATCGTGGGAGTGGATGACAAGACAGACATGTCAGAAGATTATAATAAGTTTCATGAAATTCCGCCCTTCACAGTGAAAACTGACCCAAGCATCCTGTTAAATGATGAAGATTCTCCATGGCTACGGCGCAGAAGAAAACAGAAACAATAGATAGGGATGTTGGTGATGTGTAATAATGTATTAAAACTTTTATGTAATGCATTCTATGGAATGTATTAAACCTTTATGTAAGGAGCATGTGTAATAATAATGAATGTGTATTTCCAATGTGTATTGTCAAGAAGGTTCAAATCAGTTGCAGTTTTGCATTAGCAAAAAAAAAGAAAATGGCGCAATCAGTTTTGCATTAGCAACGACGGTGGCTCGTGATGTGTAATAATGTATTAAACTTTTATGTCACTATATTCTGAAAACTCTAAACACTGAAGAGAACAAAACACACGGTTTCCCCTACATACAGCCCAACGGTGGCTCGTGAGTGCCCGCATATCAAATGCACCGTTGGACGTATGCAGGGAATCCGAATGCTTCGTATACCAAAATGAACTACAATGAGTAGACACTGAGTGCTGAACATGTCCGGGAGGGGGCTATATATAGGGTCATGTGGCTCACGAAGTGGTCGTGATAGTGCTGATCCAACAGCTCACAAGCACTCAAAAGAAACAGATCCTGATCCAACGTCTCACAAGCGCTTGAAAGAAACACACGATCCGTGTGCTTCTTTAGTCCCGGTTGGTAACACCAACCGGGACTAAAGGCGGGCACGTGTCCTCCCCCAGCGCCGCACTGGAGGTCTTTATATATTGTCACCGACGGGGTAAACCCTAATCCACCATTCCTAGCCACGAACGCATCGTCTCCACGAGATGAATCCGCCACGCCCGCCGCAGCGCCTTCTGGACGAGGTCGAGCGTGCTCGGCAGAGCACGCTTGGGCGTTACCGCGGGAGCCTATCCCGCCGTATGCCCACGAGCCCGACGTGGAGAGGAATGCCTTGCTACCGGCCTCCTGCTCCGGCCGCCGCACCTCCACCAGCCGCCGCCGCACCTCCCGACGAGGAGGAGGACGACGACGACGACTTCGACTGGAGCGACCATGGGGAAGAGGGCGGCGGGCCGTAGATGCAGGATGCCATTGAAGCCTCCTTGCAGTCCGTCCGCGACGACCTTGTCCAGCGAGCCAAGACTGCCTACCAGCTCAAGGCGAAGGAGGATTCCGATCTGGATTGGGCGCTGAAAGACTCATCCTCCATGGATCTTGCCCTACGCCGCAAACGTGCGCGCGAGAACCGGGCGGCCGCGAACGGGGCTGGCTCCTCCCGCCGTTCCCCTAATCCTACGGCCTCCGATCCAGCAAGTCCGTTTATGTTGGTGATGTGTAATAATGTATTAAACATTTTATGTAATGCATTCTATGGAATGTATTAAATCTTTATGTAAGGAGCATGTGTAATAATAATGAATGTGTATTTCTAATGTGTATTGTCAAGAAGCTTCAAATCAGCTGCAGTTTTACCAACACAATCCAGGCGAGCGCCGTCCGACGACAGCGACGGCGGCGAGTACGACGACTACATGGACGAGTATTATAGGCCTAGACAGGAGTATGACTAACCTGAGCCACATCATTGGTTAAGACAAATGGTTCGTCTATGGAATGGAGGTCGACCGAAGTGAGGATGAAGCCAACGGCTCCGATGATGGAGAAGGCGATAGCTCCGATGATGGAGAAGCCGGTGGACCCTTAACGAAGTCCGGCGAGGTATATATGAAGTTCGGCGATCAGTAGATGCATTTCTTGAGTTGTATATATATAAATTGACGAATGTTTCTTCTCTTAGGCCTCCACATCGAGCAAATCTTCCAAACGAGGCCCGACCAAAAAGTTGGCCCCATCTACGCATTATACATTTGAGGTCATATCCCCTACGGGCGAACCGAAGGAACCCAAGAAGCCTGCCGATGTGTTTAAAAAACAATGCGGAGTTCTGGTTAGGGATCACGTCCCGATCACCGTTCGAGACTGGCATAAGCGCAAAGGGGCGAAAGATAGTGAGTATGTCGCCGAAAGGTACAAAGAGGGTCTTTGGAATGACCTCATGGCACATTTCACCCTGCCAGAATTTGAGGATCCTGCCGACACTGCAAAATTGAGGGAGAAAGTCAAGCAGTGGACTCTTAAGAAGATGGCCGAACTATTCCGGGTGTGGAAGAAAAGATTATGGCAAGAATATCTGAAGAAAAAGACTGCTCCAGTATTCGAAGGCTATCTAGCGAAGCAGGCGAATCACTGGAACACATTTAAGGAGTACAAGGAGTCACAAGATGCCAAGGCGATGTCAGTAAAGAACAAGAAAAATGCGAGAAGAAGAAATATCACCATAAATTGGGGCCAGGGGGCTACGAGACTGCCATGCCAAAGTGGGATAAAAAAGAGCAAGAGCTGCTTGCTAAAGGAATCGAACCAGAATGGATGCGCATAGAATGGGAATTGAGGGCAAGAAATTGGTTCCTTGCGCATGGGGTTCATACGACGAAACAACAGGGGACCTTATTTGCAGTGACGGGATTAGGATACCAAGGGGAAATTGGCTTAAAGTGGTGAAAGAAATTAAAGAGGGGAAGTTAAAGTTCCGTCCCGATAGAGAGAAAGACTTGCTGACACTGGTCCTCGGGAATAAAGAAAAAGGAGGACGAACACGAGGCCTTGGCCCTAAGTATCCGTGGTGGCTTGGGTTTGCCAAAGACATAGAAACTTACAGAAGCCGAGTGAGAGCAAAGCAGCGATAACAGGAGGAGGAGGGAGACAGGTTCAACCAGTTGCTTGCCAGAATTGACCACCAGCAGCAGATTGACGAACTTAGAGGAGTAGTGCGCCTGCAAGATCATGTACTCGATATTACCGCTGGCCCATCTCAGCGGAAAAGCAGCGTGGGTGACTCGGAGGTCCCGGCTGACGATGCACGGCGGATGATAGATGGCGGTCCCGGCTGCCCCGTGGATGGAATCAAGGAGCAATATCTTGTGAGCTCCATCAGAAATGAAGAACATATCCATGAAGGTGGCGGTCGGATATGCTTTACCTTGTCCACCTGACGCACGCTGGCAAGCCGTGAGATTCCAGCTGGCTATGCTAAAGTCGGGGTGGATGAAATCGTATCGGGGTTTCATGATATGGAGCTTGACATCCCTGGACCTGAATAGAGGAGACTCGGAGATGTTGTGGGTGATATCATTCTATGGGACAAGAACTACATCAAGTTTCCAGGCTCGACGCCAAGGACAACACCGCCTCCGAGTCGTCGCAGGTCACCTACACTACACCTCCATCACCTCCAAGAAGCCCACCCCATGACTACGACCACCACAGCGCGAGTCCATCTCGATCTCGCCGCCGGACTTGGGTCGGCCGTCTTCGCCGCCGCCTTTGCCCGCTAAGGACAATAAGCAGAAGCGTGCTCCGTCGATGAGTACTAACCGACGCAGCAGCCCAAAACGACAAATGTCGCCCCTCCCAAGAGTACCTCATAAGAATCTTCCCATCAGAACTTAATATCGTACACGAGCAAATTGCAGCGATCGCAAAGGCCGAAAAAGATGCGCATTTTGCAAAGAAGAAACCCAAGCCCGCCCCGGTATACACCGAGAAGAAAAAGCATGGGCACTTGATTTTCTGAACACAAAATCGCAATATGAGTTGCACCATAAGCCAGATGACTATCTACGCACACTTCGGAAGGAAGTGGAGAAGAGCAAATCAAGTGAAAGTGCAAGCGGGAGCAAATCAAGTAAAAGTGCAAGTGGAAAAAGAAGGGACGTTCCCCAGCTCGGAGAACAGGCCAAACAATCGATCCCACCCCTCAAGGTGTTATCCGAAGACGTTCCCCAGGTGCTGCAGCAGGATATGGAAGAAGCTACGAAGTTGGCGGCCGCTATGGGTGTGAGTGTTGCTGAATTGCTAGGTTCCCAAGACGACATGTTACCCAAGGCTGATGTTGTCCCTACATATGTCCCAGGGAAGCCTTTGGTCAGCAAAGAGAAGGGAACAACTGCCAACACATATGCGGAATTTGCATCAATGGTACTTGAGTGTGGTAGGGGGGGGGGGGCAGAACAATGATCGTGGCGAAAGTCCCACATGAGTACTTCTTCCGACCCGAAGAGGTCCATGTTGAGTTTTCAGAACTCTTCCAGTTATACAATTTCGACGCCCTCGACAAAACTCTCATGAGTTGCTATTGTCTGTAAGTTGTTGAATTCATTGTCTACATATAAGTTGTTCAGTTTTTCAGTTGTTCAGTTCATTGCATGTAATTATCCTCATTATATCCTTTTGTACTCTATTATGCAGAATGAAGATCCGGGAATGTAAAAGAAAGATCTATAGTGTTGGGTTCATTGACCCAGATAAAGTAAATATATATTCGCTAACGACGAAACCCGACGAGACGGCAGAAAACCTTCTAAGGTTTCTAACGGAGCAAAATTTCTGTGACCACATACTGTTTCCTTACAACTTCCAGTGAGGGTCTTACTCTGTTGTACACATTCACTTTTGCTTACTCGATGTTAAGTGTAATTGATGAGTTACTGACGTATATATAAACGTGTGCAGGTTCCACTGGATTCTGCTAGACATTCAAGTTGATAAGGGAATAGTTGAAGTCATGGACCCATTAAAGAGACACCTGGAAGAGTTCCGCGACATGCAGGACATGCTCCAGAGGTAATTTTCGCGCTATATCGGTCTCTTTCGTTGATTTCATGAGATATCAGGTAATGAATAACTCATTCATTAATTCATTTTCTTTGCCGGGCATGGTTTGGAACCTGTTCAGGAGTGTGGTGACGGGTTCCTTTAGTGAGAAGCTGATTTACTCCGGTCACGGTAAGTAGTACGAGATATGTCCGCGCATCTCTTTACTTCTAGTTTCAATACAATTATGATGCTAGATTATTATTTTGATTGAATTCTATTCTCGTAAAGTGCGCGAGGCAGCCACGGGGACGAATCTATGTGGATACTACGTTTGCGAGTTCATTCGCACGTTTACCACTGAGCACAAGATTATAGACTCGACGTAAGCAATACATTCACAACATTATTTTATTACCGTCACTTTTTGTTATCATGATTGATGTTCATATTGATCTCCTTTTCTTATATAGTTCAATAGAATGCGGGATCGGCTCCTACCAGAGCAACGCCTACTAGGAATTGCAGAGGAACTGGCGGGATTTTTGATGAAGAGGTTGTAGACGACCGGAGAATTTAGTGTGAATAGGCGCTACTGATGATCCCCGGCCGTGTAATCGAATAGACGGGCTCTAGTCCCGGTAATTGTGATCTCCATGTAACTATCAAAATTGTATATATTTGTATGCTCGATCGTAAGACAAGTTATCTTATATATGCACGAACGTGTACGGTATGTGGTAGCGTAGAAAAATACGAAAACTACTTTGAAATGGAAGAAAGAAATAAATAAACCCTAAACCCTAAACCCTAAAGAAATAAATAAAAGAAAACAAAATTATCATTAGTCGCAGCCCGCTATACGAGCCGGGACTAAAGGGGTTCCCCCAGCGCGCTCCGCGGCGGCCACGTGGATGGCCTTTGGTCCCGGCTGGTAACAGACCCGGGACTAAAGGTTGGGCCTTTAGTCCCGCTTGGCCTGTCCCGGTTGGCCAACCGGGACTAAAGCCCCTCACGGCCCGGGACAATAGGCCCTGTCTCCACTAGTGCATGCTTTCGAATACTGAGCTTAACTATGACTGATCACAATACAAAAAATGAATATGTCTAGTGCCGGTTTGTATCCGAGCAATATGGAAACCTGGGATTTAGATTTGGCCCAAAAATTCAAAAGTTTGGGCGAATTTCGTCATTTTCGTTCGGCGCGGGTAGAAATATTTACTGGATGAACCCTACTGAAATTTTGGGGTTTTGTTGATTTTTTTAAACAAAATTTTGTTGAATTTTGCCCCAAATTTTATATTTGGCACAATTTCGTTCCAGAATTCAATTTTCTATTCTTGCGTTTCATCTAAAGATTTTGACCAAAATACTGGAAAATCGGCGAATTTCATGCATTTGGTTTAGGGCCGATAAATAACAAAAACCGAAATCCAAATCCATGCATGGAAAACACGAAACATAGTCGGAAAACACAAAACATAATACAAAATGAATTTTTAATTGTTCTTATGGACTTATTTTTTTGGATATGCATCTTGATTTACTGTTGGCTTATTTGAATGTTGCTTTGCCAAAGAAAATCAAAAACATATTGTATATCAAGTTCTTGGTTGTTAACCACGTACGCCACGTGGTATCAAAAACATAAATATTATTTTTCCTCCATCCCAGATGGCGACAGTGAGTGAAGGAGGAGTTATGACGATGAAGGCGGTGCATGCAACTAACAAATTTGAACACTTGTCCCAAAGTCTCACTAACTAGATGCCCTATGCATGCACATGCTCCACTTGTTTTCTACTGTACATTTCAGCTGGCACGATATTATGTTTAATCGTAGACTCCCGTTATTTGCATGTTTTCATTCTAACTAAGGCAAACCATTTCACCGGATCAGGAACTCAAAGCGAACAGGCAGGAGAACCAGCAGATGAGGCAGCAGATGGAGACGATGGCAGCGCAGAACAGACAGATGGAAGAGAACTTCCGCGCGACTATGGAGGCGCAGAGGGAGATGATACCGGTGAGTTTCTTGTGCATTATATACTAGCGGTAGTTTTAGTTTCATTTCCTAACCTTGCTTCTCAAAAACAATATGCAGAATATGTTCCGCGCAAATGGTTTAACCGTTTCGGATGTGCCAGGGCTAGGAGCGATGATGATTCATTCATCGAGGACTCCGGTAAGTTCTCATAAAACATTGTATTCACCATTTCCTTCTAACCAGGGCTAACCATCTAATCTTTCGTGTAGCATGCGTCTGTCATTTGGCTCCAACGCATCGCCCATGTCCTAAACACCCGGACCAGCAGGCCCTACTCCGCCGCCTTCAGGAGCCTAGAGGTTAGTTACCTCTAACCCTCGTCGTTCTGTTATCAATACTGTCAAAAACTTACTTTGATGTCTCACTTAGATCCATATATGAAATCCATTTACTCTAACTTTTTCTTATTCAATGAATTAAGGCAAGTCTTTTCTTACTTAGTCTTTTGCCCTTAGATCCATATATGAAATCATGTATAGCATGTCAAATATGGTTAAGGAACACATTTCTTACTTAGTCTTTTGCCCTTCTTATTCGTAATGTATGGATTCATCAATGAAATCAATGAATTAAGTAAATCATACAACATGATTGCACTTGCACTGAATAAATCATACATGTCAACTAGCAGCTAGTTGGACTACCCATATGCTTAACTAGTAGCCTCTATACTCATATCCCATAACTTTTCAGATTCATGGAGTTGAAGTACATGCAAACACACGGAGGAGGTGCGCAAGGAGAACCGGTCCCCCTTTCGAGTGTAGTTTGCCTCTAGAGAACTTGGTGTGAATGTTATTGTAATAATGAACCTATGGATGTTAACTATGCATGGTTTTGTGAACTTGTTGTGGTTATGCAAACCTTTTGTGAAATTTGGATGATATTTGGTGATCTGGTGATGAATATGGTGATGAATATATTATATGTTATCTGTTCTGGAAATTTGAAATGCAGGGATTTAACAAAAACAGAAAAAACAGGAAACAAATTACCTCTTTGCCGTGTGCAACACACGGCAAAGAAATACGTGGGTCTTTGCCGTGTGTTAGAGGCCACGTGGCGCCCACCTGTGCAATCTGGCATTTTTGGTCACTCTTTGCCGTGCGCAAACATACGGCAAAAAGGAAGGGTATTTGCCGTGTGCAAACATACGGCAAAGAGTGACTAAAAATATCAAATTTGGTAGCTCTTTGCCGTGTGTAAACACACGCACGGCAAAAACCTGGGCCCCGTCGGGTCGCTCTTTGCCGTGTGTTCGCACACGGCAAAGAAATGGCCCGTGTGTAAACACACGGCAAAGAGCTGACAGTTGGGCCCCGCCAGGTCGCTCTTTGCCGTGTGCATACTTTGCCGTGTGTATGCACACGGCAAAGAGCGACCCGGCGGGGCCCACCGTCCGTTGTCGTCATCATCAAGTGGCGGTGGGGCCCACTTAGCAACGTTGCCGTGTGCCACGATTTTCGGCACACGGCAAAGAGGTTGCCGTGTGTTTTGCGGCCTTTGCCGTGTGGCTTCGGCACACGGCAACGAGCCGCTCTCCCATGGTGAATACAAGTGCAAAGCCTGAACCGTAGGTGCATGACCAACTAGCTATGCGTGCATCGTTCATGGCTAGTGTGCACAAGCGCAAAGCACATGTTACGTTCAAACATGCATACCCCATGCACACTGCCGAACGCAGTAATGCTACACCTACGGACAACTCTTACGGGAGAAGAGTTACGGGCTGACGTGTCTTCCGACGTGGTAAGTCGATGGGCGTAAAATTAGGAGAAAGCGGGCCAGCCATTCACCGGGGAAAAAAAGATGCTCGCGCGAAAGTATATGCCGACAAAACGGTTTCGTTCTCCTGCTCGCAAGACTCGTTCTTCCAATCCCATGAATCCCCGTCCCAGTTCTCCCAGGCTACAGGCAGACGGCGTACAGATCGGCGGCGCCGGCACGAGTGGCGACGTCCTCCGAGACATCTCGAGCAGCCGCGGCGC
Organism: Poa pratensis; assembly: GCA_947311845.1. Lineage (NCBI taxonomy): Eukaryota > Viridiplantae > Streptophyta > Magnoliopsida > Poales > Poaceae > Poa > Poa pratensis. The sequence goes on along the minus strand of CAMZMU010000093.1, from coordinate 3,383,971 downwards.
GGCGAGGAGAGCTCCCCTGTGGTGATGGGAACCTGGCGAGAACCAGTGATAAACTCGGAGCTTGGGGGCTACAAGTAATATATATACACAGGAGAGGAAAAAGTATACCTCGTGTTTGTCCTTCAAGGCCGCCACCAGGTCACCCTCAAGCTGCTTGTGCTAGGCCAGCCGGAGATGATATTCCCCAAGGAGAGAATCGAAGTCCATATTTTCAAGAGCCGGCAAGTTGGACGAAGGGACCGGGTCTTTGCCATGTGGGCGCAGAGCCAGTTTTGCCTCAACCTCGACCACTTTGGCCAGCACGGAGGAAGTGGTGATGGGAACCTGGCGAGAGCCGGTGATTTCCACATGGTCGGTGGCATCCTTAGCAGGGGATCTTGGCGGAGAAATTAGCTTGTCAGATATTGGGAAGGTTGGAGCAGAGGAAGTGGGGGCCGCTGGTGCTAAGTTTTCCAGGTCCGGATCTCCCGATTCCGGGTCTTGCATGATAGCCTCCGTGTGAGCTGGCTCCATCAAGGCCGGGTCGGAAAGATGTGGCGAGGAGGAACCCGGCGCGTCCTTCAGTATAGCCTTAGCCCTTCAAGTAAAGAAGAAACGAGGTTATAAGCAAGGCATAAAACAGAAAGCAAAGTTCAAAGAGGAATACTGGCTTACCCTATGTTGGTCTCAAAATCCTCGGGCATATCCACGCTAGACCCTGAAGAAGCTGATAAAGATTTGGACTTAGCAGTCCGCACTTGACCAACTAAAGGGTATGAATCTGTTGGAGCTATGTGTGTTGGACTGGATCGGCGGGGAGATGCAATGTTGGGTATACCTTCGTTGAGGGGCTCGCTGCTTGGAGAACTCTGGGTCCTGCGTTTCTTGGGGCGGCTTCCTCTCTCTCATGCGTTTGTCTTATGGTTTGAGATATGTTCATATTCAAAGAAGATAGGCGTGATCGAGGCACCTTTAAGACAGCAGACCGGGTTCTCTTCTTAGGGGAATGTGGATTGCTGACAGATGCTGTGGCACCCGGCAAATCGGTGACCGGGTTCTCAGTAAGACCTGGCATAGTGGTATCTGGGTTGTCAGCAGAAATGCTTCCAAGAGTGGCATCGTTGTCAACCAGTTCACAGAAAAGCCGGCCGGTGGAATCGAGCTCACCTTCATCTTCATCATCTTCCTCGACCTCGTCATCGTCAGGAGAGGCAGGTGGGGTGTAGGCGGTATTCCACCATTCATCATCAAGCTGGAAAATATAACCCGGCGTTCAGTCGAGGAGATACATAGAAAAAGATTTGTGGTGAATATAAAGACAAAAAGCGAGGTTGCTTACTTTGGGAGCCGGGTTGCCGGTGTAGAAAGGTACAAGGCCATCTGCCCTGACAACTGCAAGGGTTTCTCCCAGGAGCCTTTTCACGGCCTTCACAGCATCCTCCGGGTCCATCTCTTGTTCAGAGTAGCGGAGGTCGTCTGTGAGTGACCCCGTGTACTGGTAGAAACGCCGGGTCCTGATACTGATAGGCTGGATGCGCCAGCCAACCCAGCATTTCACTAAATCCGTGCCCTTGAGCCCGTGGGCTAGCAGAGCCCGGATCCGCTTGAAGACCGGCTTCAAATTCTCGCGAGCCTCCTCGCTCACGAAGGAGTTCATCTTGTTGTTGAGCTTGAGCCGTTCTGCTCTGAGACCCGGCAAGCGAGGTTCGGTGGCGGGAGAAGTATCTTTGCAGTAAAAGTAAGTTTGTTGCCAGCCTTTGGGGTGGCTCGCCAGTGCCATGGTGGGGAACAAGCTTTCTACACGGCGCTGGATTGTGATCCCGCCGCATTCTAGTAGGAGACCATTCTTCTGCTCTCGCTGAGGGTTGCAGTAGAATATTTCTAAAAACAGATCTAAGCTAGGTTCCATCTGAAGGTAATCCTCACAGAAGACTATGAAGTTACTAATATTCAGCACAGAGTTGGGTCCTATGTCTTGAGGCCCTAGTGTCATAGTATTGGAGGACCGGCGAAAGAAGAGAGAACCCGGAGGTTGGAAACCCCGGGTCACATGATCGTAAAATACAACAACTTCACCTTGTAGGGGTGAAGGCCGGGTTTCCTCTCCAGCAGCGTGCCAGGAGATTGTTGCTTTGGAGGGCAACATCCCCAGATCAGAGAGCTCTTGCTGACGCAGCTCGCTGCTGGAGGATTTGCTCCAGTTCGCGTAGATCCGCCGCTTGGGCCTTGCGGGCTCCGTGGCTGCGCCCGTTTGCCTCCTGCTTGGTGTGGCCCCCTTGTTCCCAGACTTCTTTTCCGGCATCGTGGTGATGGAGTTCCCGGCGGTGGCGGCGGCGCGGCGAGTGGAGCAGAGCAACCGAAGGTGGCGGAGAAGTGGCGGAGCAACGACGGGGAAGGTGCGGTCCTGCGAGCTAGGGCCTGGGAGCGGCGGCAGTAGGGTGCGGTACCTAACCCTAGGTGCTCTCGAGCTCGGTGTAGATCTGGGAGTGGTACGGCGCCGCAAGGAAGAAGATGAAGGAATAGTGGATGGGGAAAAGTAAAATCCATTTACCGTGCTCCCTTATTTATAGCCTAGGGTAAAAACCCTAGGGGCAATGTGGTAAAAAGGAATGGATAAGGTCCGTTGACCGTCAGTCAACAACGAAGAAAGAGGAGTAACAATATTTTTGCTAAGTGTTTTAACCTGGAGGCGTATGAACCCAGAGAAGAAGTGGCCGGGTTATGAATATGGACCGCCAATGTGAGCTGGCCTATCCAAGAGTAAGCGTAACCCAGATTTACTAGTGTCTGTTTGCATTTGTCTTATTTCAGGAGGTTAACCCGGATGACCAGGTTGGTGGCTTTACCAAAGAAATGATACGCAAGATCAAGATCAAATGGAGCAAGCCAAGCCCGCATCCAAATTAACCTGGGGGCTACTGTTGGGGGGATCATAACCCGGTAGGCCCATGAAGAGGGAAGCGTAACCCGCCAGGCAGGAGGCCTGGGCGAGGTTAGCTCACCATCAGTATGGGCAGGCGAGCTTGTCGGTAACCCGGCCATAGAAGGAAGGACTCAGAAGACCTGGAGTCCTGATAGAAGATGGAGTTACAAGACTTGGAGGCCAAGAAGGACCTAGAAGGACCTAGGCAAGACTCCGAGATCGTGTGTAACCGGACTAATCCTGTACGACCAGGAGACCTGACGTCCTTATAATCCGGCTCCTAGGTCTTAGATCAAAAAGGCTAATCTGGAGAGAAACATCGTAACCTAGACTTCGATACCGAGTAGCGGAATCGCTCCCTGTAATCGAGGTTATCATCATCAATACCACAAAGCAGGAGTAGGTCTGTATCTCCCTTGGAGAGGCCGAACCTAGGTAAAATCCTTTGTCCCCGTGAGAGCTAGACCATCTCCTGAACAACAAAAGCGCCATAACTGTGGCACCCCGCTCTGGCACATATTTCCAGAGAGGCGGTCGCCCCGTGCGCCAGCCCAAGATATCCGGCCGCACGTTACGACAATGCAACACGGCGGAAATCATTACACAATCAAGCACAAAGTGCTAGAAAAGATTTACAAGACCATCGTGGCATGACAGAATATCAAGCCAACCTGGCCCAACTCAGACTTTTAACTAGCAGCGGAAGACATAAATGAGGCAACAGCTTGGAGCGGCTCCAGTCCACACGTATCTGGCTGGGCTACTGATCCTAGCATGCTCTTGCTCCATCTTCTTGGTATAGTAGAAGATGATCTCGCCAAGGCCTGGCCACATGAAAAGCCAGTCTGAGTACAATGACGTACTCGCAAGTAAAATAACCACAAGACATGAACAGTCAGGCAATCATGCAATGAGTTATACAAAGAAACAACATCCTACCACATGGTAAGAGTCTACTCAAGTATAATCAGCATCACGGCATGAAAGTAGCATGACATAGCAAACGATTCATGGCATAATCACTCAACAGGGGTATCGCGGGTACAGAGTCCAAGCCAGGTGGGGTTGGATCGTATACCAGCAATCACACATGATCTTACCTGTGACGAGTAACGAGTGTACCTCTTGGTACCCAATAATACACAACAGCACCTGTGATCACGGCTAGGCCCACTGGCCTCATCTTTCCACTCTGGGCATGCACGGTTGATGTTGGCTCTGGCCTAACTCTAGGCTCCCAACGATCACACCGCCATCCCATATCATGGGTAACCATCAACATCTCAAGGCAACATTCCCTGCATCATCTTATTTGTTCATTTAGTGAAAACCGGTCGTTCATCTTTTATTTCACAGAACTTAAGTTTAACCTCCGGACCCGACAAAAACACACAGTGTGACCAACACTGAACTGTTGTTCCATAACCTTGGAACGAGGCTAGACATCCAGATTTGACACTCTCGAGAGGTTGCAGTTTCCACTCATCTAAATGCACCATATAGCCGGTACTTTAGGAAATCTTCCTTAAGACGACCTGATACACGTACATGACCGTTCACGCTACCAAGACACTCCTTGTATAGCTACCGACATAACTCTATGTCTTATGACGAAGTGAATCCGGCACGTCCCCAACTCATGAGCGACGCCTAGCTCTGGAACCTTCACAAGACTAGCCCCAACCACAAAGGTAACCGACTAAACTTGCCAAAATGGTAGCATCAAAGGAGGCTCAATAGGTTACGTAGGCCACGGCCCGCCCATATGAGCGACAGTGGTAGTGCTTTCGATGTTCAGATTAGTGGCACCATGGACTGACCCTATCGATGTTTGGAAGGGTGTTTCATTTAATCAAGTTTTATCATAACAAGTCCAAACAACAGAGGATTAGTCCAACACAACAATCACAATATTATAATAATACATCATCAAAACAACAAGACATTAGCAACATAATATTTCAAGCAATAGTTTGTTTGTATTGACCGGGTGACTATGACGGAGATACCTCCGACCAGCGCCATCGCAGATCAATACAAAAGTTAGCATAGTTTTTAGCGTCGATCGGGTGACTGTGACGGAGATACTGTCGCAACAGTGGAACATGGGGTTCCCCTAGTACTGCCAAAGTGGGTCCACCCCATGTGGGCCCAAGATGAAGATGGACAAGACCAAGACTCAAGTCAAGCTGGCGGGTTCACCGTCAAGACACGCAAGGCCTGCATCGACTAAGGGCTCCGGTCCTGGGGACCTTCCGGGTCCCCGAATCAAGCAAGAAGGCCAGGAAGGACCCGAGAGCCCGAGTTCCCGGCAGGAGGCCAGGCTCCCTCCGGGTACTTCCTACGTCCTGTGGATAAGCACTCCACCTCACCACGGAAGACTTGGGAAGCAAGGCGAAGGCAGCGCGGGGGGAAGCACGCCCGTGGTGGTGTCAGCTCCTGTCCACCCCAAGGCGGACGCTCCCACCTAACCCAAGGAGACGCTAGGCTGAGGAGAGGCCACGTCTCCCCCTAAACTAGATGAGGAGGGTCCTTCACCCCGAAGGTCCCTCACGCCCCTCACGTGACCCTGTGGCAACCCCTTAGCCTATAAAAGGAGGACCAAGGCACGGAGGAGGGGAGGTCGAACAAGGACGAAGACAAGCTAGAACCAGAGCAAGACTAGACTAGGGCTGCGAAGGTAGAGAGGAAGGTGATCTCCTCCGGGTCAGGATCTGTCCTTCTTCTACCTCCAGCCAAAACCCTTCCGGGTACCCTGCCGGGAGGTTCCATTGTAAGCCACACTATGAAGAACTCATCAATCCAGACATGCAGGAGTAGGGCTTTTAGCCTCCGGGCGGCCTGAACCTGGGTAGCTCCTTGTGTCCCTTTGGTTGCATGCTTTGATCGTGGAGAGGAGAGCTTGATCTAGACTCCGCCCAAGAAGACGATTCTCAGCCTCCTTCGCGCCCCGTGCCGAACCTAAAAGGGGGTATCCTATACTCCCGGTGTCCGTGCAACGAGACACGACATCTGGCGCGCCAGGTAGGGGGCGCAAGTGCTGGATTCATCTTCATCAAGTTCATCGGCAAGTTCTTCGTCAAGCATGCCTCCAAGGAAGAAGGGAGATCCTGCGGCGTCCAAGCCGGTCTCTCCCTCACGCACCCAAGCTTCAGCTGAACGTCGTGCTGCTGGCGCACGGCGGAGCGCCTCTCCGTCCCCGCCTCCCATGGAGAGGGTGGCGCCGGACGAAGTGGACGGTCGCGACAAGGACAACGGCCCTGGCGGAGCGGCGGCTCCAAAGGGCGCCACCATGCCTCCTCCTCGCTCAGGGGAGAAGAGCGTCTGCAACGGCACCGGCAAGGAGCCCACCGCTGGAGGAGGGAACCACGGCGTTCGCCCCAGCGGGGATCCACGAGCATCCAAGAGCAAGACCTCCGCGCACTCGCCTTCGGACGTGCAAGCTCGCCATGATGCTCTAGTCGCTGCCAAGGCCTGATGCAGTTCCCTCCAAGCAGCGGCGACCCCAAGGTCTACCAAGAATGGAGGACTCGCGTCGAGAGGCTCCTCGACTTCGCCGATGGTGGTCCGTGGGTCGAACCCACTCAAGCTCCCACCGTCGACAACCCGGAGCAGCACAAGACAAAACACGTGATCCGCGAGGCCAGCCTCGTGGTGAACGTCAAGCCAAGACGGCGCCTCCTCGCACCGCGCCACCGATGGCTGATCGGCTAAACCGCGATCACGGCGAGGCCATCTCCATCGGGTCGTCTACCTCGCGCAACCCAGATCTTCGTGACGAGCTCAACAGCCGTCAGAACGAGGATATGCGCACCCGCATCGAGCGTCGCCGAGAACGTCACCGCCGGGAAGATCGGGGCATCGACCTCGCCGAAGGCTGCCTCGCCCTCGCTCCCGAGTTCCGCCACTTCAACTGGCCCAAGAAATTCAAGATCGACGTTCTCCGCTACGACGGCACCACGAACCCCCGGGACTTTCTGCAGATCTACTCTCTTGCTGCGATGGTTGCCGGGGCCGACGAGGTCATGATGGCCAACTGGTTCCCGTTGGCCCTGAAGGGAGATGCCCAGACTTGGCTTCTCAACCTTCCCAAGTGCTCCATCCGTTCCTGGCGGGCACTGAAGGAGCAGTTTCTGGGGGCTTTCCAAGGCGGGTACGAGCGCCCGGGGGCTCCCAGTGATCTCCACGACTTCAAGCAGTTGCCGGGTGAAACTCTCCGCAAGTTCATCCAGCGCTTCACCCAGAAGATGAACACCATCCCGTGCATCAAGGAGGAGTTGGTGATCCAGTCCTTCCACGCCAACGTCCGCAACCCCAAGATGCGCGAGAAGCTGAGCATCCATCGCGTCGAGTCTGCTCGTAAGCTCTGGGAGCTTGCAGACCGGTGCGCTCGAGCTGAAGAAGGAGCCAAGTTCCCCGGGGAGGATGAACCCGAGGACAAGGCCGCTCCATAAGAACAAGAAGCGGGACCCTGGACCCGACAAGCGGATCTTCGTCACCGAGCCTCTTCCGAAGAAGACCAAGCCCGCGCCGACTTCCGAGGAAGAAGGTGAAGGTGATCCCTGGTGCCACATCCATCCAGAAGGCAACCACTTGCTCAAGGACTGCCGCATGCTCAAGAACCTCGCCGTCCGGAGCAACGCCGAGCTGATGGGGTCAGTCAAGACGGTTGCTACAACTGCGGCACTGCCGGGCACATCGCTCGTGACTGTCCCACGGGTCGCCAAGGCGGAGGCGGCCGTGGATGGTACCGAGGCGGTGGCCGCGGGGGCCGTGGAGGAGGACGCGGCGGTCAAGGTGGTCGCGGGTACAACACTCCGGAGGCCGCCCACGTCGGCAACGGGGAAGCTCCGGCTCCCCAAGGAGGCAACGGCGGCAAGTATCAAGAAGTCACGGGAGTTGTCGGGTGCATCCACGGAGGGTCTTCTCTGCCTCCCTCCAACGGCGCCTGCAAGAGACTTGTCCGGGAGCTGAACGCGGTTGCTTCTGCTCCGTCCAAGCCCCTGGACTGGTCTAGTCAAGTCATCACCTTCGACCCAGAAGACCACCCTGCAACACTGCCGGGGTCGGGACCCTGCCGCTGATCGTGTCGCCCGTCATCCACAACTACAAGGTCACCAAGATGCTGGTCGACGGAGGCTCCAGCCTCAACTGCTGACGGCGAAGGTCCTGGCTGTCCTTCAAATCCCCTGTCTCGCCTACAAGACACTGGGGTGTTCCAAGGCGTGAACGGAAGTGTTACTCGACCCCTCGGGAAGATCACCCTTCCGGTCACCTTCGGCGACTCCAAGAACTTCCGCACCGAGGAAATCGTCTTCGACATCGCCGACACTCCGCTACCGTACAACGGCATACTTGGCAGACCTGCTCTGGCCAAGTTCATGGCCGTCTCCCACTTCGCCTACAACATGCTGAAGATTCCGGCGCCGTGGGGCGTGATCAAGGTCAGGCCGACATCGACGATGCTATCTACTGCGTTCACCAGCTGAACCAGACGGTGGCAACCACGGCGGACATCCCTCAAGGTGTACAGGAGGATGATGATGGGGCTCTCCCCGGGGGCGAAGGGCACCCCGGGGGCTCCACATCTACTCCCCCAAGAAGGCGCCATTCCATGGCGATCCGCAGCTGACCAAGAAGGTGGCGCTAACCAGCGACGGAGTTCGCTCCATCACCATCGGCGCCCGCCTCACCGACAAATAGGAAAGCGCGCTCGTCGCCTTCCTTCGGGAAAACTCTGACGTCTTCGCGTGGGAGGCATCAGGTTTACCCGGCGTACCAAGGGAGGTGATCGAGCACAAATTGGCGGTCAATCCGGGGGCTCGCCCCGTGAAGCAGGTTCTCCGGAACCAAAGCAAGGAAAAGCTGGAATTCATCATCGCCGAGGTGGACAAGTTGATAGAAGCTGGTGTCATCCGGTCGGTTCCCCACCCAAGCTGGGTGGCCAACCCCGTGGTGGTACCGAAACCCATGACCTTCAAGTGGAGACTCTGCATCGACTTCACAGACCTGAATAAGGCCTGTCCCAAGGACCCTTTCCCCCTGCCGCGGATCGACATGATCGTGGATTCCACGGCCGGGTGCGAGCTGCTGTGTTTCTGGATGCCTTTTCCGGGTACCACCAGATCATGATGTCACTCGAGGACCAAGAGAAGACGGCCTTCATCACTCCCAAGGGCTGCTACTGCTACACCCGGATGCCTTTTGGCCTCCGAAACGCCGGCGCTACCTTCCAGCGCGCAATGCAAGCATGCCTTGGGTCGCAGCTGGGCCGCAACGTCGAAGCGTACATCGACGACATCGTGGTCAAGACCCGGTACAAGGACTCCCTCATCCAAGACCTGCACGAGACCTTCGAGAACCTCCGCCGGGTCAACTTCAAGCTCAACCCCGACAAGTGCGTGTTCGGGGTCCCCTCCGGCAAGCTGCTGGGTTTCCTGGTCTCTCACCGAGGGATCGAGGCGAATCCGGACAAAATCAAGGCAATCGAGCGCATGGAGGCGCCCCGGCGGGTCAAGGACGTACAGCGCCTCAACGGGTGCATCACTGCACTCGGGCGCTTCATCTCAAGGCTTGGGGAGCGGGCCTTACCGTTCTTCAGGCTGCTCAAGAAATCAGGCCCCGTGGAGTGGACCTCCGAGGCCGAGGAAGCCCTGCAGTCCCTCAAGCGCTACCTCGCCTCGCCACCAATCCTCGTGGCACCAGAAGAGAAGGAGCCCCTACTACTGTACATTGCTGCCACCAACCAGGTGATCAGCGCTGTGCTCGTGGTAGAGCGTGACGCTCCTCCGAAGAAGTCAAGCAAGATCAAGGGCAAGCGACCCGGGAACTCTCTTCCGGGCAACCGTGCAAGAAAAGGCTGCCGGGTGACCAGGGGTCTCATGATCCTGGCGTCACTGCAACTTCACCAAGCGACGCGGATCCCGTCGGGAATGGAGAATCTCCCTCCGACGAGACTTCGCCGGGGGCTACATCGTCCCCACCCCAAGACATCGACGAGGGGAAGCCGAGCCCTCTCAGGACTCGGCGACCCGCAAGGTGCAGCACCCGGTCTACTTCGTCAGCGCAGTGCTGCGCGACGCCCGGGAGCGGTACCCCATGATGCAGAAGCTGCTGCTGGCAATCCTCATTGCCTCCCGCAAGATGAGGCCGTACTTCCAAAGCCATCCCATCACGGTGGTGTCCAAGTACAACCTAAGAAGCCCCCTGGAGAACCCACTTGCCACTGGTCGCATATCATGGTGGGCCATGGAGCTTCAAGGTTTCGGTCTCAAGTTCGAGCACACGGACAACATCAAGAGTCAGGCGCTGGCGGATTTCACGGCCGAGTGGACCGAGACGGCGTTCGACGACCCGGAAGAGGAAACCTGCCTCCCCGGGAAGGAAGATCCTAGCGCCTGGACATGCACTTCGACGGCTCCTACACCAAGGGGAAAGGAGGTGCTGGGGTTGTCCTAACCTCACCAACCGGGGACCGGCTGAAGTACGTCGTCCAGATGCACTACCAAGGGAACATCTCCAACAACACGGCGGAGTACGAGGGCCTGCTCGCAGGACTTCGTGCTGCCATCGGCCTCGGCATCAACAAGATCGTCGTCAAGGGTGACTCTCAGCTAGTCATCAAACAAGTGAACAAGGAGTACGCGTGCCCTCAGATGGCACCATACGTTGAAGAGGTCTGGAAGCTGCAGCGGCGCTTCGACAACTTCCGGGCTGTGTACGTCCCACGGGGAGAAAACACGGCCGCGGATGAGCTATCGCAGGTGGCGTCCAAGCAAGAACCAGTGCCTCCCGGGATCTACATCGAGGTCCTCAGGCGACCTTCGATCCCGCCCGAGAGGCTCGCGACAAGATCTGCGCCGGGGGCTGGCGACCCTTCTACCTCGACAACACGGGTAGCCAGCCCAGAAGCTCAAGACCCGGCAGCCCCTCCAGCGGAGGAAGCTATGCTTTCTTTCCGTCGGATGGTGCTACCGGTGGAAGGAACCCACCCACCCTGGGCCCGGGACATCGTCAAGTACATCATGGAGCACGCCCTCCCGGAGGACGATCACGACGCCGAGCGGGTGGCTCGTCAAGCCAAGCTCTACGTCATGATCGACGGCGAGCTCTACCGGCGACGGGACAACGGAGTCAAGCTCCGCTGCATCCCTCAAGAACAAGGCCAAGTACTGCTACGGGACATCCACGAAGGCACATGTTCAAGTCATGTGGCATCAAGATCACTGGCGGGTAAAGTTTTCGTCACGGGTTCTACTGGCCAACAGTCCTCAGTGATGCGGAGCAGCTAGTCAAGACCTGTGAAGCCTGCCAATACTATGCGAAGAACATACATCAGCCGGCGCAAGCTCTGCAGCCAATTCCAATCTCCTGGCCGTTCGCGGTCTGGGGGCTGGACATCGTGGGAAAGATACCGAAGTCTGTCGGGGGCCATGAATACCTTTTCGTGGCCATCGACAAGTTCACAAAGTGGGTGGAAGTGATGCCAGTACCAAGACAGACAGCTCAAGCAGCCATCAAGTTCATTGAAGGGATCGTGTACCGCTTCGGAGTACCCAACAGAATCATAACGGACAATGGCTCTCAGTTCACAAGCCGATCCTTCCTCAACTTCTGTGAAGAGCTGGGAATCAAGGTGTGCTTTGCCTCGGTGTCCTACCCAAGGTGCAATGGGCAAGTGGAGCGAGCCAATGCGGAGGTCCTAAAGGGTTTGAAGACCAAGGCCTTTGACAAGTTAGAAGACAAGGGCAAGAACTGGATTGAGCATCTACCAAGTGTCTTGTGGTCCCTCAGAACCACACCAAGCAGAGCCACTCAAGAAACACCATTCTTCCTTGTCTATGGAGCAGAAGCCGTCTTGCCAACAGAGCTCAGGCATGGATCCCCCAGAGGATTGATGACATCAACTTCCTGGAAGAGGTGCGGTGCCGAGCTTCCTTACGATCTGCTCGATACCAGCAAGGGCTCCGCCGCTATCATGATCGCCATATCCGTTCACGGGTACTGGAACCCGGAGACCTGGTTCTCCGCAAGAAGCAGAAGCTTGATAACATGAACAAGCTGTCCTCCAAGTGGGAAGGACCTTATCGGGTGACGCATACCCTGAGACCCGGAGCTGTTTATCTGGAGGACGAGAAAGGCAGGCCGGAGGGCAACGCCTGGAACATCGAGAATCTCCGGAAATTCTACCCCTGAATACGAACATGAATCGCAGATAGTTCGAGTCAACTAAGCACGCCCAAGGGGCTAGTGTTCTGTATAAGGGTGTAAGAATCGTCGCCAAGGAATAAAAGATAAGTTTTTCAATTCCGTGAGCCTCTCTTGTTGTCGTGAAGTGTGTTATCCGTAACAACCCCCAAGCAGGGGGCTGACATGGTGCCGGTGGCTGACAGGTCGAGCGCGAGCAGCCTATCAGTAGGCGCTGCCACCTGATCGTGCCGTACTGCCGCGGTAAGAAGTGGAACGGGCAGTGCTGTGTTTTAAAGAACCTAAACACAGAAATGCACATTCAACTTTGCTTGCGGGTTGCTCCGGATGAAACACTTTCACGACATGTAAGGGAGGGTCCATTCTTTTCCTACTGAAAGTGTGTTGTGTGTAGCGCCTCTCCCGGGACAGGAATGGATGCTGAAGAGCGGCTCAGGAGCTGGATACCCGGGAAGGACAGAGTAGATCAAGGCACGGCAAAAACCAGCTAAGTCTTTGCATGTGCATCTGGCATTCTAGGCATAATATCTCGCTCGGAGTCAATATACCACCAACCTGCGCATGCTTGACAGTTGATGAGAACCTTTGCGGGGGTAATGCGTCCTCCCCGGCGAACGGTCAGATTTCCCTTCTGGCCTAGTACCCGTGGCTGTGGAGTGGACTCCCGGAAGGCATAGTGCTCTTAGGGGTGCTGCTACTGGTGCGGGCGGTCAGAGCACTTGTCACCTAAGAGATCTCCTCAGAAAACTTGACGGCGCGTTAGTGCAAAGGAGGTTTGGGAAATGACCCCGGGAGTTGAGCCCTAGGATTGCATTCATCTGAACTTACATTCTGAGTTTACAATTCTGGATTACATTCAGTCGAAGCTTTTCCTGGATACATATCTAGCCTATGCTACTAAGGCCAGCTCAGGGCTCCTGGCTGTGCAGCTCTGTCTTTCTGTTTTATTGCCTGCCGGGTGCACTCCTCCCGGGGACGCCTGGGATGAAGGAGGGCATTCGCGCAGGATCTTCAGGGGTCCCATGGGCCGGGGAACTTCCGGGCAAACCCCGGCACATGCTGGCTGCAGAGGAGGTGCACATGGTCCACGAACTTATCCATGATGTCTTCCTCATCCTGTACGAAGGGAAGAAATCGAGTCAAGGCACAGGATCTTCCCAAGGGTCGTATTGCCAGAATCAAGGCGGCCTTACCTTGAAGACATCGTCAGATCGCAGAGGAGGCGGATCAATCTCTGATTGCCTGCGGCCTCCTTCCATAGCTCCATCTTGATGGTGTCCTTCCGGATCGCCAGCGCTACCGATGCCTCCATGGCGGCAGAACCGGCGATGTTCCCCACTGCAGGGAAAACCAAGGAGACTCGAGGGCGAGGATCAACCTCGTCCTTTCTAGTGGCTCGGGCTCCAGCTTCGCTGGGTGCCTCCGCCGCTCCTCGAAAGACGGATTCCGCCGTCGACACATCGGACAAGGCCCTCTCTGCTTCGCCGGACATTGTTCTGCGGGACGAGGGGAGGCAAAGGAAGAAGAGGAGCGGAGCAAGGCGAGAAGATGTGGCGAAGGGGTGGAGTCTGGATGGCTTTTATAGGCCTCCCACGCTCCACCTACCCCTTGACGCTACAGCTGCTGCAGTAATGGGAGCGCGTTTTGCAAAAAACTCGTTCTCATTCACACGGACGCGACACGAAGACAAGAGGAAAACAAGATCTTCTTCATTTACAAGGACTACAAGGGGACGATCTTTTTTACAACAAAAAGGTTGGCTCCCGCCGAACAAGGAGCACCGCCGTACAATGGAAGACGCTACTTCCAGGGAGGAGGTCAACGAGATCTCCATGGCGCCCGTCCGAAGCTCCTCGCCTTCAGGAAGACGAGCTCCCCTCGACCTTGATGTCAGATGAGTTTTCCTCATCTTCATCCTCGTCGTAGGAGCTCGAGCTGCCGCTGCTGCTCTCCATGCAGCACTCCACGCGTCCGCCATCGACACCGAAGATCTTCACGGAGAGCGTAGCATCTCCGTCGTACCGGAACACCAAGCACTGCCCCCTGGACAGGCGGCGGGCGCGGGAGAACGACTTCCACCCCGGACCCAGAAGCAGGGCGCCGTCAGTGGTGCGCTCCGCCATGGCCCAGGAGGGGCCATTGGGGCAGCCTTCCACCTGCAGCCAGAAGCCGGGGGTCCGATGTCCTCCGTCGCCATCGCGAAGGAATCCGGCAAGAGAAGCCGGCTGCGAGGCCTGCGGTTCAGATCCAAGGCGAACTCGAATGGCGCGAAGCTGGTGTGAACCATGCTCCTAGGAAGAGGGGCAGCGGTGCCGCGACCTCTTCGGCCGCCGCGACCGCGAATCCCACGACCTCGCGGAACAGCTCGACCACGAGTGGAGGGGCCACTCTCCACAACAGCTGAAGAAGAACGAGGGCGTCCAACTCCTCTCTTCGCTCTCGCCATTGGCGCTGGCAGCTTGTGGGGAGGCCTGGAGTTGGACCAAGGAAGAAGATGACCGAAAGGGCCAGGGGTGCGCCTCGCTTTTATTGCCGCGGCGGCGCCTCTGCCAAGCGTCTCCTCGGTTCTTCCGTTATTGGGAATCGAGGAGGCCCCCGCAGTTATTCCCCCGAGCGAAGTAACTCCAAGACCTTCAAGACCATCAGTGAAGCGGAGCTGAGAAGACCAGGTACCCGGGATCCACTTTGACCTATCTTTAGGCCATGGCCCCGGCAGCTGGAGCAAGAGCCGCCGGGACCATGCCCGGGGGCTACTGTCGCAACAGTGGAACATGGGGTTCCCCTAGTACTGCCAAAGTGGGTCCACCCCATGTGGGCCCAAGTTGAAGATGGACAAGACCAAGACTCAAGTCAAGCTGGCGGGTTCACCGTCAAGACACGCAAGGCCTGCATCGACTAAGGGCTCCGGTCCTGGGGACCTTCCGGGTCCCCGAATCAAGCAAGAAGGCCAGGAAGGACCCGAGAGCCCGAGTTCCCGGCAGGAGGCCAGGCTCCCTCCCGGGTACCTCCTACGTACCTGTGGATAAACACTCCACCTCACCACGGAAGACTTGGGAAGCAAGGCGAAGGCAGCGCGGGTGGGAAGCACGCCCCGTGGTGGTGTCAGCTCCTGTCCACCCCCAAGGCGGACGCTCCCACCTAACCCAAGGGAGACGCTAGGCTGAGGAGAGGCCACGTCTCCCCGTAAACTAGATGAGGAGGGTCCTTCACCCCGAAGGACCCTCACGCCCCTCACGTGACCCTGTGGCAACCCCTTAGCCTATAAAAGGAGGACCAAGGCACGGAGGAGGGGGAGGTCGGACCAAGGACGAAGACAAGCTAGAACCAGAGCAAGACTAGTCTAGGGCTGCGAAGGTAGAGAGGAAGGTGATCTCCTCCGGGTCAGGATCTGTCCTTCTTCTACCTCCAGCCAAAACCCTTCCGGGTACCTTGCCCGGGAGGTTCCATTGTAAACCACACTATGAAGAACTCATCAATCCAGACATGCAGGAGTAGGGCTTTTAGCCTCCGGGCGGCCTGAACCTGGGTAGCTCCTTGTGTCCCTTTGGTTGCATGCTTTGATCTTGGAGAGGAGAGCTTGATCTAGACTCCACCCAAGAAGACGATTCTCAGCCTCCTTCGCGCCCCGTGCCGAACCTAAAAGGGGATATCCTATACTCCCGGTGTCCGTGCAACGAGACACGACAGATACCTCCGACCAGCGCCATCGCAGATCAACTACCAAATTTAGTGGGGCATGTATTCTCCAAAAATGAACCGAAAAACACTCATAAGAAAGAAAGCATCCATTCCGCTCGAGGGTTACTCGACGTGGTGTCAGCAAACTTGGCAAAAAGAACCAAATGGAAAGCAAATGTCCCAAGCGTCGCAGTCAAAGCGGGCATACGCCTACCAAGTTTGACGGAGGGAGAAGAAGCAAATAACTCTTTTGGCAAATGCCCCCCAACTCCGAGGATCATAAGACGACATTCGTCCGCTCCTCACCTCGGCGAAGAAGAAGAAGCAAACAATCATAGGAACGCATGTTTTATAGTTGTTTAGTTAGAGGGTTCGGCAAAACCACGCAAGTGCGAGGCGCACAAATAATTCACACATCATTCTAATGCACGCATGAATGATGAATGAAACATGGCATCGCTATCTATGCTCGGAAATAAATATGACATGCAAGCATATACCTGAAATCACATAGACAATCATCAACATTGACTAGCAGGCAGAACAAACTAGATAAACTAGGCATGGGCTTCCCCCATTCCTTCGACTATGGCGGTTCCCCCAGTCCATCGCCTCAGGAATGGGGAGTGGTAACCCCAGACACACACCACAACTCTTCGGAGATTAAAGTCAAAGTCATGATATCTCACGACGCACAGTTCATGAATAACAAGCAAACACATACACATACATGGCATGATAATATGTAATCAAATCAACAAACAACACTGCAAGACTAGTCATAGCAAGTGGTTAGCTTGCCTTCGAAGATCGACACCGTTTGGCTTGGAGGGTCGCGAACATCACGGTTTAGGGTCTCGGTTTGCCGGTACCGCAGAATACAACTATGCATGTATACAAGGGTGTTGAGCATACAACTATTTTACAAAAATGTAAGAACTATACTACTGGATAGAGCTTTTCAAAATATGAATTTACAAATTTGAATCACCTCAAACGGAGTTACGGATCAAAAGATACGGCCGGGTGACGGACTGCTATCTGCTGATCACTCGGGAAAAAAAACAGAATGGGCTGATTCTGACTGGGCTGGGTTGGTTGCGCATTTTTCCGGCAATACGTCTTCGGTTCAGGGAAGCGCACTCGCGGGAAGACGCCTCCACTTAACTGACGTGGCTGCTGGCCAGGTCGGGCCCGTTGGTCGGCGTCACCAGAGAGCCACGCTGGCTGCCAGCTGGTCGCCTCCTTCCTCGCGTCGACCACGCTCGGGAGGGAGCCCGACGCGGCTCAGGCAGGCTCGGCCGCCGACCGTTGCCGTCGCTCCGGTGGGCGCCGCCGGCCACCAAGGGCATAGGGAGGAGCGCCCCGCCGTGCCTCCCGAGGAGGCAGGCCACGGGCACCGGAGGCAGGGGAGCGTCGCCTCGGGTGCGTGC
Source organism: Poa pratensis (assembly GCA_947311845.1). NCBI lineage: Eukaryota > Viridiplantae > Streptophyta > Magnoliopsida > Poales > Poaceae > Poa > Poa pratensis. Next base: position 3,366,751 of record CAMZMU010000093.1, on the reverse strand, counting down.
CCGGTGAGCTCACCGCCGGCGGTTCGAGGACGGTGACGAGGTTTAGGGACACCATTCTGCAAACGGTTTGGTCTGGGAGGTAGGGGGATCAAGGGGAACATCCCTGCAAGTTTAATTGAAGAATGGCTCGGTCTAGGGCTCGCCACGGTCCATGGACCGACGGCGACGACCTCGGCCGATTCGGAGCAGAGCTCCGCCATTCCGCAACTAAAAGAGCAGAAGGGTTCCAGGGGGAGAGAGGAGTGTGGTGCGGGGCTCAGCAGATGCCGGGGCGGCCTTTTTATAGCCTCCCGAGGGGGAGAGTTAGGTCGTGGCCGTTGCGGCCATTAACTTGCTTGTTGAGGTCATGGCTTACGCCATTCTGGCTGCAGGGATGCGCTCAACGCTACGCAAGACGGCCACCGGTGGCGCAGGAGGCCACAGAGACGGCGGGAAGCGAGGCAGTGGGAGGGGAGATACAGGGAAGCTCTCACATATGATCCTCCATGGCACTGTATCATCGGTGGAGAGGATAACGTCGGTGGAGAGGATAAGAGGAGGAGCTGGATCAGCAGTAGAGCATGAGGTTTACTGGAGAAGGAGTGTGAGCTGGGCACGGGGAGGAGCTCTCCCGAAGGATCCTCCACGGCATGACTCCGTCGGTGGAGAGGATAAGGGGGAAGAGAGGATGGGGGAGGCCGAGCTGGCCGCACAGTAGCGCACGCGGCTGCACTGCAGCAGAGGATAAGGCAGGGCTGGGGTTTGCACAGTGTCATGCCGAAACTGGCATGTCCAGAGAGCGACGCGAACAGCGTTGATCACGTTCCCGACAACTCGGAGCACCAAAAGGAAAACGGGTCGCGTCACAAGGTTACACTAACACTACACACAACATCTAGCAAGCAAAACACCAAATTGGAGCAAAAATCCAAAGTAAAGTTTTGAAAGATTCAAATGCACTCAAGGTGTTCGATGAAAAGAAAATGGACTCCCTCTATCCCAATGGAGCTAGGATTTTTAGTGGTGATGTCCTACTGGTATGTGAGCAATGTGGTCAAGTTTCACTCAATTTGGAGAAGGTTTCATGTGTAAACATTTTCGGGTTTCAAAAAGGGCAGAAGGTGTTCGATGGGTGTCCTACAAGAAAAAGTTGATCCAAATGATCCCAAATTTCTGGGGGAGGCTTATAATGGGATAATGAACACTTCCTCAGGTGGTCAAGATTTATGGTGGAGTGGAAATAGGGTTTTGGATTTAATGGCCCGGTAGTGGCAGATATGGTAATATGTTCAATTGGAAAAGTTGCATAGGTCATGGCTATGTTCATGCATATATGGGATATACATGAGGATAGGTGTTTCTGGAATTTTTGGCGGAATTTTCTAAGCAAGATGAAGGAGAGTTTCTTTGGAGAGGCGAGATATCGGTTTTTGTTTTCTATAGAAAAGGGCATTAATGTCTTGTAAAGAAAACCCTAATGACGGACTGAAAAAGGGAATCAGAAATATTCGGTTAATATTCCTGGGGTTGGGACATAGAGAGGTACATGATCTCAACATCGATCACCAAAAGTTCAAATGAGTTTTGATAAAACCCAGAGAAATCCAAGTTAAAAGGTTTTCGCAAATTTTTAGTTCACCCCTTTTTCAGGAAAACCGGTTAGTGAAATTCGGGGTGTTACAGATCTACCCCTTTAAAAGAATCACGTCCTCGCGATTTCCAAGGTTAGTGACATACCTTTAGATTGACCTGTTGGTCAACCTTATTCCTTGTTTGTTTCCTCTAGATCTTTTTATCTGGCTTGATAGGGTCTTTAATCTTGACTTCAATGCCATAAGCATGCTTTTTATTGGGCTTGAGTAACTGAAATCATCATCTGACAGGCTCTTGTCTATGGTCTTAATTTGTACTGACAACCGTGCGGTTCTCAAGCTGGGGTCAAGTGAAAATCCTTCGTTGTTGTTCAGCCATGCATCACATAACTCCCAGTTGACCATTGTGGTCGTTATGGGATTCATGTGTCAACTGTACCATGTATGTACTTTGACCCTTGGCTGTAGCGGTCTACCTAGGCATTTTCTGACGTTGATCGCCTTTCCACAGATCTGACCTTAGCGACTTAATATCCATATTAGGATCTCTGAGAAAGTTGAAGAAATCTCACGGATGCTTGGAGATTTGTTTGTCACGGCTGACAATTTTCATGATGGCAAGCTGACCTTGTTTTGGTGCCACCACAAATTGCGTACTGCCATCTTGGCACATTTGTGTTCCCTCGTGACGAGAGAAATACAAATACCTTGAACCAGGTGTGATGTATTGATGGTGCCGCTTCCATCAATGTTTGTTGAAAACCACCAAGTATGTGAACTTTTATTTCTGACTTTAGAGCTGAAATTTTGGACACTTATTTCCATATTGCCTTATTCCCATCGCGTCTGTGAGAGGTTTGAAGCGATGGAACAGACCCATAGACTTCAATATCTTCACAAGGACGGTTGATGGAGATGAAGTCTTCTTGTCCGATTAACCATGCTGGTAGCGAGAGAATTCCTTGACTCGCGTATGTATAGGCAGTTTATTTTCTTTTGTTGATGTTGACTGTCACGCAAGCTGAATAGTTGTTCCAACGCGTAACATGATTATCCGAGAAATTTTCTGATTGCATAACCGTGTTCTTCCTTGTATTTCTTTGACGCTCGGTCTTAACTTGTATCCAGATTATTTGAATTTTGTATCGCTGGTTTCGCTCCAAGGTGCGCCAAAAGGTGTTGTATTAGTACCGGACCAAACTTCTGAAGTCATTCCGAGAAGACTGGGTGACTTTTCTGGGGCGCTCGAGGTGTCGCGTTCACGTAGGTACATGCTGAATCGTTTCTTCCCATGATGGTGGTTGGCATGACGTAGGTTAAATCTCTGTAGCTTGCTCTTTAGAAAGCTTCTGATGTAGGTACTGGTAGTGTTCGTGTATAGACTGAGTCTGTTGTACATGTGGTACACTACTTAAATTTCTACGGCCGCGTAGCTTTATTTGCAGATTAGCAGTGCCTTGAAAATATTCTGCTTCATACTTGTACGGGTGGTACTTGCTGAGATTTTAATGGTGGCGTGGCTTGCTTTGCACAGCCGAGTGGAAGGTGTGCTTACTTGCTTCGACGGGAGCATGTGGGCATGATAATCATTATGGTACTCCCACGCCGATCCAAACATTAGAGCACAACTATTTTCCATAGTCCTGTTGGTTGCGGGAATATTGGTGATTCCAAAAATGTATCGCTGAAATTCTGGCATATCATACCGGTGATGCGAGTTGATGTCAGACTGTCATTGTGGCATACCTCACTTTATATGTAAGTCCATCTTGGAAAATACTTGAGCTTCACTTCTCGTGGCGCGGATATTGCTGATTCTCGAGCGTATCGGTTTCAAAAGAACGATGCCCGATGATAAATCTTGTACACGGTGTAGTATTTCTTCCAACATGAGGGCTGCTTGTTGGGGGAGAAATATTTTGTACTCGTTGTAAAATCTTTGACCGGACAGACGCTTGCTTCGTTTGCACAGAACGAGCTGGATTGGGCATTATATATTTCCAATAGTTTGATGCATATGAGTGTCATCGTAATCCAGGCAACCAAGAACATTTCCATATTTTGCAAACCTCATTCCTGGCGTCCAGCAAATACGTGTGTGCACCCATTAAGTGAAAAGACATAATGTAAATTTCACCTATACCATACCAGATCTCCAGGTTGTTGTTGGTGTCCTCAAAGTATACAGATTGACGTTGATAGACTGTCGTTGAGTATATTTTGGGAAAGACTCGGGCTCATCAATATTGACTTTACTTTGTTCTGATTGACTGGGTGCTGGGTTTCTTGTCCTGGCAGGCTGTTGAGCTATGCTTCCTCCTGTTGGGCTTGGATTACTGAGAGCTGACACAATATTTTGGTAGAACTCCTGCGGAATTAACACAAGGCAGAAACCAAATCTCGGCAAGTTTTTGGAAAAATGAAAAGAATCGAATCATGAAGAAGCAAATAAAATCGCAAATTTTCTCGGCTTAAGAACATAGGCATAGAACCGCCACTCATACTAACCTCAGGTTATGGGGAAAGAGGGAACTTCCTAAAAGTTTCACTTGGAAACCAACTATAGAGAGAAAAGATGTGCCATGGTTAGCAAGAAAGGTCAGGATATCTATGCAGCTGGGATTTGGGTCTTATCTACTAGGTGATGTCGATTACTTCTCATGGAAGAAACCGGCGAGCCTTATGGTGGAAGATTGAGACAAGAATCTACTGCATCATACTGTTGTCTGACAATAGCCATGCTGGTTAGACAAAGATGGGTTAAATCCATCGGGCTCTTTGTCGGGCGCAAGTATGGTTGGGCTTTCCATGCTAGGGTAGTCTACAGCCAGCCTGGTGCTCTGATACCATGCTCTGTGGCACCCCGCTTTGGCACATATTTCTAGAGAGGCGGTCGCCCCGTGCGCCAGCCCAAGATATCTGGCCGCACGTTACGACAATGCAACATAGCGGAAATCATTACACAATCAGGCACAAAGTGCTACAAAAGGTTTACAAGACCATCGTGGCATGACAGAATATCAAACCAATCTGGCCCAACTCAGAGTTTTAACTAGCAGCGGAAGACATAAATGAGGCAACGGCTTGGAGCGGCTCCACTCCACAGGTATCTGGCTGGGCTACTGATCCTAGCACGCTCTTGCTCCATTTTCTTGGTATAGTAGAAGATGATCTCGCTAAGGCCTGGCCACATGAAAAGCCAGTCTGAGTACAATGACGTACTCGCAAGTAAAATAACCACAAGACATGAAAAGTCAGGCAATCATGCAACGAGTTATCCAAAGAAACAACATCCTACCACATGTCAAGAGTCTACTCAAGTATAATCAGCATCACGGCATGAAAGTAGCATGGCATAGCAAACGATTCATGGCATAATCACTCAACAGGGGTATCGCGGGTACAGAGTCCAAGCCAGGTGGGGTTGGATCGTATACCAGCAATCACACTTGATCTTACCTGTGACGAGTAACAGGTGTACCTCTTGGTACCCAATAATACACAACAGCACCTGTGATCACTGCTAGGCCCACTAACCTCATCTTTCCACTCTGGGCATGCACGGTTGATGTTGGCTCAGGCCTAACTCTAGGCTCCCAATGATCACACCGCCATCCCATATCATGGGTAACCATCAACACCTCAAGGCAACATTCCCTGTATCATCTTATTTGTTCATTTAGTGAAAACCGGTCGTTCATCTTTTATTTCACAGAACTTAAGTTTAACCTCCGGACTCGACAAAGACACACAATGTGACCGACACTGAACTGTTGTTCCATAACCTTGGAATGAGGCTGGACATCCAGATTTGACACTCTCGAGAGGTTGCAGTTTCCACTCATCTAAATGCACCATATAGCCGGTACTTTAGGAAATCTTCCTTAAGACGACCTGATACACGTACATGACCGTTCACGCTACCAAAGACACTCCTTGTATAGCTACCGACATAACTCTATGTCTTATGACGAAGTGAATCCGGCACGTCCCCAACTCATGAGCGACGCCTAGCTCCGGAACCTTCACAAGATTAGCCCCGACCACAAAGGTAACCGACTAAACTTGCCAAAATGGTAGCATCAAAGGAGTCTCAATAGGTTACGTAGGCCACGGCCCGCCCATATGAGCGACAGTGGTAGTGCTTTCGATGTTCAGATTAGTGGCACCATGGACTGACCCTATCGATGTTTGGAGGGTTGTTTCATTTAATCAAGTTTCATCATAACAAGTCCAAACAACAGAGGATTAGTCCAACACAACAATCACAATATCATAATAATACATCATCAAACAACAAGACATTAGCAACATAATATTTCAAGCAATAGTTTGTTTGTATTGACCGGGTGACTATGACGGAGATACCTCCGACCAGCGCCATCGCAGATCAATACAAAAGTTAGCACAGTTTTTAGCGTCGATCGGGTGAATGTGACGGAGATACCTCTGACCAGCGCCATCGCAGATCAACTACCAATTTAGTGGGGCATGTATTCTCCAAAAATGAACCGAAAAGCACTCATAAGAAGAAAACATCCATTCTACTCGAGGGTTACTCGACGTGGTGTCAGCAATCTTGTCAAAAAGAACCAAATGGAAAGCAAATGTCCCAAGCGTCGCAGTCAAAGTGGGCATACGCCTACCAAGTTTGACGGAGGGAGAAGAAGCAAATAACTCTTTTGGCAAATGCCCCCAACTCCGAGGATCATAAGACGACATTCGTCCGCTCCTCACCTCGGCGAAGAAGAAGAAGCAAACAATCATAGGAACGCATGCTTTGTAGTTGTTTAGTTAGAGGGTTCGGCAAAGCCACGCAAGTGCGAGGCGCACAATTGATTCACACGTCATTCTAATGCACACATGGATGATGAATGAAACATGGCATCGCTATCTATGCTCGGAAATAAATATGACATGCAAGCATGCACCTGAAATCACATAGACAATCATCAACATTGACTAGCAGGCAGAACAAACTAGATAAACTAGGCATGGGCTTCCCCCATTCCTTCGACTGTGGCGGTTCCCCCAGTCCATCGCCTCGGGAATGGGGAGTGGTAACCCCAGACACACACCACAACTCTACGGGGATTAAAGTCAAAGTCATGATATCTCACGACGCACAGTTCATGAATAACAAGCAAACACATACACATACATGGCATGATAATATGTAATCAAATCAACAAACAACACTGCAAGACTGGTAATAGCAAGTGGTTAGCTTGCCTTCAAAGATCGACACCGTTTGGCTTGGAGGGTCGCGAACATCACGGTTTAGGGTCTCGGTTTGCCGGTACCGCGGAATACACCTATGCATGTGTACAAGGGTGCTGAGCATACGCCTATTTTACAAAAATGTAAGAACTATACTACTGGATAGAGCATTTCAAAATATGAATTTTCAAATTTGAATCACCTCAAACGGAGTTACGGATCAAAAGATACGGCCGGGCGACGGACTGCTATCTGCTGCTCACTCGGAAAAAAAAACCAGAACGGGCTGATTCTGACTGGCCTGGCTGGTTGCGCATTTCTCCGGCAATACGTCTTCGGTTCAGGGAAGCGCACTCGCGGGAAGACGCCTCCACTTAACTGACGTGGCTGCTAGGGCAGGTCGGGCCCGCTGGTCGGCGTCACCAGGGAGCCACGCTGGCTGCCAGCTGGTCGCCTCCTTCCTCGCGTCGACCACGCTCGGGAGGGAGCCCGACGCGGCTCAGGTAGGCTCGGCCGCCGACCGTCGCCGTCGCTCCGGTGGGCGCCGCCGGCCACCAAGGGCATGGGGAGGAGCGCCCCGCCGTGCCGCTCCCGAGGAGGGAGGCCACGGGCACCGGGAGGCAGGGGAGCGTCGCCTCGGGTGCGTGCCCGGTGAGCTCACCGCCGGCGGTTCGAGGACGGTGACGAGGCTTAGGGACACCATTCTGCAAACAGTTTGGTCTGGGAGGTAGGGGGGATCAAGGGGAACATCCCTGCAAGTTTAATTGAAGAATGGCTCTGTCTAGGGCTCGCCACGGTCGATGGACCGACGACAACGACCTCGGCCGATTCGGAGCAGAGCTCCGCCATTCCGTAACTAAAAGAGCAGAAGGGTTCCAGGGGGAGAGAGGAGTGTGGTGCGGGGCTCAGCAGAGGCCGAGGCGGCCTTTTTATAGCCTCCCGAGGGGAGAGTTAGGTCGTGGCCGTTGCGGCCATTAACTTGCTTGTTGAGGTCATGGCTTACGCCATTCTGGCTGCAGGGATGCGCTCAACGCTACGCAAGACGGCCACCGGTGGCGCAGGAGGCCACATAGACGGAGGGAAGCGAGGCAGTGGGAGGGGAGATACGGGGAAGCTCTCACATACGATCCTCCATGGCACTGTATCGTCGGTGGAGAGGATAACGTCGGTGGAGAGGATAAGAGGAGGAGCTGGATCAGCAGTAGAGCACGAGGTTTACTGGAGAAGGAGGGTGAGCTGGGCACGGGGAGGAGCTCTCCCGAAGGATCCTCCACGGCATGACTCCATCGGTGGAGAGGATAAGGGGGAAGAGAGGATGGGGGAGGCCGAGCTGGACGCACAGTAGCGCACGCGGCTGCACTGCTGCAGAGGATAAGGCAGGGCTGGGGTTTGCACAGTGTCATGCCGAAACTGGCATGTCCGGAGAGCGACGCGAACATCGTTGATCACGTTCCCGACAACTCTCGGAGCACCAAAAGGAAAACGGGTCGCGTCACATGGTTACACTAACACTACACACAACATCTAGCAAGCAAAACACCAAATTGGAGCAAAAATCCAAAGTAAAGTTTTGAAAGATTCAAATGCACTCAAGGTGTTCGATGAAAAGAAAATGGACTCCCTCTATCCCAATGGAGCTAGGATTTTTAGTGGTGATGTCCTACTGGTATGTGAGCAATGTGGTCAAGTTTCACTCAATTTGGAGAAGGTTTCATGTGTAAACTTTTTCGGGTTTCAAAAAGGGCAGAAGGTGTTCGATGGGTGTCCTACAAGAAAAAGTTGATCCAAATGATCCCAAATTTCTGGGGAGGCTTATAATGGGATAGGGAACACTTCCTCAGGTGGTCAAGATTTATGGTTGAGTGGAAATAGGGTTTTGGATTTAATGGCCCGGTAGTGGCAGATATGGTAATATCTTCAATTGGAAAAGTTGCATAGGTCATGGCTATGTTCATGCATATATGGGATATACATGAGGATAGGTGTTTCTGGAATTTTTGGCGGAATTTTCTAAGCAAGATGAAGGAGAGTTTCTTTGGAGAGGCGAGATATCGGTTTTTGTTTTCTATAGAAAAGGGCATTAAGGTCTTGTAAAGAAAACCCTAATGACGGACTGAAAAAGGGAATCAGAAATATTCGGTGAATATTCCTGGGGTTGGGACATAGAGAGGTACATGATCTCAACATCGATCACCAAAAGTTCAAATGAGTTTTGATAAAACCCAGAGAAATCCAAGTTAAAAGATTTTCACAAATTTTTAGTTCACCCTTTTTCAGGAAAACCAGTTAGTGAAATTCGGGGTGTTACAATAACCCACACTTAGTCGTCGAAAGATGACATCTGCCGTGACTATCCCACGACACTATCCCTGGCCGGCTTTATATAGGCGGCCAGACCTAGGGTTTACAAGGAGAAGCCTTGACCGACAAGAATACAGAGTCCTAGACCTAATCCGACTAAGTTACCGCCTTAGTTATGGGCTTGGTGGCTTCGTGGACCTTCGTCTTGGACCTTCCTTTAGCCGGCACGCTTCCGTCTTGTACTTCAGCTAACTGGGCCGCCCGGCAGGCTTCAAGCCTTACCACTCGTAGGCCCCCTGGCTTAGCTGGATTTATCCATGTTAGTGATACCCCCGTTGGGTATATCCCCAACATTAGCCCCTGGAAAGGTTTAAGTTTTCCAGCTGCCGTTTTTGTCTTGAGCGGTGTCCACCTTACTTCTTGAACTTTAGGCGGCTGAAGAGCTTGAATCATTCCGAACAAAGACGGACGACGGTTTGGAAAATGTAAAAGCCGAACAAACGTCGTCTTTGACCAAAACATGGAAAAGACGGCCTGACCTCCTGTCAGGGGAATCCTCTGCACAGTGTTTTGTCACGTTGACTGGTGAAGTCCATAGTTGACGTGGTCGCGTCACTCTGGGTCCACGACAGTTTGAACCCAGGGAGACGAAACGAGACGGCGTCATGATTGCATTTCTCTCGTACGCAAAAATCGAGGTGTCGCGGCGAAGTAGCGTATCATGCCGTTGCCACGACGCGGATTTACTGCGCACGATCGCGGACGTGTGGCGGATATCGTGGGGTTTCCCACTTATCTCGTACGAATCTCAGAACCACCTTATAAATATGGTTTTCACTTTGCGGTAAAAAACATTCTCCCCACCGCGCTTCCTATTCATCTTCTTCCTCACATCTCGAGCTCTACACCACCAAAGCATTCCTCACTAGCGAGAGAGAGAGATCAAAGTGCGACGGGAAATCATGTTCCCATGGCTTCATCGGAGGAGCAGCGAGTTGCGGCGGGGGCGGCGGAGCAGACGGTGGGTTCCGGCACCATGCCCTCGGCCGCGGCGACGGCGGCGAGTATGGGCACCGCTTCTTCCTCTGCTACGGTGACAACGACGGTGACCACTCCAACGGTGGATGCAGCGAATCTCGATACGGCCGAAGCAGATGTGGCGGAGGAGGAGATAAGCGAGGCCAGCTCCCGCTATTGGGCTCCGTCGTGCATTACGACGGAGTACCTCCAAGAACTGTAGACGGAGGGCCTTCTTCCGGCGCAGAACATCTGCAAATGGTGCGCAGCAGAGGGTGACGTCATCCCTAACCCTAGGGAAGCAGAACGGGTAATCCTCGTCTCCCACATTTTACGCGGCATGGCTCTACCGCCTTCCGGCTTCTTTTCACAGGTCTTAGATTATTATGGCCTGCAGCCGCATAACATAGTGCCAAATAGCATCTTAGTCATAGCCGGCTTTCAAGCCTTGTTCGAAGGCTATCTAGGCATCCGTCCTAGTTTACACTTTTTTAAGTACTACTTTCACATCCGCCGCCAAACTTTGTCGGATGGCGGATTAGCTACTTGCAGTAGTGTTAGCTTCAACTGCTGCCAACGTAGGGGTTGGTATCCAAAGATACCCTACCCAGATTCCATCAAAGGATGGAACATCACTTTTTTCTACTGCAAAGATATGCCGGCTCCCGGCAAGGAGGTGGGCATTCCGTCTTTCGTGAATGCCCCACCTCTTCCAAGGCCAAGTTGGAAGGAAGATGCAGTGAGCACTCTGCCGGATGATCTCCGCCTAATGTTTAGGCGGATTGAGTTCCTGACGACGGCGATTCCGAAGCTTGACGGCGTCGACACCGTCCTTTGCTGGTTGTCGAGGCAAATCCAGCCTCTGCGTTTTTGTACTCGCAAGATGTGCGAGTATACCACAGAGAAGGCGGATTCCCTCCGAGTATGCAGCCTCCCGCTCGTGAAGTTAGACATGGCTGCACGGCTGAAGGAGCTCGTCAAGACGCGAGGCAAACTTGTCGAAGCCGTGCCTATGTACACGCATGACAATCTGGCTCCCGGGTAAGTCAAATCTTTCTTTGACCTCTTCATTTGATGGATTTGTAATCACACTTGTAAGTGTCTGACTTGTCTTGTCAGCAGCTGTCAAGTTTGGCGGATGAGGAGCTGGCTCCCAACTATTACGTTCATGAGCCTGCTGCCGCCAAGGGCAAGAAACGCAAGGCGACAGGGGCAGGGACTTCTACAGCTGCTGCTGAGAAGAAGAAGAGAGCCGTCATCCAGATTGACACGGATGACGAGAACACAGGGATCTGTATCCCTCAGAAGAAGTAAGTTTTCCTTTGTTGATGAAATTCCGCCTGTAGTCATGAATTCACTTTTATTGACTGCTTGATTGTTTTTGCAGATTGAAGACTGCTGCGCCCAAGCTGAGGGCGAAGACGGTAGGCCTTCACCGGCTATTGCTCCGGCAACTCCTGTCGTTAGCGTGCCGGTGATTGTCTGCCAAGGTACTTTGGCGGACACATCTATCATGGCTCCCGAGCCCCCCTGTTGGACCGACATGGGAAACATTAGAGAAGGAGGTGGCTGACGAATAAGCCGCCTTTACTGATTTCCTAGAGATGGCTGAAGCTCCGGCTAATGACGCCGCTCTGACGCCGCTCTGACCAAGCCCATTAAGCTGGAGATGATGGCGGCTATGGACGAGGACTTTGGCGAGGCAACATCGAGCCAAGGCCCTACCGCCAATGTGGGAGTGAAGGACATCACCAAGACGGTGAATGAGATGCACGAAAGCACCAATGCTTGGGCTCTCCACATCAACAATCGCTATGAGCTTCTGCACTCCCAAATCCAAGTAAGTATGAACAACATCTTGATTTTGACATATGTGTGTCCATGGTCGCAGCCCCCAAGTACTTAGTCGGGTGAGATTTCTTGAATCCGGCTAAGTGGTTTTTGTTGCTGTTTTCTTACTCGGCTTCTATTTTTGCAGGCTTATCTTGCGATGAACAGCCAGCTCCACAATTCCCTTGCCGACAAAAACAAGGAGTGCCGCATTCTGAAGCGGTCTTTGGAGAAGAAAGACTCCGCCATCGAGAAGCTGACTGAAGCCCACAAAAAAGATGGAGGTATGATGTTTACCCATTTTCCGCGTAATTTGTAATTTCTGACTTTGCGACTAATCAGCTTTTTTGCAGAATTGCTTGAACATGCCAAGGATGTGCTGAAGGGCTCCGAGTACTTGCAGGCTTTGCAGAACGAATGTTCTGACTTAGCCAAACAAGTTGTCGAATTGAAGGACCAGCACGCCAAGGAGTTGGCTGCTCGAGACCTGAAATACGACTTGGAGGTTAGCCGGCTGACAGGCGAACTGGAGACCCTGCGCAAGTCTTGTGTAGAGGCGGAAGACGCAGTCAAGAAACAGCTGCCGTCAAGCTTGCCGAGGATACTTTGGCTGCTCACCTGGATGAGCTTAAAGCCATATACGATGATGTCCTACGTAAGTTTCTGTCATTTTTCTCTGTTTTCACTTCTCCTTTCGCCGCCTTTGCTCAAGTATTTGTTGCATTTCAGTGCCAGCAGGATTTGGCGACAACGAGGACTCATCTCCTCGTCTTGCTCGTATTCTTCGCGTTGGTGAGCTGATCACCAAGATTGTTGCTGCTGGCAAGAACTTCTCCACCAAATTCTTCCCCGCCAACAAAGATAGCGATTTGGTTACTTGGAAGTTATTCCGGATCTGCTTGAACAAGCTACTGCCAAACATGAAGACGTTTTGCGGTCGGCGGCGAGAGGTGGCACCAAGACAGCGCTTGGTTTGATGATGGCCCATCACCCTGAAGCCAAGATCTGGCGGGTGACCAAGTGCATGCCGAAGACCTATGAAGACGGCTCCAAGATCAATCCAACAGAAGTGCTGGCATCCGTCTCCGGCTATGCCACTCGAGTTGCCGCCATGGTCAACACTGGAGTTTAGTATAAGGAACACGAAGTCCCAAAGACTCCAGCTGGCGAGTCGTCTGATGTTGACGACGACGATGAGGAGGACGAGGCGGAAGACGGCAGCCCCCGAGATGAAGACGACAGCCCCAGGATGGAGACGGCAGCCCCCAGGATCCTGAGGCGGACTCCAACAAGGCGGCGGCTTCCTAGATTTCCTCATGCATAGTTATGAAAGTAGATGCGTTAAGCTGTACTTTTAACGCAATCTGAACTTTATATTTATTTGTAAGGCATAAGCCAAAACTTATTTTTGCATGATGCAGTTTGGCTTTGTAGGTATGCTTAATATTGGCCCGACTTAATATTTATCTGGCTTATATGTTTACCTTTTCATACGTTAGCAGTACCTCAGCCGGATACTTTGTCTGATACAACCAGGTTTAGTACCAGATAGTTTAGACTCAGAGACAAAAGCCGGTGTGTTGGTGCCAATGACATATTACTAGGCAACCCACATATAGGCAACAGGATAACAGTATTAGGCGGTGCAAAAATGTTTGCTTAATTTGACCCGGAGGCAGCAAGTATCAAAAAGTTTTAACCACATAGCATTGAGCAGATTTCGGGTAATTTGACACTAGAAAGTACATGATCCTAAGAAAGGATAAAAGATGGCATGATCTCAAAGCAAAATGAGCGAACCATAGACTTTTATTTCATGATCGTATAGAATGTATTACAATAAAAATTGCTATGTATAGTAAGGACGTAGCTGTTCAATATTGCAAGGGCATTTTGATTCTTCCAGGGGATCCTTGACGCCTCTTTTTCGTTTGCGGTCTTTTTTCTTCTTCTTATCACGCAGATCGACAAGGTAATATGACTCATTGAGCAACGCCTTACTGACCACGAAAGGTCCTTCCCACTGCGGGGATAATTTGTGCATGCCTTTCCAATTTTGGATTAGACGGAGTACCATGTCTCCTGCTCAAAATTTACGAGACCTTACTCGGCGGCTATGATAGCATCGCAATTTTTGTTGATATATGGCGGATCGCTCGAGTGCGAGGTCCCTTTCTTCATCGAGCAAATCTAAGCCGTCTTGTCGTGCGTCTTCTGCGTCTTCTTCGACATAGGCGGCAACTCTTGGGGAATCATGAATCATGTCAGTCGGCAGTACTGCTTCGGCTCCGTATACTAGGAAGAAAGGAGTGTAGCCTGTCGATCTGTTTGGAGTTGTGCATAAGCTCCAAAGAACAGATGGCAATTCCTCTGCCCAGGCACCAGCTGCCCTATGCAAGGGTGCTTCGAGGCGGGGTTTTAGCCCTTGTAAGACCAAACCATTGGCGCGCTCCACTTGCCCATTTGCTTGAGGGTGAGCCACGGAGGCTAAATCTAGCCTGATGCCTAAATTTTTGCAATATTATTCGACTTCGCCTTGTGACAGGTTTGTCCCATTATCTATGATAATGCTATGTGTGACGCCAAACCGTGATATTATTCCCCATAGGAAATTGGCGGCGGTTCTGCCGTTAAGCTTTTTGATAGGTTTAGCTTCAACCCATTTGGTGAACTTGTACACCGCAACAAGTAGATGTGTGAATCCACCAGGTGCCGTCTTAAATGGCCCGACCATGTCCAGACTCCAAACTGCGAAAGGCCAAGTGATAGGTATTGTTTTGAGCTCTTGAGCCGGCATATGCGGTTGTTTCGCATAAAACTGGCAGCCTATAGATCCTGCTTCTTCTTTCTTTTTGACGGCACAGGAGCTTCTGGCTTTTTCAGCACGGGCGCAGGCAGAGCCGGCTTGTCGCCTAAAAGGCTTTTCTGGGGGTTGCCCATCTTCTTGTTGTTGTGTTCCAGCTGAGCTGCTTTGGCCAGGATTTTGCCTTCCTTTTGGCGAAGGAAAACCGATCTGTTGAGCATGCTTATGCGGAGCATCTCCTGCTCTTCTGGGTTGGTGTTTGCGTTGACAGGGGTTGTCAGTATCTCGGTCGTTAAAAGACCTTCGCCTTCTGGATCGAGGATTTTGTGCTGAGCGTGGCTAGGACCGACTTCCTCGAAGGTGGATTTCTTTGTAGGCGGTGGTGGATCTCTCTTTTCCGTCTCGGCAGCCTTGCCTGCTGCCTCTGGATCTCCGTCCTTGTTTGCCGCCTTCTTGTTCTCCATTGCTGCGGTGTCGGTGGGCGCCGCCATGAAAACTTGCCTAACCGGCATAGTAGAGCCAGAAACCGTTTCAGAAGGTGGCGATGCATCTCCCCGGAAGCACCCTTTGACTTTTTCCTCAAACATGCTAACGGAACCGTCATCGGAATCTGAATCTCCGTTGAGTGGAACGGTAGATCTAGATCCGGCATCTGACATCGTATCATCCTGCAGAGCTGGAAGAATTGACTCAGGATCGTTGGTTTTAGGCTGAGAGTCAGATCCCAAGCCTGCAACCCTGATGAAGTGTAGATCTGTATCTGCCGACTCCTGGGAGAAGGCGGACTCAGATCCGTCTTGTTCGTAGATCTCCTGGTTGATGGGATGGAGGGTGGGCGCGTAGAGCGGGCTGATTCGCGGGAAGCCGTAGGCCTCAGGCGTGTACCTGATGAAGAGCTCGATGCCGCCAATCGGCACGATGCCGCCACCAACAAGGAAGTCGTTAGCCGGTATCCAGGTTTCGTCGTTGACGTAGCTGGAGTGACCGAAACGCGTGGCGCGGCCAACGGCGATGGTTTCGCCGATGCCGCCAGATGTTCCCGCCCGGAACATGACGCCGGCCACCTTTGGCCCCACGGTGGGCGCCAACTATCGTCGTATCGGCATCTGAGATATGAGACGGGGTTGCTATAGCCGACGGAGAGACGTGGGGTGGGGGGGGGGGGGTGAAAGGTGGTGTCGTCCGGGTCGGGATTGTACACGGTGGTTTACCCAGCTTCAGGCTCCACGATGGTGGCGGAGCCCTACGTGCTGCTATAACTCACTATAAGGCAATAGCCGTGTTACAAGTTACAATGAGCGTATGAACTTCTACCCTAAGGCTATCCCTGGCCGGCTTTATATAGGCGGCCAGACCTAGGGTTTACAATGAGAAGCCTTGACCGGCAAGAATACAGAGTTCTAGACCTAATCCGACTAAGTTACCGCCTTAGTTATGGGCTTGGTGGCTTCGTGGACCTTTGTCTTGGACCTTCCTTTAGCCGGCACGCTTCCGTCTTGTATTTCAGCTAACTAGGCCGCCCGGCAGGCTTCAAGCCTTACCACCCATAGGCCACCCTGGCTTAGCCGGATTTATCCATGTTAGTGATACCCCCGTTGGGTATATCCCCAACAACTTCCCTCTAATTAACTTCGTCGTCCAAATGTATATTTTATTCTGAGTGGCAGGAAAAGCAAAGCAAAGAAGGTGTTCACAAGCTGTGATCCCACATTGCAGATACTATGTCTACTACTACAGCCTGGTAACAACATTCAGGTTCTGCCTGATTAAGATACTATGTCTACTACCACATTGCATATTATTCGATTCAATCACCACATTGTACATCTCCGGATTAAGTTCGAAGCAATCTATCTATCTATTATATACTAAAAGCAATATACGGATGTCTAATAAAGCCACCACGTTAAGCCACATCATTTAAATTAATTTTAGTGGTTAGATCTAAAATATGTGGCTAGGATTTAATGAAATATTAGTAGTCACTTAACATGTTTGACACAATATATATGCGTAGAATCACGTCTTTCGGACATGGACTCTTGAACACGTTGTTCGTTTAAAAAAGCAGAGACTAGCTACCTTAGGCTGGAACGATAGCTGAAAAAAAAAATCAACACGTACGTCCCAAATGGCTGCGTCCGAGACTAGCTATCTCAACCTGGAACGATAGCTACGATCCGCAAGACTGCAAATGGCTGCGTCCGTTTACAAAACGCGCACGAGACTACCTAGCTTCCTGGAACGTGATAGCTCGAAGCAACAAGAAAAAAACTTTTGAACGTAGTGGCCAATAGTATGAGCTACTAGGATACATACAGTTTAGAAAAAAGCTAAACTGATCGATAAGTACTTCCTCTGTTTTATTTACTTTGATTATGTTTTTAGTCAAAGTCTATTTTTGTAAAGTTTGACAAAAAATGTAACAATCTCTACTATATAATACGAGTAGTGTTTCTTCCTCCAAAAATTTCGTCCGTTTGGTGACCGTGGTACGTACGTCGCTCGCACGCGCTTTACCTCGCAGGCACGCCATCGCTAAAAAAACCAAACCAATCCGTGATCGCTAAGAAAACCGAACGATGGTTCACGATCGGTTAGTTTCCCAATTGATTGCTAGGTGTGGGCCGGCCCAATAAAAAGCCAGGCCTACGCACGCGACCGTGTCCTACACAAACAAAACAACTCCAGGGGCCTTTAAATATGGGAGTGAACGGGAGCAAAAGACCCTGCATCAAATCGATCCAAGCTAACACGATCAAAATCGAGCGTTCGAGTTAGGGATTGACGTGAGATCAAGCAAAACCATGACGACGACTGCAACGGAGCAAAGTCGACGAGGTCGCCACCAGAACCCACCCCTCAACTTTCCAACTCTATCTTCTGCCGCCACCTGGAGCCCACGCCTTCAGCGTGCCGAACCCATCCTCCGCAGCCGCCGGCAGCCCGGCAGCCTAAAGTCCTCCCGTGCCGGCCTCATCAGGTTTTTACACCTTCCGAGATTCTTTCCATGGCGACCAGGTTAGATAGCCGGACATGGGGAAAGCTCCAAGCTGCAACGAGATGTTTAAGACCGAGCTGCAGGCGCGCTGTTCTCTGCTCCCTGGGCTTCGTGAAGTCCTTTGCAAGGATGTCGACGAGCGCCATGCAGACCAATATCCCCGCCACGGCGGCCTCGAGGAGCCCCTGGACGACAAACGCCGTCGGGCACTGGGGCTGGTCTCATCGTACACTGATGACATGGGCTACAAGGCATGGTTCTGATGCGCTCAAACATGAAGCTAGGTGTGCTGCTGCCGGTGGATTCCTGCACATGGGAGATGTGGCGCCCCTGCTCCTCATTTTTCCACTCAAACTACTGCTGATTTGAGTGATGCGCGACGTAATTTGTTAATGGTCAGGAGCACCGCCTGCTGCAGCTCTTTGCGCAGTACTGCGTTCTACTTCTACCACCGGCAGATGGTGGCCCTCTCGGGAACGTGCCCACCCATGACCATCGATTGAACAAGCTAAGAAGCCAGGAGCATATGCTGCGGCCTCGAGAGCGATCACGGGCAGGAAGACCACGATGGAGAAGTTGGAGGAGTCGCGTTTCCGACTCAGCTACATGTCTATCCTGCACCCATCATCGCCTCCATGCTGCCGCCGCCAACAGAACCCGGAGAACTCCACGAAGTGCCTCCCGGGTCGACCTCCGAGGATGACGCGAGTATGCGACGACGGTTTTGAGGATGGAGTGGCTTCCTACTACCTACCGCCTACCGGACCACGACGAGGACGCGCCCTTCCTCGGCGTGGCCTACGGCGTGGGCGGGTACCACGATCGCGACATGGACGCCGCCTTCATGCATGTCCTGGCGTTTGATCCCCGCACGCCCGTCTGCCCCTACACGCTGCTGCAGTGTACGAGTACGACGAGACGGTCGCGTCGGCTGCGTCCGGGCCTCTGGTGGGTACACGGCAGTGATCCTCTCTCCACCGCCGGCACGACACTCAAGTGGGCGCACATCGGCGATAGCGCCTTCGCCGTGCTCGGAGGAGGCAAGATCGTGCACCGTTCGCGGGCGCAGCAAAAGTACTTCAATTGTCCGTTCCAGCTTAATGCCCTCGGGAATGTTGCAGCGAACGTCGGGGAGATGCCGATGAGGGATGGATACATTGTGGTAGTCGAGACGGAAGGGCTGTTCGACAACGTGTTCCACGCCGAGCTGGAGCGGGTAGTGCGGAAGGGCACGGCGCAGGATAGTCACCCAGGAACATGGCGGACGTCGTTGCGGGCATAAGAGATGTCGCGGAGCCAAACAAAAGACTCGCCGTTGAGCACTGATAGCCAGAAGCAAGTACGTCCGCATGATCGAGGAGATGCCGGTGATCAGGAGAGATTATCCAGCTTCAGGACTATCGCAAAGATGGCTAAGAACCGATGAAGGAGGAGGACCGGTACGAGGGGATGGAGGAGATCGACGCGACGGTATTGATAGCCGGAATGCCGGAGTCGGCAAAGACGAGCAAAAACGACGTCTCTACAGAGCACGAGAGGATTCAAAATAGGGGAAAGAGGAGGTCTCGACTGAAGAAATAAGAGAATAGCTGGATGGGCCGGTTGCTGGGCTGCAGATGGAGAGAGAACGAGTTCGGCTAACTACTTTCGGCCCAAGTAAGGCTGGGTCTCCTTTTGCTTTTAGGTCTTAGCAAGTTGCTATTTGGTATTTTGTAACTATAATAGGACCGTATCACTTTCTTACACTTAGCTGGAAGCATTCTCATGCACAAATAAAATAGGTCTAAATAAGCATCATCATAATAATCTCGACTCAAAAGAATATACAATAACAACCACAAGGCAACCCATGTCTAATCGAATCCGTCCGCTCACGATCGAGTAGATTCCGTACAAATTTTCATTTTTTTGAATGAACGGGTATATTTGCTATAAAAAATAATTAAATATTACGACGAATGGGTGAACTAAATCTACGTTTACACGGGTCGACCGACATTTGGTTATGTTAACGTTTTTCAATTAATTTTTTTCATTCCCGTTGTAACGCACGGGCATTGTGCTAGTAAATATAAATATTCATAACCAAATTCGTATAATATGAAAATACATTTTACGGTGATTCTAATAATAAGGATTTTATATTTTATATGTTGATAATTTTTTCATATATATTTGATCAAATTTTATAAAGTTTGATTTTGACTAGATTTACAACACACAAGGTAGTTGTGAACGGAGGTAATACGTTGTTTTTATGATTGAGTAGAAATAAACGAAAATTTTATTCGACTACCATCATACCAAAGTACTCACAACGTCTTTAGAAGTTTGGAGTCCTGGAATTTTAAAATTAATGAAGTCACGACATTAGTCGCACCACATACATTGTTTCTATTATTTAGTACACATAAATGACAAATTTATTCGACCACCCAACACTCTCACAAAACGCCTTTCGGAGTCGTGGAATTTTAATATTAATGAAGTCACAACATTACTCGCACTATCAACGGGCGCCTCCCTCACACTAAGAAAATTACAAACTTAATGATAAACACAGGGCCGAGTCAACAACAATTCTCACGAGGATGTGCATGTCCTTCCACTGAACGGATATTCCAACTTAATAAGACATAAAGCGTCAAACCTTCAAAATTGATGAAGATACAACATTAGTCGACACACTATCAACGGGAATGTCCCTCACACTGTAAGATATTTTGACTTAATGATTAACACAGGGTTAACTCACCATATATTTCTGCTTGATATGTTTTATATTTAGTATCCGAGCACGGCGTGCCAATACTATTTTTAATTTGAGGACCTGAAAAGGCTACACTTAATTCTTATGAATTGTTTTCGCTGATATTGCTTGGTTTTTATGGTAGACATATTTGGACTATTGTATGTGTCTTTGTCTCAAGTAACAAATCAACATAAGAACACATGTCATTTCAATTGCACACCAAAATTGACGACTAATTAGTAGTCTTGAACTATGCTATATAAGCCACATAGTCATTTCACATAACATAGAAAATACATGTGTCCGGGTGTGTATAACCATTGAATGAATATCAGAATAAGTTAAGAGTCTGGAGAACTTAGATTCGACTTCTCTTCGACTACTGATGTATAAACATGTTAACGAATATGCCTATAACAAAATAATTTATCCTTAGCATATTTAAAAAAATAATAGCCAAAGGTTCACCATGTTCATGTTTGTAAAGTGTTGCACATTGTGACATGGAGTGAGTAAATGAGAGGAAGAAACATCAAAAGAAGATAATCTTAATATTAATGTGACCTACCTATTAAGGAGGATAAACCGTTTTATCTTAATTCAACGAGTTTTTATCAAAGATAACTGACCTGGCGTACTGATCTAACATGCATCATGTAAGAACTATAGTTCAAGTTACATATTCAATATCACTTACATGGCAGTTTCAACATATGGCATGATAATCATTTGACCATAAATTTCAGATTGCCAAAAAAGTTACTCGCATACGTGATATCTTGCTTATTGGAACATTTGTGGTAGTTGTTGAACAATTTTATTTATTGGCACATAATTGAAAATAATGTGATATCAACGAAACCATTTTTTTTAACACTTTCAACCAACTATAGATGATGCCCTCGCATTTGCGATGGCCACCATGCTAGTTCAATAAATAAAGGGATAAACAACGGGGGGAACTGTTGCATCTAAGAAAAATATTTTGACTAGATCATATTTATATCTCCATGACTGCCAACCTCGTCTAGCAGTTTTATAATCTTGTTGTCTATATATGAAAAAATTAACATCATTATGTATATTAGTGTACCTTTAAATTTGGGTGCTTGAGGAATAAACGCGGTGATCGCCCTTTTGATACAACAGCATGTCGACATGGGCGTCTCGGGCTAGATCAACAGCACCGAAGTTGTTCTGGCCTGTCTCTTTGACCACAAGCGTAGCTGCGCAGTAAAGCAGGGTTGATCGATCAGTGGAGGCGATAGGTCTAGGTGCAGCCATGCCAATAGATTGGAGATTGGATATGGGCCTTAGGTACTAATTAAGTACATACTTATGTCCGTCCATTAGTGCAGATATTAATATACTAGTACTGCACTAGTAGCGCTGCAAGCGTCAAGCCCCTGTCTCCGCCCCTGCAATTACCATCGCCACGCCCATTGTTGTTCTCTATTTTGACTTTACAAACTTATTATCGGTTTAATACTGGCTAAATTATATTTTATGATATTTAAATAGCTACGCAAATTCAATGAATTTTACTTCTAATAAATTATGTAGAAGTGCAGGTACGGTTGAGAGTGACCCCTCAACTATTAGGGGCCTATTGCCATCACTTGGCTCCCTTTTTGCAGAATTTTAATCTGGGCTACATACTATCCTCTGTGTTTGGGTATCAAATATAAAATTGGTTGAAGTCGCCATTTGGGCCATCTAAGGTATCTTTTGCAAATACACTCACAATACATAAGAGGGTTTAAATTCAACTCAGCCAACCTTATTTAGACATTATGTTTTTTCTTTTAGTTTGATAGATACTTATTTTTAAAATGAAACGATCAGAAAATCGATCTTTATGAAGAAAAAACATTTCATGAATTTATTTCTATTTCATTTCATAACTAGCATCATTCCACCGCAAGCGCAAAAAAACGCAAAATGGGTCAGCACAGTCCCTATGTTCATATAAAGAGTGCCGAAATTCTGAATAGATGATGGCTAGAAGTGCAACCAAGATGGTGATAATTCTGCAAAGGTGGGGTTATGAATGTGCAATCTGACTATATAATTTTGACGTAGTGTGGGTCTCCTCTTACAGATTGCACATTCAAAATGTACAAGTTTTGTAGTACTTGGTTACCATGCAGTCTTTCCGTTCCCTTTATTGGTTGAGACATAGCCTAGTCTTTGCTCTGGTTGTCATTAAAATGTAGTCCATTGCAGATCAAGATCAAGCCAAGAACAGGTAGCCTACCACACACCATGACCTAACACGCGCATTATTGTATGTAAACCATGCCCGTCAATGTTAATTTGGTGCCATGCATATGGTAACCTGCATCGTCCCTCGAGCTACACTAGTATATGTCGGTCTTCCCAGTTCCCACCAAGTAAACGGCTAGTATAAGATCAACCAGTACAACTTCTAGCCAAGTCAGTCTTCCTAGTTCCCATCTAGTACATGCTCACTAGTCTTGCATTATATTGTTGCCAATTGAGACAGGGTTCTTTTATTGGTATTGATGTAAATTTCATATCATGCTATTTTTAAAAATCTATGTGGAATCGATATGATAGAAAGGCTCCACACGACAATGCTTACCGTAACGGGAGCCTAGTGGACGACTGAACAAATATTGCATCGATGCTGTTGTTCACATCAACATGTGATAAACCCAATTAATTGCAACAAGAAGTCTAGTCCTAACCACTCTTCATAAAATTTTCCCACTTGAAAAGTAAGAGATGATCCATCAACTAGCCAGCTTACAAAGCATAACTAAGTTATCTGTGATTACAAGCGAGCGTAACAACCGATGTTCTTATCTAATTGTCATTTTGTATATTGAGGGGACCTACAACAATTTCATCCTATGCATTTCATCAAGGTGCAATATATTTTATACACAAGATGCATGTCTTACATAACTGGATAGTAGTTGCCATTGTCGTTTTATGGGGATTTAGTATCTAGCGTGGTGGACTGTATCTAGCAGGACGTGTGCATGTTATGTAAGGCATGCACACACGTGATAGGGACAGTTACCATTGTGAATGTGCTCCGCCTTCTCGGAATAGGTCATCTCTTCGAAAAGCAGATAGATATCGTGTTGCGCCATATCCATGAGTGCGAGTTCAATAGCTCTATGATGCGGCTCTTTGTTTTAACTTGCTTAAAGATCACGGCCTTTGGTTATCTCGAGGCATATATCTATTGGTTTTTTTAATACAACAGAAGGCATGACCTAATACCCATCGAAGCATACGACATGGCCACTACGTACCGACTGGATTTTAGATAGCTACTCTCTCTGTTTTTTAATATAAGATGTTTTAGCTAGCTCACATGTTGACTAGGTGCACACCCAAATAAGTGTGCATACACACTAAAACATGTCTACATACATGTTGACACATGTTTTTTTAGATAAAGAGTGTTTATTGATATCGAGAAGATACAACATGCACCCAGCCTCTGCAACACCGCAATAACCGAAGCTATTACGGATGCACACAGCCGAAAGACAATAAGAAGAAGAAATAAAAAGAAAAGTCCCGCTAAAGAGTTACATTCCTTGCAGCAGTCGCACAACCACCACCAAAACAACACCTGATGTCCAATTCTTCAAAAGCAATGTCTTCAAAAAGAACAGTGCCAGGCACAGCCAATTAAGGCCAGACCTTGGGTTTTTTCACCCTGAAGATAGTCCTCGCTCTCAAAACAATGTCTTCAGCAAGACCACTGTCAGGCACAACCAATTAAGGCCAGAACTTAGATTTTCACCCTGAAAGGTAGGACTTAGGACTCCACATATGTGAATATGGACAAAAACTAAACATCTTATATTTATGAACGGAGGGAGTAGCTAGTTAAATTGCTCAAGATATACAGTGTAACGATAGTCATTTACATTTTGTACTATAGATGTGTTCTGACAAATTCAATGACGTCATCAGAACTTGACCAAGCAGTAGGCTTTGGCTTTGGCTTTTGGAGCGATCCATCTACGGTCGTTGAGCCTCAGCATATGACGGTGTCCACGCCGCAAGGCCCGCCATCCATGGGACATGACAACAACATGGAGAAAAGAGAACTCTTGCCGGAAAGAGGTAGAACATCCCCAGCTAACTACCAGGCTCTTGTGGCTTTCTGAAGAAGGATTCTGAAGGAGATTCAACCTTCACGTTTGCCGCTATCAGAATCCCAGAACAGGAGGAAAGTAAACACTAGTAGAAACAAGACCATCTATCCCGGGTCCAGAGGGCCTTTGATCCCGGGTTTACAACCGGGATTAAATGGTCGGGACTAGAGGGGGGGGGGGGGCTTTTATCCCGGGTGTCCACGACCCGGGATAGATGGGCCTCCACGTGGGCGCGGCTGGGCGCGCAGGGGGGGGGGAGCTTTGGTCCCGGTTCGTGACACGAACCGGGACCAAAGTGTTTGCATCTTTTGTATTTTATTTGCTTATTTTTTAGGGTTTTCGATTTTTTGTTTTCCATTTAATTATTTCCTATTAATTAAGATCACGTCGCGCATACAAAGTCACACACATATATAAAGTTGACACATCGATCGATGTCACGCGCGTGATGCATACATATAAGTCACACACATACGTTTTGATACATATATAATTAAGTCACACACCGACATCACGTTTCTCACGTCGAGATCACGTCAATTACATTGGAGGCAGAAAATAATTTCTAGGGTGAAAAAATTCTCCGGATTTCTTCAGGACCTCCTTGTTCAAAAATCCCGCCAATTCCTCTTGAATTGCTATAAGGCGCTTCGTTGGTATGAGCTTGTCCTTCTCTCGTTCCATCTAGATCAATAAGAAAATGTGAAATCATCAGAAAATGTGAAAATGGAAATGAACACAAATATGGTAATGAAGTAATTGCCGAGAGTGTATACAGACCTCTGTTGTTCTGAGCTTTCTATCCCGCTGATGAACAAAAGATCGTATGTACTCGCAAACATAATATCCACATAAATTATTCCCTTGTGCCTGCCTCAGACACCACTTTACAAATAATAGAATTTAATCAAAATAACAATCAAGCATGATAATGGTGCTGAAACTAGAATTTAAAAGTTGCGCGGACATATATATATAGTACTACTACTTACCTTGGTTTCATACCAAAACAGGTGCGGTTTCCAAGTCCCACGAACCTCGGTAATGAACTTTTCCCAAACCCTGGCCGGCAAAAGAAAAAATCAAAGGACTTGAACGAACGAAAGAGATCGATATATAGAGCGATAATGACTGAAGTTACCTCTGAAACATTGCTTGCAAGTTGATATAATCGTCCATATCTTTCCTTAACGAGTCCAGGACTTGAACGCATGCTTGTTCAGGTCTAATGTCTACCAGAATCCAATGGTTCCTTCACACATTTATATGTCCATGAGTTACACTAAACATCGAGTAAGCAAAGTAGAATGTGTAGAAGGTACGGTAACACTCACCTGAAGTTGTAAGGAAGAAGTATATCTTCACATGTATGGTGTTTCACTAGATATTGGAGCATGTAATGCTCGGTGTCCTCGGGATGGTTCCTTACGGTTACTTCATGAATCCAATATGGGTCCATGAACCCTAAACTATAGATTCCGTTGTCTCTGCATTCGACGATCTTCATTCTGCATATATAATAGCGTACAAAAGAATAAAGTTAGATAATTGGCAACGAACGAGCTGAGATAGAGACTTAATTAAATTGCATAAAATAAATCACTTACAAACAATAGCAGCTGATGATGGCTTTGTCGAGGGAGTCTTGATTGAATAACTGAAATATTTCGTCAAACGGCACATACATCGCGTTATCCTCTAAATAATGGTCTTTCTTATATGAAACGTGGAAATACTCATGGTGCCCCTTTACGGCTCCCTCGTACCACTCATGCAAACGTCGCAATTGTGTCGGCAGAGATTTGACCATCTCAGGTCTGACCAAGGGCTTCCCGTAGGCATATGTCCATGCATACATATACTCTTTGGGGTTTTCTATGCGAATTGTGTCTTGCTGTATTTCCTTATCGGACACCACTTTGAACGCGGGGACCGACTGGTTTGCCTGTTCTCCGAGCTGGGCCACTTGTTTCCCGGATTTCTTATTAGCTTCCCTCTTTTGGCGAAATGCAGCCTCCTTCTCCTGCTGGGCCTTTTTAGCTGCCATCTGCTGCTGCTCCCTCTTTTGGCGACATGCCTCATTCTCCTGCAAATTCCGTTCTCTAATTAACTTTTCAATGGTACGATCATAGTCGTCTCGCAGAATAGGCGGCCGTGCCGGCCCAGTCGATAGATTTTTCAGAAATTGTGCCACTTTTCCCGGTGCTATTACCTCCTTTCGCATGTGCCGTTTCGGTGCCAATTGTTTTTTCACATCAGCTCGCACCGACTCCTCGAGTTCCTCTGGAGTCAAGTCGTAGGATCTCTTTGGAAGAGGCTTTCGCAACTCACGTTCCTCTCGAGTTTCTGGCGGGAAGTTTAAAGCACACCTCTCTGTATATTTCGACGGGATCTTTAGTTTCCGCGAAACAGAGCGCACTCTCTCTTGAGGTGGTGGGGATGGACTCGGGCTGGGCTCCCGACAGTCGTCACGAGGTGGCGAGGATGCATCTTGAGGTGGGGGGGATGGATCTTGAGGTGGTGGTGCAGGGGATGGATCATGACGTGGGGAGGGAGGATCTTGAGGTGGGGGGGATGGATCATGACGTGGGGAGGGTGGATCTTGAGGTGGGGGGTTGCTACTTGGAGGAGTCGGTGGCCTTGGCGGCGGCAAATTTGGAAACAAGATGTATTTCTTTGGCCACAGAATGATGGACTTCTTGGCATCTCCTAGTGTCCTCTCGCCGTCACCTCCAGGAATGTCAAGATTTAGATTAGCATATAACGGCACAATGTCATCCACCCCGACAATAGCATAGCCAGCTGGAATCCCGCCGAGATGGTACCTTGGTCCAGGTTCATTCAGTAAAGCATAGCCGACCGCCACCTTGAAGGACAAGTTGCCCATTGCCATATGTAGCTCGCATTCTGTCTTCTCCGTGATATCATCCACGGGGTATCGAGTCGGCGGCGCTTCAAGTTCAGAATGTTCCATCTGCGTGGAACCCACGCTGCTTTTTTGCTGATTAGATAGGGCGGCTTCGACTTCTGGACTTTCTAGCTGCACACGAGATTCCCTTTGCTGACTTTGCAACAGCTGATGCACCTTGCGTTCCAATGCCGATAACCGGTCGCTCTCCTCCTTTTTCTTTCTCTGACGGCTTCTATAAGTGTGAGCGTCTGCCGGAAAACCTTGTGCCCAAGTAACTCCGTATCCATAACCTCGTACTCGTCCAACTTTTTCAGGATTCCCGAGTGCGAGTGACAGCTCGTCTTTCTCTCTGTCGACCTTGTAGGTTCCATTTCGAACTTGCTCTATTGCTTTCTCAAGTTCTGTGGTTATAAACCTAATCTTTGCCTCCCATTTTCCCTGAGCAACAATCTTCCCTGTGTCAGGGTCCAACCCAGCGCCATGCGCGAACAACCAAAATTTGGACCTATCGGGCCAGCCCGCTGTCTGTGGAATCTTCCCCTCATCAAGCAGTTTTGCTTCAAATGCTTCCCACTTAGGCACGGCAGCCTTGTAGCCACCTGCCCCCAAAGTGTGGTGATATTCCTTCTTCGCAGCATTTAACTTGTTTCTTTCCGATCGGGCCACAGCGGCCTCCGATTCTCTTTGCTCTTTAAATAAGGGCCACTGGTCGTTTAGCTTCACTTGTGCTCCGGTGAATACTGGAGTGTATTCAGGATCTTTTTCCTTCTCTTCACAATAATCTTTCCATATAGTTTTCTTGTGGGTTCGGAACTGTTCGGCAGCCTTGCCAAGAGTCCACTCCTTGACTTTCTCCATCCACTTCTCGTTTTCTGTCACTTCTGGAGGCAGGGTGACCTTTGTCAAGAGCTTCTCCCAAAACAAATCTTTTGTTTGGTCGTCGACATAAGTCCAAGTGTTGCTCCCGTCCTTCCGCGGATGCCATTCTTGACATGTGATCGGTACCATGTCCCTAACTAAAACTCCGCATTGGTTTATAAATTTGCGGCGGCACTCTAAGGGTTGCATTGGTTGGCCAGTAGCATCAACTATGTCGATCACTACCCTTTGACCCTCCTTCATCGGCTTCGACGGGCCTCGAGGCTTCATGGCTTTCGACCCTTTCGACCCTTTCGACACTCTAGATGCAGATGATTTGCTTGTTCCAGAGGGCTAAAAGAAAAAAAAAGATTCGTTAATAACCGCAGGATCAAATAATTAAGCTATGTCATCGATCAACAGAGGCTTAATTAATATATACCTCGCCTGAGTTTGTTACTACCACTTCCTTCTCTACACAAATTTCTGCTCCCTCACCGGAGTCATTGAGAAATTGGGAGCTGAATTCCTCTAAATTTGCCACAACGTCTTCTTCACCGACAGGCGCGGCTGCACGTCCTGCTATAATCATACACATTCGCTCTTCACGATCCTCGTCTCTAACGCCGAGGCCCGGAAAAAGTGGATCTAATGGCTCTCCACGCTCCTCGTCTATGCCGAAGTCGTCCGGACAATTTGGATCCATGGCTCAATTAATGTGCCTGCAATCAATTTTGTAACAAGAATATGAATATCCATATGTAATTTAAGATGACAAAGATCGAGCGGATGATTTGGGGAAGACTGCGAATTTTGTTGTTTAAGTAATCTCCACATGAACTTAGAACAAATTTAATCTCCATATTTTAAAATTGAATGACACTCAAATTGATAGCACTTTTAATCTCCACATGAACTTAGATAAAAAATGGCACACAATAGCAAAATTTACATCTAAATTTGCAAAACAACAAAGCCTACAATTTTAATCTAAACATCACTAAAAATTTAATCTAAACATCACTAAAATTCATAATCCGAATTCATAGCAAAAAAATTACTAAAATTTTCAACACTAACCTAAGTTTGCTAACCTAAATTTCCTAACACTTTAATTAGCCTAAATTTGCAAACACTTAACATGCATCAAAATTAGTATTAATAGCAAAACTAAAAATTGCTAACTAATTTGGAGGCCTACCGGAGCTAGGAGGCGGAGAGGAATTGGCCGGAGACGGCACGCGGGGGGGGGGGGGGGGGAGAGGGAGGCCGGAGCAGCACCTCGAGGCGGCACTGGAGGAGGCGACGATGCGGCGGGTCGCGCACGTCGCGAGGCGGTGCAGCTCCACGGGAGAGAGGAAGCGCGGCTCCAAGGCGCAGCTCCACGGGCAGGCCACGCGCGGCGGACGGCGTGGCTCCACGGACGGCAACGGCGGACGCGGCCTCCAACTCGACGGTGCGGCAGCCTGGCGGGAGGGCGCGGCGACGACGGCGACACCGTGGCGGGGACGCGGCGTCGAGCCTGGCGCGCGGGAGGGGAAGGACGCGGCGGCGGTGGCGTCAGAGGGCGGGGACGCGGCGTTGGGGTGCGGCCGGAGCAGCACCGGGGCGAGGACGTGGCGGCGGTGGCGTCGGAGGGCGGGTGCGGCAGCCTGGCGGCGTCTCGGCGTCGTCGCGTGGGGAAATTTGAGGACTTGGGGAAAATTTGGGGCGAAAGGCCACCAAATCGACGCGGACGGACCTTTCATCCCGGTTCCAGCCACGAACAGGGATGAAAGACCTTTTCATCCCGGTTGGTAACACCAACCGGGACCAAAGGTCTGTCTGGGCCGCGAAAAATTGCGCGCGAAGCCCTGCAGGCCTTTGGTCCCGGTTGGTGTTACCAACCGGGATGAATGGTGTGTTTCTTTTTTTTCTTGTTTCCTTTTCTTATTTCTATTTCTGTTTTCTTTTTCTTTTACATCTATTAATTTAATTGCTTTTGTAGGTTTGTTTTTCTTTTACATGTTTTTGAATTGTTATTTTAGTTTCTTTTTAAAATTTAATTTAAATGGTCCAATATATGAAAGGCCTTTTTTTTCTTGTTTCTATTTGTGTTTTCTTTTTCTTTTATATCTATTGATTTAATTGCTTTCGTGATAAATTTGATTTTTGACTGAGATAAGGTTTATCTTTCCTCCTTATATAAAGGCCAGGGGCCGGGATAAGGTGGGGTTGGTGGGGGCTGGGATAAGGTTTATCTTTCCTCCTTATATAAAGGCCAGGGGCCGGGAGACCTGAGAGCCTGCCCCTGCTCTCTCCCCTAATCCGCGCCGCCGCCGCCCTTGTCTGCGCCGCTCGACGCCCTCCTCCGCGCCCGTGGCCTCCGCCGGCGCCGCGCTATATCCTCCACACCACCGTGGACCTCCCCTCCGTCCCCATGCCAAGGTGCTGCCCTCTCCCTCCCCTACCTAGGTTGCACGCACCTTAGTTGTTTGATCAAATTCCCCACTCATTTTTTCAGATCTCGGCGGGAATCGATGACGACCACCCATTTGTTGGAACCGGGCAGTGTCCGGGAGTGGGCTCCGCCGGGCTGGCACTGGGAGGTGTCTTCCGGGACGCGTAGTTTGGTGAGGAATCCGGGTGACGTCGTCGACCCGGATCTTGTTTGGTGGCCGTCGCGTGGGCCAGCCTCGGTGCAGAGGCCGCCGGCCCCCGAGGTGGAGGTGCGTCACCGTATCAGAGAGGAGGACGAGCACGTCCGTCGTTACCTGGTTAGGTTGGATACGCAAGCGGTGCATGACAATATGTGGTATACACTTCATAGGGATCCTCCTCATGTGAGTATTGCCCCAGTGATGGTTCCTTATCTTTGGGTGCAAGCCGCCGGCCGCTCAGCACCTCGCGGCTTAGGACCCGGCAAAAGTTAGTTATATTATTCGTGATGTATTATGGATTAAATAAAGATGTATGCGTGATACTTTTGAATATTTGATCAATGATGTTTTTGTAAAGTGAGGACAATACTGTTACAAAATTAGAAAAATAAAATTCATCTACCATCGACGCAGCCTCCCGCATCACTCCTGCCTTTCGACGACGCAACACCCTTCCCCTTCGACGACGCGGCACCCTTGTCCTAGGTTTGAGCGCCACTTCGATCCAAGCAGCGGTAAGACATCTCTGATGATCTACAACCGTCCGGCAAGACGTCTCTGATGATCTGCAACCGTTTGGAACGGTCGCAGGTCATCAGAGACGTCTTGCCGCTGGTTGCCCAAAGATGCCTCTCCGAGTGACGCTGGAATGTTTTGTGTGTGAGTAACCTGTCTGAGGAGGGGGGCTATATATAGGGTACGTGTGCTTCTTTAGTCCTGGTTGGTAACACCAACCGGGTCATGTGGATCACGAAGTGGTCGTGATACTGCCGATCCAACAGCTCACAATCCCTCAAAAGAAACACACCCCTGATCCAACGGCTCACAAGCGCTTGAAAGAAACACACGATCCGTGTTACCAACCGGGACTAAAGAAGCACACGGATCGTGTGTTTCTTTCAAGCGCTTGTGAGCCGTTGGATCAGGGGTGTGTTTCTTTTGAGGGCTTGTGAGCTCTTGGATCAGCACTCCCCACCACCACCACCACTCCCACCTCATCCACAGGTACACTTTCTAATCGCCTATAAATAGCGGCGTCCCTGCAGCGAACGGCACACAACGAGCATCTACCTTCGCCACCGAATCCAATGGCTGGATTTAGCCTACCTGCTGGCATGTTCCTTGGCATTATTGTGTTCGTCCTTGTTCACCGGCCAGCCATTGGAGCCACCTCCTGTAGGTCGGTGAACAATGACAACACAACGACGCTGTTGGAAACACAAGCCCTCAGGTAGGTTGAATCCAGCCACTGGATTAGGGTGACGCAATGATGAATTGCCGAGGAGGTGGGAGTGGTGGTGGTGGTGGAAGTGGTAGCCATGCCCCTCGGTCCGATCCAAGCAGCGGCAAGGCGCTCTGATGATCTGCGACATTCCCAACACTTTTTGGGACGGTCGTAGATCATCAGAGACGTCTTGCCGCTGTGGATCGAAGGTCGATTTGCTGCTCACGACGACTTTAATGCTTTAATACATTACTACACATCACATAAAGGTTTCTAACCGACCGGGACTGAAGAAGCATACGGATCGTTTCACTCACACAGTTACATTATTACACATCACTCACACTTTTCATAAAACGGACTGTAAGGATGCTTCAATGGCCTCCTGCATCTGTGGCCCGCCGACCTCTTCTCCATGGTCGCTCCAGTTGAAGTCATCGTCGTCGTCATCCTCCTCATTACACAATCTTCTTCAACTTTCTACCCGTCACTTTCTTCTGTTTGCGCCGTAGCCATGGACAAGCTTCTCCATTTAACGCGAGACTTGGGTCAATTTTCACTGCGAAGGGCCGGATTTCTTCAAAATTGTTGTAATCTTCTGACATGTCTGTCTTGTCCTCCACTCCCACGATAGTTCTTTTCCCTGAAAGAACTATGTGACGCTTTGGCTCATCATATGATGTCTTCGCTTGCTTATCTTTTCTTTTTTTTGGTCTGGAAGACATGTCCTTCACATAGAAAATCTGAGCCACGTCTTTGGCTAGTACGAATGGTTCGTTGTCATACCCAAAATTCTTGAGATCCACTGTAGTCATTCCGTACTGCGGGTCTACGTTTACCCCACCATCCAGGTTGTACCATTTGCACCGGAACAAAGGTACCTTGAAAGAAGGTCCGTAGTCAAGTTCCCATATCTGCTCTATGTACCCATAATATGTGTCCTTTGTCCCATTGTTGTTTGATGCATCAAAGCGGACACCACTGTTTTGGTTGGTGCTCTTTTTATCTTGGTCGGCCGTGTAAAATGTATTCCCATTTATCTCGTACCCTTGAAAAGCCAATATAGTCGAAGATGGTCCTCTGGCCAACAAGTTTAGCTGTTCTTCGACAGTGTTGTCATTAATGAGACGTGTGTGCAACCACCCGCAGAAAGTCTTCAAGTGTTCTTTTTCAATGCATTCTTCAGCCATTAATGAGCGTAAAGTATTCTTGTGTTCCTCGATATACGGAGCCACCAAGCTCGAATTATGTAGAACTGTGTAGTGTGCTCGATTGAAAGAATCCCAGTCAGAAAATATTTGTTTCTTTCCTAGTGTTCCTTTTCCACGCAATCTCCCCTCATGGCGCGATTGAGGAACACCGACCGGGTTAACGTCAGGAATAAAGTCAACACAAAACTCAATGACCTCCTCTGTTCCATAACCCTTGGAGATGCTTCCTTCAGGCCTAGCACGGTTATGAACGTATTTCTTTAAGACTCCCATGAACCTCTCGAAGGGGAACATGTTGTGTAGAAATACAGGACCGAGAACTTGAATCTCTTCGACTAGGTGAACTATGAGGTGCGTCATAATATTGAAGAAGGATGGTGGGAACACCAACTCGAAGCTGACAAGACACTGAACAACATCCTTCTGTAAAGTTCCTAGAGTCAATGGATTGATCACCTTCTGAGAAATTGCATTGAGGAATGAACATAGCTTCACAATGGGTAGTCGAACATTTTCCGGTAGAAGCCCCCTCAATGCAACCGGTAGTAATTGTGTCATAATCACATGGCAGTCATGAGACTTCAGGTTTTGGAACTTTTTCTCTGCCATGTTAATTATTCCCTTCACATTCGACGAGAAGCCAGACGGGACCTTGATACTGTTCAGGACTTCAAAAAAGATCTCCTTCTCTTGTCTGGTAAGAGCGTAGCTGGCAGGACCTTGATACTTCTCTGGATTAAGTGGTCGTCTTTCGTCTTCTCGTGCATATGTTGATGGTTCAGTCGTGCACCCGGTGTATCTTTCGTCTTCCCATACACACCCAAGAAGCTTAGCAGGTTCACGCAAAGATTTTTCGTCACGTGCATCACGTCGATTGCAGAGCGAACCTCTAGGATTTTCCAATAGGGTAACTCCCAAAATATGGATTTCTTTTTCCACAAGGGTACGCGCTTGTTGGCGTCTTTCGGAACAGATAGACTGCCAGGACCCTTTCCAAAGATTACTTCTAAATCCTTGACCATCTCATATATAGCATCACCATCAGGGCAGGTAGGCTTCGTCCGGTCATCAACCTCACATTTGAAATGCTTGCCTTTCTTTCTTACGGGATGCTCAGGTGGAAGAAATCGACGATGACCTGGGTACACATTCTTGTTGCCTACATATATACTTTCAGTCTTATCTAGACAGTGCGTGCAAGCATTGTATCCCTTGTTTGACTGTCCTGAAATGTTACTAAGAGCAGGCCAATCATTGATGGTTACAAACAACAACGCTCGTAGGTCAAATGCCTCTTGTTTGTGCTCATCCCACACACGTACCCCTTCGTCACTCCACAACTCTAAAAGTTCTTCAATCAATGGCCTTAGGTACACATCAATGTCGTTGCCGGGTTGCTTCGGACCTTGGATGAGCACCGGCATCATAATAAACTTCCGCTTCATGCACAACCAAGGAGGAAGGTTATACATACATAGAGTCACAGGCCAGGTGCTATGACTGGAGCTTTGTTCCCCGAAAGGATTAAAGCCATCTGTACTTAGACCAAATCTTATGTTCCTAGCGTCATCTGCAAACGTCTTGAAGGTCCTGTCGATTTTTCGCCACTGCGACCCATCAGCGGGGTGTCTCAGCATCATGTCTTTCTTACGGTCTTCTTTGTGCCATCGTAACAACTTTGCATGCTCTTTGTTTTGGAACAAACGTTTCAACCGTGGTATTATAGGAGCATACCACATCACCTTGGCAGGAACCCTCTTCCTGGGGCACGGATCGCCGTCAACATCACCAGGGTCATCTCGCCTTATCTTGTACCGCAACGCACCGCATATCGGGCACGCATTCAAATGCTCGTACTTCTCACCGCGATAGAGGATGCAATCATTGATGCATGCATGTATCTTCTGCACCTCTAATCCTAGAGGGCACACAATCTTCTTTGCTTCGTACGTACTGGGGGGCAGTACGTTATCCCTTGGAAGCATCTTCTTTATTATTTTCAGCAAATTCTCAAATCCTCTGTCAGTTGTACCATTCTCTGCCTTCCATTGCAGCAATTCCAGCGTGGTACCAAGCTTCTTCTGGCCATCTTCGCAATTTTGGTACAACAATTTTTTGTGATCCTCTAACATGCTATCCAACTTCGACCTCTCGTTTTCACTTCCGCTGTTTATCCGTGCATCAAGAATGGCCCGGCCAAAATCATCATTGGGCTCATCATCATTGGGCTCTTCTTCAGCTTCGTCTTCCCCCATTGGAGTATCACCGTCTGCAGTGAACGTAGGATAGGTGTCATTATCCTCTTCTTCTTCATTTTCTTCCATCATAACCCCTCTTTCTCCGTGCTTGGTCCAACAATAATAACCATCCATGAAACCCTCCTCCAACAGGTGGACGTGAATGGTTCTTGACGTAGAGTAATCCCGCTTATTCTTGCAGACTCTACATGGACAAAGAATATAACCACTCGACGGCTTGTTATCATTAGCCACACGGAGAAAACTATGCATGCCATTGATAAAGTCGAGACCGCGTCGGTCACTGTACATCCATTGCCGGCTCATCTGCATTATATAAATATATCAAAAACCATTACACTACATCATAAATATATAGTACTGACCAAATTAATTAATACAAGTTCATCACATTAAAACCAAAGTAGAGTAGTGCCCAAATGTAATACATTGTTCTAATGAAACATACATTAATTGAACCTAACATACAACTATCTAAAGAATTTAAATCCAACAACAAATGCGATCAAAATCGCAACTAAGGTAACTATTGAACCAACAGCATAATGATACCAAGCCTCTCGACTAATGGCATATTTTCTAATCTTTTTAAGCTTCAAGCGCATTGCCTCCATCTTCATCTCGTGAGCAGCGACGACGACCCGTAAGCATCATCGATGTCGGCAATCTTCAAGTCCAATACACTCTTCTCTTCTAGGTATTGGAGACAAAGATCTTCGCTTATCTTCAATTTTGCTTTCAAATCGTCGTTTTCCTTTTTAAAATACTCGACAATAGGGTCGACTGGAATTTCCGGTTCAACTACCTCCTAAATAAAAATATCTCTACGTCAAGTTGGTCGGGCATGAGTGTGATAAACACGAAACGAAACAAATAGTTATGAAAATATACCACATCCGAATCATAGATCGGACGAGGGCCGACGGGGACGGATATCAAAACCATGACACTATACATATAAAAAACATAAGAAATTAATTATACAAGAAATAAATATGCATTTAAATCATACAAGTATATATATAGGTTTTAAAAATAAAAGATAAAAAAGAGGCTCACCAAAGTGGTGCCGGTGACGGGACGACGCGGGCTATCGACGGCGGTGAGGACGGGGACAACACTAAAATCCACAAATAATAAATTAATTTGAGCTCGCAAATACACTTTCTAGCTTGGGCATTTCATCAAACACCTTGCTAGCATTACAAAATTGAAATGAGCTAAACTAGCAACGAAATGAGCTAAAGTTGCAACGCCGGAGGAAAGAACGATGTTGCTAACCTTTGAATAGATGGGGTGCCTTCAATCCTCTCAAATGGTGCAAAAAAATGGGGATTAATTTGAGTGGGAGAGAGGAAAATGGAGGAGAAATGGTGATGAACTCGAGCTAGCTCGGGGTGGAAGAAGATGATATATAGCAGGGAGACCCTTTGATCCCGGTTTGTAACACGAACCGGGACCAAAGGTCCCCTGCCAGAGGGGCCCAGCGCGGCGACGCATGTGCGCGCATGTGAAGACCCTTTGATCCCGGTTCGTGTCACGAACCGGGATCAAAGGTCCCAACCGACCCGGGATCAATGCCCACGGGCGCCACGACGGCTCGACCCGGGATCAATGGTGCATTGATCCCGGGTTATAATTCGGCCGGGACCAAAGCTCCGGATGGATGGTCATGTTTCTACTAGTGAAAGTCTTCACAAGCCATGGTCACACCTAGCCGCAAAGGCGCCCGCGTGGCCAAGAAGCAGACTGCAGGTTTAATAGGAGAACAACGTGCTCAGGTCGCTCTTGCCAAAAGAGCAGACTTAACAACCAAAAACATGCCACGTTGGAAAGAGATCATGGCGAAAATCAAGGAATTTTTCAGCAAGGAGCTCTCAACGGAGGAGATCATCAAGCTAGCTAATATGTTCAAGATAATATTGTCGGTCGATGATGTCGCGGTGTAGCTTGCACTACAGGTCGTTGTGGTCGTCCTTTTTTCTCTGATTATGGATCTTGAAAATCTCATATTCCATTGATGTAATGTAAGGGGCCTTAATGCGAAGGCCTGTAGAGACGCCCTTACTGAGATTACCCCAGGGTAGGTACAAGACAGGGAGCAGGTCCAGGGTGGCCCAAGGCTAGAACAAGGCGATCACCCGGACAAGGTCAAAGTCAACCACGACCACACTACTAGGCCGACTTCCCAAACGTCACCTGGCATGACCGTTGGGATCGTCAGGAAGACAGATGTTGCTCCCTCTCGTCAAGGTGGTGGTTTGTAGTCGGCGTGGTCATTTTGCATTAATATATGTGTTATCTCTTGTAATAATGCACTAGTAACTGGCCCATTATGTCTTGATTGTACCCCAGCCGCGCCACCCTATATACGACACGTATGAACCTTTAGACATATGCTCTATGTTCATGTCTACACTGAACTTGTCCTTGTGTACCCTTGGGAGCAGAGGTGATGAACTGCAACGCTACCGAAGGTGGCCTTCCGGAAGCGATACACAAGACAATCCGGCCAGCACTTTTGCAACCCGAAGCCATGGTTGCCCAGGAGGCAACCCTGGCCAGGGCGCGCCATTTCGACAACTCCAAGGCCTCAGCCTCCCTCGCCAACGCCTTGTCTACCTCCAAGATCATCGACCACCCCGACGAGCCGGTCGCGAACTCGCTTGGTGACATCGCTTTGGCATGCGGTGTTGATGACGATGAGGCAGCGCTCATCGCTGCTGCTGGGGTGGACGGCTCCGCTCATGTTGTCAGGTTAGCAATGAATCCTAGTTCCTACTACCGCTCACACCTACATTTTTATGCTCTAGTAACTTCGGTGCCCAGTGTGTTATGCACGCATAGTCACGTCTACTCTTTCTGCTCCTGGAATCTGCACGGCCAAGACCAAGCCCCAAAATGCGTGACATGTTATCTGAACCTCTTTCCGTCAATCCCCATGTTGTCTTCAGGAATCTAAACTTGGAACCCTTGACCAATTCAATGCTCACTCCATCCTCCCAAAACACCTTGCCCTCTTCCATCACAAACTTGCATCAGGCTCCTCTGGGGAATTCTCAACGCCCTAAACCCTGCCCACTTCACACTCATCGCACAATCGTCCACTGACTACACCCTCACGTGTGTCGTCTCTTGCCTCGCCTGTCCCTATCGATTATATCTCACTAACGTATATGCCCCCACAGACCACATCCTCAAACCATACTTTTTCGCCCAACTGGCCCCATGGATTATCCTTGGAGACTTCAACTTAATGTGATCCCCTCTAGAGAAAAAAACGCCTCCATCAGAGCTAACGAAGCGGAACTGTTCAATGACAGGATAGATCAACTGTCTCTCATCGAACTACCCCTCCTCGTTCGATCATACACTTGGTCCAACAACAATGACTGCCCCACCCTGTAAAAAATTGACTGCTTCTACATCAACTTTGCCTGGACTCTATCTTCCCAAACTCTTACGTCTCGTCGATCACACGCCATGTGTCCTATCACGTCCCCCTAATCATTACCATCCAAACCTCTGTCCCTAGTCCCACCATTTCCAGTTTGAAAACGCGTGGGCCGCTAACCCCTCATGCGGGCCTCTTATAATCAGCCATGCATCGGCCTCGGCCCTTCAAAATTCAAATGGTGCCCTCACGCTCGTCCGCGTTGTAAAAAATTCAAGATCAACCCTAAAGAAATAGAGAAAACATTCATGCCACTCAAAGTCAGGGAAAACAATTGCAAAATGGTCCTCTCTATCTTAGACCTCAACGAAGAAATTTGTTTCCTATCCCCCCTGAACTCCTGCTTCGCAAAGTTGTGATCGCTATTCTACGCAGATCTGTCCAGCAAAAAAGTTGCCTTCTGAAAGCAGAGAGGCAAAGTTCGTGCCTCCATTGAGGTGGATGAGAATACAAAATACTTCCACGCCTTTGCCTCCAACAGAATGGACCACAACGAAATCTCGATCTTGGATGACAATGGTATAGAGTTCACTGCTCATGATCAAACATCCCACATCCTACCTCCTACTACTCCACCCTCCTCGGCACAACTGCTCCAATCTCGTTGAACTTATCACTCTAGGACATCTACTGCGTCCCCGTTCCCACCCTTCGTTACAACGATGACCCTTTCACTAATCCAGAAATTGTTGACGCCGTCCACGACATGAACAAAACAACTAGCCCAGGTCCGGATGGCTTTGGCCTTAGATTCTATCGCAAGTTCTGGCACATTGGCAAAGCTTCAGTCAATGACTCATGGATGAATTCTATCATCACAAGACAGATACTGCTAGCATCAATCGTGCCATATTGTTTTCCTCCCCAAGAAAGACTCATCAAGAACTCTTGATGCCTTCAGACCTAATGGGGTCGAGGTGCCCGATCTTCATAGATTTGGAGACTAAACGGGGAAGAACACGAAGAACACCAAAGGGAAACACGATGAACACGAGGAACACAAACACAAATGGTGGAGATACACGAGAAGGTAGCCTTGGATCGCAACCACAAACCTACCTTTCTCTTGATGGCACGTTTCCCTTACCGGTGGACCAACCGGACCAATAGAATCACGAAGGGAGAGATCGGCTAGCGATAGAATCCCAACGCGAGAGATCAGCGAGCGCGCGGTAGAATCTTGGGGAGGAGAGACCCGGTGGGTAGAATCATCCACAAGAGAGACGTTGCACAAGAAGGGGTCTTGATTACAACTCAAAAGAGGCTTCAATTGAGAGGTCTTTGATAACCCACAAGGGGATTCAAAGAGCACATGCTCATGTTCTATTCTCTAGCCTTCTAACCCTAGATCTGAGACCCAAGGGGCCTATTTATAGTCCAAGCCACGAAAGGGTAAGTGGAAAGGGGATACAAGAGCTTCAGCCCAAAACTGCTCACAGCCAGGGCGGTAGTACCGTTGGGCAATAGTACCGGCGCTATGGCCGCTAAGTACGATCCGAGAGGGGTTTTCAGCGATAGTGGAGCGGAAGTGGGGCGGTAGTACCGCTCCAGTACTGGCTCCAGTACCGCTAATTATGACCCGAGGCCCGTTTTAGCCGGTAGTGGAGCAGTATTTGAGGCGGTAGTACCGCGCCTGGGGATTGGCCGGTAGTGTTGTGTACGGCGGTGGTACTACCGCTCCTGGAGGCAGGAGCGGCGCTGTAAGTGCTGCTCCTGGCGTATAGGGCGGTAGTACCGCCGGCAATAGGTGGTAGTACCGCTCCTGGGACTTTCTCCCTTCTCTTCTCTTCCATCCTCTCCCTTTCTTGACGAGCTTCTTCTTCGGCCTTGGTCTCCTCTTGTGTATCATCATTGGGCTTGTACCTGAGGACGCATAGTGTTTCCGCTTGAGGTAGCACGCCATTCATTGAATCATCAAGATCATAGAGAGATAGGAGCATGTGTTCACCTAATCTTGCAATGCTTTAACTCGAGTTCTCGTCATTGGACCAATGGGTGCATCTTGAGTGATGTTCTTGTTGGGTTGGGCTGCATCATCTCTCCCCCCTCCCTTGGGATAGAGTCGTACTCGACTCATGATCTTCGTCATCACTTGGATATCCATGAAATTGAGAGAGGTCGGAGATGTTGAAAGTGTCATGCACCAAGTATTTGGACTTGGAGATGTCGATCTTGTAAGCATTGTCATTGATTCGCTTGAGGACCTTGAAAGGGCCATCTCCCCTTGGCTTAAGCTTGGAGTTCCTCTCATCCGGGCAGTGGTCCTTGCGAAGATGTAGCCAAACAAGGTCTCCTTCTTCAAACACCATGGGCTTCTTGAGCTTGTTGATCTTGGCGGCATGGTGCTCATTGTGATTCTCAAGTGTACCTCTTGTGGATGCATGGAGCATTTTCATATAGTAGATGCGCTTGTCAAAATCCATGTTCACGCACTCATGTAGTGGTAGTGCTAGTAGATCAAGCACGGTGTTGGGGTTGAAACCATAGATGACCTCGAAGGGGCTTCGCTTGGTGGCTCAATGTATTGCACGGTTGTAGGAGAACTCGGCGTGTGGGATGCACTCCTCCCAATTCTTCAAGTTAGACTTGATCAACACACGTAGAAGTGTGGATAGGCTTCAACTGACGACTTTGGTTTTGCCATCCGTTTGAGGGTGGTAGGCGGTGGAGAAGAGTAGCTTGGCACCGAGCTTGACCATGAATGTAGGCACGATCCGAGACAATTGTCGTTGGCACTCCATGTAGGCGAACGATTTCCCTAAAGAACAAAGTGGCAATGTGTGAAGCATCGTCGCTCTTATTACAAGGAATAAAGTGTGCCATTTTTTAGAAACGATCAACAACAGCAAATATTGAATCTTTGTTTATTTTTGTGCGAGGTGGGCCTTTAACTAAATCCATGTTATGTCGGTCCAAGGTGCATATGGAATAGGTAATGGAATGTATAATCCATGAGGATTGGACTTTGACTTAGCTTTGAGACATGTCGAGCATCGGTGTACTAGGCGTTCCACGTCTCGCTTCATTCTTGGCCAATAGTAGTTGGTTGCTAGCATGGCATAAGTCTTGACACGTCTAAAATGTCCCATGAGTCTTCCACCATGTGATTCCTTCAATAAGAGTAAACAAAGCGATGACTCGGGAATACAAAGTTTGTTAGCCTTAAACAAGAATCCCTTGTGCACATAGAAGTCATCAAAACCTTTGTCAACCGTCCACTTGGCAAAAATGTCTCGAAAGGAAGTATCCGAAAAATACAAATCCTTAATTTCATCAAGACCCAAAACATTTATCTCAAGGCGCAAATGTAGGGTGTTCTTGCGGGAAAGAGCATCTGCCACAATGTTGTCTTTACCCTTTTGTATTTCACAACATAAGGGAAAGATTCAATGAATTCAACCCACTTTGCATGCCTCTTATTCAAGTTGGCTTGACCTTTCAAGTACTTTAAAGACTCATGGTCGGAATGAATCACAAACTCTTTTGGCCAAAGATAATGTTGCCAAACTTCCAAAACTCGAACCAAAGCATACAATTCTTTGTCATAAATGGGATAATTCAAACGTGCTCCATCGAGTTTTTCACTAAAATATGCAACGGGACGACCATTTTGCATGAGGACTCCACCTATGCCAATGCCACTAGCATCACATTCAATCTCAAAAGTTTTGGTGAAATCCGGCAAGGCAAGCAAAGGTGCTTCGGTCAACCGTTTCTTAAGTTCATTAAAAGCTTTATCTTGGGCTTTGCACCAAACAAAAGGAACATTCTTCCTAGTAAGCTCATTCAATGGGCAAGAAATTGTTGAAAAGTCTTTTCACAAATCGTCGATAGAATCCGGTGAGGCCATGAAAGCTACGCACTTGACCAACCGTTGTTGGTGTGGGCTAATTTCAAATTGCCTCAACTTTTGATTCATCAACTTCAATGCCATTCGAAGACACAACAAAACCCAAAATGACAAGTTTATCGGTGCAAAAATTGCATTTCTTGAGGTTGGCATAAAGTCTTTCATTGCATAACACTGATAGCACTTGTTTGACATGTTCAACATCGTCACGCAAAGACTTACTATAAATGAGAATATCGTCAAAATAAACCACGACAAATGTTCCAATGAAAGCTCTCAAGACATGGTTCATAAGATGCATAAAAGTAGAAGGTGCATTCAAAAGACCGAAAGGCATAACAAGCCACTCATAAAGTCCAAGCTTTGTTTTAAAAGCGATTTTCCATTCATCACCAACACTCATACGTATTTGATGGTAGCCAATTCGCAAATCAATTTTCGAGAAGATGGTGGCTCCACTCAATTCATCCAACATATGATCTAAGCGCGGAATTGGGTGATGGTATCTCACCGTGATGGAGTTGATGGGGCGGCAATCCATGCACAAGCGTAATGTTTAATCTTGTTTGGGTACGAGAATCACCGGTATGGCACATGGACACTAAGACTCTCACGAACGAATCCTTCGGAGCAGAGATATTGGATTTGCCGCTCAATCTCGTTTGTTTCTTCGGAGTTGGTGAGGTAAGGAGCTCTATTCGGAAGAGGTGCACCCTGTATGAGATCAATGCGGTGCTCAATGCCACGAAATGGAGGTAGACCGGGAGGAAGCTCATCCGGAAAGGCATCCCAAATTCCTGCAAAATAGACATCAAAGATGGAGGAATAGTGGTTAAGTCATTAGTGTCATGTACCTCTCCTTTGCACAAGAATACAAAATGGTGAGTGGATGGGTTTTCCCTCACTTCTCTCATCTCACGTTTGGTGGCTAACAAAACTACACCATGGGTGACTCTCTTCATTTTTTCACTCATATGTGGCTTGTGGCCCTCACTCACGTGATGGTGGATCTCTCTCTCACCACTGGTCTCACTAGAAGCTTTCTCTTGTTGTGCCCGTGCTATAGTCTTCGTGTTGTCGGCAATCACTTGACTTGGAGTCATGGGGCGAAGCACGAAAGTCTTGTTGTTGCGTTTGAAGCTATAGTAGTTGGTGCGGCCATCATGCATTTCCCCTTTGTCAAATTGCCATGGGCGTCCGAGGAGGAGGTGACAAACCGTCATGGGCACAACATCACAATCAACCGTGTCCTCATAAGGTCCAATCTTGAAGGA
Source organism: Poa pratensis (assembly GCA_947311845.1). Lineage (NCBI taxonomy): Eukaryota > Viridiplantae > Streptophyta > Magnoliopsida > Poales > Poaceae > Poa > Poa pratensis. The sequence continues at coordinate 3,322,431 of CAMZMU010000093.1, read as the reverse complement.
TACATGGACTTGGTGTTGAATCTTGACATTGCCATTATCACTTAACCATTGCACATGGTATGGGTGAGGATGCATCTTTCGTTGCAAGTTGAGCTTCTCACACAATTCTTCACTTGCAAGATTGTGGCAACTACCACCATCGACGATCACCTTAATTGATCGTCCATTGATGCCAGCTCTTGTTTGGAACAAGTTATATCTTTGATCTTCATCTTCATGCGCGTTAGTGGTCAACACTCTTGAAACAACAAGTGTAGGAAGTTGATCCACATCACAAAAGAGGGTGTCTTGTTCTTCATCTTGGTGTAGTGTAGCAACTTGTGTCAAGGCTTCATACTCTCCTTCGCTCATGGACTCATACTCTCCTTGTTCATTCATGACCATGACCTTGTTGTTGGGGGCATTCGAAGGATTTATGACCTTGGCCACCACACTTGATGCATTGAATATCTCGAGACTTGGCGGTAGAAGCTTAAGATGATGCGGTAGAAGGCGCCGGTTTCTTGAGGTTTGAAGTTGGGGGTTTACTTGAAAAACTTGGCGGCCTTGTTGTAGCTCTTGAATTACTTGGAGGAGATGGTTGCACCATTTGTGGGGTTGAGGGTGAGGGCTTGGAGGCATAGAATGACTTTATCTTATTGTACTTCATGTCCTCGGAAACTTGGTGTTCCGCCTTGGCAGCTTGGTGCACCAACTCAACAAGTGTAGAGTATGGTTGGAACTCGATGATTCTCTTGATATGATAGTTTAGGCCATTCATGAAGCGCGCCATTGATTGCTCTTCTGATTCTTCAATGTTGGCTCGCATCATGGATGTCTCCATTTCCTTGAAGTACTCATCAACCGTTCATGTTCCTTGTTTTAGCTCTTGTAGCTTCTTGAATAGGTCACGTGTATAGTGTGGAGGAACAAATCTTGCTCGCATCTCTTTCTTCATATCATCCCAATTGTCAATGGGGTCTTCTTCATTTTCTTCACGTATAGCTTGCACTTGCTCCCACCAAAAAAGAGCATAGTCCTCGAACTCAAGAGATGCCATTGCAACCATCTTGTCTTGTGGTAGTTGATCAAACGGAGTTCATTCTCTGTTGCAATGTTGCGTTGAGGCTGATGGAAAAACCTTTATTTTTTAGTAGAATCGTCGGAGTGGAGTATTCTGCTGAGTGGATTGCTGAAATAGAGCAACAGTTTGAGTCTACAAAAAGGGAGCATACTACTGTGGCTTATCTATAAGCTCAGATTGCACAAAGCGGTGTTAATAAGTGGTTTGTAGGATGTGTTTTTCCAGGTTGTGATCTAATAAAGCACTATATTTGTGGAACAATATTTTTCGATACAAGATTACTGTTCAGCTATGATACCAAAACAAAATTGGTGGCGTTTGTTTTTCAGATGAAAGTGGTACAGTTTGTATGCTTTTCTGTTGATTAACTAGGAAGAGTTTGTGCAGAAAATCTGTTAGTATGCCAGAGTGTATCTTGATATGAAACAACAGACACACGGTCACGCCGTTTTGGCTCATACAAGTAGATGCTCTCATTGTGGAAAATGCATTTTGATTGCATTTCAAAATGTCAATTTTTTTCCAAAAAAAGGGGGCACGTAAACAATGGCAGAATAAAAGAGGAGAAACCGATGCTCGCAGGCTTCAATTCGATTTACGCAGTTGTCACACTGAATTAAAACGACAAATCACCGGCGCGCACTAGTAGAAACATGGCCTCTAGTCCGGGCTGGTGAGGGCCTCTAGTCCCAGGTGCCCACCCCGGACTGCCAAAACGGGACTAGAGGCTCCCCCCTCTAGTCTCGGGTGGGTTATGACCCCGGACATATAAGGTCCGCACGTGGGCGCCCTGGCCGCGCGTGGTCGAGGACCTCTAGTACCGGGTCGTAACACGACCCGGGACTAGAGATTCTCCCACGTGGCGGCCTCTGGATTTTTTGTTTTTTCCGCTTTATTGAATATTTTAAATTGTTTTCAATCTTGCAAAAAATATGGTTAATTAGTTACATATCAGAAAAATATATATAGCATATCAAAATGTTCACAAAAAAAATATTTATCTAATAAAAATATATTTACATAGAGATCATAACGGAATTAGAGCCCGTATATACAATTACATGGAGATCATAACCGGGACTAGAGCCCGTCTATTCATATGTACATGGAGATCATAATCGGGACTAGATAGTGCCATCTACGGCATTGTATTTTCCCTTCGCTTCTATGACATGGTTATTCAAAAATCCCGCAATTTCCTCTGCAAGCGGTAGAAAGCGCTCCCTGTGTTGCAGCTTCCTCCGTAGGTCCATAATCTATAAAAGAAGGAGATCAATATTAATAGCAATCATCGTGACCAAAATTATGAATGACACTCAACACAACTGATGGTAATAAAAAAGATTTATGAATATATTTGTTCACGTACTTCTTTGTTTGTACTACTGTTCCGCTCAGTGATTTCCCGACGAATCCACTCGCAAACGAAGTATGCACACAAATTGGTCCCCGAGGGCTGCCTCTCGCATTCCAAATGATTAAAAGTAAGCTCCTCTTTAAGACCTTTTACCTTCTTTCTGAAAAGTCTCCAGACCCTGCCCGGCAAAAAAAGAATAAATGAGTTATTAGTTACTAGATATCTCAGGAAATGAACAAAATAGACCGATATAGTGCGATAATGATTGAAAATACCTTCGGAGCACATCTATAAGGTTTTGGTACTTCTCTTGGGGATACGCCAATGAGTCTAAGATGTCAACAGTTCCTCGATCAATTTCAATGACTAGCAGATATAATGGAACCTGCGCATGTTTATATAGGTGAGTAACTCATCAGTTACACTTAACATCGAGTAAGCAAAAATTAATGTGCACAAGACAGTAACACTCTTACCCGAAGTTGTAAGGAAACAGTAACTTCTTTTTAAAATTTTGGATAAGCATGAACCTTAGCAAGTTTTCTCCGTTTCCTGGGGAAATTCCCGTAGCAACTCCTCACAAATTCGTGTTGGGTCAATGAACCCAGTGTCATAGATTCCTTTTCTGACACATTCAGCACTCTTCATTCTGCATAAATAGTGAGCATAATTACTATAGGCAATGACCGGGCTGAGCTATAGACTTTATTTTAGAAATAAACGAATTGAATCACTTACAGACAATAGGTACTGACGATACTCAAGTCGAGGGCGTCAATCTTGTATAACTGATAGATTTCTTCAAGATAAATTTGTATCTCATCTGCACCTGCGAAATGTTCTTTTGTAACTATCACAATGAGCATTTGTCGCCCTGACTTTGTGACTTCCATGTACCACCTATGCAGTTTCCGCATTTGTGTTGGTAGATCATCAATCTGATCAGGTGGCAACAAAGACTTCCCGTATTCCCACTTCCATACGATCTGATCCGAAACGGGAAAATCTTGGTCGCTATGCAATTGAGAAACTGTCATACCACATTCTCCAGCAAATTCCGCCTTGTAGGATAAAGGAACGTCTGCCGCGGAGCCCTGATGATCAGTGTTCACTTTGAGCGGGGAGATCGACTGTTTTGCTTGTTCTCCGAGCTGGGCAACGTCTTTTTTCCCGCTAGCACTAGTACTTGTCGTCGGCTTGGAACGAACTGTCCTCAGAGTGCGTAAATAGTCATCTGGCCTATTTATGTCAATTTGGGATGGCTGGTCAATAAAGTCCCTAGCCCACTTTATTTGATCTGGCGTATAAGTTGGCTTTGGCTCGGGCTTTTTCCCTGCAAGAAAGCTTTTCAACTCGGCATCGGCGATCGCGGCGTTTTCCTCTGCAGTCCTGTCGTAAGTTCTCGGGGGAGGAACCTTCGGGACTTTTGGGAGGGGCTCCTGTCGGGGTGCACTTCGGAGACTAAACGAGGTGTCACGCTGCGTCCTCTTTTGGCCCTGACGTGGCGGAGGAGTCGGCTAACGCGGCGGAGGAGTCGGCTGACGCGGCGGCGGAGTCGGCTCACGTGGACTTGTGTTATGCTGCTCGTCGTCCATTTGGTCATCATGTGGACTTGGAGGTGGTGAATCGCGTCTCGGAGGAGACGATGGTGGTGGCCTTGGTGGCGCCAAGCCTGGAAACACGATGTATTTCTTGCGCCATAGAATGATACCACCACCGACGTCTCCTAGTTCCGTCACATCATCACCTCCAGGGATTTCAAGATCCATTGATTCATATGGTGAACGAACTTTATCCGCCACCTGGAATCTCTTTGAAATGTCACACTGCTGTAGATTCACAGGTTAAAGCATAGCCATCCGCCACCTTCAAGGACAAGTTGCTAATTGGCACATGTAGCTCACAACTTGTCTTCTCACTGATTTGATCCACAGGGTAGGTACCCGTTGACTGATCAGCACCGACCCCCGTGGAAGCCACGCTGCTTCTCCGCTGAGTTGGGTCGCCACCACTATCTTGCTGCAGCTGATAAGTTGGCGCTTGTTGCTCGCGCATTTGATCTAGTTGCTTCTGTTGTTGCTTAAAGAGATCAATTATCTCCTCGTTCTTTCTTTCTAACTTGCTGAACCGAGCTTCCTCCTCCAGCTCCTTCCTCCTCTTTGCTCTCTCTCGGCTTCTATAAGAATCACGGTCCTCGGGAAACCCTAAATTCCACGGCACATCCGGTCCAAAACCTCGTGTTCGTCCTCCTTTTTCTTTATTCCCGAGGGACTCTGTCAGCTCGTCGTTCTCTCTGTCGGGAATAAACTTTTCCTCTCGAACCTTGGCGATTGTATCAACAATTGCTTTCTGGGGCACATAAATTTGTTTTTGTTTATCAACTATTAAGTCCCCTGTTTCCATGTCATACTCGGACCCATGCGCAAGTACCCAATTTCTTACCCTATGGGGCCAGGAGTCTGTGGATGGAGTGATCCCCTTTTTGCGCAAATCGGCCTCAACTTTATCCCACTTAGGCTCGGCACTTCTGTAGCCACCTGCCCCAACTTGTGGTGATATTTCTTTTTCGCTGCATTTTCCGTATTCTTTCTTGACCTTTCCTTAGCTAATGCCGATTGCTTGTACTGCAGAAATGAGTTCCAGTGAGCCCGCTGGCTCTCTAGTGAGCCAGTGAAATCTGGAGCTTTCTTATCTTTGACAAAATTATTGTACAATCTGTTCTTGTACTTATTGAATTGTTCAGCCATCTTCTTAAGAGCGAAATGCTTGACTTTGTCCGTCATGGCTTTTGTCTTTTCTTCATCATCCAAGACCGGTAGGGTGAAATATGAAATGAGCTTTGTCCAAAGCGTCTCTTTCATTCTGACGCTGACAAAAGTAACTCCCTCCTCTACCTTTGGCGCCTGCCATTCCTGAATGCTGATCGGGACATTGTCCCTGACAATGACTCCGCATTGATGCACAAACTTACTGGCGTTCCCCTTGGGTTCCAACGGTTTGCCCTCTGGAGAGATGACCTTAATTGGGAGATGCGTACCGGATTTCATCCCTTTGGCATGGCCTCGTTTACTTATTTCAGATTGGGTCGATGCGGAGGTCTAAAAATAAGAAACATTTGTTAATACATACATACACAAATCAACTATTGCATCTGATCAACAGAAGCTTAATATACCTCGTCAGACTGCGGCGGATGTCCACCAATCTGCGAGTCGTCATCGCAGTCGATGCTCGTTTGAGATTTCTCTCTTCGTTCCAGCTCCATTTCTGGACAGTACTCATTCAAGAACTGTGAGGCATTTTCTGCTCCATTGTCTTCGAGTACATCGACTTCTGCTCCAGGCTCCCGTATAATATCGAAAACGATATCTTCACGGTCTCTGCTGTTGAAGTTATCCATTGCTTAACTAATACAAAAGAAAGATAAAACAATGTTAGAATTAGCCGAATAATAAACTAAAAACATAATTTTCAAATTTTACATGTAAGATAAATTTTTTTGAACTAACACCTAAATTGTTTGCTAACACCTAAATTGTGCTAACTATAAATTGTTTGACTAACACTACAAATTTTAACGAACACTAAAATTTTTACTAACACCTAAATTTTGCTAACTCTAAATTTTGCTAACACCTAATATGGGCTGACCCAATTCCAGCTCAAATTTGGGCCAGCATTGGCCCCCTGGTCAAAACTGGCCTACCTGCCAGCGACCGGCCGCCCCATCCCCCCCACGAACGGCCGCGTCCACGGCGCCTCCACGCGTGGTCAAAGGGGGGCCACCACCTCGTCTTCCCCCCACCTCCCTCGTTTTCCCCACCCTGGACACGCGTGGCCAGCGACCCCAGCGGCCACCCTCGTCTTCCCCACCGTGGACACGCGTGGTCAAAGGGGGCCAGCGACCCAGCGGCCAACCCACCCTGGGCCACCTGCCAGCGACCCAGCAGCCACGTATCCCCAACCACACGGCCGCGGCCACGTGAGGCTATCCACACTAGCCACGCGTGGCCCTCGTCTTCCCCATCCCTGGTCCTTTTAAATGGACTCCGCCGCCCGTACGCCGCCCCACCAAATCCAGCCATCCCCCAGCCCCTTAACCCTAGCCCAGAGCCGGAGCCATGTCACGGTGGTTCAAGAAACCGAAGAACCAGCACGAGTCCGGCAGCTCCTTCGGCCAGAGAAGGCCGCCGCAACCTCCTTCTCCTGCCGCGCGCCGCCGCGTTCCGCCACCACCGCCGGAGGCGTTCGGCTTCGCGCCGCAGGGCGTGCGGATGGTCGGGGAAGGCCGGCGCTCCCCACCACCTCCGGTAGGGCGCTCCCCACCACCTCCGTCGCGGCAAGGCACCCGGATGCGCCGGTACGTCCGGGTCGCAGAATGCTGGTGGCATTGGAACAATGCCACACCGGTGTACTGGCCCGACGACCACCTGCTGGACAACTGGCACCTGAATCCCCAGCGGATCCCTGTGCCGCGCGCGGCCGGGCCAGGGCGGTGGAGATTGCGCGCTGCCGCCGCCTCCTCCCGCCGGACCTCTACAACGACCTCGCCTACGCGCCGGAGTCCCCGAACTGGGACCAGTGGTTCGCGGACGAACATGACGACCGCCGCCGCGCCTTCTTCGCGGCGGTCCCAGCACCGCCGGCGAACCCCGAGCCCTACCCCGCGCCGCCGCCTGGCCACGAGCAGGGCCTGTGGTTCGAGGAGGAAGTCATCGACGACGACGACCCGGAGATGCAGGCCGCCTACGAGGCCTCCCGACGACCCGGAGATGCAGGCCGCCTACGAGGCCTCCCGCCGCACCCTCGTCGAGGACGAGATCAAGCGCTGGGAGCAGGTGCAGGCCGCGGCCCAGCAGGAGGAGGAGCTGCCACCACCGCCACCGCCACCGGGGCCTACACTTACGTGGTGGCAGCACCTGGCCCAGGAGCAGGAGGCCGAGGAGAACGAGGAGCTGGTGGACGTCCCCCCACTGCAGCCTGCAGAGAGCTGGGTATGGACCGGCGGCATTTGGGCACCGCCGTCACCGCCTCCGCAGGAGGAGCTGCCGCCACCGGCGCCGCAGCCGCCGGCCCACCTGTGGGCTCCCCCCCTACTACTTCATCGACTCCGACGAGGACTAGACCTCCGGCGCCGGCGAGCCCTTTTTTTTACTTATGTAAAGACGGCCGTTTTGTGGCCACCACCCCCCCATGTAAGAACGGCACCGGCGCCACCGTGGCCCGCCGTCCCTATGTAAGAAAAGGCCTTTAGGCCATATCAATGAAAATGGTTCCATCCCCGCCGGCGCAGATCTAGGGTTTGAGGGCGTGAGAGGGGCGAGAGGGCAGACAAAGGGGAACTCACTAGAGGCGTCGACGGCGGCGGGCGCAGAGGAGGCCGCGGGCAGCGGATCGAGAGGAGACGGCGCGAGAAGGCGAAGGCGGCGGCGGCGGCGCGACGGAAAATTTCGGCAGGGCTTCGCCTAGGCTTATCCGGTCGGTCCCGGGTGGTTGCTCGTCCCGGGGGCGGAGGGGTAGGTATTTATATCCACGGGCCTCTAGTCCCGGCCCGTGCCACCAGCCGGGACTAGAGGTACACCCTTTTGTCCCGGCTGGTGGCACGGGCCGGGACTAGAGGTGTTTTCGCGGTGCCACCAAGCAGCGCGTGCAAAAAAGTGTTTGAATATGAATTTTTAGCGCCAAAATTTGAAAAGTGTTTGAATATGAATTTGAATAACTTCTGCATACTTTTGAATCTGACAAAAATTTCAACATGAAAAGTGCTTGAATTTGAATAACTAATCCAAATCCATTTTCTGTTTTCTAAAATAACTATTCAAACTATTAACCATTTGTCATTTTGCATATTTTTTAATCTGTCAATATCTAATTGTCTTAAAATTTGTAACAATCATCTCTTTTATTTTAATCTAATCAACATTAACAACATCCGTTTACATAAAAGGTTCTACATAATAAACGGACTTGTTGGCTCGGAGGCCGTAGTGTATAGGTAGAACCAAAAATCAGTGTTTTCGAGTTTTCTTCACAATTTTCAGATCACAGTTACATAATAGGTTTAATATATTATTACACATCACCAACAACATCTATCTCTACTGTCGTGGTATAAACTTCTTCTTCTTCTTCTGTGTCCCTTTCTTCGGATTGCGCCGCAACCATGGACAATCTTCATCATTTAACACGATGCTTGGGTCAGTTTTCACTCTGAAGGGCGGAATCTCATGAAAGTTATTGTAATCTTCTGACATGTCTGTCTTGTCCTCCACTCCCGCGATGTTTCTTTTCCCTGAAAGAACTATGTGGCGCTTTGGCTCATCGTATGATGGATTCGCTTGCTTATCTTTTTTTTTTGGTCTGCTGGACATGTCCTTCACATAGAAAACTTGAGCCACTTTACTGGCTAGGACGAATAGTTCCGTGATGTACGCAAGATTCTGGAGATCCACTGTAGTCATTCCGTACTTTGGGTCTATATCTACCCCACCTGACAGGTTGAACCATTTGCACCAGAACAAAGGGACCTTAAAAGAAGGTCCATAGTCAAGTTCCCATATCTGGTCTATGTAACCATAATATGTGTCCTTTTGCCCATTGTTGTTTGTTGCATCAAAGCGGACACCACTGTTTTGGTTGGTGCTCTTTTTATCTTGGGCGTTCGTGTAAAATGTATTTCCATTTATCTAGTACCCTTGGAAAGTTAATATTGTCGAAGATGGATGACTGGCCTACAAGTATAGCTCGTCTCCAACTGTGTCGTCATTAATGAGACGTGTTTGCAACCAACCGCCGAAAGTCTTCTCGTGTTCTCCAGCAATCCAATCTTCAAGTTCCTCCGGGTATTTCGAGCGTAACATATTCTTGTGTTGCTCGATATATGGAGCCACCAAGCTGGAATTATGTAGAGCTGCGTAGTGTGCTCGAGTGAATGAATGTCCGTCCCTACATATTATTGCTTTCTTTCGTAACGTGCCTTTTCCACTCAGTCTCCCCTCATGGCGTGATTGAGGAATACCGATCGGGTTAAGGTCAGGAATAAAGTCAACACAAAACTCAATGACCTCCTCTGTTCCATAGCCCTTCACAATGCTTCCTTCTGGCCTAGCACGGTTATGAACATATTTCTTTAAGACTCCCATGAACCTCTCAAAGGGGAACATATTGTGTAGAAATACAGGACCGAGAATCCTAATCTCCTCGACTAGGTGAACTATGAGGTGCGTCATAACATTGAAGAAGCCTGGTGGGAAGATCAACTCGAAGCTGACAAGACATTGGACCACTTCCTTCTGTAAACTTGGTAGGGAATCTGGATTGATTACCTTTTGAGAAATTGCATTGAGAAATGCACATAGCTTCACAATGGGTACTCGAACATTTTCCGGTAGAAGACCCCTGAGTGCAACCGGAAGTAATTGTGTCATAATCACGTGGCAGTCATGAGACTTTAGGTTTTGGAACTTCTTATCTTTCATGTTTATTATTCCCTTTATATTCGACGAGAAGCCAGACGGGACCTTGATACAGCTCAGGACTTCAAAAAATATCTCCTTCTCTTTTTTGGTAAGAGCATAGCAGGCAAGACCTTGATACAACTCTGGATGCAGGCCGTCTCGGTCGTGCATACGTTGGTGGTCCTTCCGTGATTCCGGTGTATCTGTCGTTTTTCCATACACGCCCAAGAAGCGTAGCAGGTTCACACAAAGATTTTTCGTCACGTGCATCACGTCGATTGCAGAGCGAATCTCTAGGATTTTCCAATAGGGTAGATCCCAAAATATAAATTTCTTCTTCCACATGGGTACGTGATTCTCAGCGTCATTTGGAACAGATAGTCCGCCAGGACCCTTTCCAAAGATTACTTTTAAATCCTTGACCATGTCATATATATCATCACCAGTAGGGCAGGTAGGCTTCGTCCGGTGATCTGCCTCACCTTTGAAATGCTTGCCTCTCTTTTTTACGGGATGTTGTCTTGTAAGAAATCGACGATGTCCCAGGTACACATTATTTCTACCTACATGTATACTTTCAGTGTCACCTAAACAGTGTGTGCATGCATTGTATCCCTTGTTTGACTATCCTGAAATGTTACTAAGCGCAGACCAATCATTGATGGTTACAAACAGCAACGCTCGTAGGTCAAATTCCATCTGTTTGTACTCATCCCACGTACGTACACCTTCTTCACGCCACAACTGTAAAATTCATCAACCAATGGCCTCAGGTACACATCAATGTCGCTGCCGGGTTGCTTCGGGCCTTGGATGAGCACTGGCATCATAATGAACTTTCGCTTCATGCACAGCCAAGGAAGAAGGTTATAGATACATAGAGTCACAGGCCAGGCGCTATGACTGGAGCTCTGCTCCCCAAAAGGATTAAAACCATCTGTACTTAGACCAAATCTTAAGTTCCTTGAGTCATCTGCAAATCTTGGGAACTCTGTGTCGATTTTTCTCCACTGCGACCCATCAGCGGGGTGTCTCGACATCTCGTCTTTCTTACGATCTTCTTTATGCCATCGCAACAACTTGGCATGCTCTTTGTTTTGGAACAAACGTTTCAACCGTGGTATTATAGGAGCATACCACATCAACTTGGCTGGACCTTCTTCCTGGGGCACGGCTCGTCCTCAACATCACCAGGGTCATCTCGTCTGATCTTATACCGTAATGCACCGCATACAGAGCATGCATTCAAATTCTCGTTCTCACCGCGGTAGAGGATGCAGTCATTGATGCATGCATGTATCTTCTGCACCTCTAATCCCAAAGGGCAGACAATCTTCTTTAGCTTCGTACGTACTGTGGGGCAATACGTTATCTCTTGGGAGAATCTTTTTTAATATTTTCAGCAAGTTTTCAAATCCCTTGTCAGTTAGACCAGTCTCTGCCTTCCATTGCAGCAATTCCAGTGTGGTACCCAGCTTTTTCTGCCCATCTTCGCAATTTGGGTACAAAAATTTTCTGTGATCCTCTAACATGCGCTCCAACTTCAACCTCTCGTTTTCATTTTCGCAGTTCATATGCGCATCATTAATGGCCCGACGAAGATCATCATCAGGCTCATCATAGCCGGACATGAAACCGTACTGAATCAGCTGGATTTGAAGGTTTTTTGAGGAAGGGTGATCCTTCTCATTCCGACATTTACGGCATGGACAATATATAAAACCATTCCGCTTGTTTGCCTCAGCGACAGCGAGAAAAGAACGCAGGCCTTGCATGTACTCGTTAGAGCGTCGGTCAGCGTACATCCATGGATGACTCATCTGGATTATATAAGTATATATCAAACGCAATAAAACTGCTATAACTCATTACGCAAACGGACATAATCAACAAATTACACTACATCATGAGATACGTGACCAAATTCATTAATACAAGTTCACCACCTTTAAAAAAAAAGTAGAGTAGTGACCAAATCCAATACATAGTTTTCTTAAACATACATTAATTGAAACTAACATACAACTAGCTAAAGAATTTAATTCCAATGATAAATGCGATAAAAATCGCAACTAAGGTAAATATTGAACCAACAACATAATGATACCAAGCCTCTTGACTAATGGCACATTTGCTAATCTTTTTAAGCTTCAAGCGCATTGCATTCATCTTGATCTCGTAATTCAAGCGCATCGCCTCCATCTTTGCCTCCATCTTGATCTCTTGCTCATCGATGACGTCGGCTAACTTGAACTCCAAGTTCATCTTCTCTTGGAGACGAAGCTCTTCACTTTTTTTCAATTTTTCTTTCAAATGATTGATTTCTTTTTCATAAAACTCGTCCGGTTCAACTACGTCCTAGATAAAATATATGTATGTAAATTTGGTCGGTATGATTGTCATAAAAACGAAACGAAACAAATATATAGTTATAACAAAAAACATACCACATCCGAATAATAGAGCGGACGAGAATCGGTGTGGACAGATGTCAAAACCATGGCACTATGTATAACAAACAATTATACAAATAAGAAAATTATACAATGAATAATCATGCATCTAAATCATAACTAAGATTTTTTAAAACAAGAGGCTCACCGAGGTGGTGTCGGTGACGGGGCGGCGCAGGCGATCGACGACGGTGAGGATGGGGACGGCGCAGGCGATCAACGGCGGTGAGGGCAGGGATAGGATGACACTAAAACCCACAAATCATAATTTAGTTTGAGCTTAAATTGCACATAAAACAAATGAAATCTCCTACTTAGGCATTTCATCAAACACCTAGCTAGCACTAGAAAAATGAAATGAGCTAAATTAGGAAGGCCGGAAGAGGAGATGATGTTGCTAACCCTTGGATAGATGGATGCCGTCAATATTGACAAATAGTAGAGAAAAATGGGGATTAAGTTGAGATTTGGAGAGTTGCAAATGAGAAAAATGGAGGTGTGGCCCGAGCTCAACAATGGAGAGGGGTGGCTCGGGGTGGAAGGCAACATATAGGGGGATGTTTGGTCCCGGTCCGTATCACCAGCCTGGACTAAAGCTTGGGATCTGGTCCCGGGCCGTATCACCAGCCGGGACTAGAGGTGCCCGCGCGGGCCCCGCCATGCGGCAGCCCTGGCATTGACCTCTAGTCCCGGCGCGTATCACGAGCCGGGACCAGAGCATGCCCACCACCCGGGACAGCTCCTCTACGGCCTCGTATGGCTTGACCCGGGACTAGCCCCACCCTCTAGTCCGGGTTAAAAGGTTGCCCGGGACTAGAGCCCAAACTGGCTCTGGACAAAAGGCTATGTTTCTACTAGTGGCGGCGTAAGACTTGCTTTTCACCTAGTTGTTCTCAAAGTGAAAACACATGCACCTAGGGCGAATGAAGGAAACAAACTTAATCGATCGACAAGGTGGAAGACAGGAGCAGGTCCGGTCATTATTAATTTCTCCGGACGGAGACGACCGAGTAAATAAAATAGTGGTTAAGGCTGCTAGGGTAATCGAGGCTTCAAGGGCGGTAGAGGTGCAGCGGCAGGCGTGGCTTGGCATGCAGCACCAGCGGCTTAGCCATGGAGAGATCGTGCTTGGACTCGGTGAGGTGAATGTCCGGCACCTCAGCCGGCTTGGTCCAGGTGAAGCCATGGAGGAGCCTGCCGAAGAGCATGATGCTCATGGCCGTCCCGAGCGCGGGGGCGACGCAGCCGTGGTGGCCTGTGCTGAAGGAGATGAAGCGCAGCTCGTTCTCGGTGAGCTGGACGTTTCCTCCCATGTGGCGTTCCGGCTTGAAGCGGAGCGGGTCTTCCCAGGTGGCCGGGTTCCGGCCAAGGCCCACCCGGCTGAGGAGGACATGGCTGCCCTTGGGCACGCGGTAGCCAGCGACGACGGTGTCGGCGAGGGCTACGTGTGGCACGTTGAAGGGGACGATGGGGTGCAGCCGGAACGCCTCCCGGATGCAGGCCTTAACGTAGTTGAGCTGCGGGATGTCCGACTCCTGCACCTGCCGCTCCCTGCCCACCACCCGGTCGAGCTCCTCCGCCGCCAGCGCCAGCAGCTCCGCGCTCTTCACCATCTCCGCCAGCACCCACTCGGCGGCGTTGGATGGGTTGTCGACCGCCGCGAGATTGATGACCTGCGTGCATTCGAGGTTAGACTACTCCAGGTGGTGCTGGTGCATGCATGCATGTTTATTGGAAAATGCAACTCCATAACTATGAGTCTACGAGGATCTCCCCCGCTTATCTGAGACGTTCAAATGCTTTACGATCCAACAACAAATTATCAATGAATCTTCAAATATCAATGCATTATCAATAATTTCTGGATTTATGTAATTTAATTTTAGATTCATGTACTAACAAGAAATTTATGTACATGCATTGACAAAAAAAATTAAAATCACGCATTAACATGTTTTTTTTTGTTTTATCAATACATCAATTAGTAGGAATAATATCGTTCGTTGGATGCAACATCGACGGTCATGATAAGCGGGGGAGATCCTCATAGTTGTGGAAAACTGCGTTGCATGTTTATTACTACGTATGTACCTTAGCCTGCGCCTTGACCTCCTCCATGCTCAACGACGGGTCTCTGCGCGCGATGAGCACGTCGAGGAAGTCCTCGACCTCTCCCCTCTCGCCGGCCTTCCACTGCCTCCACCGCTCGTCGATGACCGCGTCGTGTAGCCTGTCCAGCGCCACGTTGGCCTCCTTGACAATCTTCTCGTGACCATCGAGGTCCAGCCCCAGTAGCCACGGGAGGTAATCGCTCACGCAGAAGGAGAAGAGGATCCCCTGCGCGGCGAAGGAGGCGTCCATGTGCTCCACCTCCAGCTTCCCCGGGCCGCCGCCGTCGGCCGCTTCCCCAAAGTACCGCCTGCCGAAGAGGAGCCGGCGTATGACGTTGCCGCAGTAGTGCCGCGAGAGGTGCCTCACGTCCACGTTGCCGCCCTCCTCGCCAGTGAGGTTGTACATGTAACATGTGAAGTTGTCGGTCTCCTCGGCGCGCTTGCCGTGGAGCCATTTGTGGCGGGACGGGGAGACGATGTTGGAGGTGACCACTTGGCGCATCTTGGTCGACTGCGCGCCGAACGGCGCCAGCGCCGCTTCCATGTACCCTCCGCTGGCCACATATGAGGCGAAACTCAACGGACGGGACGCGAAGAGTTGGTCCTGCTTCTTGAGCACCTCCCTGGCGATCCTAGGGCACGTTATCGGGATGACGTGGACGCCTCCAGAGCGGAAGCAGGCGATGTCGGTGCCCATCTTCTCCATCACCAGGTGCATCCACCGGAACGCCGGCTTGTTCAGCATCAACTCGGGGAGGCTACCTACCACCGGCCACGGCGACGGCCCCGGAGGGAGCGACCCCGATGAGCGTCGTGTCCACTTGGAACTCAACCTCTGGACCACGTATATTACAACGAGCATCACTAACACAGAGAAGCAGAAGGAGGAGGAGGAGGAGACTCCCAGCATTGTGTACGTAGCTAGGGCTTCCTGCTCTCTGCCCATCAGATCCAAGCCTTATTTATACATAAAACTAATATGCATGTCGACCAGTACTAGCACATGGCATGTCTTTCTATGTTTTTCCATGGCGTGAAGACCAGTACTAGCACGTCTACATGGCATTAGGTCATACTATACAACCACCCTCTATATATTTAGTACATGGCACACACATATTTTCACCTCTACGTTTGGTTATCGATTTTGTCAACAAAACATGTGTTGTGTACAATAAAAATCCCACCGTTGAATCCGTATTCCATAATAGTTTTCAACGGTACATTCTTTATGATAGTCAATTTGATGGTCATAGTGGTATTATACATAAATAGGGCCGAGGGAGTACACACTAGTATCCAGGTAGCCGCTAGCGCGACATGGGTTAAAAAGCCCTTTATCGCACTCGACGTGTGTCACAACTATTTGTGGGCATACAAAACCAAGAAACCGAACCCGAACCGAAACCGAACCGAACCCGAAACGAAACCGAACAAACCGAAATATAAGGTCAAATCGGTGCCCGTTGTAGGAATATGTTGCTAGGTACCTAGAACCGAGTTGCCGTGTCTTTCGCTTGGTGACTTCAACATCGCGCGCTTCTCGGAAGACAAGAACAACGACCGCTTCGACTCGGTTTCCGCCGGTGAGCTCAACCTCTTCGTCGACGAAATCAAACTCCAGGAGTTGACCTCCTGCCCCGCCTCGTTTACGGGGACTCCAATGGCGATCGCCTCCTTCACGACCTCGTTGATGACCTCCCGTTCCCCGTGATCCAGTACGCTGACAACACGCTGCTATTCCTCCGTGCGGATCACTCTCAAGTTCGCTGCCTGCGGCATCTATTGGACATCTTCTCATGGGCCATGGGTCTGTCCATTAACTTCCACAAAAGCACGTGCGTACCCAACTGTGTGGACGACGCGCTGGCGGTTGACCTCGCATGCTTTCTTGGGTGCCCTGTTTCATCCTTCCCTCTGACGTACCTTGGGCTTCCCTTCCCTGACAAGAAACTTCCGGCCAACACTCTCTCCTTCCTGGTTAGGAAGGTCTGCGGTAGAATCCCGGGTTGGAGGTCCTCCCTGGTCCCCATTGGGGGTCGGATCACCCTCACGACCATAGTTCTTTCGTCGCTCCCTTCCTTTGCCATGTCCGTGTTGCCCATCCCGAAAGGTGTTATTGTAGAGATGTTTATCGTCAGTCTATGATGTGGAAAGGTGCATTGTCGTGCCTGAAGAAGACTGGCAGGTCACGTGGGACAATGTCTGTCGCCTCCTGGAAGAGGGGGGACTTGGAGTTCTTAACCTCGGCCTTCAAAACACCTGCCTCCTGCTGAAAAAGCTTCATGGCCTCTTCACCGGGCACGACACATTATAGACTCGCTGGGTCCGTTGTTGGCACCTGGGCGAGCGTCATGACACGCCCACCCCTCGTGGAGCCACTTCTTGTCGCTCGTGCCCCGCTCCGTCACCAAAGTCGTCCCCGGGGACGGTGCCTCCACGTCGCTGTCGCACGACACATGGTCCCCCTTGGTCCGCTCTCCAACGCTCTCCCTGCCGCAATCTCCCATTGCAGTCTCCCGGAGGATACGATCGCAGACACTCTCGTTGGTGGACGACCCCTAATCATGTTGGAAATATGCCCTAGAGGCAATAATAAAAATGTTATTATCATATTTCCGTGTTCATGATATATGTTTATTTTCCATGCTATAATTGTATTAACCGGAAACATAATACATGTGTGGTTGCATAAACAACACCGCGTCCCTAGTAAGCCTCTACTAGACTAGCTCGTTAATTAATGATGGTTATGGTTTCCTAACCATGAACATGAGTTGTTAATTAATTAACGGGATCATGTCATTAGAAGAATAACATGATGGACAGACCCAACTAAGCATAACAATATTGATCGTTTCATTAAGTTTATATTGCCATGCCTGTTATTGTCAAGTATCCGGTTTTTTAGACCATGAGATTATGCTATTCCCGGGTACCGGAAGAATACTTTGGGGACATGAATCGTCGCTTCATGACAGGGTGATCATAAAGGTGTCTTACGGGTATCTCGGAAAGTACTTGTTGAATTACATGAATCAAGACTGGGATTTGTCCCTCCGTGTGTCGGAGAGATATACTCTGGGCCCACTCGGTAATGCATATTCGGTAACGCTTGCAAGCACGTGCCTAACGAGTTAGTCACAGAGAATGTTGTATTACGGAACGAGTAAAGAGTACTTACCGGTAACGAGATTGAACTAGGTATAGTGATACCGACGATTGAATCTCGGGTAAGTAAAATATCGCGTGACAAAGGAAATTGTATACGGATTATAGTAGTCCACGACATAGTGGTTCAACCGATAAAGATTTTCGTTGAATGTGTGGGAGTCATTATGGATATCATGGTCCCTCTAATGGTTATTGATCGGAGAGGTGTCTCGATCATGTCTGCATGTTCTCGAACCCGTAGGGTCACACACTTAACGTTCGGTAACGTTAGAGTAGCTCTGGGATAATTTATTAATGGTGTCCGAATATTGTTCGGAGTCTCGGATGAGATCCTAGACATCACGAGGAGCTCCGGAAGAGTCCGGAGGTAAAGTTTTATATATGGCAAGTTGATTTCAGGGTTCCGGAAAAGTTCGGGATTTTTCCGGCAGAGTGTCGGAATGTTCTATAAGGTTCCGGAGGGTCCCACTATGGGGCCCACCTGTCCCGGACGACCAAGGGTGGCACACTGGTCCATGTGACCAGCCCTCCTTGGTCCATGCAGCCATTCAATGGGCAGCCCTTTAAAAGTGGGGTTACCACTTTTGATGAAGGGGGTTACCACCTTTTAAAAGAGAGAGGGGTTACCACTTGGGAAATAAAGTGGCTGCAGCCCCTTGCCTATATAAGAGAGGGGAGAGGCGCACCAAGTGTGCCCAATCCCTGCTGCACCTCCTCCTCCCTCTCATGCACTGCTTGGCGAAGCCCAGCCCACGGAAAACTCTCCACCATATCCACCACCACGCCGTCATGCTGCTGGAATCGATCCCATCTACTTCTCATTCGTGCTTGCTGGATCAAGAAGAAGGAGACGTCATCGAGCTGTATGTGTGCAAGCCTCCGGAGGTGCTGCTCATTTGCGGTGCTGATCGGATCGAACCTCACCAACAACTTCACCGAGCTGCGTTGAAATAAACGTTCAACGCGCGTGTTCTTCGAGGGTATGATGATCTACTCTCCCCGTTACTAGCATCTTCTAGATTGGATCTTGAGTGTTGCTTCCGCATGTGAGAGAAATTTTTTTGTTTTCTATCGCGCAAACTCCTACAGTGGTATCAGAGCTAGATCTATGCGTAGATGCTTTGTACGGTTAGAACACAATGAGTTGTGGGCGTTGATCTTCTTGTTCCTACCCTCCCGCGTGTACTTTTGGTTTTGCGGTATGGTTTGATGCAGCGCCCTGGACCAACTTTACAGTCTTCGAATTGAGACCGGTTCGGCGCTTGACGTGCAACTTGTATTGCACATGCGGCCTGCGGGTGTCAGTCGCTCTTACCATAGTATTAACCACATTTACAAAGGAGGGCTCTTATGAGATTAAGAAACAATTTGTTGTATCAACGTTGTGGTTTTTGCGTAGGT
Organism: Poa pratensis; assembly: GCA_947311845.1. Taxonomy (NCBI): domain Eukaryota; kingdom Viridiplantae; phylum Streptophyta; class Magnoliopsida; order Poales; family Poaceae; genus Poa; species Poa pratensis. The sequence continues at coordinate 3,303,415 of CAMZMU010000093.1, read as the reverse complement.
AAGAACGGTTCTTATGCAAAGCCTATAAGCCACGTAAAATTGCAAATAATTAGGGAGAGGCGTCTAACTTGTTTTTGCAGGGTGCTTGTGATATGGTATAGCCCAAACTGTTTCATATGATATATTTGTGATGTATGAGATGATCATGTTTTGTAATGTTTCACGACTTGCATGTCGATGAGTACGGCAACCGGCAGGAGCCATATGGTTGTCTTAATTATCAATTGTATGACCTGCGTGTCAACTTCAAACGCCATGTAATTGCATTATTTATCGCTATGAGTTAGCAATATATGGGATGCAACGTGGTGGAGACAACCAAGGCGCCACATGAACATGGCGCCATGATGGAGATCATGCCGGTGCGTTTAAGATGGAGATCAAGACGCAATAAAAGGGCTATACCATGTCACATATTTTTATGCATGTGATGTTTATCCTTTTATGCATCTTATTTTGCGTGTGCTCGACGGTAGCATTATAAGATGATCCCTCACACAATATCAAGATAAAGTGTTCTCCCTTAGTATGCACCGTCGCGAAAGTTCGTCGTTTTGAAGCATCTCGTGATGATCGGATGTGGTAAACTCTACGTTCACATACGACGGGTGTAAGCCAGTTTTACACATGCGGAAATACTTTGGTTAACTTGACGAGCCTAGCATGTACAGACATGGACTCGGAACACGACGAACCGAAAGGTTAAACACGAGTCATATGAATGATATGATCAACATTTCGATGTTCACCATTGAAACTACATCTTCTCTCGTGAAGATCGGACTTGGTGTAGTGGATTTGGATCGTGTACCACTAGACAACTATGAGGGATGTTGTTTTAAGTGGGAGTTCGTTAGTAATTTGATTAAAATGAACTCTTTATCATGAACATAGTCTAAAGATGTCTTTGCTAAAATGTTGTAGATCATGGCCCGCAACGTAGCTCAGTTCAACTTCAGCGCATTCCTTGAGAAAGAAAAACTGAAATCATCTGGTTCAAACTTCACTGACTGGCACCGCAACCTGAGGATTATCCTCACTGGGTGTAAGAAGCATTATGTGCTCGATGCTGCGCTAGGTGACCCACCTGCAGACAATGCGCCTGAAGCAGAACAAAATGTCTTTGAGACGCGCAGAGATGACCACATTATAGTTGCCTGTGCCATCCTTACATCTCTGGACACTGATCTCCAGAAACGTTTTGAACATCACGGCGCCTATGAGATGGTTGAAGAGCTGAAAACCATGTTTCAGACTCAGACCCGCGCTGAGAGATATGAGATCTCTGATAAGTTCTATACATGTAAGATGGAGGAGCACAGCTCTGTCAGTGAACATGTTGTCACCATGGGAGGCTATATCCAACGCCTAATTCAGCTGGGATGTGTGATCCCGGATGAGTTAATCACTGACAGGGTGCTGCAGTCGCTCCCTCCGAGCTACAAAGGCTTTGTGCTGAACTATAACATGCAAGGCATGAATAAGACTCTTAATGAGCTCTTTGCGATGCTGAAATCTGCAGAAGTGGACATCAAGAAAGAACATCAAGTGTTGATGGTCAATAAGACCACCAGTTTCAAGAAGGTTAAGGCCAAAAAGGGTCACTTCAAGAAGAGTGGCAAATCTGTTGCTGCTCAGGGCGGCAAACCTGTTGCCACACCTGTGAAACCCAAGGCTGGTCCTAAGCCGGACACTGTGTGTTTCTACTGCAAGGGAGACGGTCACTGGAAGCGTAACTGCGCCAAATACTTGGCGGATAAGAAGGCTGGCAACGTCAAAGGTATATTTGATATACATGTTATTGATGTGTACCTTACTAGTTCTCGTAGTAGTGCCTGGGTATTTGATACTGGTTCGGTTGCTCATATTTGCAACTCGAAACAGGAGCTGCAGAATAAACGGAGACTGGCGAGGGATGAGGTGACGATGCGCGTCGGGAATGGATCGAAGGTCGATGTCATCGCCGTCGGGACACTACCTCTTCATCTACCTTCGGGATTAGTTTTAAACCTGAATAATTGTTATTTGGTGCCTGCGTTAAGCATGAACATTATATCTGGATCTTGTTTATTGCGAGACGGTTACTCATTTAAATCAGAGAATAAAGGTTGTTCTATTTCTATGAGTAATATCTTTTATGGTCATGCACCCAACGTAAATGGTTTATTCTTGTTGGATCTCGATAGTAGTACTTCACACATCCATAACATTGATGCTAAAAGATGCAAAGCGAATAATGATAGTACCACATACTTGTGGCACTGCCGTTTAGGTCATATTGGTGTAAAGCGCATGAAGAAACTCCATTCTGATGGACTTTTTCAATCACTTGACTTTGAATCATTTGATACGTGCGAACCATGCCTCATGGGTAAGATGACTAAGACACCGTTTTCCGGTACGATGGAACGGGCGAGTGATTTGTTGGAAATCATACATACTGATGTGTGTGGACCAATGAGCATTCCAACACGTGGTGGATATCGTTACTTCCTAACTTTCACTGATGATTTGAGTAGATATGGGTATATTTACTTAATGAAACACAAGTCTGAAACATTTGAAAAGTTCAAAGAATTTCAGAGTGAAGTAGAAAATCATCGTAACAGGAAGATCAAATTTCTACGATCTGATCGTGGAGGGGAATATCTGAGTTACGAGTTTGGCATGCACTTGAAAAATTGTGGAATTGTTTCCCAACTCACGCCACCTGGAACACCACAGCGTAATGGTGTGTCTGAACGTCGTAATCGTACTTTATTAGATATGGTGCGTTCTATGATGTCTGTATCCGATCTGCCAATGTCATTTTGGGGGTATGCATTAGAGACAGCCGCATTCACTTTAAATAGGGCACCATCTAAATCCGTTGAGACGACACCATATGAGTTGTGGTTTGGTAAGAAGCCAAAATTATCGTTTCTTAAAATTTGGGGATGCGAGGCTTATGTCAAAAGATTACAACCTGATAAGCTCGAACCCAAAGCGGAAAAATGCGTCTTCATAGGATATCCAAAGGAAACCATTGGGTATACCTTCTATCACAGATCCGAAGGCAAAGTTTTTGTTGCTAAGAATGGATCCTTTCTTGAGAAGGAGTTTCTTTCGAAAGGAGTGAGTGGGAGGAAAATAGAACTAGACGAGGTTATTGAACCTTCTCCCGAATTGGAGAGCAGCGCAGCGCAGGAAGATTTGGATCTTCAGGCACCGCCTTCACCAGCTAGAGAGAAAGAAGCTGATGATAGTGATCATGCAGCTTCGGTCAAAGTTCCCGTTCGCAGGTCGACAAGGTTACGTACTGCTCCTGAATGGTACGGTAATCCTGTCTTGAACATTTTATTGTTAGACAATGATGAACCTATGAACTATGAGGAAGCGATGATGAGCCCAGACTCTGGAAAATGGCAAGACGCCATGAACTCTGAAATGGAATCCATGAAGGAAAACCAAGTGTGGACTTTGGTTGACCTTCCTGATAGCCGTAAGGCTGTTGAATGTAAATGGATTTTCAAGAAGAAAACAGACGCTGACGGTAATGTCACCGTATATAAAGCTCGACTTGTCGCAAAAGGTTTTCGACAAATTCAAGGAGTTGACTACGATGAGACCTTCTCACCCGTAGCGATGCTAAAGTCTGTTAGGGTTCTACTAGCAATTGCTGCTTATTTCGATTATGAAATTTGGCAGATGGATGTCAAAACTGCGTTCCTCAACGGAAACGTTGAAGAAGAGTTGTACATGGTACAACCTGAAGGTTTTGTCGATCCTAAGGATGCTGATAAAGTGTGCAAACTTCAGCGATCCATCTATGGACTGAAGCAAGCATCCCGGAGTTGGAATCTTCGATTTGATGAGGTGATCAAAGGTTTTGGATTTGTCCAAAATTATAAAGAAGCTTGTGTTTACAAGAAAGTGAGTGGGAGCTCGGTTGCATTCCTGGTTTTATATGTAGATGACATATTACTTATTGGGAATGATGTGGAGCTGCTTAACAGTGTGAAAGATTATTTGAATAATAGTTTTTCAATGAAAGATCTTGGTGAAGCTGCATACATATTGGGCATAAAGATCTATAGAGATAGATCAAGACGCTTAATAGCACTTAGTCAAAGTAAATACCTTGAGAAGATAGTGAAGAAATTCAATATGCAGGATGCAAAGAAAGGTTCTTTGCCCATGTTACAAGGTAAGCCATTGAGTATGACTCAGTGTCCAACTACGGCAACAGAAATAGAAAGGATGAAGAAAATCCCCTATGCCTCGGCCATAGGTTCTATTATGTATGCCATGTTGTGTACTAGACCGGATGTGTCCCATGCTCTTAGTTTGACGAGCAGGTACCAGAGTGATCCTGGAGAGGCTCACTGGACAGCAGTTAAAAATATCCTTAAGTACCTAAAAAGGACTAAGGACATGTTTCTTGTCTATGGTGGTGATGAAGAGCTCTCCGTAAAAGGTTACGTTGATGCTAGCTTCGATACTGATCCAGATGACTCGAAATCTCAAACAGGGTATGTCTTTATCTTGAATGGAGCTGCGGTTAGCTGGAGGAGTTCCAAGCAAACCGTCATTGCGGCATCTACATTAGAGGCGGAGTATATGGCCGCTTCTGAAGCAGCGAAAGAAGGGATATGGCTGAAGGAGTTCGTCACTGAACTCGGCGTTGTTCCGAGCGCACTGGATCCCATGGAGATTTTTTGTGACAACACTGGTGCCATTGCTCTAGCCAAGGAACCAAGATGTCACAAGAGTTCCAAGCATATCAAACGCCGGTTTCATCAAATTCGTGAGCATGTCAATGAAGGAGATATTACCATTAGCAAAGTACATACGAATCAAAATATCGCTGATCCGTTGACTAAAGTTCTTCCACAGACAAAACATGATCAACACCAGAAGGCCATGGGTGTTAGATTTTTACCAATGTAAACTAGATTATTGACTCTAGTGCAAGTGGGAGACTGTTGGAAATATGCCCTAGAGGCAATAATAATAAATGTTATTATCATATTTCCGTGTTCATGATATATGTTTATTTCCATGCTATAATTGTATTAACCGGAAACATAATACATGTGTGGTTGCGTAAACAACATTGCGTCCCTAGTAAGCCTCTACTAGACTAGCTCGTTAATTAATGATGGTTATGGTTTCCCAACCATGAACATGAGTTGTTAATTAATTAACGGGATCATGTCATTAGAAGAATGACGTGATGGACAGACCCAACTAAGCATAACAATATTGATCGTTTCATTAAGTTTTTATTGTCATGCCTTTTATTGTCAAGTATCCTATTTCTTAGACCATGAGATCATGTTATTCCCGGGTACTGGAAGAATACTTTGGGGACATCAACCATCGCTTCGTGACAGGGTGATCATAAAGGTGTCTTACGGGTTGAATTACATGAATCAAGACTGGGATTTGTCCCTCCGTGTTTCGGAGAGATATACTCTGGGCCCACTCGGTAGTGCACATTCGGTAAAGCTTGCAAGCACGTGACTAATGAGTTAGTCACAGAGAATGTTGTATTACGGAACGAGTAAAGAGTACTTACCAGTAACAAGATTTAACTAGGTATAGTGATACCGACGATCAAATCTTGGGTAAGTAAAATATCGCGTGACAAAGGAAATTGTATACGGATTATAGTAGTCCACGACATAGTGGTTCAACCGATAAAGATCTTCGTTGAATGTGTGGGAGTCATTATGGATATCCTGGTCCCTCTAATGGTTATTGATCGGAGAGGTGTCTCCATCATGTCTGCACGTTCTCGAACCCGTAGGGTCACACACTTAACGTTCGGTAACGCTAGAGTAGCTCTGGGATAATTTTGTTAATGGTGTCCGAATATTGTTGGAGTCTCGGATGAGATCCTAGACATCACGAGGAGCTCCGGAAGAGTCCGGAGGTAAAGATTTATATATGGCAAGTTGATTTCAGGGTTCCGGAAAAGTTCGGGATTTTTCGGCAGAGTGTCGGAATGTTCTAGAAGGTTCCGGAGGGTCCCATAGTGGGGCCCACCTGTCCCCAACGACCAAGGGTGGCCCACTGGTCCATTTGACCAGTCCTACTTGGTCCATGCAGCCATTCAATGGGTAGCCCTTTAAAAGGGGTTACCACTTTGAGAAGGGGGTTACCACCTTTTAAAGAGAGAGGGGTTACCACTTGGGAAATAAAGGGGCCGCAGCCCCTTGCCTATATAAGAGAGGGAGAGGTGCACCAAGTGTGCCCAATCCCTGCCGCACCTCCTCCTCCCTCTCATGCACTGCTTGGCGAAGCCCTGACCGCGAAAAACTCTCCACCATATCCACCACCACGCCGTCATGCTGCTGGAATCGATCCCATCTACTTCTCCTTCGTGCTTGCTGGATCAAGAAGAAGGAGACGTCATCGAGCTGTACGTGTGCAAGCCTCTGGAGGTGCTGCTCGTTTGCGGTGCTGATCGGATCGAACCTCACCAACAACTTCACCGAGCTGCGTTGAAATAAACGTTCAACACGCGTGTTCTTCGAGGGTATGATGATCTATTCTCCCCGTTACTAGCATCTTCTAGATTGGATCTTGAGTGTTGCTTCCGCATGTGAGAGAAAAAAATTGTTTTCTATCGCGCAAACTCCTACAGATCAGTGTTTTGCGCTGCCGAAAGTCAAGGTGTTCTTTTAGATCCTGCGGCATGGGAAGACCAGGACGCGCGCTCACCTGCACCAGATTGGCTTTGTGGCCTATGACGACTACCCTTTCTGCCCGGCGCACGCGAGGACGCGGGCCACCTCTTCATTTGATGACCCGGTTGGCGGGGCTGTGGGCAAGCTCGTGCCTCAACTCTTCCTCCCCCTTATGCGAACGTTCCTGCCCTGCTAGATGCGCTCGTGGATGCCCTCTCGCACCTGGAAGAGATGTCGCGATACACTGTGGCGCTGGCCCTCCTGTGGACGATCTGGAAGACCCATAATCGCATGGTGTTCGACACTAACTGTGTCCCTCTCGCGCAAATCCTACACATGCTGGTAGACCACCGGCGGCTATGGGTTGCCGTGCCCCACGTCGGGTCGATACATGTCCCCTGCTTGTCTGGTGTAGTACCCTCCTCCCTCTGAGCTAGGGTCTGGTTCTTCGATGCACCCCCTCTCCCTCCTTGTAAACCTCTATGGGTGGTCAGTCACTCCCTCCCCTAACGACCGGTCCGCTGGCGAGCTTCCCGGTCCTGGCACGTACAACCTTTTTTGGAAATGAAAATGTTCAGGTGGGTGGATTGCCCCCATTGTTTCTTAAAAAAAAATTGGTTTTCAGTGTTTAAATCAGTTCCCATACATATAAAACTGAATTAATATGTGGAATCAGATCTTATACACATCCCATACACCCACCCTATACCCGATGATCAGTTTGGCGCTAAAATCCCCAGTTTAGGAAGTCTTTGTTCTGCCTGGCCGGAGTGGTCCGGGCCAGGTTTGGGTTAGCTTCGATAGCATCTGTACGCTGCCCAGACGATGCCCCGGACTGGTCCGAGCCCCTGCCAAATTGCCTCAAACTATCCTTTCCGGACTCATCCGGGTGGCCAAAATGGTCCGGCCCAGGACAGACAGTCCGGATTTCCTGCAGGACAACCAATAACGGTTGGATTTTGGCCCCCTCATATATATGTGGGTTCTTCTCCATTTGGAAGAACACGGCTGCCACTCTCTTTCCACCATTGTTCCTACACCGAAAAGCATCTACAGGATGTTGTTACTCTTGGGTTCATTGGAACCCTAGATGGAGTTTGGTTCTCAGAGCTCGGCCATTGTGGTGAGCATCTACAGGATATATTGTTGCGAGCCTCCAATTGAGTTATGGAGATTGCCCCAACCTTATTTGTAAAGATTAGGTTGCCGCCTTCAAGGGTACCATATGGTGGTCATGGCAGTCCGCATTGGTGAAGGAACGAGGAGAATAATGTGAGACATTGGGCTATCTGGGGAGCTTGATGCCTCTACACCTCTCCAACAGAGATTAGCTTCATTTGGGAAGTGAACTTCAGGATAAATTCTTCGTGTCCATTATTTGGTTATCTCTCAACCCTTTACTTACTTGTATCTGGCTTGTTTGCTTGTTTACCTTGTAGGCTAGTGTGTATCTCCTTGCCGTCATATAGGTTGCTCACCTAGTTGCATGATCTAGAGATCCTATATTTGTGTATATACTTATTTGCTAAATGAAAAGTAAAATTTGTAGTCACCTATTCATTCCCCCTCTAGTCGACCTCTTCGATCCTTTCAAAGACCCTATACTGCTACTATACCAGATAATTCCATAACAATGTATTGCTTTTATGGAAGTAGATCTTCCTTACTTGATAAACATATAACTAGAACACTACTTTCCCTTATATTTGGAAGTCCTCCAAGGGTCGAATATTTTAGTCTTATCTTTAGACTAGACATTCTGGGGAAACTAATTACTTGATTATTAGCTTTTCCACTGATGCTGGATCAAGACGATAGGGCAAGACCTTCGAGTTCATGTCGAGGACGATTACAACGCCTTTGAGCCTATATACTTTTTCCTCCGGAGGCTTAATAGACTGAGGCGATTGTCTTTGGTTCGAACAAACAGCAACCAGACAATTAACTCATCGCTATTAGGAGATCAAACATATAGGACTATAAATAACCAACGATTAGGTCCGGCAAAACCAGCAAAGATCGTTGTCAAAATATAGCACTTCTGTCGTCGTATCGGCATCTGAGATATGAGACGGGGGTGCTCTAGCCGACGGAGAGACGTGGGGGTGAAAGGTAGTGTCATTCGGGTCGAGATTGTACATGGCGGTTTACCCAGCTTCAGGCTCCATGATGGTGGCGGAGCCCTACGTGCTACTATAACTCACTATAAGGCAATAGTCGTGTTACAGGTTACAATGAGCGTATGAACTTCTACCCTAAGGCTATCCCTGGCCGGCTTTATATAGGCGGCCATACCTAGGGTTTACAAGGAGAAGCCGTGACCGGAAAGAATACAGAGTCCTAGACCTAATCCGACTAAGTTACCGCCATAGTTATGGACTTGGTGGCTTCGTGGACCTTCGTCTTGGACCTTCCTTTAGCCGGCACGCTTTGTCGGGGGAATAATTATCCCGCGACTTATTCAAGTAAAGCGCGACTTACTCACAGTCGCACCACTATTGGGCTTGCACAAATATGGGCCGACTCAAGATCATGAGGAAGGATCCAGAAGCTCGAAGATAACTTGACTTGGAAGACAAGACATATGATTAGTCTCCGAGTAGGACTCCGACTCATACTTTCCTTGGGAGAGAAGTTTCCTTGTAACCTTGCGAGCCACCGTCTTTATAAGGTGGACTCCAAGGACCTAGAACCCAAGAAAAAAAGGCTCTCATACATCTAGAGAGAGAGGCGACTCGATACCTCGATCGCCAACCCCTTGTAAACACCATATTCATATCAATACCAATCTAGGATAGGCAGGACGTAGGTCTTTACCTCACATTGAGGGGCCGAACCTGGGTAAAAAACATTGTCTCCTCGTGCCCTGCGATCTTTAGCTCGGAGACGCTCGATGACATCTGCGTGACAATCCCACGACAGTTGGCGCCCACCGTGGGGCCTGCGGTCAAGAGCGTCACGTTCCGTGCTGGATCTATGCCAGGGACAGAGGATCTCATCGTCGATTCAAGAACGGCGACTTCAACAATCTCGGCGACTTTATCGTCGCGCCGATTCAAGCGACTCGGTGGTATCAACATCTACATCAAGGGCAGCAGACAACATCCGCACTGCGACTGACCCGACGGCGTCTCGGGAATCACAACGACGATCCGTTCGGTGGAAAGATGCGCAATCAAGTTTCCTAGCAGCTGTCCAAAGCGCATCTGATTCCAACGGTTAGATCTCCGTGGGCGACTCAAACACTGAAGCCCTGTCGAAAGCCGACGGAACTCAGCGCGACTTGGGGAAAATAATTATCGAGGTCGACTCGGACATCAATTCGAAGATCCCTCCAGTGGAAACCTGCGGAGTACAATCCTGAAGCCCTCCAAGAAATTTGAGACAATTCCAACGGTTAGATCTCCGTCAGCGGTTCGCGCATTGGAACAAGTTTTGCATCTACACGAATTCGCGAAGCCAAACAAGGACAAACATGCAAGCGGTGCAATACAGTCCTCGTGCAAATCGAACACGACCAGGAGTCCAAGCACTATGGTCGAACTTTCCAAGAATCAAGACATCGGTGGTTGACCCAGCTGACGCGTATGCGTGGTGATTCCCACGAGAAAAAAGAAAAGGAAAAGCAGGGAGCTGACCCATCATCGGATCAACTCCATGATTCGCGTCCGACTTAAACTACTACTTGGACTAACGTGCGGGTGGAGGAAGCGTATGGAAGAAAAGAAAAGGTTTTGGATCACACATGGACCGAGGAGATTAATCAGGGAAAATCCACCTTTTTACTCGTAAGTGATACTACCTTGTGCGGCTCGGGCTGGTGATACTATCCTGCGACTCAAAACAGCACGGGCCACAAACAGGAGCAGATTTAATTCCGAAGGAAGGAAAGAAGAGTTGGTATCAGATCAGGAGAAATAGTTTAAATCAGATCCGTGACCACCACGTGACCATATACTCTTTGGGATGGATAAAAGCCAAAAAGATTTGCACTAGAAGTACCAATCGATGCATGCCAAGAAAAGACGCCCGGACCAAGAAAGGAATCAAAGAGGATGGAAAGTGCTAGTTGAATACGTCAGTTGCTAGCTGGTCATTTGCATGGCACAACTTCACGTAGAGAAAAAAGAAAAAGAGAAAGAATTTGGACGACGTACGTCAATTACTAGCCTGCCTTCACATGCGACAACTTCACATAGGAAAAGGAAGCAGTATGGACAGGTCACGTACGAAAGAAGAAAGAAAATAAAGGAGAAAAGGGTGCATCGGGGCTTGTAGATGATATGGTTAGCTCCGTTATCAACGTGCGACTCAAAGATCAGCATGAGACCATCGTCATCTCGCGGCCGCAGGCATCCCCCACTCCACTGAGGTCATCATCGACACAGTCGCGTCCGCGCAACGTGACAGTGCGACTCAAATATTTTGATAACCTGGACGCGGACGTACATCCAGCTCAAGGTCACTCCAGTTGGCAGAATCAGGCATCTATAATCTGTGTCAGCATCGACTTCATAAGCCGCAATATCAAGAGAAGGGAAAAAGCAACGATCGCAATCGTGAGATGCGACCCCTGGCCGACGCTGTGGATCCTGCAAGTGGCGATCCACCCAATGTATCAATCATCTCCTCCAGTTCCAGCGACTCACGGTGGTGGACATTGATCTCACCATATGCGCATGCCGCATTGTCCATGGCTATTTATCGTCGCTCGCGACTTACACCGCATTGTCAGAAACGAGGAATATAAACAAGATAAGTTGCTATTATGCTCAAACTTTTGCAGCCTTTTACTTTTATCAGTAAAATTAAATTTCATCTTAGAGTTCATCTCGGGGGCTGCATATTTAGGTTATTATGCCTTTTATTAAATGTCTTTGCGACTCATATTATATCATGTCATAGACTTTAATTTATATCTATTTTTGAGATTTAGTTATATCCACTTCCATCTCAAAATCGGGATTCTTACCACCCGCAGTACATTTGTCAAATTAGAGTTCTTTATAACTCGCATTGCATTTATCAAAGTCTAGCTATTTACAGCTTGCATTGAATATCAAGATCACCACTACATGTTCAAGCATTGATATTTGGCGATTCATTTGTCATTCTATGACTTATCATTATATCAATTTATGACTGATCGTTATATGATTTATCATCATATCATTTTATTGATCATCATCGACTTATTGTCATATCAACTTATGAGTCGCATAGCGATTTACCCCCATATCATTTTATGAGTCGCAAACAGCTCATCATTACATCAGTTTATGAGTCATTAATGAATCATTATCTTATCAAATATTTGAGTTAAAACAGGTGACTCGCTGTACCACATCTATAGCTAATCAGAGCTGGTTATCATCAAAGCTAATTAGAGCTCGTCACGGCCATTGCAGCCGTTAAAAGCAATAATCCTGGTTATTCTCGACTTAAGTCAGAAGTATCTTTGCACTATGCGGCCAAAGTACTGGGGTGCGGTGTCAGTCGAGTGTGATCACCTATCATGGCCGCCAGCGACCCGGAACACGCATTTTTTACCTGGGAAATACTGAGCCGCGCGAAGACCTACTTAACGGTAATAGAGATAATTCAGAATGACTAAAGTACCCGCATGTGGCGTCAATCGAGTCTGATGCCTATCATGGTTGCCTATCATGGCCGTTCTCGACCCTGAACACACATTAGATTTGGGAAATACTGAGTCAAGTACCATATGCTATCATGCATCGTACAATATGCTATCATGCATCTTACCAGTTGCTATCATGCAACTAGTTGCTATTATGCAACCATTTGCTATCATGCAAAATACCATTTGCTATCATGCAACATATCATTCGCATCATGAGACATATCATTTGCGTCATGCGATATATCATTTGCTATCATGCAGATTATACTATGCTATCATGCAGGGTACCATATGCTATTATGCAGAGTACTAACTTTTTTATTACCAGCCGCCAAGGCTAACATATTATCATCAAGTTATCATTACTTCCTTGGGGGCTTTGCCTTTTGATTTAACAGGAACCTATAACTCGGCCATACGAGTTTTGGCATGGCCAAATTTTTTATGATCGAGATAATTATCTCCTTATATTGGCTGATGAAGCCACCATTATTTAACTGCTGCCACATCAAGTGGAAGTTATATCATTATTATCTTGCGGCAACAATATTTGTCAATCTGTTGCAGGATCAAATTGCAATGATATGCCATCAAGCAGAATAATGAAAGCATGCCTGATTAATGCCCGAGGGCTAGGACAATTAAGTTTTTGTCTAACTTGAGATATTTTTGAGTCCCGAGCAGCATGATCAAGCATGCAACCCGGCCCTCGGGGGCTATACATCCACTATATATTGCGGTCTTTATTATACTTATATACCATGATTATATGCAGATTTCATTTTTTGCAGCACATGAGAATATATATATCCATTTGCGAGTCAAATAAGTGACTCGGAAATCTTTAAATACAGGTTATGGCTATATGCCCTTGAGCCGCCATGTTTCAACATGCGTTCAGATGGCTCGTCATGATAACATGACAGATTATTATTCTAATGATTGACCAGCTTATTTATGTCTATAACTCAGCACCTTATACACATTTGGCTGATATATCTTGATACTCATAAGTTATTATTCTTATGATTTCAGCTCAGTCTTACACCCAACAGGAAAAGGTGGTTTTCAACAAGTGCTTCGCGGAAAACTTACCGCAATTTTGCAGATTTAATGCGGCCAAGACAGAAGTGCTCAATTGGCAACGTAGTGGCTGAATAAGCCGCAAAGATAGCAACTCATCGCTTCTACATCAGCGGCTCAGGAAGCCGCTACGTTCGCGACTCATCATCAGCGAGTGGCCAAGCTCAACATCGACAAGTCGGCAAGAACTACATATGCAAGCTCGCAAGATCATCATCAAGACAGAATCTTCCGCCTGATTCTACGAACCACCCGAAAGCTTGGGGGCTAATGTCGGGGGAATAATTATCCCGCGACTTATTCAAGCAAAGCGCGACTTATTCACAGTCGCACCACTATTTGGCTTGCACAAATATGGGCCGACTCAAGATCATGAGGAAGGATCCAGAAGCTCGAAGATAACTTGACTTGGAAGACAAGACATATGATTAGTCTCCGAGTAGGATTCCGACTCATACTTTCCTTGGGAGAGAAGTTTCCTTGTAACCTTGCGAGCCACCGTCTTTATAAGGTGGACTCCAAGGACCTAGAACCCCAAGCAAAAAAGGCTCTCATACATCTAGAGAGAGAGGCGACTCGATACCTCGATCGCCAACCCCTTGTAAACACCATATTCATATCAATACCAATCTAGGATAGGCAGGACGTAGGTCTTTACCTCACATTGAGGGGCCGAACCTGGGTAAAAAACATTGTCTCCTCGTGCCCTGCGATCTTTAGCTCGGAGACGCTCGATCGCTTAATCCCCAGCTCTATGAAGTCATCTCCATGACATCTGCGTGACAATCCCACGACACGCTTCCGTCTTGTACTTCAGCTATCTGGGCCGCCCGGCAGGCTTCAAGCCTTACCACCCGTAGGCCCCCCTGGCTTAGCCAGATTAATCCATGTTAGTGATACCCCGTTGGGTATATCCCCAACATTAGCCCCCGGAAAGGATTAAGTTTTCCAGCTACCGTCTTCGTCTTGAGCGGTGTCCGCCTTACTTCTTGAACTTTAGGTGGCTGAAGAGCTTGAATCATTCCGAACAAAGGCGGACGACGGGTCGGAAAATGTAAAAGTCGAACAGACGTCGTCTTTGACCAAAACATGGAAAAGATGGCTTGACCTCCTATCAGATGAATCCTCTGCACAATGTCTTGTCACGTTGACTGGTCAAGTCCATAGTTGACATGCTCGCGTCACTCTGGGTCCACGACAGTTTGAACCCAGGGAGACGAAACGAGACGGCGTCATGATTGCATTTCTCTCGTACACGAAAATCGAGGCGTCGCGGCGAAGTAGCGTATCATGCCGTTGCCACGACGCGGATTTACTGCACACGATCGCGGACGCGTGGCGGAGATCGTGGAGTTTCCCACTTATCTCGTATGAATCTCGGAACCACCTTATAAATAAGGTTTTCACTTTGCGGTAAAAAACATTCTCCCCACCGCGCTTCCTATTCAACTTCTTCCTCACATCTCGAGCTCTACACCAACAAAGCATTCCTCACCGGTGAGAGAGAGAGAGAGAGATCAAAGTGTGACAGGAAATCGTGTTCCCATGGCTTTATCGGAGGAGCGGCGAGTTGCGGCGGGGGCGGCAGAGCAGACGGTGGGTTCCGACACCATGCCCTCGCCCGCGGCGACAGCGGCGAGGACGGGCACCGCTTCTTCCTCCGCTACGGTGACAACGACGGCGACCACTCCAACGGTGGATGCAGTGAATCTCGATACGGCCGAGGCAGATGCGGCGGAGGAGGAGATAAGCAAGGCCAGCTCCCGCTATTGGGCTCCGTCGTGCATTACGACGGAGTACCTCCAAGAACTGGAGACGGAGGGCCTTCTTCTGGCGCAGAACATCTGCAAATGGCGCGCAGAAGAGGGTGACGTCATCCCTAACCCTAGGGAAGGAGAACGGGTAATCCTCGTCTCCCACATTTTACGCGGCATGGCTCTGCCGCCTTCCGACTTCTTTTCTCAGGTCTTAGATTATTATGGCCTGCAGCCGCATAACATATTGCCAAATAGCATCTTAGTCATAGCCAGCTTTCAAGCCTTCTTCGAAGGCTATCTAGGCATCCATCCTAGTTTAGACTTTTTTAAGTACTGCTTTCACATCCGCCGCCAAACTTTGTCGGATGGCGGATTAGCAACTTGCGGTAGTGTTAGCTTCAACTGCCACCAACGTAGGGGTTGGTATCCAAAGATACCCTACCCAGATTCCATCAAAGGATGGACCAGCACTTTTTTCTACTGCAAAGATATGTCGGCTCCCGGCAAGGAGGTGAGCATTATGTCTTTCGTGAATGCCCCGCCTCTTCCAAGGCCAAGTTGGAAGGAAGATGCAGTGAGCACTCTGCCGGATGATCTCCACCTAATGTTTAGGCGGATTGAGTTCCTGACAACGGCGACTCCGAAGCTTGACGGCATCGACACCGTCCTTTGCTGGTTGTCAAGGCAAATCCAGCCTTTGCGTTTTTGTATTCGCAAGATGTGCGAGTATACCACAGAGAAGGTGGATTCCCTCCGAGTATGTAGCCTCCCGCTCGCGAAGTTAGACATGGCTGCACGGCTGAAGGAGCTCGTCAAGACGCGATGCAAACTTGCTGAAGCCGTGCCTATGTACACGCATGACAATCCGGCTCCCGAGGTAAGTCAAATCTTTCTTTGACCTCTTCATTTGATGGATTTGTAATCACACTTGTAAGTGTCTGACTTGTCTTGTCAGCAGCTGTCAAGTTTGGCGGACGAGGAGCTGGCTCCCAACTATTACGTTCCTGAGCCTGCTGCCGCCAAGGGCAAGAAACGCAAGCCTACAGGGGCAGGGATTTCTACAGCTGCTGCTGAGAAGAAGAAGAGAGCCGTCATCCAGATTGACACGGATGACGAGAACACATTGATCTGTATCCCTCAGAAGAAGTAAGTTTTCCTGTGTTGATGCAATTCCGCCTGTAGTCATGAATAGACTTTTATTGACTGCTTGATTGTTTTTGCAGATTGAAGACTGATGCGCCCAAGCTGAGGGCGAAGACAGTATCCGGTAGGGGTAAGCCAGCAAGGCCTTCACCGGCTATTGCTCCGGCAACTCCTGTCGTTAGCGTGCCGGTGATTGTCTGCCAAGGTACTTTGGCGGACACATCTGTCATGGCTCCCGAGCCCCCTGTCGGACCGACAGGGGAAACATTAGAGAAGGAGGTGGCTGACGAATTAGCCGCCTTTACTGATTTCCCAGAGATGGCTGAAGCTCCGGCTAATGACGCCGCTCTGACCAAGGCCATTAAGCTGGAGATGATGGCAGCTATGGACGAGGACTTTGGCGAGGCAACATCGAGCCAAGGCCCTACCGCCAATGTGGTAGTGAAGGACATCACCAAGACAGTGAATGAGATGCACGAAAGCACCAATGCTTGGGCTCTCTGAAAGAACATCTTTTAGATCCGTGTTTGTTTTGTGTGTTAGGCAACAACACTAGGGATACTCGAATCTAGTGCCAAGTGGTGTAGGAGTTATTTGATAAATTTACATAAAGCATCGATACTTGGAAAGGGAAAAGATCAAAGAAGAGTGCTGCAGGAGATTCTAGGCCGGAGTCTCCGGTGCCCCTGGACCGGAATCTCCGTCTCAGGGCATCAAGTTTCCGGCCTGCAGTTTTTCATCCAGAGACTCAGCTGTGGAGAGCTTCTGTACTGTGTCCGGAGGAACACCGGAAGGAGTCCGGAATCTCCGGTGTAGGCCGGAGTCTCCGGTCTATCTGGACCGGAGTCTCCGGTGTCTCTCTGGTTTTCTTCGTTCGACAAGTTGGGGAGAGCCAGTATACTCCAGACCGGAGATACACCAGAAGGAGACCGGAATCTCCGGTCGGAGGTACACCGGAAGGAAACCGGAATCTCGGTCCAGGCCGGAGTCTCCGGTCTGCTTAGACCGGAGTCTCCGGTGTGAAGTTTCTGCAACGGCTACAATTCTAGGAGGGGTATAAATACCCCTCCACCTACCTCAGCCAGCTAGCTCGCCCAGAATTTATTGCCCCCCATTGTTGCAAGCTCAAAGCTCATAGATCTCCCAATCCCTCCACCCAAACTCGTTGATCTTGGAGGATTGAAGGAGAAGCTCAAGATCTACATCTTCACCAAGCAGTTTTACATTTCCCCTCATTCACTTGAGATTCGTGTCTAGGGTTTCCTTTGGGAAAACCTAGACCTCTTGTTTCTCTCACTTGTTGTTGTTGGTGATTTGGGAGCCCCCAATTCAGTTGTGGGTGTGTGCCCCAAGATTGTTGTAAAGGCTCCGGTTTCCGCCTCGAAGGGAACTGATAGTGGAAGGTGAACCAAACCTTTGTGGTGCGGTTCATCGGAGAATAGGGTGAGGCCTTTGTGGCGTTGAGTAGGCCTTTGTGGCGAGCTCACACCCCACCTACGAGACGTACTCCCCTCAAAAGGAGGAACTCGGGAATACATCCTTGTCTCCGCGTGCTTCACTTCGGTTACCTCTATCCTTGTTTACCTTTACTTGTATCTTGCGTAGTATCTAGTGCTTGCTTGTCATATAGGTAAATTCACCGTAGTTGCATATCTAGAGAATTTACCTTTGTGTCAAGCCTAAATCGAAAAAGTACTAAAATTTGAGTAGCACCTATTCAAACCCCCTTCTAGGTGACCATACGATCTTTTCAATTGGTATCAGAGCCTCGGCTCTTTATTCGGGCTTAACCGCCTAAGAGAAGTATGGTCGTCAAGAAGGAGAACATGGGGGAGTCTAGCACTTCGGTTTCCATGGACGATCTCAAGGCTATGGAAACATCCTTGAAATCCTCCATGGAGAATCAAATGAATGAGCTGCGTGATATGCTAGCGAAATTCATGAGTGCCAAGGAACCACCGGAGTCTCTCTCAAGAGGAACCTCCTCCCTCGATGAAGGAACAACTAAGCTTGATCTCGAGGATGGTAAGGAGGATAAGGATGAAGGGGTGAAGGAACCGGAACTAAAGCTAAACCTTCTACTTCCGAAACCAAAAAGGAAGGTGGGAAGCCCGAGTACCATGAGGTTCCTCATTGGTACTCTCCCAACCCACCTATCCCTCACCCTCATATAAACTCTATAGGTCTTCCACCTAAGCTAAATGCATCATCTTTTACTAGTTGGCAATACTCAATGAGATCTCATGTCAACAGTGCCTCTATCGAGCTTTGGAGGATCATTCAAGTGGGGTACAAGGCCGTGGATCCAAACAACTTGACGAGAAGAGAGGTGGTTGATGGTCAACTCAATGCCACCGCTCTACACATGATCCACCTTGCCGTTGGTGAAAAGGATTTACATCACATTCAACATTTCACCACCGCCAAAGAAGCTTGGGATGGTCTCTCCGAGGTGTTTGTTGGCAATGAGAGCATGAAGAGGAATAGATATGATGCTTTGAGCAACCAAGCCGAAGGGTTCTTTATGGAAGAAGGCTCAAGACCATTGCCACCGCTTTTAGTGGCCTTGCTTTTTATGTGGATGATGCTTGGATCAAGAGGAAGTATGTGAGTGCCCTCATGCCCTTTGAGCCCACCGACTTGAAGAGTCTCCAAGGAAGATTCAACTACCATCTCATGTCTTCCAATGAAGTTATGCAAGAGATGCAAGCCTTCAAAGTCGCCGCCAAGAATGCTCAAGATTCTCGAGCCCGTGCCCTTGTAATGCACAAAGGGGTCTCACTTGCTTTGAAGGCCAAGATTGTGGAGCATGACGAAGATCAAGTTTGTGAAGAGGACATGACCCAATGGGATCCCGAAGATGTCAAGCATGTTCATAGAGATTACATGGCTCTTGCGGCAAGAACCTTTTGGAAGAACCCATCCAAAGCTAAGGCTCAAGTTGAACAAAGGTTAAATCAAGTGGCTACAAGGAAGGTGGTCCAAAAGTGAGATCTTGCTTCAATTGCCAAAACCAATTCCACTTCATTGCCGATTGCCCTTGGGAGAATAGAGAAGATCATGGAGGGAAACTTGTTCCCAAGGATAAGTCAAAGATCCCTCGCAAGAAGCCGTTCTTCAAGAAGAACACCTCCAACAAGAAGCCATCTTCAAGGATTGTGTTGGTGACTCAAGAGGAGTACTTGTCCGGGGAAGATGAAGATGAAGAAGAGTCCACAAGTGAGGTGGCCGCCTTAGCCATCACATCATCGCCCTCTTCTTCCTTTTTGAATCCCCCAATGAGAATGTCACCAACAACTCCGCGAGGTGTCTCATGGCTAAGGCATCCGAGGTATCATCTTCTCCCACCTCTAAGACTATGAATGAAATGCATGATCTTGCTAGTCTTAAAATAAAAGAAGAAATTGTTGCTTTCGACTATTTTATGGCTAACTTGCAAGGTGAAAGCAAGAAACACTTTGAGGCTCTCATGAGCCAATATGGTGAGGCACAAAGTCTCCTTGAGGAGAAGGGGAGAATTGAAAGAGAAGATGCTCTTGAAATTGCTTCTCTAACCGTTACTCTTGAGGAAGAGCAAGAGCTCCGGGTTTCTCTTGAGGAGAAACTCGAATCTATTGAGGAGTCACATAATGAAATTGTTTCCAAAATCATTAAGGAACGTGACCTTGCTATTGCTAAATATAAAATGTCTAAAAAGGAAAAGGTTGAATTTGGTGTTGGTCATGCTAAACTAATCGAGGATCTAGAGAAGCTTGACAAGGCTCACAAGGCTTTGGAGAGTGAACACTCTACCCTCAACAAGTTTTATGAACAACTTCAAATTCAACTATCTAAAAGTGATGAGCCTAGTTCCTCTACTCCTTCTTATGATCATGCAAATATTATTAAGGAAAATGCTAGGTTGAAGGATGAGCTTGCCAAGGCCACTAGTCCCAAGACCTCAATTCCCAAAGGTAAAGGTAAGCTTGTTGCTCAAGTGTATGAGCAAAAGCAACACAAGGGGAAGGAGGGTCTTGGTTATGTTGCCAAGGCAAAGAAGAAGAAGGCCAAGCCCGCACAAGCAAAGAAGACTACCATTGCGGGTGGTGATGTCACAAGGGGCAAAATCACTCGTAGTGACTTTGCGGAATTGCTAACCCTCACTATATTCTTTATGTTGATTATTATGGTGATGTTTATGCAAAATATGTTGGTCCTTATGATGGTTACATTGCTAATTCTATTTGGGTTCCTAAACCCTTGTTGCTAACCAAAGAGGACACATTGCAAAATGGGTACCTAAAATCAAGCAATGATGTCTTGTAGGGCTATGCTTCCGGAGGGTCAAAATGGGTGCTTGATAGTGGATGCACAAGTCACATGACCGGAAGCAAGGAGCTCTTGACGGAGTTGAGACCAAATACAAATCAAGCAACCGTCACATATGGTGATAAATCAAACTCTAAGGTAATGGGCCTCGGCAAGGTGGTAGTCGCACCGGATATCACTCTTGTGAATGTCATGCTTGTCGAGACCCTTGGTTATAATTTACTTTCCGTTTGCACTTAATAAGATGGGCTTTTCCATCTTCTTAGAACCCGACCTCGTGGTACTCTTGTGGAGCAAGACTCTAAAGGTCGCTTTCATTGGGCATGTCGAAAATGAGTTGTTTGTGGTGGACTTTTCGGGGTCAACCAACACTCAAGCGATGTGCCTCTTCGGAAAGGCCGAGTGGGGTGGTTGTGGCATCGCCGCTTGTCCCATGTGAACATGAGAACTTTGCAAAGTCTTCACAAGGGTGGCCACATCCTTGGACTAAAAGAAAATGTTTCCTTCTCCAAAGATCGTGTTTGTAGGGTTTGTGTTGAAGGAAAAATGCATGATTCTCCCCACCCAAGCAAGACCATCATTTCATCAAAGAGGATATTGGAACTTATTCATGTTGATCTCTTTGGTGCCGTTCCTCAACCAAGTCTTGGTGGGAAGAAATATTGTTTGGTGATTGTTGATGACTATTCAAGATTCACATGGGTTTATTTCTTCAAGTCGAAGAGTGAGACCCAACAAGCCGTCATCGACTTCTCAATGAAGTTCAACGTCAACACAATGTTCCCATATTGGCCATTAGAAGTGACAATGGCTCCGAGTTCAAGACACCTTGAATGAGTTTCTTAGTGAAGATGGAATTCGTCATCAATATTCCGCTGCATATACCCCTCAACAAAATGGTGTAGCCGAGAGGAAGAACCGGACCCTTATGGATATGGCAAGGTCCATGTTGGCGGAGTTTAAATCTCCACTTTTCTTGTGGGCCGAGGCCAT
This sequence comes from Poa pratensis, assembly GCA_947311845.1. NCBI lineage: Eukaryota > Viridiplantae > Streptophyta > Magnoliopsida > Poales > Poaceae > Poa > Poa pratensis. The sequence goes on along the minus strand of CAMZMU010000093.1, from coordinate 3,281,813 downwards.
CTCCACGGCGTGTCATTCATCAAACCGGCTCTACTTCCGCAAAGGCTTGAAGAAAACTCCTTATGAGGTGCTTACCGGGAACAAGCCCAACATTGCCTACTACCGGGTATTTGGTTGTAAGTGTTTCTTTCAAATCAAAGGTGTTCGTTTGTCTAAATTTGAGTCTAAAGCTTTAGAGGGTATATTTGTTGGTTACGTGCCGAATCCCACACTTATAGAATCTATAACAAAACCTCCGGGATTGTTGTTGAGTCTAGTAGTGTGGTGTTCGAAGAAAATGATGGCTCCCAAGTGCGCAATTTCATGTTTGTGATGTAGATGTTGAGGAACCTCAAGACGCAATAAGAAGAATGGGTGTGGGATTTTTCCGCCCCATTGAGATACATCATGAGGCACCTCAAGAAGGACCAAGCTCTACTCATGTGGAGCATTCATCATCACAAGTTGAACCCACCTCCACCGTGGGAGCAAATGATGCACCTAACCAAGAACAAGCTCAAGACCCTCAACAAGTTGATCAAGTGGCTACGCAAGAACCAAATTCTCCTATTGTTGATGCTAGCCAAGATCAAGACCAAGGTCCATCCTCTCCTTCTAGTGATGAAGGTGTGCATAATGAAGACCAAGGTCACCATTCGGTCAAGACGGGGACTCAAATGATCAAGATGATCAAGTGATACCTCCTCGCTCCAATGAGGATATCGAAGCCCGTCGCAAGGCAAGAGTTGCAAGAACCATGGAACTTAGAGGACACACTCTTGACAAGGTTCTTGGAGATGTAAGAGGAAAGGTGTCCACAAGGAGGCAATTGGCTAGTTTTAGTGAACATCAAGCTCACATCTCCATGGTGGAACCAAAGAAAGTATTTGAATCTCTTGAAGATCCGGATTGGTTGGAAGCAATGCATGAAGAACTCAATAACTTCAAGCGCAACAAAGTGTGGAAGTTAGTCGAGAAGCCCAAAGAATGCCGCAATGTTATAGGCACAAAGTGGATATTCAAGAATAAGCAAGATGAAAATGGAATTGTCATAAGGAACAAGGCAAGATTGGTGGCTCAAGGGTTCTCTCAAGTTGAAGGCATTGATTTTGGAGAGACCTATGCTCCCGTGGCTCGCCTTGAGTCCATCCGTATCCTCCTTGCATATGCATCACATCATAACTTTAAATTACAACAAATGGATGTGAAAAGTGCCTTTCTTAATGGTCCTCTCAAGGAGTTGGTATATGTTAAGAAACCTCCGGGGTTTGAGGATCCCAACTTCCCTAACCATGTCTACAAGCTCGATAAGGCGCTCTATGGACTTAAACAAGCTCCACGTGCGTGGTATGAGCACCTTAGAGAGTTGTTGTTAGACCGTGGGTTTGAAGTTGGGCAAATCGATCCCACTCTTTTTACTAAGAGGGTAAATGGGGAGCTTTTCATATGCCAACTCTATGTGGACGATATTATCTTTGGCTCGTCTAACAAAGCTTTTTAATTATGAATTTTAAAGCTTATGACCGATAGGTTTGAGATGTCCATGATGGGAGAGTTGAAGTTCTTTCTTGGTTTTGAGATCAAGCATTGAGAGAAGGAACTTTCATTAGTCAAGCAAAATACACCCAAGACATGCTCAAGAGATTCAAGATAGATGAGGATCAAAAGGTATACCGCTCCATGATTGGTTCTTTTCTTTATCTTTGTGCATCTAGACCCGATATTGTGTTGAGTGTAGGGGTGTGTGCAAGGTATCAAGCCGCTCCTAAAGAAAGCCACATGTTGGCGGTCAAAAGAATCCTTCGATATTTGGTTCATACCCAAAGTTTGGTTTGTGGTACCCAAAAGGCTCAACTTTCACTCTTTGTGGGTACACGGACTCGGATTGGGCCAGTGATCAAGATGATAGGAAATCAACTTCCGCGGCATGCCAATTCCTTGGTAGGTCCTTGGTGATTTGGTCTTCTAAGAAGCAAAATTGCATATCTCTCTCCACCGCCGAAGCCGAGTATGTGGCGGCCGCTAGCGGATGCACTCAATTGTTGTAGATGAGGCAAACTTTAAAGGAATACGGTGTCAATTGTGACAAAGTGGCTCTTTTGTGTGACAATGAAAGTGCTATCAAGATTGCTTACAACCCGTGCAACACTCAAGAACGAAGCATATTGAGATTCGTCATCATTTCATTAGAGATCATGTTGCCCATGGAGATATTGAGCTAGCTTATGTCCCCACCAAAGACCAACTTGCCGATATATTCACGAAGCCTCTTTATGAAGCAAGATTCATTTATTTTGAGGAATGAGCTAAATATCGTAGATTCAAGGAGCTTGACTTGACCATCTTGCATACACACCTATATTTTGACTATCTATTGTGTTTTAGGTGTAGGCATGGACATAGGGGGAGTGCGGTCCTAATACATTGGACTATCCCTCCTCCATTATGCCGACATTAAGAACTCATTTGCATCTCTATTTTCATTCCATGAAATTGTGAGCTTAAAATGACGAGTATTGGTTATGCACCTGATAATCCCAAGAGCAAGGGATCACTGTAGCACCTCTCAATGTGGAAGTAAGGTATCGATCCGCAGGAGCAAGAAGGAAAAGTTGTCTATTCCCTACAACTAAAGTGTCACAAGTTTTAGTTGATTATGCACTAAACAAGTTTGGAGAACAAGGTGGTTGATGGATGGGAGTAACCAAGCAAGAATGTAAAAGTGTCCCAATCCTCTTCAATGCAAGAGGACAAGACAAATGGTAGCAAGCAAAAGCTCTTAAAGAGGGAGAAAGCCCAATCCTCTATGCAGCAAGAGGACAAGCTCACGTGTGAGTTTCTTATAGGAACAATGGACATGGATTCATGGTTCACTTAATCCTCTCTCTCTCTCATCTACGGTGATTATCATGTTATAGATAAAGTACACACAATTGTCACGCTCTAATGGTAGCTTTTAATGACGGCTATATGTCCTAAAACACATAGTTGAAAGAAGTACTCATTTGTGTTGCTAGGTCACCCTCGTAAGGCTAGCGTGGTTGCTCTCACTCCCACATCATACTCTTTCTTTTTACCCCCAGATATAGGATGTTGGGCTGTATTTCACATGTCACTCAATACATATGCCGTTGTCACACCGGCCATCCCGTACCTACATACATCATACTTCATAATGGACAATATTCTAAACACTAGTGCAATGATTCATATTTCGTGTGCATGACCACATCTCTCTCATCTATCCACACTTGGTGCTGTCAATCACCTCATGACAAGGATAAACAAGGCATTATGCATAAATCAAACCATCACATGCATCATAGAATATCTCCAAAGTATGACAAGTCATAAAAGATCCAACACAAGAGTAAATGCATAACAAATATTATCTCACACCACAATATCCACCATGGGAATTACATAGATGACCGTAATCATGTTCATCAGCTCATACGGTACTAATTAGTGAAGCTCAAAGAGAGGAGAGATACATAAGTTACCACCACAAACCCAAATCCAGGGTGGACTACTCCCCCTTCATCGTGGTGATGATGGTGGAGAAGTTCTTGCTGTAGATGTTGATGATGAACACGCCGGAGGGGGGTGGAACCCTCCGGAGGCGATTCCGGCGGCGTTTCCCCCCTCCGATCTTCTCCGGCGGCAGCCTTCTGTCTCTCTGTTTCGTGGTTTTGTGTTTCTCCGCCGCCTCCTTTCGCGAAACGTCATCAGACCTTTTTTATAAGCGTTTTTAGGTCAAGACGAAGGCGGTGGACGAAAGATCGATGGCAACGGAGCCACGAGGGCCAAACGGGGTAGTCCCACGCGGGCACTGTGACATGCCTTACACTCATACATGGTGGCCTAGGCCACCGCCCTCCGCATTTTTGAGGAGTTGGATTTATTTGGATTTATTTGGGTATTTCTAGACCTTTAGTTTGCTTTTGGGAGAAACACTTGGAATTGGCTTTCATTTTTGGATCTTGCAATTTCCAAGTGTGTATCCCTCCATCAGTGACAATGTTCTCAACGTAAGCGAAATCTCATCTCAAAACTTGCTCGTCTTGCAACATACATGTCCACCATTTAAATCTGGCATTTTTTAGTCGACGGGGCCGGAGACTCCGGTGTGAAAGGCCGGAGACTCTGGTCTGACCGGAGACTCCGGTGTTTAGGCCAGAGACTCTGGTCTGGGCAGTTTTGCTGGGTTCCATAAGGGGATCGGGGTGGGGTGTTATTTCACAACTTCCTCCACACCCCCGACCCCAACCTCACCCCAGCCGCCGCCGCCGCCTCAAGGTGCCCCTCCGGCTGCTCCCCGCCGCCGGACTCTGCCGTGCCGCCGGCCCCTCCACCTCTCAAGCGCCGGGAACCTTCCTCCCCTCCGTTTGGACCTCACGTTGATGAACACGGGTACCTCTCTCTCTCTCTAGGGTATCATCCTAGATGTAGTTTTGAGAGTAGTTCGTGCTGTTCTTCGTGGTGTAGAATCGTTTTGTTGGCAATGTGCTCTGTAGAAATTATTTGTGAGTGGTTTCCACCAAGTTTTGACCTAGTTTGAAGTTTCCAGCCTCAGGGCCGGAGACTCCGGTGTGGCCGGAATCTCCGGCCCCTGAGACCGGAAACTCCGGTCTAGATCATGCATCGGTGAAAATATCTCTCAAATAATTTCTTCTTTTGGCTTCTTTGGACATGTATGCTCATCCCCATGCTACCTATCTACTTATTTATTCACAGGCAACCAAAGGTACAAATCATCGCTCTCAAATCCCCATATGAACCCAAAGAAAGGGAGATCCACTTCAAGGGCTTATATGGATTATGATGAGGACAATGATCACTATGTGCAGAGGGACCGCGGTGCACCCGCTAGGGAGAAGAAAGCAGTAGCTGCTCGAGAAAGGGAAGAGGCTCAGTTTTTTGCAAAATGAATTAGCAAAGAAGGCTCGTTATGATCATTTAACCACCTTGGAGGGTATGAGCAAGAGTGAATTTCTCACCATGAGGCAGCAGCCCTTCTACTCCATGGCACAAACCTCCGAAGACCCTCGCTTTTGGAGGAAGGAACAAGAACTCATCATGAAAGAGGTTTATGCCAAGTTGTCCAAATCCAATGCCGTTTGTGAGCAAAAGGTGCTTAATCTCAACGCTTTGAACTCGAAGACATACTTTCAAGAGGCCGTGTGGATTGTTAGGAAACTTGGGCTTGAGAAGCTTATCTCCATCCAACAAAACTATGACATCGAGCTTGTGCAACAATTCTTTGCCACTCTTGTGCTTGGAGAAGATGACAATGTTTCCATGACTTGGATGACCGGACCGATAAGATGTGAGTCCAACTTTGTGCGGTTTGGTGAGCTCTTGGAATATGAGTTCCGTGGTGCGGTAACTCCGGTTGGAAGAAGGATGCATGTTGAAGGAGTTGCTTATGATAAGCGCAAATTGGCTCCTATTTACTCTTGTGAGGCGGATATGGGCTCTAACCGCAACCTTCTCCCCACTTTCAACATCCTATTTCGCATGTTTCGCTACAACATTGCACCTCAAGCCGGAAATGTGGATGCCATTCGAGGTGGGCTTGTCAACCTCTACCACTCTTACAAGGTACATGGTGCGGGTGTGGATTGCCAAGGATATGAAATTGATGTCATGGATTTCATCAAGTGCGAGATTTTTTGGACCATGTGTGAGAAGAAAACCCCGTCTATGGACCTTATATAATGAAGCTCATTCTTGACAAGGTGCCATCTCTCAACACCGATCACTTCACCGTTCACAACAAGGGCACCCTTCAACAACTCAAGTCACATACCAAGCCTTCTTCCTCTCGGGTTCCTTTCCAATCTAGTGATGAGGATGAAGCTTTTGAGGCCCCAATGCCTAGGAGGAGTAAGAATGCTGCCCGCCCCCCTCACGGGGTAGTGGTAAGCATGTGGTGCAACAAGAGATGAAGAAGCTCTCATGGTGGAAAAGAACCATGTTATGCATGCAAATTGCCGTTCATAAAGAAAATCATGATGCTTACAAGGAAAGAAAGCTCATCATTGACAATCAACTAAAGATTTTCAAAGAGTTAGAGAAGAAAAAGGATAAATCCCCTCCTCCCAATGGAGATGAAGATGTCCCTCCTTCCTCAAGCGAGGCGAAGACAGTGTCCTATAATGAGTGGAATGCACACCGAGTGATATCCTTGGGTTTCGTTAGCATCGCTCTTTTCCCTTTTTGGCGTTTCGATGCCAAAGGGGGAGAAGTAGTTCTATTTAGGTTCTCCGGTGGGATTTGCATGGGTCGGGCACAAGCATATGCGTTTTATCATTTCTTGAGAGCTTGCTTGTGTCCATTTATCTTATTTGTTAAACTCTCTCTATTTGCTATTTGTGTGGAACTATGTTGTTTAATTAAGGTGTGAGACATATGGTTTTCGGATTCATCTATGGTTGAGACGATATTATATTGTGCATTGATATTTCCTTTACACTCTTATGCACAAGGTATGAATTCTATTTCAATGTCTCATCTTGTATTTTGATATGTCTCATGGTTATGCAAATTTATCTTGTTTCTATATTATATGTGAGTTGCTCCAAGTCTACATGTTGTGCATTTGTATTCCAATGCAAACTACTTAGATGCACCCATTTAGGGGGAGCTTCTCAATCCTTTTATGAAACATTTTGTTATTTGTTTTGTGCTTTATTGCAAATCCTAGTGTTGTCATCTAACACCAAAAAGGGGGAGATTGAAAGAACATCTTTTAGATCCCATGTTTGTTTTGTGTGATAAGCAACAACACTAGGGATACTCTAATCTAGTGCCAAGTGGTGCAGGAGTTATTTGATAAATTTACATAAAGCATCGATACTTGGAAAGGGAAAAGATCAAAGAAGAGTGCTGCAGGAGATTCCAGGCCGGAGTCTCCGGTGCCACTTAACCGGAATCTCCGGTCTCAGGGCATCAAGTTTCCGGCCTGCAGTTTTTCATCCAGAGACTCAGCTGTGGAGAGCTTCTGTACTCGTGTCCGGAGGAACACCGGAAGGAGTCCAGAATCTCTGGTGTAGGCCGGAGTCTCCAGTCTGTCTGGACCGGAGTCTCCGGTGTCTCTCTGGTTTTCTTCATTCGACAAGTTGGGGAGAGCCACTGTACTCCAGACCGGAGATACACCGGAAGGAGACCGGAATCTCCGGTCGGAGGTACACCGGAAGGAAACCGGAATCTCCTGTCCAGGCCGGAGTCTCCAGTCTGCTTAGACCGGAGTCTTCGGTGTGAAGTTTCTGCAACGGCTATAATTCTGGGAGGGGTATAAATACCCCTCCACCTACCTCCAGCCAGCTAGCTCACCCAGAATTTATTGCCTCCCCATTGTTGCAAGCTCAAAGCTCATAGATCTCCCAATCCCTCCACCCAAACTCGTTGATCTTCGGAGGATTGAAGGAGAAGCTCAAGATCTACATCTTCACCAAGCAGTTTTACATTTCCCCCTCATTCACTTGAGGGATTCATGTCTAGGGTTTCCTTTGGGAAAACCTAGACCTCTTGTTTGTCTCACTTGTTGTTGTGGGTGATTTGGGAGCCCCCAATTCAGTTGTGGGTGTGTGCCCCAAGATTGTTGTAAAGGCTCCGGTTTCCGCCTCGAAGGGAACCGATAGTGGAAGGTGAACCAAACCTTTGTGGTGCGGTTCATCGGAGAATAAGGTGAGGCCTTTGTGGCATTGAGTAAGCCTTTGTGGCGAGCTCACACCCCTCCAACGAGACGTACTCCCCTCAAAAGGAGGAACTCGGGAATACATCCTTGTCTCCGCGTGCTTCACTTCAGTTACCTCTATCCTTGTTTACCTTTACTTGTATCTTGCGTAGTATATAGTGCTTGCTTGTCATATAGGTAAATTCACCATAGTTGCATATCTAGAGAATTTACCTTTGTGTCAAGCCTAAATCGAAAAAGTACTAAAATTTGGAGTAGCACCTATTCACCCCCCCCCCCCTCTAGGTGACCATACGATCCTTTCACTCTCCACATCAACAATCACTCTGAGCTTCTGCACTCCCAAATCCCAGTAAGTATGAACAGCATCTTGATTTTGACATATGTGTGTCCATGGTCGCAGCCCCCAAGTACTTAGTCGGGTGAGATTTCTTGAATCTGGCTAAGTGATTTTTTATGTTGTTTTCTTACTCGGCTTCTATTATTGCAGGCTTATCGATCTTGCGATGAACAGACAGCTCCACAATTCCCTTGCCGACAAAAACAAGGAGTGCCGCATTCTGAAGCGGTCTTTGGAGAAGAAAGACTTCGCCGTCGAGAAGCTGACTGAAGCCCACAAAAAAGATGAAGGTATGATGCTTACCCATTCTCCGCGTAATTTGTAATTCCTGACTTTGCGACTAATCAGCTTTTTTGCAGAATTGCTTGAACATGCCAAGGATGTGCTGAAGGGCTCCGAGGACTTGCAGGCTTTGCAGAAGAATGTTCTGACTTAGCCAAACAAGTTGTCGAATTGAAGGACCAGCACGCCAAGGAGTTGGCTGCTCGAGAACTGAAATACGGCTTGGAGGTTAGCCGTTTGAAAGGCGAACTGGAGACCCTGCGACAGTCTTATGCAGAGGCGGAAGACGTGGCCAAGAAACAGCGGGATACTGACGCTGCTGCCATCAAGCTTGCCGAGGATACTTTGGCTGCTCACCTGGATGAGCTTAAAGCCATATACGATGATGTCCTAGGTAAGTTTCTATCATTTTTCTCTGTTTTTACTTCTCCTTTCGCCGCCTTTGCTCAAGTATTTGTTGCATTTCAGTGCCAGTGGGATTTGGCGACAACGAGGACTCATCTCCTCGTCTTGCTCGTATTCTTCGCGTTGGTGAGCGGATCACCAAGATTGTTGCTGCTGGCAAGAACTTCTCCACCAATTCTCCCCCCCCACCCCCAACAAAGATAGCGATCTGGTTGACATCGAAGTTTTTCCGGATCTGCTTGAACAAGCTACCGCCAAACATGAAGACGTTTTGCGGTCGGCTGCGAGAGGTGGCGCCAAGACAACGCTTGGTTTGGTGATGGCCCATCACCCTGAAGCCAAGATCTGGCGGGTGACCAAGTGCATGCCGAAGACCTATGAAGACGGCTACAAGATCAATCCGGCCGAAGTGCTGGCATCCGTATCTGGCTATGCCACAAAAGTTGCCGCCAAGGTCAACACTGGAGTTTACTATAAGGAACACGAAGTCCCAAAGGCTCCAGCTGGCGAGTCGTCTGATGTTGACCACAATGATGAGGAGGACGAGGCGGAAGACGACAGCCCCGGGATGAAGACGACAGCCCCCAGGATGGAGACGGCAGCCCCCAGGATCCTGAGGCGGACTCCAACAATGTCGTGGGTTTGTCACGTCAGATGTCATCTTAGGATGACTTCGTAGGTGTGGGATTTAGGTGACGTAGGATCTTCCAGGAGCGAGATTGCACACTGGAGAGCGATTTATACAGCTTTAGGCCCCGGGAAACATCATCCGGTAATAGCCCAACGTGCTGTTTGTGGCTAGGTCTTATTCTGTATGCTATGGAGTCCCCGAGATGATGCGGCGGCTCCTCTTGTTTTGTTTACATTGTCTCTCTTGAGATCTAGGTCTAGCCTCTAAAATTGCTTGTCCCTCAAGGGGAGCCCCTGCCTGGTTTATATAGATGGCCAGGCTAAGGTTTACATGAGTTCCAGTCGAATACGTATTGGAGTCTTGGCTTGGCCTCCAAGTCATCACGGGCCTTGAGTTCATCATGGGCCATAAGTTCGTCACCAGCTTATCTTCAGATAAGTCACCGCCAGATAAGCCTCTGTCAGATAAGCCGCGCCAGATAAGCCGCGCCAGATAAGCCTCCGTCAGATAAGCCGCGCCAGATAAGCCGCGGCAGATAAGTCTCCGCCAGCTTATGTCTTGATAAGTCTTCCGCCAGCTTATGTCTTGATAAGTTCGTACGTCGGCTCATACTCAATTAGGTATTCCCCCGACATTAGCCCCCAAACTTCCGGGTGATTCGTAGAGTCAGGCGGAAGATCTTGACTTGATGTTGATGATTTTGCCGACTTGAGTATGTAGAGCTTGGCGACTTGTCGATGGTGAGCTTGGCGACTCACTGATGTTTAGCAAGTTGTTGATGTCGATGACGATGAGTCGCGAGCATAGTGGCTATTGAACCGCTAGTGCAGAAACATTGAGTCGCTGATGTTTGTCGATGTCGAATCATGGATGTCGAGTCTAGCGACTCATTAAGTGTCCGGCGAGTTACGGGCATATTGTCCTGTCAAGACTGAGCTGAAATCACGGGCATCAAAGACTGAGCTGTTCTGAATCATGGCGGCTCAAGAGTATATAGACAATGACTGGATTTTAAGCCTGCCGAGTCACTTATTTGACTCGGCAAATGGACATATATTTTCCCATGTGTTGCAAAATGAGAGCTGCATATCAACATGGTATAGAAATTTAGTAGATACCACCAGATGATGATGGATGTGTAGCCCCCGAGGGCCGAGTTGTATGCTAGATCATGCTGCTCGGGACTCAAAAAAATTTCAATTAGACAAAAACTTGATTGTCCTAGCCCCCGGGCATTAAGTAGGCATGATTTCATTAACCTACTTGATAGCATATCATTGCAATTTGATCCTGCAACAGATTGAGCAAATATTGTTGCCACAAGAAAACAATGATATTTGGAGTAGGGCAAAGCCACATATAAACTCCAATTTGTTAAATATTCTTTGAGCCGCTAGGAAAAAGATAATCCCTGTCAAAACTCTAGATATAAATTAAGGAATTGTCCTTAAAAATTCCACTTGATGTGGTCGTAATTAAATAAATAATGGTGGCTTCAACAGCCGATATCAGGAGATGATCATCCCAATCATAAAAAATATGGTCGTGTCAATTCAAACTCGTATGGCCGAGTTATAGGTTCCTGTTAAATCAAAAGACAAAGCCCCCGAGGAAGCAATAACAATAACTTGATGATAATATGTTAGCCTTGGCGGCTGGTAATAATTGAGATAAAACGTTAGTACTCTGCATGATAGCAAATTGTAACCTGCATAATAGCAAATGATATTTTGCATGATAGCAAATGGTATTTTGCATGATAGCAAGTTGTATTTTCATGATAGCAAATGATATTTTGCATGATAGCAAATGGTACGATGCATGATAGCATACGGTATGACTCAGTATTTCCCAGGTCTAATGTGTGCTTCGGGTCGAGAACGGCCATGATAGGCATTCAGACTCGATTGACGCCACATGCGGGTACTTTAGCCCTTCTGAATTATCTCTATTACCGTTAAGTAGGTCCTCGCGTGGCTCAGTATTTCCTAGGAAAATGTGTGTTCAGGGTCGAGAACGGGCATGATAGGCAGCCATGATAGGCATTCAGACTCGATTGACGCCACACCCCAGTATTTTGGCCGCATAGTGCGAGTTGCTTCTGACTTAAGGCGAGTATAACCAGTAAAATTTGCCACAAAGAGCGATTCCATGAGAATAAGTCAAGCTTATAAAGCTACAAAGCCCCCATGAAACCCAGAGATTAGTGAAAATAAAGTCTCAGCAACTCAAATTGAGGCGAAATGACAAACCCCCGGATACCGGTGGTGCCCGCTTTATTTCACTAATCCTGATGTGCGACCGCGTGTAGGTGGCAGTCGACTTTTGATATAATCAGCTGTAATAGTCGTGACGAGCTCTAATTAGTTTTGATGATAACCAGCTCTGATTAGCTGTAAATGTGATACCACGGGTCACTGATTTGACCCAAGAATTAATACAACGAGTCACCTGTTTAACTCAAATATCGATAAGATGATGATTCATTAGTGACTCATAAACTGATATAATGATGAGCTGTATGTGACTCATAAAATGATATGAAATTAAATCGCTAGGCGACTCATAAAATGATATGACAATAAGTCGGTGATGATTCATAAATTGATATAATGATAAATCATGAAATTATATAATGGTAAGTCATGAACTGATATAATGATAAGTCATGAAATGATATAACGATAAATCATGAGCTGATATAATGATAAATCATGAGCTGATATAATGATAAAACATTAAATGATTAAATGAGTGCTCAAATACCAACACTTGAACATGTAATGGTGATCTTTATATGTAAAGATGCCCGTTTGCAGGTGCAAAGAAAAATTCTTATCATGCGATAAATTCAATGCAAGCTATAAATAGCTAGATTTTGATAGATGCAATGCGAGCTATAAAGAACTCTAATTTGATAAATGCATTGCGGGTTGTAAGAAACCCAACTTTGAGAAGTGGATGTAATTAAATCTCAAAAACTGGTATGAATTTAAAATCCGCGACATGATATAATTTGAATCGCAAAGACATTAATAAGAGGCATAATAACCTAGATATGTAGCCCCGAGATAAACTCAAAGGTGAACTTAATCTTATTGATAAAAGTAAAGGCTGCGAAAGTTGAGCATGATAGCAACTTATCTTGATTTATTCTCCTGTCGTTGATGACGCGGTGTGATCCGCGGACATTCGATGTTGACTCGTCGAAGACGAAGTAGGTCACAACGGAATTTGAAGTCGGTCATGGTGAATCACCGGGGAGCAATAATTGATGAAGTCGGCGATGATAGCGCCGATCATTGAAGTCGCCTGGTGATCCTTTGAGTCGCATGCTTTTGAAGCCTGCGTGCTGATGAATTGAGCCGATAACTCTTTCTGTACTTCCTTTTTCTTTTTTGCTTTTGCTTCTACGTGGGCTCTCCATGCAAAGCAGTAGTAGCTACCAACTCTAAGTTGCTTCCTTCCTCCCGTACTTTTGTTTTCAAAATACGGAGCAGATGCATTGGAGCGTCACTTTCCATGCAACGTAATCACTTTTTCCTTCTTTCTTCTCTTGATCCAATCGAACACGAGTAGTGCTAGCTGAATTTTTCTTCACGTGATTGGCAGGCAAAATTCAACATGTAACTTTCCTTTGGCTGCCCTCACATGCCTACTTATTTTCCTTTCAATCGGATTGGAGTCCATCTCTGATGGTGCTGGTAGTCCGGTCTGTCCTCAGGTCTTGTTTGGCAAGGGCGTCTGGGCCCGTCGGCTGGTACGGCGAGTTGCCGATGTGGTTGATGTCGCCGGCAGGGGATTCGCGAACTTGCCCAGATGTAAAACTTGCTGCAATGTTTGAGTCGCTGACGGAGATCTAACCGTTGGAATTGACTCATACTTGTTGAAGTGCTGCGGGATTGTATTACGAAGGGTTCCACCGGAGGGATCTTTGAATTGATGTCCGAGTCGATCTCGATAATTATTTTCCCAAGGATGTGTGGAGTTCCGTCAGTTTTCAACAGGGTTTCAGTGTTTGGGCCGGCCACGGAGATCTAACCGTTGGAATCCGATGCGCTTTTAACAGCTGCTAGACAACTCGATTGCACATCTTTTCACCGAAGGGATCGTCAAGATGAGTTCCGAGTCGCCGTTGGTGATGTCCGGAACACGGACGTTGCTGCTGTCCTGCAAGCCACGCGTGAGGGACGTTTGTCGAAGTTGAGCCCCGAATCCCGCGACCGAATTTTTCCATGCTTTCTCCTCGAGCTTGAGGTAGATCTTGATGTAGATGTAGATGTTGATACCGCCGAATCGTTTAGACCGGCGCGACGTCGAAGTCGCCTAGATTGTTGATGAAGGGATCCCACCCGGACCATGATTCCAAGCGCCGCTAGCCCACGGTGGGCGCCAACTGTCGTGGGTTTGTCACGTCAGATGTCATCTTTGGATGACTTCGTAGGTGTGGGATTTAGGCGACGTAGGATCTTCCGGGAGCGAGATTGACACTGGAGAGCGATTTATACAGCTTCAGGCCCCGGGAAACATCATCCGGTAATAGCCCTACGTGCTGTTTGTGGCTAGATCTTATTCTGTATGCTATGGAGTCGCCGAGATGATGCGGTGGCTCCTCTTGTTTTGTTTACATTGTCTCTCTTGAGATCTAGGTCTAGCCTCTAAAATTGCTTGTCCCTCAAGGGGAGCCCCTGCCCGGTTTATATAGATGGCCAGGCTAGGGTTTACATAAGTTCTAGTCGAATACGTATTGGAGTCTTGGCTTGGCCTCCAAGTCATCACGGGCCTTGAGTTCATTATGGGCCATTAGTTCATCACCAGCTTATCTTCAGATAAGTCACCGCCAGATAAGCCTCCGTCAGAAAAGCCGCGCCAGATAAGCCGCGCCAGATAAGCCTCCGTCAGATAAGCCGCGCCAGATAAGCCGCGCCAGATAAGTCTCCGCCAGCTTATGTCTTGATAAGTCTTCCGCCAGCTTATGTCTTGATAAGTTCGTACGTCGGCTCATACTCAATTAGGTATTACCCCGACAAACAAGGCGGCGGCTTCCTAGATTTCCTCCTGCATAGTTATGAAAGTAGATGCATTAAGTTGTACTTTTAATGCAATCTGAACTTTATATTTTGGTTTGTAAGGCATAAGCCAAAACTTATTCTTGCATGATGCAGTTTGGCTTTGTAGGTATGCTTAATATTGGCCCGCCTTAATATTTATCTGGCTTATATGTTTAGATTTTCATACGTTAGCAGTACCTCAGCCGGATACTTTATCTGAGGCAACCAGGTTTAGTATCAGATAGTTTAGACTCAGAGACAAAAGCCGGTGTGTTGGTGCCAATGACATATTACTAGGCAACCCACATATAGGCAACATGATAACAGTATTAGGCGGTGCAAAAATGTTTGCTTAATTTGACCCGGAGGCGGCAAGTATCAAAAAGTTTTGACCACATAGCATTGAGCAGATTTCGGGTAAATTTGACACTAGAAAGTACATGATCGTAAGAAAGGATAAAAGATGGCATGATCTCAGAGCAAAATGAGTGAACCATAGACTTTTATTTCATGATCGTATAGAATGTATTACAATAGAAATTGCTATGTATAGTAAGGACGTAGCTGTTTAATGTTCCAAGGGCGTTTTGATTCTTCCAGGGGATCCTCGACGCCTCTTTTTCATTTGCGGTCTTTTTTCTTCTTCTTATCACGCAGATCGACAAGGTAATATGACCAATTGAGCAATGCCTTAATGACCACGAAAGGTCCTTCCCATGGCAGGGATAATTTGTGCACGCCTTTCCGATTTTGGATTAGGCGGAGTACCATGTCTCCTGCTCGAAATTTGTGAGACCTTACTCGGCGGCTATGATAGCATCGCAATTTTTGTTGATATATGGCGGATTGCTCGAGTGCGTGGTCCCTTTCTTCATCGAGCAAATCTAAGACGTCTTGTCGTGCGTCTTCTGCATCTTCTTCAGCATAGGCAGCAACTCTTGGGGAATCATGAATCATGTCTGTCGGCAGTACTGCTTCGGCTCCGTATACTAGGAAGAAAGGAGTGTAGCCTGTCGATCTGTTTAGAGTTGTGCAAAAGCTCCAAAGAACAAATGGCAATTCCTCTGCCCAGGCACCAGCTGCCCTGTGCAAGGGTGCTTCGAGGCGGGGTTTTAGTCCTTGTAAGACCAAACAATTGGCGCGCTCTACTTGTCCATTTGCTTGAGGGTGAGCCACGGAGGCTAAATCTAGCCTGATGCCTAAATTTTGGCAATATTCTTCGACTTCGCCTTGTGACAGGTTTGTCCCATTATCTGTGATAATGCTATGTGTGACGCCAAACCGTGATATTATTCCGCATAGGAAATTGGCGGCGGTTCTACCGTCAAGCTTTTTGATAGGTTTAGCTTCAACCCATTTGGTGAACTTGTCCACCGCAACAAGTAGATGTGTGAATCCACCTGGTGCCGTCTTAAATGGCCCGACCATGTCCAGACCCCAAATTGCGAAAGGCCAAGTGATAGGTATTGTTTTGAGCTCTTGAGCCGGCATATGCGGTTGTTTGGCGTAAAACTGGCAGCCTCTAGATCCTGCTTCTTCTTTCTTTTTGACGGCACATGAGCTTCTGGCTTTTTCAGCGCGGGCGCAGGCAGAGCCGGCTTGTCGCCAAAAAGGCTTTTCTGGGTTGCCCATCTTCTTGTTGTTGTGTTCCAGCTGAGCTGCTTTGGCCAGGATTTTGCCTTCCTTTTGGCGAAGGAAAACCGATCTGTTGAGCATGCTTACGCGAAGCATCTCCAGCTCTTCTGGGTTGGTGTTTGCGTTGACAGGGGTTGTCAGTATCTCGGTCGTTAAAAGACCTTTGCCTTCTGGATCGAGGATTTTGTGCTGAGCGTGGCTAGGACCGCCTTCCTCGAAGGTGGACTTCTTTGTAGGCGGCGGTGGATCTCTCTTTTCCGTCTCGGCAGCCTCGCCTGCTGCCTCTGGATCTCCGTCCTTGTTTGTTGCCTTCTTGTTCTCCGTTGCTGCGGTGTCAGTGGGTGCCGCCATGAAAACTTGCCTAACCGGCATAGTAGAGCCGGAAACCGTTTCAGAAGGTGGCGGTGCATCTCCCCGGAAGCACCCTTTGACTTTTACTTGAACATGCTAATGGAACCGTCATCGGAATCTGAATCTCCGTTGACTGGAATGGTAGATCTAGATCCGGCATCTGACATCGTATCATCCTCCAGAGCAGGAAGAATTGACTCAGGATCGTTGCTTTTAGGCTGAGAGTCGGATCCCAAGCCTGCAACCCTGATGAAGTGTAGATCTGAATCTGCGGACTCATGGGAGAAGGCGGACTCAGATCCGTCTTGTTCGTAGATCTCCTGGTTGATGGGATGGCGGGTGGGTGCGTAGAGCGGGCTGATTCGCGTGAAGCCGTAGGCCTCAGGCGTGTACCCGATGAAGAGCTCGATGCCGCCAATCGGCACGATGCTGCCACCAACAAGGAAGTCGTTAGCCGATATCCAGGTTTCGTCGTTGTTGACGTAGCTGGAGTGACCGAAACGCGTGGCGCGGCCAACGGCGATGGTTTCGCCGATACCGCCAGATGTTCCCGCCCGGAACATGACGCCGGCCGCCTTTGGCCCCACGGTGGGTGCCAACTGTCGTCGTATCGGCATCTGAGATATGAGACTTGGGTGCTCTATCCGACGGAGAGACATGGGGGTGAAAGGTGGTGTCGTCCGGGTCGAGATTGTACACGGCGGTTTACCCAGTTTCAGGCCCCATGACGATGGCGGAGCCCTACGTGCTGCTATAATTCACTATAAGGCAATAGCCGTGTTACAGGTTACAATGAGCGTATGAACTTCTACCCTAAGGCTATCCCTGGCCGGCTTTATATAGGCGGCCAGCCCTAGGGTTTACAAGGAAAAGCCGTGACCGGCAAGAATACAGAGTCCTAGACCTAATCCGACTAAGTTACCGCCTTAGTTATGATCTTGGTGGCTTCGTGGACCTTTGTCTTGGACCTTCCTTTAGCCGGCACCCTTCCGTCTTATACTTCAGCTAACTGCGCCGCCTGGCAGACTTCAAGCCTTACCACCCATAGGCCACCCTGACTTAGCCGGATTTATCCATGTTAGTGATACCCCCGTTCGGTATATCCCCCAACAACTTCCCTCTAATTAACTTCGTTGTCCAAATGTATATTTTAGTCTGAGTGGCAGGAAAAGCAAAGCAAAGAAGGTGTTCACAAGCTGTAATCCCACATTGCAGATACTATGTCTACTACTATAGCCTTATAACAACATTCAGGTTCTGCCTGATTAAGATACTATGTCTACTACCACATTGCATATTATTCGATTCAATCACCACATTGTACATCTCCGGATTAAGTTCTAAGCAATCTATCTATTATATACTAAAAACAATATAAGAGAGTTTTTCGAGACACCAGGTTGATCCACATAATCATAATTATGTTGACAGTCGGATATAAAAGCTGTGGTTCTGATTTAACCAAGGACACAACCGTATGTTACGTGAATTTGTTCCATGAACACGTTAATGTAGCAGATATTTGATAGACTCGCGCGACGTGTGAGTCTGGCATAATTATTAGCAGAATCGATCGCCCCTTTGCAAACCCTAAGCCTCTATACGTCTCACACTATCGATCCTATCAAACACGACAGAAGCATGCCGCCGGCCGCTGGAAGCTTCTCGAGGCGTCATACTGGGCTGGACGGGAATTACGCGAGCGCGTGGTGGCTGGCCCTCATCCACCAGGCGCTGAACAACCCGCAGGAGCAGTCCGACAGCGACGAGCCGGCACCGTCGTCAGAGCCTAACTCCCCGGCCGAGGCCGTCGCACGGCAGAGCCGCCGGCGCGAATCCATGGCCACCAGCAGGTCCTCCAACGGCAACCTCTTCTTCCAGACGCCGTCGCTCAAGGTGTTAGACAAATAATAGGACTTAATTGTGATTGATTGTGATTGTCTCCTTCCATGTCAAGAGATAGGACCAGGTTCATTGTAACTCCAAGTCTCCTACCCCTTGTACTCCTATATAAACCACTCACCAGGGTCCAGATCAATACAACACAATTTTAGGGATTCTACAAATCTCACATGGTATCAGAGCCAAGAGGTCTCGAGTTCGAGAACCCGCTCACGTGGATTAAAAAAAAAAGAAAAAAAGATCCTGCGACCCGCTCCTATCCCACGCTAAGGACTAAAATAGCCTAGACGTAAGGGGGAGTGTTGAATATAAATATATTGCCTAGCCCCTTTCCATCAGTTCGGACTTATGGTTTAGATGGCTAGTGCAGCAATTCTATATGGTATCAGAGCCAAGAGGTCTCGGAGTTCGAGACCCCGCTCACGCGGATTAAAAAATAAAAGGAAAAAAAGATCCTGCGGCCCGCTCCTATCCCACGCTAAGGACTAAAATAGCCTAGACGTGAGGGGGAGTGTTGAATATAAATATATTGCCTAGCCCCTTTCCGTCAGTTCAGACTTATGGTCTAAATGGCTAGTGCAGCAATTCTATATGGTATCAGAGCCAAGAGGTCTCGAGTTCGAGACCCCGCTCACGCGGATTAAAAAAAAGAAGGAAAAAAGATCCTCAAGATCTGCAGGACTACATCAACACGCCGGCGCCATCTACCTCAGGCCGGCGGCCCGGCGCTCTGCTAGGGCGATCCTTGCAGCGCCGAAACTCGCGCTAAACGCTCGATCGTCTCGCCCGCCTGGCTCGCTGCCCGCGTGGATGGACACCGGCACCTGCACGCAGCAGAAGGAGAGCTGGACAACTACATCGCCGCTGATCTGCACCGACCCGAACAACTACATCGAGCTGTACGACTACACCAAGATCTTCGTCGAGTTCTACACCGCCAACACAAATCAGCGCCAAGGTCTACATCACGCGAGTCGAGCCGCATGCCGCAAAAACCCGCCGCCGCCGCAGATCCGCTGCCGCCGCCGCACAATGACACAAAAACCCGCCGCCTGCCTGCCGCCGCTCCCAAGCGAGTCGCTGCCGCATGCCGCCAAAAACCAAAACCCCACCGCCGCCGCCCAAAAACTTCGACGGCGCTCTACTAGGGCGATCGCACGATCGCCTCGCCCGCCTGGTAAAAACCCCGCCGCCGCCGCAGAAAACCTGCCGCCGCCGCCCAAAAACCCGCCGCCGCCGCAGAAACCCTGCCGCCGCCGCCTCAAAACCCAAAACCGCGCAATTTTTTGCGCCTTTGGCTCTATCAGCTACACCGACCGCGACAACCTCGACCACGGCTACATCACGCTCGGCTACCTCGACATCAACATCATACACACGTCTACAGCTACTCAAGCGCTCCAGTCAACAGCATCTGCGTCATCCCTTGCGTCCATGACACTCCCGCTGTGACTGTGGGAGGGAAGAGAGGGAAGAGAAGGAACCAGAAGGGGACGGCGATGATGACAAGGTGGAGGAGGCGACGGACGCGCAGGACTTCTCCAGTCGAAATCGTCCGCTTCATTCCCGCTACTACTGAGGGGAGATGTTAGACAAATAATAGGACTTAATTGGGATTGATTGTGATTGTCTCCTTCCATGTCAAGAGATAGGACCAGGTTCATTGTAACTCCAAGTCTCCTACCCCCTTGTACTCCTATATAAACCACTCACCAGGGTCCAGATCAATACAACACAATTTTAGGGATTCTACAAATCTCACACAAGGTCCTCAGCAATAGCTACCGCGCCGAGACGCCCTCCACCAGCACCGTCGCCGCGACCCCTGAGGCGTCTTCGTCGATGGCCGCCGGCGCCTGGGACGAAGACTCCACGGCGGCGCAGTGCGAGCCCTCGGACGACGGGATAAGCTACTGGCTGATCGCGAGCAAGCAGATGGTGGGGCTGTTCCTGTCAGTGTGGGTGAAGCATAGTTTTAAATAGCCGGCTATAGCCTTTTGAGCATGTTGGGGCTAACTGAATTCCTTCACAATTTCCTGGTGAAGAGGGAGCTGGTGGAGCACGTCGGCCACCTCCGGGTGGACTGCGTCGGCAGGGGCATCATGCGGTGGCTGGGCAACAAGGGGTGCATCGCGATGAGCATGACGCTCCACCACACCAGCCTCTGCTTCGTGTGCAGCCACCTGGCCTCTGCTTCGTTTGCAGCCACCTGGACATATTCGGTTTGCCTAACACGCTCCACCACACCAGCCTCTGCTTCGTGTGCAGCCACCTGGCCTCCGGCGAGAAGGAGGGCGACGAGGTCAGGCAGAACGCGGACGTCGCCGAGATCCTCAAGAGCGCCCACTTTCCCCGCGCCTGCAAGCCCCATGCCGCCGCCGCCCAACGCGTCCTCCCGGAACGCATCCTCGAGCATGAGAGCGCACGATTAATTTTCATCTGGTTCAGTTACTTTGCCCCACTTTCAACTGACAGAGTAACAAGATTGAAATCTACGATCTCTTGTGTTAGCAAAAGCTTCGTCCAGATTGCAATCGGACATTGGTCCTAATAGGGGCTGGACCTGCCGGTGGCATGACTGCATGAGCATGCGTCCCTTGCGTGTTCCAAATACTGCAATAGCTAGGTGGAAGAGAACTGGACTGGTATACGACCACCTCGGTCCATAAGGTTCCCAATCGCTCCATGAAAGGTGTGGCATGGTGGTGTTGCAGTTCCATCGGCCACGGCATGTCAGGTCTTCATATCAGGGCATAGTTTTAAATAGCCCGGCTATAGCCTTTTGAGCATGTTGGGGCTAACTGAATTCCTTCACAATTTCCGGCTATAGCCCCGATTTAGCCTCTTTTCGAGGGTTGGGGCTATTTTCCATAGCCGGCTATTTAAAACACAGTATCAGGGTCAGGTTAGTCTCCAAATTTTTTACAAAAGAAATTCCTTTTGACACTACTACACAACAGCATCTATCAGAACTGAAGTCCACCAGGTTCTGTCCAAAGATAAGACTAGAAAGTACGATTTTGTATACATATATGCTCCAAGATCATGTTAAATATACTTCTTAATTTTCTACAACTGTCACATGTGGTTCGTGGTTTCTAAAACTGAATTAACATGAAAAATAATACTGATAGAATGATTTGTTGCACAAGGACAAACGTTGTTTGGAAAGAAATACATGAATGTCCGAAGAAAATATTTTTTTTGCCTTACATTAAGCATGGTCTTGTATCCAACACATTGGTTATTCAATGATTCGAAATTCTTCTACATATGATTTCTAATATGAAGTGGTACATAACAGATTTATTTCATCCCTATACTCCCTTCGAATAAATAGCAAATTAAAGGCGAGCAGTGCTAGGATATGTAATTGTTTCAAACATTAAAAAATCATGCTGCTCTCTACGCTGCAGGTATCCCAAATTAAGGGAGTTGACACTGTCAGCAGGATCGGATGGGTACAGAATGTGAACATGTACGAGGTGGTGCAGCAGGAATAGAAAAGTTGCAGCTTAAAGGTGAGTTCAAGTGTAAAATTTCTTAAAATTAATTTCTTGGTAGAAGTTACTATACTGTCAATATATAATGAATTTAAATCTGAAAAATATTATAATCAATACTTGAGTTGTACTAAAGCATGTGATCTAAATCCCTTGGAAGTTCAGTTGTTAACTGAAAATGTAGCATCTTTTACTTCACCATAATAATTCTAGGAGTGTACCAATGTTTACCCAGATGAGATTAGCTTAATAACTCCGTCTATGAGAGTCGAAGTGTCTTCATTTGGATACTTTGATGGTTTATGTACAAGAATGCACACAATTTTCTTAAGGAAACATAATTATTATGTAACGTTACATCTAGCATCAGTTTAATTAGAATATCAATACATGAGTTGTACTAATATTCGTGAACAAAATCCCTTGTGTGAATAAATTGTCAACAGAAATATAGTCTCTTCTCCTTGACCATTTTTCCTTGGAATGTACCAACTCCTTAATTGGATGGGGTTTAGTTGATAACTCTTTCTGATTTGTAGTGTGTTGATTCGAATAAATTTGACAGTTCATATAGAAAATTAACATGTAGAAGTATTTTACGAAGAACGATCAGCATGCTTCAAGTACAGTGGCTGAAATACTACGAAGAAAGATTTTCTTGCGTTAGAGGGCATTACATACACTTCACTCTCAGGTAGTTCTTATGCAAACCATTTCATTTATCTCTTGCTACAGTATTGTGGTTCCCTTTTATTTAGGGAGATATGATCTTTTGCAGTTGCCCCACACGGCAATCAAACTATCTTATGTTTATAAAACGACCAGTCTACTTAATAGCGGATAGGCTGTCAAGAGTAATCATGTCTTAACAGTCCGTTTTCACACGACCAGACTTTGTAATATTATTTGTGTTAAGACAATGTCAATGGATCTATTTTTATTTGTCTGTCGGCTTGGTCTGATGTTTGCACATAGATTTTTCTTTGATTTAGGAGTTACCTTCCAAGAAGGCAATAAGAAAATCACTTCAATGATAATTTTTATCGTACCAAGTAGTACGAATAATCTCAGCAAAAGCATATATCGCTTACTCTGCTCCACTTTTAGATAGCCGGTTCAACCTCCCCTATTCAAACATTCGAAAAATAAGTATCCCCTATCTGCGAATTGCATTGTCCTTATCGCTTCAACGGATATATTGGAAATTAATCATAGTGTATACATAGTTGTTTATAAACATGGCACATGCAAATGCACGATATTAAATTTTAGTTTCGAAATCGATTAAATTAATGGCTCCAAATCAACTATGGAAATAAAAAAATCAACGTAATTGTTTTTTACCATGGGTGAAATTACACGGGAGATAAGATAAATTCCAAAGGATATGAAGATTTACTGTGATATATTGTCTCTGGCATGAGGATGGACATAGGAGAAATAATGAGAAAATCTCCAAAAATACTTGTGTCCACACATAGCTGTATTGGATGGAAGAGGAAGGACGTATATTTGAATTGGATTGCCCCGCGTGTTTGTCAGGTTAAAATCACATGTGTGGCTCTTTGGTGCTTCAGAATTGTGGAGCACGAACTGGTGGCATGGCAGGGTGTGGAGATTGGTAACATGTTCTTTCCTCACGGAGATATAACTGTCGAGCTGCTGAGTTTCCCGGGAACAAACAGAAGTTGTTGAGGATTTTTCGAGACATATGGCATCTGATGGAGGCTTATCGGAGGTGTGTAGCTTGATGACATGGTGGAACCAGGAAGGTCGACACACGTGAGTTTACCCAGATTTGGCCCCTCAACGATAGAGGTAGCGGGTCGTACGCAAGACCATGGATTGATAAGATTGGTGATAAAGCTTTCTCCTGACTCTGAGGGTTGTTCAGCTATGTTTCTTCTTCGTCGGGAAAGGCACGCCTAATTTTCGGTGATGATAAATTCCATTACAAATGTTGCCCTCGCTAGTTCAATAAATAAAGGGATAAACAACGCGGGGGGGGGGGGGGGGGGGAGGAACTGTTGCATCTAAGAAAAATATTTTGACTTTACAAACTTATTATCCGTTTAATACTGGCTAAATTATATTTTCTGATATTTAAATTGCTACGCAAATTCAATGAATTTTACTTCTAATAAATTATGTAGAAGTGCAGGTACGGTTGAGAGTGACCCCTCAACTATTAGGGGCCTATTGCCATCACTTGGCTCCCTTTTTGCAGAATTTTAATCTGGGCTACATACTATCCTATGTGTTTGGGTATCAAATATAAAATTGGTTGAAGTCGCCCTTTGGGCCATCTAAGGTATCTTTTGCAAATACACTCACAATACATAAGAGGGTTTAAATTCAACTCAGCCAACCTTATTTAGACATTATGTTTTTTTCTTTTAGTTTGATAGATACTTATTTTTAAAATGAAACGATCAGAAAATCGATCTTCATGAAGAAAAAACATTTCATGAATTTATTTCTATTTCATTTCATAACTAGCATCATTCGACCGCAAGCGCAAAAAAAACGCAAAATGGGTCAGCACAGTCCCTATGTTCATATAAAGAGTGCCGAAATTCTGAATAGATGATGGCTAGAGGTGCAACCAAGATGGTGATAATTCTGCAAAGGTGGGGGTATGAATGTGCAATCTGACTATATAATTTTGACCTAGTGTGGGTCTCCTCTTACAGATTGCACATTCAAAATGTACAAGTTTTGTAGTACTTGGTTAGCCTAAGTCTTTCCGTTCCCTTTATTGGTTGAGACATAGCCCTAGTCTTTGCTCTGGTTGTCATTAAAATGTAGTCCATTGCAGATCAAGATCAAGCCAAGAACAGGTAGCCTACCACACACCATGACCTAACACGCGCATTATTGTATGTAAACCATGCCCGTCAATGTTAATTTGGTGCCATATGGTAACTGCATCGTCTCTCGAGCTACACTAGTATATGTCGGTCTTCCCAGTTCCCACCAAGTTAACGGCTAGTATAAGATCAACCAGTACAACTTCTAGCCAAGTCAGTCTTCCTAGTTCCCACCTAGTACATGCTCACTAGTCTTGCATTATATTGTTGCCAATTGAGACAGGGTTCTTTTATTGGTATTGATGTAAATTTCATATCATGCTATTTTTAAAAATCCAAGTGGAATCGATATGATAGAATTGCTCCACAGGACAATGCTTACCGTAACGGGAGCCTAGTGGAGGACTGAAAAAATATTGCATCGATGCTCTTGTTTACATCAACATGTGATAGACCCAATTAATTGCAACAACAAGGCTAGTCCTAACCACTCTTCATAAAATTTTCCCACTTGAAAAGTAAGAGATGATCGATCAAACTAGCCAGCTTACAAAGCATAACTAAGTTATCTGTGATTATTGACACCTAGTAGTAGGTGCAATATATTGTATACACAAGGTGCATGTCTTACATAACTGGATAGTAGTTGCCATTGTCGTTTTATGGGGATTTAGTATCTAGCGTGGTGGACTGTATCTAGCAGGACGTGTGCATGTTATGTAAGGCATGCACACACGTGATAGGGACAGTTACCATTGTGAATGTGCTCCGCCTTCTCGGAATAGGTCATCTCTTCGAAAAGCAGATAGATATCGTGTTGCGCCATATCCATGAGTGCGAGTTCAATAGCTCTATGATGCGGCTCTTTGTTTTAACTTGCTTAAAGATCACGGCCTTTGGTTATCTCGAGGCATATATCTATTGGTTTTTTTAATACAACAGAAGGCATGACCTAATACCCATCGAAGCATACGACATGGCCACTACGTACCGACTGGATTTTAGATAGCTAGCTAGTTAAATTGCTCAAGATATACAGTGTGACGATAGCCATTTACATTTTGTACTATAGATGTGTTCTGACAAATTCAGGGACGTCATCAAAACTTGACCAAGCAGTAGGCTTTGGCTTTGGCTTTTGGAGCGATCCATCTACGGTCGTTGAGCCTCAGCATATGACGGTGTCCACGCCGCAAGACCCGCCTTCCATGGGACATGACAACAACATGGAGAGAAGAGAACTCTTGCCGGAAAGAGGTAGAACATCCCCAGCTAACTACCAGGCTCTTGTGGCTTTCTGAAGAAGGATTCTGAAGGAGATTCAACCTTCGCGTTTGCCGCCATCAGAATCCCAGAAGAGGAGGAAAGTAAAGTCTTCACAAGCCATGGTCACACCTAGCCGCAAAGGCGCCCGCGTGGCCAAGAAGCAGACTGCGGGTTTAATAGGAGAACAACGTGCTCAGGTCGCTCTTGCCAAAAGAGCAGACTTAACAACCAAAAACATGCCACGTTGGAAAGAGATCATGGCGAAAATCAAGGAATTTTTCAGCAAGGAGCTCTCAACGGAGGAGATCATCAAGCTAGCTAATATGTTCAAGATAATATTGTCGGTCGATGATGTCGCGGTGTAGCTTGCACTACAGGTCGTTGTGGTCGTCCTTTTTTCTCTGATTATACAGGTGGAACCCCCACCAGGCGACAAGACGCTGCTGTCACCGCAGTCTTTGGACATGGCGGCGGATTCAAATGTGGCGCAGGAAAGTGGCTTCTCCAGCACGGCAACCACACCTTCGCTGGGGGACCCACTGACAGAGGATCAGGAGTCCGTTGCAGACAGTGCGGCCCCATACATACAGGTCTCTTTGACCCAGTCCACTGGCAGCAGCCACCAGCCAGCCTGCGAAAGGAGATGGGCCTGACGTCGGTCCAGGGACAGAAATTGAGGCCCAGGATGGGATCCCACAGGCTGAGGACGGGGAGCCCATGAGCCAGGATTGCATGCTGAGTTCTTCTTCTGATGAAGCTGGATCAAGGTGCCAGGAGAGCATGGCGATGGGGAGGATGAGAGCCTTCTGCGCAAAAATCCTTAAAACCCTGGCGCCTCCATTGTTACGGGAAATTGAGGCGGCATCGCAGAAGCGAGAGGCAGTGCTTGTCACCCCCAGGCGGAGTGCAAGACTTACGACCACAGCACCGGCGACCCCAGCTACTGCAGTCAAGCCAAAGAAGGCTTCAGTCGTGGAATGTGCTCTCCTTAGAGCGCTAGGTATCTCACCGGTTGACCTGGCGGTTGAGGAGAAGGCACTGGATGATTTCAGACACCTGTTTGACTCGCCCTTGCGCGAGCCGCACGTCAGGGCACTTGCAGCTGTCTTTGGGAAGACAGTTCCTCCGCGAGATGAGATCATGCTGACAGGAGGGGGGATGATTGGCGCGCACGCTTAGGCGCCGTCGATCCCTGGGAGTTCTGCTGCTTTCCTATGGATTTAAGCCCAGCGGTTTTGAGTTGGAATCCTCGAGGTCTGAATGACCCGGCCAAGAGAGATTCTGTTAGGGAGTTTGTGAGCACTTTATCAGTCAACGTAGTTTGTCTGCAGGAGACTAAAATGGAAACCATGGATCGCTTTGTTGTTAACCAATGTCTAGGACCGTCGTTTGACGAGTTTTTTTATTTGCCGGCTGTTGGCACGCGTGGTGGTGTGATGTTAGCTTGGGACACGACGATCTTGAGTATCTCGAGCTTGACATTAGACTCCTTTTCGATTACGGGAGAAGTCACTTGCAGAGAGGGTGGTTCCTGGTGGATCACGGTAGTCTATGGTCCGCAAGATAATGAGGCGAAGATACAGTTCCTTGCTGAGCTAGCAGAACGCCGTAGTCTTTGCCCAGGACCGTGGTTGGTGATTGGAGATTTCAACATGATCCTCAGAGCGGCTGACAAGAGCAATGGCAACCTGGATCGCACAAACATGAACAGATTTCGTGACTTTGTCAGCAACATGGAGCTCAAAGAAGTTTATATGCATGGTCGCATCTTTACCTGGAGCAACGAACGAAGCACCCCCACCATGACGAGAATTGACCGTGCTCTAGTGTCTATTGACTGGGAATTGCGCTACCCTGATGCACTTCTTCAGGCATTATCTACATCAGTCTCGGATCATGCTCCCCTCCATCTGTCGATGAGTGCGACAGATAGGCCGAAGCAAAGATTCAAGTTTGAGTTGTTTTGGCTTAAATTGGAGGGTTTTGAGGATGCGGTGAAGGAGGGCTGGCACTGCGATCCAAGCATCACCGATCCTTTTGTGCGCCTGGATGCATGTTTCCGCAGTCTAGCTGCGCACCTGCGCTCTTGGGGAGACCGGAAGGTGGGAAATCTGAAGTTGCAAATAGCAATGGCGAACATTTTGATCCACAAGTTCGATCAAGCGCAAGACCGTAGAGCCCTCTCCCCGGAAGAATGGTGGCTAAGAAGAACACTGAAGCATACGGTTTTAGCACTCTCTTCTCTCGAGAGGACCATGGCGAGACAGCGCTCCCGAATGCGATGGCTGAAGGAGGGTGATGCCAACACACGGTTATTCCATGCTGTCGCCAATGGAAGGAGAATAAAGAATTTCATCCCGGCAATCAGGCACAATGGGGAGCTGATCACAAACCAGCAGAAAAAAGAGGAGGTGTTCTTCGAGGCATACAACAATCTGCTAGGAAACATCGAGAGCAGAGAGACCACACTGGATCTGGATGAGTTGGGTGTGGTAACCGAAGACCTGTCAGACTTAAGTGAGATTTTCACAGAGGAGGAGATCTGGAGCGTGATCAAAGAGCTGCCACCTGATAGAGCGCCAGGCCCTGATGGATTTGTTGGTGCCTTCTATCACAGAGCCTGGCCCATCATCAAAAATGAGATAATGGCTGCGGTATACAAGCTGTATGTTGGAGATGGCCGAAACTTTGGGAGACTGAATAGAGCCATCATCACACTCATTCCAAAGAAGCCGGGGGCCGAGGAAGTGGGGGACTTTCGGCCCATAAGCCTCGTCCACAGTTTTGCGAAACTATTCACCAAAGTGTTGTCGAATCGCCTAAGACCCAAACTGGAAAAATTGGTAAGTGTAAACCAGTCAGCTTTCATCAAAGGGAGAATGCTTCATGACAATTTCATGTTAGTCCGCCAGTTAGCGAGGAAAATCAACAAGCGCAGAGAGACCGGTCTATTGCTGAAGCTTGACATCTCACGAGCCTTCGACACCTTGTCATGGGCTTTCTTGTTCGAGGTTCTGAGAAAAATGGGTTGCCGGAGGAGTTTCTACGATGGCTAGCGATTTGCATGCGCACTGCCAGCACCAAAGTAGTGTTGAACGGGGTGCCTGGAGAGCGAATTGTGCAGGCAGAGGGCTGCGACAGGGCGATCCACTCTCGCCGCAACTTTTTGTGCTTGCTATGGAGACGATCACGCGGCTGATTCTGAGAGCGACAGAGTTTCAACTTCTGCAACCAATTGGAAACTCCACGCCACTGCAGAGAATTTCCATTTATGCCGACGATGTGGTGCTGTTCCTGAAACCGGAAGCACAAGATCTGATAGCCATAAGAGAGATCCTCACGATATTTGGGAGAGTGTCAGGTCTGCATGTCAACTTTCAGAAAACATCTGCCACCTTGATCAGGGCAGGAGAGCAGGAAAAGGAGTTGGTAGCCGCCACGCTTCGCTGCCCTGTGGTCGACTTCCCGATTCGATACCTAGGGTTACAGCTCGCTTTGAGGCCGCTAACCAGGAACCAGTGGCAGCCCATGGTTGACGCAGCGACCAAGATTGCACCGACATGGCAGAGAGGACTGATTGCTAAGCAAGGGAGGCTCACGTTGGTAAAGGCGGTCATGTCAGCGACCAATCCATCATTTGCTAGTCGCGGATGCGCCGGTGTGGGTTTTCGAGGAGCTAGAGAAATGTTTCCGTGGCTTTTTCTAGGTGGCCAAAGACAGGGCCAACGGCGGTCAGTGTCTTGTGGCATGGGATCGTATTTGCAGACCACACGAGTTCGGGGGGCTTGGCGTCAGAGATCTTCGGCTCCACGGCCTAGCACTCAGAACTCGTTGGGAGTGGCTACGCCGAGCAGAGGATGAACGCCCTTGGCAGGGGCTACCAATGCTGAGGGACACGGCTGCCCGGGAAGTGTTCGAGGGCTTGGTACGCATTACAGCGGCGGATGGACAGAGGGTCCTCTTTTGGTCAGACCGTTGGATCAACGGGAAAACTGCCGGAGAGATTGCCCCGGGAATCACCAACACGGTCTCGGCAAGAGCTAGGAACTCCAGGACGGTGGCACAAGGGATGACTGACAATGGTTGGTTGGCGGATGTCCCGGGAACGATGGCATACTTGGGAGCTCGGGAATGCATTTTGCTTTGGGCAGAGGTCAATAATGTGACGAGAAATCTGACGAATCGAGATACCTTCCACTGGCCTTGGACTAAGTCAGGCAAGTACTCGGCCAAGTCCACCTACAACATGTTGGTGCAAGGGCGGGAAAGGTTCGCTTTGGCTAAGCCCATCTGGAGAAACGGGGCCACACCGAAGAGCAAGCTGTTCATGTGGTTAGCAGCGCAACACAGAATCTGGACGTCGGATAGACGCATGAGACACGGGCTACAGGCACAAACTTCGGTGTGCTTTGTATGTCTTCAGGAGGAGGATACAGCGGAGCACATACTCATAAAATGTGTGTTCGCGAGAGAGATGTGGCATCGATGCAGTATTGCACTTGGGGGTCATTTCACAGCGCCATCTCCAGAGTGTACGATCCAAGGATGGTGGATGCGTGAGAGAGTGAAGTTCCGAGACAAAGACAGGAAGAGGTTCGATGAGCTCGTGTGCCTTGGCTGTCATGCTTTATGGAAGAACAGGAATGCTTGGTATTTTAACAACACTAGGAACCAATTGTCAGTTGAGAGGGTTACGGCGAACACGCTTGATGGACTCAGCTGCTTGGGAAGGCTTAGACAGGGAGCCTTTGGTGTTGGTGTTGGAGTTCCAATAGTTGCGAGAGAGTAGGCTTAGTGAGTGTGTGGAGTGGTGTTCCTGTCCTCTTTGCTTCGGCTTTGGGCGACTGTCTTGTAAATGACTTTGCTCTCTAAAAAAAATCTCATATTCCATTGATGTAATGTAAGGGGCCTTAATGCGAAGGCCTGTAGAGACGCCGTTACTGACAGTGAGATTACCCCAGGGTAGGTACAAGACAGGGAGCAGGTCCAGGGTGGCCCAAGGCTAGAACAAGGCGATCACCCGGACAAGGTCAAAGTCAACCACGACCACACTACTAGGCCGACTTCCCAAACGTCACCTGGCATGACCGTTGGGATCGTCAGGAAGACAGACGTTGCTCCCTCTCATCAAGGTGGTGGTTTGTAGTCGGCGTGGTCATTATGCATTAATATATGTGTTATCTCTTGTAATAATGCTCTATATACGACACATATGAACCTTTAGACATATGCTCTATGTTCATGTCTACACTGAACTTGTCCTTGTGTACCCTTGGGAGCAGAGGTGATGAACTGCAACGCTACCGAAGGTGGCCTTCCGGAAGCGATACACAAGACAATCCGGCCAGCACTTTTGCAACCCGAAGCCATGGTTGCCAGGAGGCAACCCTGGCCAGGGCGCGCCATTTCGACAACTCCAAGGCCTCAGCCTCCCTCGCCAACGCCTTGTCTACCTCCAAGATCATCGACCACCCCGACGAGCCGGTCGCGAGCTCGCTTGGTGACATCGCTTTGGCATGCGGTGCTGATGACGACGAGGCAGCGCTCATCGCTGCTGCTGGGGTGGACGGCTCCGCTCATGTTGTCAGGTTAGCAATGAATCCTAGTTCCTACTACTGCTCGCACCCTACATTTTTATGCTCTAGTAACTTCGGTGCCCAGTGTGTTATGCACGCATAGTCACGTCTACTCTTTCTGCTCCTGGAATCTGCACGGCCAAGACCAAGCCCCAAAATGCGTGACATGTTATCTGAACCTCTTTCCGTCAATCCCCATGTTCTCTTCAGGAAACTAAACTTGGAACCCTTGACCAATTCAATGCTCACTCCATCCTCCCAAAACACCTTGCCCTCTTCCATCACAAACCTGCATCAGGCTCCTCTGGGGGAATTCTCAACGCCCTAAACCCTGCCCACTTCACACTCATCGCACAATCGTCCACTGACTACACCCTCATGTGTGTCGTCTCTTGCCTCGCCTGTCCCTATCGATTATATCTCACTAACGTATATGCCCCCATAGACCACAGCATCAAACCATACTTTTTCGCCCAACTGGCCCCATGGATTATCCTTGGAGACTTCAACTTAATGTGATCCCCTCTAGGAAAAAAAACGCCTCCATCAGAGCTAACGAAGCGGAACTGTTCAATGACAGGATAGATCAACTGTCTCTCATCGAGCTAACGAGCTGGACAACTACATCGCCGCTGATCTGCACCGACCCGAACAACTACATCGAGCTGTACGACTACACCAAGATCTTCGTCGAGTTCTACACCGCCAACACAAATCAGCGCCAAGGTCTACATCACGCGAGTCGAGCCGCATGCCGCAAAAACCCGCCGCCGCCGCAGATCCGCTGCCGCCGCCGCACAATGACACAAAAACCCGCCGCCTGCCTGCCGCCGCTCCCAAGCGAGTCGCTGCCGCACGCCGCCAAAAACCAAAACCCCACCGCCGCTGCCATTCATTGAATCATCAAGATCATAGAGAGATAGGAGCATGTGTTCACCTAATCTTGCAATGCTTTAACTCGAGTTCTCGTCATTGGACCAATGGGTGCATCTTGAGTGATGTTCTTGTTGGGTTGGGCTGCATCATCTCTCCCCCCTCCCTTGGGATAGAGTCGTACTCGACTCATGATCTTCGTCATCACTTGGATATCCATGAAATTGAGAGAGGTCGGAGATGTTGAAAGTGTCATGCACCAAGTATTTGGACTTGGGGATGTCGATCGTGTAAGCATTGTCATTGATTCGCTTGAGGACCTTGAAAGGGCCATCTCCCCTTGGCTTAAGCTTGGAGTTCCTCTCATCCGGGCAGTGGTCCTTGTGAAGATGTAGCCAAACAATGTCTCCTTCTTCAAACACCATGGGCTTCTTGAGCTTGTTGATCTTGGCGGCATGGTGCTCATTGTGATTCTCAAGTGTAGCTCTTGTGGATGCATGGAGCATTTTCATATAGTCGATGCGCTTGTCAAAATCCATGTTCACGCACTCATGTAGTGGTAGTGGTAGTAGATCAAGCACGGTGTTGGGGTTGAAACCATAGATGACCTCGAAGGGGCTTCGCTTGGTGGCTCAATGTATTGCACGGTTGTAGGAGAACTCGGTGTGGGATGCACTCCTCCCAATTCTTCAAGTTAGACTTGATCAACACACGTAGAAGTGTGGATAGGCTTCAACTGACGACTTTGGTTTTGCCATCCGTTTGAGGGTGGTAGGCGGTGGAGAAGAGTAGCTTGGCACCGAGCTTAATCATGAATGTCTTCCAAATGTAGCTCATGAACTTGACAGCACGATCCGAGACGATTGTCGTTGGCACTCCATGTAGGCGAACGATTTCCCTAAAGAACAAAGTGGCAATGTGTGAAACATCGTCGCTCTTATTACAAGGAATAAAGTGTGCCATTTTTTAGAAACGATCAACAACAACAAATATTGAATCTTTGTTTATTTTTGTGCGAGGTAGGCCTAAGACAAAATCCATGTTATGTCGGTCCAAGGTGCATATGGAATAGGTAATGGAATGTATAATCCATGAGGATTGGACTTTGACTTAGCTTTGAGACATGTCGAGCATCGGCGTACTAGGCGTTCCACGTCTCGCTTCATTCTTGGCCAATAGTAGTTGGTTGCTAGCATGGCATAAGTCTTGACACGTCTAAAATGTCCCATGAGTCTGCCACCATGTGATTCCTTCAATAAGAGTAAACAAAGCGATGACTCGGGAATACAAAGTTTGTTAGCCTTAAACAAGAATCCCTTGTGCAAATAGAAGTCATCAAAACCTTTGTCAACCGTGCACTTGGCAAAAATGTCTCGAAAGGAAGTATCGGAAAAATACAAATCCTTAATTTCATCAAGACCCAAAACATTTATCTCAAGGCGCAAATGTAGGGTGTTCTTGCGGGAAAGAGCATCTGCCACAATGTTGTCTTTACCCTTTTGTATTTCACAACATAAGGGAAAGATTCAATGAATTCAACCCACTTTGCATGCCTCTTATTCAAGTTGGCTTGACCTTTCAAGTACTTCAAAGACTCATGGTCGGAATGAATCACAAACTCTTTTGGCCAAAGATAATGTTGCCAAACATCCAAAACTCGAACCAAAGCATACAATTCTTTGTCATAAATGGGATAATTCAAACGTGCTCCATCGAGTTTTTCACTAAAATATGCAACGGACGACCATTTTGCATGAGGACTCCACCTATGCCAATGCCACTAGCATCGCATTCAATCTCAAAAGTTTTGGTGAAATCCGGCAAGGCAAGCAAAGGTGCTTCGGTCAACCATTTCTTAAGTTCATTAAAAGCTTTATCTTGGGCTTTGCACCAAACAAAAGGAACATTCTTCCTAGTAAGCTCATTCAATGGGCAAGAAATTGTTGAAAAGTCTTTCACAAATCGTCGATAGAATCCGGTGAGGCCATGAAAGCTACGCACTTGACCAACCGTTGTTGGTGTGGGCCAATTTCAAATTGCCTCAACTTTTGATTCATCAACTTCAATGTCATTCGAAGACACAACAAAACCCAAAAAGACAAGTTTATCGGTGCAAAAATTGCATTTCTTGAGGTTGGCATAAAGCCTTTCATTGCATAACACAGATAGCACTTGTTTGACATGTTCAACATCGTCACGCAAAGACTTACTATAAATGAGAATATCGTCAAAATAAACCACGACAAATGTTCCAATGAAAGCTCTCAAGACATGGTTCATAAGATGCATAAAAGTAGAAGGTGCATTCGAAAGACCGAAAGGCATAACAAGCCACTCATAAAGTCCAAGCTTTGTTTTAAAAGCGATTTTCCATTCATCACCAACACTCATACGTATTTGATGGTAGCCACTTCGCAAATCAATTTTTGAGAAGATGGTGGCTCCACTCAATTCATCCAACATATCATCTAAGCGAGGAATTGGGTGATGGTATCTCACCGTGATGGAGTTGATGGGGCGGCAATCCATGCACAAGCATAATGTTTAATCTTGTTTGGGTACGAGAATCACCGGTACGGCACATGGACACTAAGACTCTCACGAACGAATCCTTCGAGCAGAGATATTGGATTTGCCGCTCAATCTCCTTTGTTTCTTCGGGGTTGGTGCGGTAAGGAGCTCTATTCGGAAGAGGTGCACCCTGTATGAGATCAATGTGGTGCTCAATGCCACGAAGTGGAGGTAGACCGGGAGGAAGCTCATCCGGAAAGACATCACCAAATTCCTGCAAAATAGACATCAAAGATGGAGGAATAGTGGTTAAGTCATTAGTGTCATGTACCTCTCCTTTGCACAAGAATACAAAATGGAGAGTGGATGGGTTTTCCCTCACTTCTCTCATCTCACGTTTGGTGGCTAACAAAACTACACCATGGGTGACTCTCTTCATTTTTTCACTCATATGTGGCTTGTGGCTCTCACTCACGTGATGGTGGATCTCTCTCTCACCACTGGTCTCACTAGAAGCTTTCTCTTGTTGTGCCCGTGCTATAGTCTTGGTGTTGTCGGCAATCACTTGACTTGGAGTCATGGGGCGAAGCACGAAAGTCTTGTTGTTGCGTTTGAAGCTATAGTAGTTGGTGCGGCCATCATGCATTGCCCCTTTGTCAAATTGCCATGGGCGTCCGAGGAGGAGGTGACAAACTGTCATGGGCACAACATCACAATCAACCGTGTCCTCATAAGGTCCAATCTTGAAGGATACATGGACTTGGTGTTGAATCTTGACATTGCCATTATCACTTAACCATTGCACATGGTATGGGTGAGGATGCATCTTTCGTTGCAAGTTGAGCTTCTCACACAATTCTTCACTTGCAAGATTGTGGCAACTACCACCATCGACGATCACCTTAATTGATCGTCCATTGATGCCAGCTCTTGTTTGGAACAAGTTACATCTTTGATCTTCATCTTCATGCGCGTTGGTGGTCAACACTCTTGAAACAACAAGTGTAGGAAGTTGATCCACATCACAAAAGAGGGTGTCTTGTTCTTCATCTTGGTGTAGTGTAGCAACTTGTGTCAAGGCTTCATACTCTCCTTCGCTCATGGACTCATACTCTCCTTGTTCATTCGTGACCATGACCTTGTTGTTGGGGGCATTCGAAGGATTTATGACCTTGGCCACCACACTTGATGCATTGAATATCTCGAGACTTGGCGGTAGAAGCTTGAGATGATGCGGTAGAAGGCGCCGGTTTCTTGAGGTTTGAAGTTGGGGGTTTACTTGAAAAACTTGGCGGCCTTGTTGTAGCTCTTGAATTACTTGGAGGAGATGGTTGCACCATTTGTGGGGTTGAGGGTGAGGGCTTGGAGGCATAGAATGACTTTATCTTATTGTACTTGATGTCCTCGTAAACTTGGTGTTCCGCCTTGGCAGCTTGGTGCACCAACTCAACAAGTGTAGAGTATGGTTGGAACTCGATGATTCTCTTGATATGATAGTTTAGGCCATTCATGAAGCGCGCCATTGATTGCTCTTCGGATTCTTCAATGTTGGCTCGCATCATGGATGTCTCCATTTCCTTGAAGTACTCATCAACCGTTCATGTTCCTTGTTTTAGCTCTTGTAGCTTCTTGAATAGGTCACGTGTATAGTGTGGAGGAACAAATCTTGCTCGCATCTCTTTCTTCATATCATCCCAATTGTCAATGGGGTCTTCTTCATTTTCTTCGCGTATAGCTTGCACTTGCTCCCACCAAAAAAGAGCATAGTCCTCGAACTCAAGAGATGCCATTGCAACCATCTTGTCTTGTGGGTAGTTGATCAAACGGAGTTCATTCTCTGTTGCAATGTTGCGTTGAGGCTGATGGAAAAACCTTTATTTTTTAGTAGAATCGTCGGAGTGGAGTATTCTGCTGAGTGGATTGCTGAAATAGAGCAACAGTTTGAGTCTACAAAAAGGGAGCATACTACTGTGGCTTATCTATAAGCTCAGATTGCACAAAGCGGTGTTAATAAGTGGTTTGTAGGATGTGTTTTTCCAGGTTGTGATCTAATAAAGCACTATATTTGTCGAACAATATTTTTCGATACAAGATTACTGTTCAGCTATG
Source organism: Poa pratensis (assembly GCA_947311845.1). Taxonomy (NCBI): domain Eukaryota; kingdom Viridiplantae; phylum Streptophyta; class Magnoliopsida; order Poales; family Poaceae; genus Poa; species Poa pratensis. Next base: position 3,244,887 of record CAMZMU010000093.1, on the reverse strand, counting down.
ATACCAAAACAAAATTGGTGGCGTTTGTTTTTCAGATGAAAGTGGTACAGTTTGTATGCTTTTCTGTTGATTAACTAGGAAGAGTTTGTGCAGAAAATCTGTTAGTATGCCAGTGTGTATCTTGATATGAAACAACAGACACACGGTCACGCCGTTTTGGCTCATACAAGTAGATGCTCTCATTGTGGAAAATGCATTTTGATTGCATTTCAAAATGTCAATTTTTTTCCAAAAAAAGGGGGGCACGTAAACAATGGCAGAATAAAAGAGGAGAAACCGACGCTCGCAGGCTTCAATTCGATTTACGCAGTTGTCACACTGAATTAAAACGACAAATCACCGGCGCGGCGTAAGACGCGCTTTTCACCTAGTTGTTCTCAAAGTGAAAACACATGCACCTAGGGCGAATGAAGGAAACAAACTTAATCGATCGACAAGGTGGAAGACAGGAGCAGGTCCGGTCATTATTAATTTCTCCGGACGGAGACGACCGAGTAAATAAAATAGTGGTTAAGGCTGCTAGGGCAATCGAGGCTTCAAGGGCGGTAGAGGTGCTGCGGCAGGCGTGGCTTGGCGTGCAGCACCAGCGGCTTAGCCATGGAGAGATCGTGCTTGGACTCGGTGAGGTGAATGTCCGGCACCTCAGCCGGCTTGGTCCAGGTGAAGCCATGGAGGAGCCTGCCGAAGAGCATGACGCTCATGGCCGTCCCGAGCGCGGGGGCGACGCAGCCGCGGCGGCCTGTGCTGAAGGAGATGAAGCGCAGCTCGTTCTCGGTGAGCTGGACGTTTCCTCCCATGTGGCGTTCCGGCTTGAAGCGGAGCGGGTCTTCCCAGGTGGCCGGGTTCCGGCCAAGACCCACCCGGCTGAGGAGGACATGGCTGCCCTTGGGCACGCGGTAGCCAGCGACGACGGTGTCGGCGAGGGCTACGTGTGGCACGTTGAAGGGGACGATGGGGTGCAGCCGGAACGCCTCCCGGATGCAGGCCTTGACGTAGTTGAGCTGCGGGATGTCCGACTCCTGCACCTGCCGCTCCCTGCCCACCACCCGGTCGAGCTCCTCCGCCGCCAGCGCCAGCAGCTCCGGGCTCTTCACCATCTCCGCCAGCGCCCACTCGGCGGCGTTGGATGGGTTGTCGACCGCCGCGAGATTGATGACCTGCATGCATTCGAGGTTAGACTACTCCAGGTGGTGCTGGTGCATGCATGCATGTTTATTGGAAAATGCAACTCCATAACTACGAGTCTACGAGGATCTCCCCCGCTTATCTGAGACGTTCAAATGCTTTACGATCCAACAACAAATTATCAATGAATCTTCAAATATCAATGCATTATCAATAATTTCTGGATTTATGTAATTTAATTTTTAGATTCATGTACTAACAAGAAATTTATGTACATGCATTGACAAAAAAAATTAAAATCACGCATTAACATGTTTTTTTTGTTTTATCAATACATCAATTAGTAGGAATAATATCGTTCGTTGGATGCAACATCGACGGTCATGATAAGCGGGGGAGATCCTCATAGTTGTGGAAAACTGCGTTGCATGTTTATTACTACGTATGTACCTTAGCCTGCGCCTTGACCTCCTCCATGCTCAACGACGGGTCTCTGCGCGCGATGAGCACGTCGAGGAAGTCCTCGACCTCTCCCCTCTCGCCGGCCTTCCACTGCCTCCACCGCTCGTCGATGACCGCGTCGTGTAGCCTGTCCAGCGCCGCGTTGGCCTCCTTGACAATCTTCTCGTGACCATCGAGGTCCAGCCCCAGCAGCCACGGGAGGTAGTCGCTCACGCAGAAGGAGAAGAGGATCCCCTGCGCGGCGAAGGAGGCGTCCATGTGCTCCACCTCCAGCTTCCCCGGGCCGCCGCCGTCGGCCGCTTCCCCGAAGTACCGCCTGCCGAAGAGGAGCCGGCGTATGACGTTGCCGCAGTAGTGCCGCGAGAGGTGCCTCACGTCCACGTTGCCGCCCTCCTCGCCAGTGAGGTTGTACATGTAACATGTGAAGTTGTCGGTCTCCTCGGCGCGCTTGCCGTGGAGCCACTTGTGGCGGGACGGGGAGACGATGTCGGAGGTGACCACCCGGCGCATCTTGGTCGACTGCGCGCCGAACGGCGCCAGCGCCGCTTCCATGTACCCTCCGCTGGCCACATATGAGGCGAAACTCAACGGACGGGACGCGAAGAGTTGGTCCTGCTTCTTGAGCACCTCCCTGGCGATCCTAGGGCACGTTATCGGGATGACATGGACGCCGCCAAAGCGGAAGCAGGCGATGTCGGTGCCCATCTTCTCCATCACCAGGTGGATCCACCGGAACGCCGGCTTGTTCAGCATCAACTCGGGGAGGCTACCTACCACGGCCACGGCGACGGCCCCGGAGGGAGCGACCCCGATGAGCGTCGTGTCCACTTGGAACTCAACCTCTGGACCACGTATATTACGACGAGCATCACTAACACAGAGAAGAAGAAGGAGGAGGAGGAGGAGGAGGAGGAGGGAGACTCCCAGCATTGTGTACGTAGCTAGGGCTTCCTGCTCTCTGCCCATCAGATCCAAGCCTTATTTATACATAAAACTAATATGCATGTCGACCAGTACTAGCACATGGCATGTCTTTCTATGTTTATTCATGGCGTGAAGACCAGTACTAGCACGTCTACATGGCATTAGGTCATACTATACAACCACCCCTATATATATTTAGTACATGGCACACACATATTTTCGCCTCTACGTTTGGTTATCGATTTTGTCAACAAAACATGTGTTGTGTACAATAAAAATCCCACCGTTGAATCCGTATTCCAGATAGTTTTCAACGGTACATTCTTTATGATGGTCAATTTGATGCTCATAGTGGTATTATACATAAATAGGGCCGAGGGAGTACACACTAGTATCCAGGTAGCCGCTAGCGCGACATGGGTTAAAAAGCCCTTTACCGCACTCGACGTGCGTCACAACTATTTGTGGGCATACAAAACCAAGAAACCGAACCCGAACCGAAACCGAACAAACCGAAATATAAGGTCAAATCGGTGCCCGTTGTAGGAATATGTTGCTAGGTACCTAGAACCGAGTTGCCGTGTCTTTCGCTTGGTGACTTCAACATCGCGCGCTTCTCGGAAGACAAGAACAACGACCGCTTCGACTCGGTTTCCGCCGGTGAGCTCAACCTCTTCGTCGACGAAATCAAACTCCAGGAGTTGACCTCCTGCCCCGCCTCGTTTACGGGGACTCCAATGGCGATCGCCTCCTTCACGATCTCGTTGATGACCTCCCGTTCCCCGTGATCCAGTACGCTGACAACACGCTGCTATTCCTCCGTGCGGATCACTCTCAGGTTCGCTGCCTACGGCATCTATTGGACATCTTCTCATGGGCCATGGGTCTGTCCATTAACTTCCACAAAAGCACGTGCGTACCCATCTGTGTGGACGACGCGCTGGCGGTTGACCTCGCATGCATTCTTGGGTGCCCTGTTTCATCCTTCCCTCAGACGTACCTTGGGCTTCCCATCCCTGACAAGAAACTTCCGGCCAACACTCTCTCCTTCCTGGTTAGGAAGGTATCCGGTAGAATCCCGGGTTGGAGGTCCTCCCTGGTCCCCATTGGGGGTCGGATCACCCTCACGACCATAGTTCTTTCGTCGCTCCCTTCCTTTGCCATGTCCGTGTTGCCCATCCCGAAGGGTGTCATTGTAGAGATGGATATCGTCAGTCTATGATGTGGAAAGGTGCATTATCGTGCCCTGAAGAAGACTGCCAGGTCACGTGGGACAACGTCTGTCGCCTTGGGGAGAGGGGGGACTTGGAGTTCTTAACCTCGGCCTTCAAAACACCTGCCTCCTGCTGAAAAAGCTTCATGGCCTCTTCACCGGGCATGACACATTATGGACTCGCTGGGTCCGTTGTTGGCACCTGGGCGAGCGTCATGACACGCCCACCCCCTCGTGGAGCCACTTCTTGTCGCTCGTGCCCCTGGTACGCTCCGTCACCAAAGTCGTCCCCGGGGATGGTGCCTCCACGTCGCTGTCGCACGACACATGGTCCCCCTTGGTCCGCTCTCCAACGCTCTCCCTGCCACATTCTCCCATTGCAGTCTCCCGGAGGATACGATCGCAGACACTCTCGTTGGTGGACGACCCTGATCATGTTGGAATATGCCCTAGAGGCAATAATAAAAATGTTATTATCATATTTCCATGTTCATGATATATGTTTATTTTCCATGCTATAATTGTATTAACCGGAAACACAATACATGTGTGGTTGCATAAACAACACCGCGTCCCTAGTAAGCCTCTACTAGACTAGCTCGTTAATTAATGATGGTTATGGTTTCCTAACCTTGAACATGAGTTGTTAATTAATTAACGGGATCATGTCATTAGAAGAATAACATGATGGACAGACCCAACTAAGCATAACAATATTGATCATTTCATTAAGTTTATATTGCCATGCCTGTTATTGTCAAGTATCCTATTTTTTAGACCATGAGATTATGTTATTCCCAGGTACCGGAAGAATAGTTTGGGGACATGAACCGTCGCTTCATGACAGGGTGATCATAAAGGTGTCTTACGGGTATCTCGGAAAGTACTTGTTGAATTACATGAATCAAGACTGGGATTTGTCCCTCCGTGTGTCGGAGAGATATACTCTGGGCCCACTCGGTAATGCACATTCGGTAACGCTTGCAAGCACGTGACTAACGAGTTAGTCACAGAGAATGTTGTATTACAGAACGAGTAAAGAGTACTTACCGGTAACGAGATTGAACTAGGCATAGTGATACCGACGATCGAATCTCGGGTAAGTAAAATATCGCGTGACAAAGGAAATTGTATACGGATTATAGTAGTCCACGACATAGTGGTTCAACCGATAAAGATTTTCGTTGAATGTGTGGGAGTCATTATGGATATCATGGTCCCTCTAATGGTTATTGATCGGAGAGGTGTCTCGATCATGTCTGCACGTTCTCGAACCCGTAAACTATTAGGGGCCTATTGCCATCACTTGGCTCCCTTTTTGCAGAATTTTAATCTGGGCTACATACTATCCTCTGTGTTTGGGTATCAAATATAAAATTGGTTGAAGTCGCCCTTTGGGCCATCTAAGGTATCTTTTGCAAATACACTCACAATACATAAGAGGGTTTAAATTCAACTCAGCCAACCTTATTTAGACATTATGTTTTTTTCTTTTAGTTTGATAGATACTTATTTTTAAAATGAAACGATCAGAAAATCGATCTTTATGAAGAAAAAACATTTCATGAATTTATTTCTATTTCATTTCATAACTAGCATCATTCCACCGCAAGCGCAAAAAAACGCAAAATGGGTCAGCACAGTCCCTATGTTCATATAAAGAGTGCCGAAATTCTGAATAGATGATGGCTAGAGTGCAACCAAGATGGTGATAATTCTGCAAAGGTGGGGTATGAATGTGCAATCTGACTATATAATTTTGACCTAGTGTGGGTCTCCTCTTACAGATTGCACATTCAAAATGTACAAGTTTTGTAGTACTTGGTTACCATGCAGTCTTTCCGTTCCCTTTATTGGTTGAGACATAGCCCTAGTCTTTGCTCTGGTTGTCATTAAAATGTAGTCCATTGCAGATCAAGATCAAGCCAAGAACAGGTAGCCTACCACACACCATGACCTAACACGCGCATTATTGTATGTAAACCATGCCCGTCAATGTTAATTTGGTGCCATGCATATGGTAACCTGCATCGTCCTCGAGCTACACTAGTATATGTCGGTCTTCCCAGTTCCCACCAAGTAAACGGCTAGTATAAGATCAACCAGTACAACTTCTAGCCAAGTCAGTCTTCCTAGTTCCCATCTAGTACATGCTCACTAGTCTTGCATTATATTGTTGCCAATTGAGACAGGGTTCTTTTATTGGTATTGATGTAAATTTCATATCATGCTATTTTTAAAAATCTATGTGGAATCGATATGATAGAAAGGCTCCACACGACAATGCTTACCGTAACGGGAGCCTAGTGGACGACTGAAAAATATTGCATCGATGCTGTTGTTTACATCAACATGTGATAAACCCAATTAATTGCAACAAGAAGTCTAGTCCTAACCACTCTTCATAAAATTTTCCCACTTGAAAAGTAAGAGATGATCATCAACTAGCCAGCTTACAAAGCATAACTAAGTTATCTGTGATTACAAGCGAGCGTAACAACCGATGTTCTTATCTAATTGTCATTTTGTATATTGAGGGGACCTACAACAATTTCATCCTATGCATTTCATCAAGGTGCAATATATTTTATACACAAGATGCATGTCTTACATAACTGGATAGTAGTTGCCATTGTCGTTTTATGGGGATTTAGTATCTAGCGTGGTGGACTGTATCTAGCAGGACGTGTGCATGTTATGTAAGGCATGCACACACGTGATAGGGACAGTTACCATTGTGAATGTGCTCCGCCTTCTCGGAATAGGTCATCTCTTCGAAAAGCAGATAGATATCGTGTTGCGCCATATCCATGAGTGCGAGTTCAATAGCTCTATGATGCGGCTCTTTGTTTTAACTTGCTTAAAGATCACGGCCTTTGGTTATCTCGAGGCATATATCTATTGGTTTTTTTAATACAACAGAAGGCATGACCTAATACCCATCGAAGCATACGACATGGCCACTACGTACCGACTGGATTTTAGATAGCTAGCTAGTTAAATTGCTCAAGATATACAGTGTGACGATAGCCATTTACATTTTGTACTATAGATGTGTTCTGACAAATTCAAGGACGTCATCAAAACTTGACCAAGCAGTAGGCTTTGGCTTTGGCTTTTGGAGCGATCCATCTACGGTCGTTGAGCCTCGGCATATGACGGTGTCCACGCCGCAAGACCCGCCTTCCATGGGACATGACAACAACATGGAGAGAAGATAACTCTTGCCGGAAAGAGGTAGAACATCCCCAGCTAACTACCAGGCTCTTGTGGCTTTCTGAAGAAGGATTCTGAAGGAGATTCAACCTTCGCGTTTGCCGCTATCAGAATCCCAGAACAGGAGGAAAGTAAAGTCTTCACAAGCCATGGTCACACCTAGCCGCAAAGGCGCCCGCGTGGCCAAGAAGCAGACTGCGGGTTTAATAGGAGAACAACGTGCTCAGGTCGCTCTTGCCAAAAGAGCAGACTTAACAACCAAAAACATGCCACGTTGGAAAGAGATCATGGCGAAAATCAAGGAATTTTTCAGCAAGGCGCTCTCTTTTTTTTTGCGAAAACACCCCCTGATCTATTAGCCAGCACTGCAGATACAACGCACCCCACAAAACCCAGAAATTACAACCGGGTCCCTGGGATCCCAGCACACATCCACCACCGACGCGGAAGGGGAACGCGCCGCCGCATTGCCGTTCCGGCACCCACCTGGCGCCGGCGCATCCTTGAACGCCACGGTCGATATCAACGCGGACGGGAAGTTGCCCTTCTCAGCCTCTGCGTGCCCGCACGACGAAGGGGAGGAGCGCTGGAGTCGTACCACTGCGCCGAAGTCATCTACCTCGCCGGCCGGCAAGGAAGATGGAGACCTGGAGAAGACCGAAGCACCCGAGGCGCCGCGACCAGGAGAGGTCAAGCGCACCACGCCGGAGCTCCGAGGAGCCACGCCGCAGAAGGGGAAGCGCGCCGACCCAAAACAGACCACCGACGCCATCGCCGCCGGAGGAACTCCTACCACACCCTAAACTATTTACAGGCCGGGATCCGGGGATCCTCCACTCTCCCGCCGCCGGAGCGACGCCGGAGAGGGGAGAATCCCTCGAACCGCCGGCGAGCGAGGTGGATGGACGGGAGGTTCCCAAAAATCGCCTCTGTCTACAGGGAGAGAGAGGAGAGCGGTCCGGCCGAGCAAGGCGCTCTCAACGGAGGAGATCATCAAGCTAGCTAATATGTTCAAGATAATATTGCCGGTCGATGATGTCGCGGTGTAGCTTGCACTACCGGTCGTTGTGGTCGTCCTTTTTTCTCTGATTATGGATCTTGAAAATCTCATATTCCATTGTTGTAATGTAAGGGGCCTTAATGCGAAGGCCTGTAGAGACGCCGTTACTGACAGTGAGATTACCCCGCCGAACCCTAGTTGCCGCGTAACGCGGAGCGCATTCGCTCCCGCGTACCCCCAGTGGTTTATGGGCCTGGCCCAGTTTTCCCCGCTACAGCTCTGTTTCGCGTTCTTTGTCTTCCTGTCGCGCTGCTTCTTTTTCTTTCCCCTCGTCATTCCCCAACGACCGCCGCGACACTGCTTCTGGTCGCGCTGCTTCTTCTGGCGTCTCCAACCAAATCCTTTCGCCTCCTCCTCCGCCGCCGCCGCGCTCGCTCCAGCGCCCGCGCCGTCGGCCGCCCAGCAACACCTTCGAGCTTCGCAGCTCAACTCGCCGATCCAACATGGGGTAATATGTCGTTCTCTACTATTGACCTTGTCGCCGTCAATCTACGTGCCATTCCGTTTGATTTCGTTTTCTCCACAGATCTATCAGATTCCGTTGATCTGGTTCCTCCACCTTAGGGCGTGTTCACCTAGTGTAGAAAGTTGCATCCTGATGCAGTTGTGAAATTTGAAGGGAATTATTGAGAATAGGGATCTGTGTTGCTTCGGTGCTTAATTCGAATCGCGCGTGTAGCAATTTAACTTGTAAATCATGGGATTAGCTCAAAAGAGGGCCTGGAGTAGCATTCAAACCCGTGGTGCCCTTGACGTTTTAGTTGCGGCGGTGGACACTAGTTAAATAGAAAGACAACTATTAGTCTGAAATGATGCTTGGGTTGCTTGCAGAGCTTGCTCACCTTTAAGACTTGGTTTCGCTTTAGACTTTCTGGCCATTGGAAATAATTGAGATTTATTTTGGTTGTCTGTTAACATGAAGCTACTTGCTGCATGGTGTTAGTTACATGCATCTGTTTTCTTATGCGTTAGCCATATAGAACATAGAGCATTCATACAGTAGTTTAGTACTTTACTGGGTTGTCCATATAGCAAGAGGACCAAAGGTATTTGTCCCGAGCATGATCACAATTTCTATGTTCCCTATGTGTCAGCTCGACTTTGAGGAGGCATACCCTATCTTCTGCTAGTCGTATCAGTGTGTGTCTCTAGATTATGGGGATAATATGTGAGAAACAGTTAATGTGTGATTCTATTTGTGGTATCACGTACGGATATTTGTAATGTATATATATTTTTTAAATTTCATGACCACATTACTTCGTGGGATTGTCCAGGAACTCTAGACTTTGTTTATCTTCACTACTTGGCCCAACTGTAGTTTTCACGCTATTACATTTTTGTTTCCAGTTGATAGTTTAATAATATTTTTTGTTCTCTAATTTTTATTTCATCTTCTTGGCCATACAAAGCTATAGCGAGAGGCTTATTCCAAAGTAGAGAATTTAGCTCATTTACGCAGTTCAGTAGTTAAGCAATGAAACCGTAGTGTGAATTTTAATAGCCTACTGAAGAAGTGTCCTTGAGCTAATATTTTTTAATTGCATGTACTATCAAGAAGTGCTTTAGATTGACTAATTTAACTATTTAAGAAACTTAGGTTGTAGCAAAATATAGAGGCATGGGTACTTGGTATGGGCCTGCATTTGTGTTATTTATTTTGCTAGCTTCTTTCATCATCGCCTGTGCTCCAGGCTCGACATCACTCTCATTGTTACACTGGGTCCTTGTGAAAGGTCTGTTAAATGTTTGTTCTGACTTGATAGTTATGTCATACTTTTGGGTAGTGGAAATGTTCAATAGAGTAATTGTTCAACTGCACTGTAGTTCTTTACTTAAATATGCATGTTAAGTTGTTAACTGCATTCACTTACTGGCCGCGCTAGCATTCAAACTCATGGTGCCCTTGACGTTTTAGTTGTGGTGTGTACACTAGTTAACTAGAAGAGGCAACTAATAGTCTGAAATGATCCTTGGTTTGCTTGCAGAGCTTGCTCACCTTTCAGACTTCGTTTTGCTTTTGACTTTCTGGCCATTAGAAACATTTGAGAATAATTTTAGTTGTCTGTTAACATGACCGTATTTGCTGCTTATGCTCTTCTGGTTGAAGAAACTTACATATCTACTTCCTTCTGTTTTCTTATGGGTTTGCCATATACTAGAACATAGGGTATTCATGCAGTAGTCTAGTATTTCCATGGATTATCCATATAGCAAGAGGACGAAAGTATTTGTCTGGAACATGATAGATACTTATTTTTAAAATGAAACGATCAGAAAATCGATCTTTATGAAGAAAAAACATTTCATGAATTTATTTCTATTTCATTTCATAACTAGCATCATTCCACCGCAAGCGCAAAAAAACGCAAAATGGGTCAGCACAGTCCCTATGTTCATATAAAGAGTGCCGAAATTCTGAATAGATGATGGCTAGAGGTGCAACCAAGATGGTGATAATTCTGCAAAGGTGGGGGTATGAATGTGCAATCTGACTATATAATTTTGACCTAGTGTGGGTCTCCTCTTACAGATTGCACATTCAAAATGTACAAGTTTTGTAGTACTTGGTTAGCCTACAGTCTTTCCGTTCCCTTTATTGGTTGAGACATAGCCCTAGTCTTTGCTCTGGTTGTCATTAAAATGTAGTCCATTGCAGATCAAGATCAAGCCAAGAACAGGTAGCCTACCACACACCATGACCTAACACGCGCATTATTGTATGTAAACCATGCCCCTCAATGTTAATTTGGTGCCATATGGTAACTGCATCGTCTCTCGAGCTACACTAGTATATGTCGGTCTTCCCAGTTCCCACCAAGTAAACGGCTAGTATAAGATCAACCAGTACAACTTCTAGCCAAGTCAGTCTTCCTAGTTCCCACCTAGTACATGCTCACTAGTCTTGCATTATATTGTTGCCAATTGAGACAGGGTTCTTTTATTGGTATTGATGTAAATTTCATATCATGCTATTTTTAAAAATCCGAGTGGAATCGATATGATAGAAATGCTCCACAGGACAATGCTTACCGTAACGGGAGCCTAGTGGAGGACTGAAAAAATATTGCATCGATGCTCTTGTTTACATCAACATGTGATAGACCCAATTAATTGCAACAACAAGGCTAGTCCTAACCACTCTTCATAAAATTTTCCCACTTGAAAAGTAAGAGATGATCGATCAAACTAGCCAGCTTACAAAGCATAACTAAGTTATCTGTGATTATTGACACCTAGTAGTAGGTGCAATATATTGTATACACAAGGTGCATGTCTTACATAACTGGATAGTAGTTGCCATTGTCGTTTTATGGGGATTTAGTATCTAGCGTGGTGGCCTGTATCTAGCAGGACGTGTGCATGTTATGTAAGGCATGCACACACGTGATAGGGACAGTTACCATTGTGAATGTGCTCCGCCTTCTCGGAATAGGTCATCTCTTCGAAAAGCAGATAGATATCGTGTTGCGCCATATCCATGAGTGCGAGTTCAATAGCTCTATGATGCGGCTCTTTGTTTTAACTTGCTTAAAGATCACGGCCTTTGGTTATCTCGAGGCATATATCTATTGGTTTTTTTAATACAACAGAAGGCATGACCTAATACCCATCGAAGCATACGACATGGCCACTACGTACCGACTGGATTTTAGATAGCTAGCTAGTTAAATTGCTCAAGATATACAGTGTGACGATAGCCATTTACATTTTGTACTATAGATGTGTTCTGACAAATTCAAGGACGTCATCAAAACTTGACCAAGCAGTAGGCTTTGGCTTTGGCTTTTGGAGCGATCCATCTACGGTCGTTGAGCCTCAGCATATGACGGTGTCCACGCCGCAAGACCCGCCTTCCATGGGACATGACAACAACATGGAGAGAAGAGAACTCTTGCCGGAAAGAGGTAGAACATCCCCAGCTAACTACCAGGCTCTTGTGGCTTTCTGAAGAAGGATTCTGAAGGAGATTCAACCTTCGCGTTTGCCGCTATCAGAATCCCAGAACAGGAGGAAAGTAAAGTCTTCACAAGCCATGGTCACACCTAGCCGCAAAGGCGCCCGCGTGGCCAAGAAGCAGACTGCGGGTTTAATAGGAGAACAACGTGCTCAGGTCGCTCTTGCCAAAAGAGCAGACTTAACAACCAAAAACATGCCACGTTGGAAAGAGATCATGGCGAAAATCAAGGAATTTTTCAGCAAGGCGCTCTCTTTTTTTTTGCGAAAACACCCCTGATCTATTAGCCAACACTGCAGATACAACGCACCCCACAAAACCCAGAAATTACAACCGGGTCCCTGGGATCCCAGCACACATCCACCACCGACGCGGAAGGGGAACGCGCCGCCGCATTGCCGTTCCGGCACCCACCTGGCGCCGGCGCATCCTTGAACGCCACGGTCGATATCAACGCGGACGGGAAGTTGCCCTTCTCAGCCTCTGCGTGCCCGCACGACGAAGGGGAGGAGCGCTGGAGTCGTACCACTGCGCCGAAGTCATCTACCTCGTCGGCCGGCAAGGAAGATGGAGACCTGGAGAAGACCGAAGCACCCGAGGCGCCGCGACCAGGAGAAGTCAAGCGCACCACGCCGGAGCTCCGAGGAGCCACGCCGCAGAAGGGGAAGCGCGCCGACCCAAAACACACCACCGACGCCATCGCCGCCGGAGGAACTCCTACCACACCCTAAACTATTTATAGGCCGGGATCCGGGGATCCTCCACTCTCCCGCCGCCGGAGCGACGCCGGAGAGGGGAGAATCCCTCGAACCGCCGGCGAGCGAGGTGGATGGACGGGAGGTTCCCAAAAATCGCCTCTGTCTACAGGGAGAGAGAGGAGAGCGGTCCGGCCGAGCAAGGCGCTCTCAACGGAGGAGATCATCAAGCTAGCTAATATGTTCAAGATAATATTGCCGGTCGATGATGTCGCGGTGTAGCTTGCACTACCGGTCGTTGTGGTCGTCCTTTTTTCTCTGATTATGGATCTTGAAAATCTCATATTCCATTGTTGTAATGTAAGGGGCCTTAATGCGAAGGCCTGTAGAGACGCCGTTACTGACAGTGAGATTACCCCGCCGAACCCTAGTTGCCGCGTAACGCGGAGCGCATTCGCTCCCGCGTACCCCAGTGGTTTATGGGCCTGGCCCAGTTTTCCCCGCTACAGCTCTGTTTCGCGTTCTTTGTCTTCCTGTCGCGCTGCTTCTTCTTCTTTCCCCTCGTCATTCCCCAACGACCGCCGCGACACTGCTTCTGGTCGCGCTGCTTCTTCTGGCGTCTCCAACCAAATCCTTTCGCCTCCTCCTCCGCCGCCGCCGCGCTCGCTCCAGCGCCCGCGCCGTCGGCCGCCCAGCAACACCTTCGAGCTTCGCAGCTCAACTCGCCGATCCAACATGGGGTAATATGTCGTTCTCTACTATTGACCTTGTCGCCGTCAATCTACGTGCCATTCCGTTTGATTTCGTTTTCTCCACAGATCTATCAGATTCCGTTGATCTGGTTCCTCCACCTTAGGGCGTGTTCACCTAGTGTAGAAAGTTGCATCCTGATGCAGTTGTGAAATTTGAAGGGAATTATTGAGAATAGGGATCTGTGTTGCTTCGGTGCTTAATTCGAATCGCGCGTGTAGCAATTTAATTTGTAAATCATGGGATTAGCTCAAAAGAGGGCCTGGAGTAGCATTCAAACCCGTGGTGCCCTTGACGTTTTAGTTGCGGCGGTGGACACTAGTTAAATAGAAAGACAACTATTAGTCTGAAATGATGCTTGGGTTGCTTGCAGAGCTTGCTCACCTTTAAGACTTGGTTTCGCTTTAGACTTTCTGGCCATTGGAAATAATTGAGATTTATTTTGGTTGTCTGTTAACATGAAGCTACTTGCTGCATGGTGTTAGTTACATGCATCTGTTTTCTTATGCGTTAGCCATATAGAACATAGAGCATTCATACAGTAGTTTAGTACTTTACTGGGTTGTCCATATAGCAAGAGGACCAAAGGTATTTGTCCCGAGCATGATCACAATTTCTATGTTCCCTATGTGTCAGCTCGACTTTGAGGAGGCATACCCTATCTTCTGCTAGTCGTATCAGTGTGTGTCTCTAGATTATGGGGATAATATGTGAGAAACAGTTAATGTGTGATTCTATTTGTGGTATCACGTACGGATATTTGTAATGTATATATATTTTTTAAATTTCATGACCACATTACTTCGTGGGATTGTCCAGGAACTCTAGACTTTGTTTATCTTCACTACTTGGCCCAACTGTAGTTTTCACGCTATTACATTTTTGTTTCCAGTTGATAGTTTAATAATATTTTTTGTTCTCTAATTTTTATTTCATCTTCTTGGCCATACAAAGCTATAGCGAGAGGCTTATTCCAAAGTAGAGAATTTAGCTCATTTACGCAGTTCAGTAGTTAAGCAATGAAACCGTAGTGTGAATTTTAATAGCCTACTGAAGAAGTGTCCTTGAGCTAATATTTTTTAATTGCATGTACTATCAAGAAGTGCTTTAGATTGACTAATTTAACTATTTAAGAAACTTAGGTTGTAGCAAAATATAGAGGCATGGGTACTTGGTATGGGCCTGCATTTGTGTTATTTATTTTGCTAGCTTCTTTCATCATCGCCTGTGCTCCAGGCTCGACATCACTCTCATTGTTACACTGGGTCCTTGTGAAAGGTCTGTTAAATGTTTGTTCTGACTTGATAGTTATGTCATACTTTTGGGTAGTGGAAATGTTCAATAGAGTAATTGTTCAACTGCACTGTAGTTCTTTACTTAAATATGCATGTTAAGTTGTTAACTGCATTCACTTACTGGCCGCGCTAGCATTCAAACTCATGGTGCCCTTGACGTTTTAGTTGTGGTGTGTACACTAGTTAACTAGAAGAGGCAACTAATAGTCTGAAATGATCCTTGGTTTGCTTGCAGAGCTTGCTCACCTTTCAGACTTCGTTTTGCTTTTGACTTTCTGGCCATTAGAAACATTTGAGAATAATTTTAGTTGTCTGTTAACATGACCGTATTTGCTGCTTATGCTCTTCTGGTTGAAGAAACTTACATATCTACTTCCTTCTGTTTTCTTATGGGTTTGCCATATACTAGAACATAGGGTATTCATGCAGTAGTCTAGTATTTCCATGGATTATCCATATAGCAAGAGGACGAAAGTATTTGTCTGGAACATGATAGATACTTATTTTTAAAATGAAACGATCAGAAAATCGATCTTTATGAAGAAAAAACATTTCATGAATTTATTTCTATTTCATTTCATAACTAGCATCATTCCACCGCAAGCGCAAAAAAACGCAAAATGGGTCAGCACAGTCCCTATGTTCATATAAAGAGTGCCGAAATTCTGAATAGATGATGGCTAGAGGTGCAACCAAGATGGTGATAATTCTGCAAAGGTGGGGGTATGAATGTGCAATCTGACTATATAATTTTGACCTAGTGTGGGTCTCCTCTTACAGATTGCACATTCAAAATGTACAAGTTTTGTAGTACTTGGTTAGCCTACAGTCTTTCCGTTCCCTTTATTGGTTGAGACATAGCCCTAGTCTTTGCTCTGGTTGTCATTAAAATGTAGTCCATTGCAGATCAAGATCAAGCCAAGAACAGGTAGCCTACCACACACCATGACCTAACACGCGCATTATTGTATGTAAACCATGCCCCTCAATGTTAATTTGGTGCCATATGGTAACTGCATCGTCTCTCGAGCTACACTAGTATATGTCGGTCTTCCCAGTTCCCACCAAGTAAACGGCTAGTATAAGATCAACCAGTACAACTTCTAGCCAAGTCAGTCTTCCTAGTTCCCACCTAGTACATGCTCACTAGTCTTGCATTATATTGTTGCCAATTGAGACAGGGTTCTTTTATTGGTATTGATGTAAATTTCATATCATGCTATTTTTAAAAATCCGAGTGGAATCGATATGATAGAAATGCTCCACAGGACAATGCTTACCGTAACGGGAGCCTAGTGGAGGACTGAAAAAATATTGCATCGATGCTCTTGTTTACATCAACATGTGATAGACCCAATTAATTGCAACAACAAGGCTAGTCCTAACCACTCTTCATAAAATTTTCCCACTTGAAAAGTAAGAGATGATCGATCAAACTAGCCAGCTTACAAAGCATAACTAAGTTATCTGTGATTATTGACACCTAGTAGTAGGTGCAATATATTGTATACACAAGGTGCATGTCTTACATAACTGGATAGTAGTTGCCATTGTCGTTTTATGGGGATTTAGTATCTAGCGTGGTGGCCTGTATCTAGCAGGACGTGTGCATGTTATGTAAGGCATGCACACACGTGATAGGGACAGTTACCATTGTGAATGTGCTCCGCCTTCTCGGAATAGGTCATCTCTTCGAAAAGCAGATAGATATCGTGTTGCGCCATATCCATGAGTGCGAGTTCAATAGCTCTATGATGCGGCTCTTTGTTTTAACTTGCTTAAAGATCACGGCCTTTGGTTATCTCGAGGCATATATCTATTGGTTTTTTTAATACAACAGAAGGCATGACCTAATACCCATCGAAGCATACGACATGGCCACTACGTACCGACTGGATTTTAGATAGCTAGCTAGTTAAATTGCTCAAGATATACAGTGTGACGATAGCCATTTACATTTTGTACTATAGATGTGTTCTGACAAATTCAAGGACGTCATCAAAACTTGACCAAGCAGTAGGCTTTGGCTTTGGCTTTTGGAGCGATCCATCTACGGTCGTTGAGCCTCAGCATATGACGGTGTCCACGCCGCAAGACCCGCCTTCCATGGGACATGACAACAACATGGAGAGAAGAGAACTCTTGCCGGAAAGAGGTAGAACATCCCCAGCTAACTACCAGGCTCTTGTGGCTTTCTGAAGAAGGATTCTGAAGGAGATTCAACCTTCGCGTTTGCCGCTATCAGAATCCCAGAACAGGAGGAAAGTAAAGTCTTCACAAGCCATGGTCACACCTAGCCGCAAAGGCGCCCGCGTGGCCAAGAAGCAGACTGCGGGTTTAATAGGAGAACAACGTGCTCAGGTCGCTCTTGCCATAAGAGCAGACTTAACAACCAAAAACATGCCACGTTGGAAAGAGATCATGGCGAAAATCAAGGAATTTTTCAGCAAGGAGCTCTCTTTTTTCAGCAAGGAGCCATGGTCACACCTAGTTTTTTTTGACATATTAAACGCATTTTTTCGACGTCGTATGCAAAAGTTATGGCCGTTTTACGTTTTTTTTCTAGATTTTGCAAAAAAGGTCAAAATTCATATTTCAAGATTTCTATACGAACTAGACAGTAACACCTAACCACATCTCGAAGGATTTTATTTTTTGAATTTTTTGACATTTTCTTTGAGTGTTTTGAAAACTGAAAAGGCGATCCACAGGGGGGGGGTGTGTGTGTGTGGAGCTGGCTTGGTGCGCCACAGAATTTCTGATTTCTGTGGCGCATGGCCTCGTGCGCCACAGAATTTGCATTTCTGTGGCGCACGTGGCCCATGCGCCACAGAAAACCATAATTCTGTGGCGCATCAGCTTCCATGCGCCACAGAATAGCACTATTCTGTGGCGCACCAGCTTAGGTGCGCCACAGAATAGCAAATTCTGTGGCGCACCAGTTCCGGTGCGCCACAGAATAGCCTTATTCTGTGGCGCACCAGTTTTGGGTGCGCCACAGAAGCTTATTCTGTGGCGCACGGCCACATGGTGCGCCACAGAATAAGGATCCATAGAATTGGGTTTTCCTACTAGTGCAAGAAAAAATCTTAAAGCATCGTTTTTGTATTTTTCCGCGAAAGCCAATGCAAATGCCCTGAGAACTCCAAATGATGTAATATGATTCACTATGCTCTGAGAACTGCAGTACTAGATTCTAATTATACTGTATCGCCATAACTAGAACAAGATTTTGCTTTTCATTTTCTAGTACATGACAGTGAGATGCTGCCCTTGTTGTAGTTTCATATTTTTTACTTGGTGTTGTTCTTTCTGTTACATGTCAGCAACATGGTACCACAAGAAAGAGTTTTAAGTAAGTCTTTTTTGTAAGCCTTTTCTTCTTGTACTTCAATTTTCAATGGATGTGCACAATCATATCAGTTTTTTCATCTCTCGAGTTTCATAAATTAAAGGTAGAACTAAAAACATCTTATTATACAAACATCTTCTTAATTTTTCAAAATACCAGGCAAGAAAAAGGCGAACGAGCTGTCGAAGTTATGTTTGTTTGCCCCCATTTCCAGATCATATTCTAAAATCATTCAAAAATATGTTTTCGGTTTGACTTTTTTTGTTCACTTTTATAAAAATCGTTAAAAAATAATTTCCGTTCAAATGACTTTTTATGTTCACTTTATATAAAATCGTTCAAAAAAATTTCCGTTCAATGACTTTTTCTGTTCACCTTATAAGAATCGTTCAAAAATAATTCTGTTTCAAATGACTTTTTCTATTCACTTTATAAGAATCGTTCAAAAATTATTTCCGTTCAATGATTTTTTCTGTTCAATTGTTCAAAATCAGTCAAAAATAATTCTCGTTTAATGACTTTTTTTGTTCACTTTTCAAAATCGTTCAAAAATAATTTCCGTTTAATGACTTTTTCTGTTCACTTTTTTCAAAATCGCCCAAAAGTACTTTCCGTTCAATGACCTTTTCTGTTCACTTTTTCAAAATCGTTCAAAAGTACTTTTCCGTTCACCGCCATTTTCTGTTCACTTTTCAAAATCGCTCAAAAATAATTTCCGTCCAATGACTTTTTCTGTTCACTTTTTAAAATCGTTCAAAAGTACTTCTCATTCAATGACTTTTTCTGTTCACTTTTCAAATTTGTTCAAAAATAATTTCCGTTCAATGGCTTTTTCTGTTCACTTTTCAAAATCGTTCAAAAGTACTTTCTGTTCAATGACTTTTTCTGTTCACTTTTCAAAATTGTTCAAAAATAATTTCCGTTCAAATGACTTTTTCTGTTCACTTTTCAAAATCGTTCAAAAATAATTTCCGTTCAAATGACTTTTTCTGTTCACTTTTCAAAATCGTTCAAAATTGTTTCTGTTCAATGACTTTTTCTGTTCACTTTTCAAAATCGTTCAAAAATAATTTTCGTTCAAATGACTTTTTCTGTTCACTTTTCAAAACAATTTTTTCGTTTCCTAGTTTGTTGATCGTTCTAGTATGGTTTCCTTTCAGCTATTTTTTTATTAAACTTTTGTAACTAGATCTAATTTGGAAAATTTTGAAATAAGATTTCCGTTCACCTACGTTTTTCGTTCAAGTTCAAACAATTTTTCAAAAACCGGTCAAGACCAAATTCTGTTCAACGGTGTTTTCAAAATCATTCAAGACTGGATTATGTTCACATGGGTTTTCCAAAATTGTTCAAACCATTGTTTTTAAAATACGTTCAAGACTAGTTTTGTGTTCAAATGGGTTTTCAAAGATCGTTCAAGACCACAATCTGTTCAAATAGGTTTTCAAGAATCGTTCGAAGAATAATTTATGTTCAAAAATCATTCAAGACCACAATCTGTTCAAACGGGTTTTCAGAAATTGTTCAAGACAACAATCTGTTCGAATACGGGTTTTCAAAAATCGTTCAAGACTAATTTATGTTCATATGGGTTTTCAAATAACGTTCATGACCACAATCTGTTCAAATGGGTTTTCAAAAATCGATCAAGACCAAATTCTGTTCAAAGGCGTTTTCAATAATCGTTCAAGATTGTATTGTGTTCAAATGGGTTTTCCAAAATTGTTCGAACCATTGTTTTTAAAAATCGTTCAAGACCAGCTTCTGTTCAAATGGGTTTTCGAAGATTGTTCAAGACAGTTCAAATGAGTTTTCAAGAATCGTTCGAAGACTACTTTATGTTCAACGACGTTTTAAAAAATTGTTCAAGACCACAATCTGTTCAAATGGTTTTCAAAAATCGTTCAAGACCAAATTCTGTTCAACGGTCATTTCAAAAATCGTTCAAGACTGGATTATGTTCAAATGGGTTTTCCAAAATTGTTCAAACCAATGTTTTTAAAAATCGTTCAAGACCAGTTTCTGTTCAAACGGGTTTTTCAAAGATCGTTCAAGTCCACAATCTGTTCAAACGGGTTTTCAAGAACCGTTCAAGACTACTTTCTGTTCATATGGGTTTTCAAATATCGTTCATGACCACAATATGTTCAAATGGGTTTTCAAAAATCGGTCAAGACCAAATTCTGTTCAACGGCGTTTTCAAATATTGTTCAAGACTAGATTATGTTCAAATGGGTTTTCCAAAATTGTTCAAACCAATGTTTTTAAAAATCATTCAAGACCAGTTTCTGTTCAAACGGGGTTTCAAAGATCGTTCAAGACCACAATCTGTTCAAACGGGTTTTCGAGAATCGTTCATGACCACTTTCTGTTCATATGGGTTTTCAAATATCGTTCATGACCACAATCTGTTCAAATGGGTTTTCAAAAATCGTTCAAGTCCAAATTCTGTTCAACGGCGTTTTCAAAAATCGTTCAAGACTGGATTATGTTCAAATGGGTTTTCGAAAATTGTTCAAACCATTGTTTTTAAAAATCGTTCAAGACCAGTTTTCTGTTCAAATGGGTTTTCAAAGATCGTTCAAGACCACAATCTGTTCAAACGGGTTTTCAAGAATCGTTCAAAGACTAATTTATGTTCAACGGTGTTTTCAAAAATCTTTCAAGACCACAATCTGTTCAAATAGGTTTTCAAAAATCGTTCCAGACCACAATATGTTCGAAGTCGGGTTTTCAAAAATCGTTCAAGACTAATTTATGTTCATATGGGTTTTCAAATATCGTTCATGACCACAATCTGTTCAAATGGGTTTTCAAAAATCATTCTAGACCGGATTATGTTCAATTTGGTTTATTCAAAATCTATTTTAAACCCAGATTCTGTTCAACGGAGTTTTTCAAAATCGTTCAAGACCAAATTTTTAACATCGTTCATTGAATTATGTTCCAGTAGTTTTTAAAAATTCGTTTAAACCCAGATTCTGTTCAACAGGGTGTTTCTAATAGTTAAAAATAGTCCATTTTCAAAATCATTCTAAAAATAGTTTCTATTCACTTTTTAGTGTTCAGTTTTAAAATCTTCAAGAATAGTTTATGTTCATTGACCATTTTCTGTTCACTTTGTAAAATCGTTCAAAAACTGTTTTTGTTCAACGATTATTTAATGTTCATTTTTATAAACCCGTTCAACAACATGTTTTACAAAATCGGTCAACCGGTCAACCGATTGCGTCGAAACGAAAAAATACAAGAGGAAAGTTGTGTGAAACATCGAGATTAACATTCTCTACAAAGGATATTTCAAACGGGCAACCGAGTGCGACGAATTGAATAAAATTCATCTAAAAAAGTGCCAAACATCGATTCAAAATTGAGAAGTTACAATCCACGAAACTCAAAACCGAGTACAGGAATGGAACCTACTCATGAGCGCGCATAATTTTCGTGTACACTTTATTTTAAATAGAAATATATATGTACAGATTAGAGGCGGAAGATTTCTGCATTACTCGAAATTAAATTTTGAAACTTTCGTTTATACATGTTTTCTTAATGTAATCGAATGTGCATAATAGGAGATATTTCTAAAGAGTTATTACAAAATTGTTCAATACCAAATTCTGTTCAACACGTCTTTTCAAAAATCGTTCAAGACCAAATTGCGTTCAATGGGTTACCAAATCCCGTTCAACTTGTTTTTCAAAAATTGTTCCAAAATCCATTTAAACAAAATCGTTCAATAACAAATTATGTTCAACGGGTCTATCATAAATCGTTCAAGACCAAAATACGTTCAACATGTTTTTTCCAAAAATTGTTCAACATGTTTTTTTCTTCAAAAAATCGTTCCAAATCCGTTTAAACAAAATTTCCGTTCAATAGAGTTCTTACAAAATTCTGTTCAACGGGTCTTTCAAAAATCGTTCAAGACCAAAATTACGTTCAACATGTTTTTTTTGTAAGCCTTTTCTTCTTGTACTTCAATTTTCAATGGATGTGCACAATCATATCAGATTTTTCATCTCTCGAGTTTCATAAATTAAAGGTAGAACTAAAAACATCTTATTATCCAAACATCTTCTTAATTTTTCAAAATACCAGGCAAGAAAAAGGCGAACGAGCTGCCAAAGTTATGTTTTTTTGCCCCCATTTCCTGACCATATTCTAAAATCATTCAAAAATATGTTTTCGGTTTGACTTTTTTTTGTTCACTTTTATAAAAATTGTTCAAAAAAAAATTCCCGTTCAAATGACTTTTTCTGTTCACTTTATAAAAATCGTTAAAAAAAATCCGTTCAATGACTTTTTCTGTTCACTTTTTCAAAATCGTTAAAAAATTATTCCTGTTCAATGACTTTTTATGTTCACTTTTTTCAAAATCGTTCAAAAGTACTTTCTGTTCAATGACATTTTCTGTTCACTTTTCAAAATTGTTCAAAAATAATTTCCGTTCAAATGACTTTTTCTGTTCACTTTTCAAAATCGTTCAAAAATAATTCCCGTTCAAATGACTTTTTCTATTCACTTTTCAAAATCGTTCAAAAATAATTTCCGTTTTAAATGACTTTTTCTATTCACTTTTCAAAATCGTTCAAAAGTACTATCCGTTCAAATGACTTTTTCTGTTCACTTTTCAAAATCGTTCAAAAGTACTTTCCGTTCAATGACTTTTTCTGTTCACTTTTTAAAATCGTTCAAAAGTACTTTCCGTTCACCGCCATTTTCTGTTCACTTTTCAAATTCGTTCAAAAATAATTGCGTTTCAAATGACTTTGTCTGTTCACCTTATAAGAATCTTTCAAAAATAATTCCGTTTCAAATGACTTTTTCTGTTCACTTTATAAGAATTGTTCAAAAATTATTTCCGTTCAATGACTTTTTCTGTTCAATTGTTCAAAATCAGTCAAAAAGTACTTTCCGTTCAATTTCTTTTTATGTTCACTTTTCAAAATCGTTCAAAAGTACTTTCTGTTCAATGACTTTTTCTGTTCACTTTTCAAAATTGTTCAAAAATAATTTCCGTTCAAATGACTTTTTCTGTTCACTTTTCAAAATCGTTCAAAAATAATTCTCGTTCAAATGACTTTTTCTGTTCACTTTTCAAAATCATTCAAAATTGTTTTCGTTCAATGACTTTTTCTGTTCACTTTTCAAAATCGTTCAAAAATAATTTCCGTTCAAATGACTTTTTTTGTTCAATTTCAAAATCGTTCAAAAGTACTTTTCGTTCACCGCCATTTTCTGTTCACTGTTTCAAAATCGTTCAAGAGTACTTTCCGTTCACCGCCATTTTTTGTTCACTTTTCAAAATCATTCAAAAATTATTTCCGTTACTTTTTTGAAATCATTCAAAAATAATTCTCGTTTAATGACTTTTTCTGTTCACTTTTCAAAATCGTTCAAAATAATATCTGTTGAAATGACCTTTTCTGTTTACTTTTCAAAATCGTTCAAAAATAATTTCCGTTCGATGACTTTTTCTGCTCACTTTTTCAAAATCGTTCAAAAGTACTTTCCGTTTAATGAGTTTTTCTGTTCACTTTTCAAATTTGTTCAAAAATAATTTCCGTTCAATGACTCCCTTTTCGCCTCTCTCAACTGTAGCAAGAGGTGGGAGGGACGTGGAAAAGACGCTACTAGATAGGGTAGGCTCTGTGCGTGGGGCGGCGCTGGTTCTGACGGTGACGGCAGCGGCGCATCAAAAAATAATGCCCCCGCTCCAGTCTCGTCCCAATGCCGCCCATGGCGGCGTTGGGGAGCCGGTGGGCTCTTTCTACTGTCGATCCATCTAGTCGACGGGTTTAGCTATTCGGCCGGTGATTCTTGTCCTTGGTGGCGTCACTGGTGGGCAAGAACGAATGACGGTTCCAGATCTAGGCTTGAGGATTGACGGCGGCGGATCTAGCTCTCGTCCTCGACAATGTCGACTGCTGACGGTGGCTCCGGGACTCGTGGAGAGTGGGGATGATCCCCGGTCGACGCTCTACAGCGACAATGGCCTGGCTGACGGCGGGCTTCTTCATCGACTCACAACGCCCTTCTGGGCTATGGCTCTTCTACACGTCCGGCTATGGTTCGCGGCAGCGATGGCAGTTGCAGGATTACCAGAGGGCTCCTTTGAATTTTCTTTTTCTTGGAGAGGTTTTTCTACAAAGTTCTGTGGACACGTGTTGTCTCTTGACCCTTCTGGTCGGTTCCGCATGTGTGCTTGTATTCAACTTATTTGTGATTAATAATACACTAGGTATCTCGGCGCGACGACACGCCGCACCCTTTACGGAAATTGATCTTGTGAAGAATTTTTTTTTGTGTATAGTTGGGAAATACGGAAAACAAATTGGCTAACAGATGACATTTCCATAAGGTGCATAATTACTATAAAAAGATTATATTAGGTTTCCTAATTAAAATTAATTAAAATTGTTTAGTCATGCATGGAAGTATGTTAGTTGTGAAGATTTCATTTTTTCTGCAAATTTCGGTATATTATTTGTATTTTTCTGAATTATGGATTGGAAGATATGAATTTTACAATTTATTGTATTTTTTTGAAGCTGACAGTCAGGACCTACTTGTCAGTTTTTTTTTAATTTTTAAAATCATTGTGGAAAATGAAGAAATTCTGTTGAGCGGGGCCCACTCGTCAGGATGTGTCACACACGCAACGGCGGTCACCGCCAGCTCTGGCGAGCAAGCTCAACTCGCTGCAGGACGCGTGCGAGGCTGGGGCCACGAGTATCCGCGAGAGGAGGTTGCGAGGAAGCTGGTGGCGGCGGAGCTGGACCATTTGGTCACCGGAGTCGCCGGCAATGACCAAAATGACGGCGGCGGATGGCAAGCATGGTCAGGGCGAAGGAGGGCACGGGGAGGACGGGGAAGAGGTCCAGCCGGACCAGCGTCTTACCAGGAGCACGATGGACAGGTCGGGGAGGCGAGGTGAGGTCGGAGCGGAGCGAATCGAGCTTAACGGGGCGGCGGCCGGAGTTGGGGAAGAAGAGCACGGCGGCGGCGATTTCGGGAGCCCCAGCACCCGATAGTTGCGGAGGATGGAGAGGAGGAGACGGCGGAGCTCCCTGCATGCTTGGATTCGTCGGGTGAGGATCGGAGCGGCGGCGGCGTGCGTCAGCGGCGGCGGCGACCTCGGGTTCGCGCGGGAGAGAGATGAGAGAGGGGAAATGTGGGATGTTTTTGCAGGAAGGTCCTGGATTTTTGGAAAATTACAAATAAGTTCCCCATCTAGTACTGTTCAACACTGTTGAACACTGTTCATTAGAACAGTGCCCGAGCGCTGAGAGGCCGTGGATCGGCATGTCGTGCCGCCGCGTCTCGTGTGGAAATTGTTGTGTTAGGTCATTTTTTTTTAAATGAAGAATGAAGCTTTGTTTTTAAACCTCCATTTTTTTGGAAAACACGGGGACTGTGCTGCAAAAATGTTATATTCGGGGAGACCGATTAATATTTTTTTTTCTGAAAATATGAGGATTTTTTGCAGTAATGCTTTAATCCGGAGGAACGATTTACATTTCTTTGAAAACATGAGGACTTTACTGGGAAAAAGCTCAGTGTAGCTAACACTGTTCATTACTGTGGCTTTTGTGCAAAAAGTTTTATTCCGTAAGGTCGATTTATAATTTTTGGAAAACACGGGGGGCTTTCCCGCAAAAAGCGGCGAGCACTGTAGAAGTGCATATCTCTATGTCTGTCAAAATAAAAAGGCTAAAATATGAAAATTGTTTGAAAGGGTGATATGCATCTACTCATGAAAGAAAAATTCAGACGGGTGACTGAGCGCGACGAATTTGACAAAAAATGTCGAATGTTTTTGCGAATTTAGATCACAAATTAAGGAGCTAGGTTGAACAAAATTCGAAACCGATCACGGGAATGGAACCTGTTCGTCGACGTGCATATATTTCGTGTATACAATTTTTGAAAAAAGCGGGGTTATTTTTTGTCCCAAAAAAAAACGCACTGTAGCTGCTACAGTGCACAGTGAATCGCTGAGAGGCGGTATACAATTTTTTAGAAAAGCGGGGTTATTTTTTGTCCCAAAAAACGCACTGTAGCTGCTACAGTGCACAGTGAATCGCTGAGAGGCGTCTATTTTGGGCGTCCTTAATATAGTTAGGTAATGTGGTTACCCTAAAAAAAAACCGGTTACAAGGCTTCACTTAGCCCGCTCCTGGCCTGCAAGCCATCCTGGAGCCGACCTAGCTCATTTGGGCCTATTCTCATGCTCTGGTCCAGCTGGCCCATAAGAAGTCGTTGTGTGAATATGTGATGGACGATTGGTCGCTGACATAAATGGGAAAATACCCCTTAAAAAAACATAAATGGGAATTTTTTTTTTTTGAAAAGGAGGTTAACCCCCAGCCTCTGCATAACATGAGAAAATAAAAAAATTTAAAAGAGGTTAACCTCCAGCCCCAGCTCCAAGGACAAATAAGCAGAAGTCAGAGATACACATGTACCATGATGGAGAACTGGAATATTCATCAGGTTTCTTATTTGCTTTAACATATGACATAACATATATCCATCAAGTTACAATCATGAAACACTGAAATTTGCACAATTATATTACACGTTTCCTATCTCAAACATAATAGTCTCCAGTTTGTGGTCGAAATATCTTTCATTTGCAGCTCATTTTCCTTTTATGTGATCTCCAGCCTGCAGACTTCAGACACACAAGAACACCACAGGCGACAGGCTCGCACCGCACCAACCCTCTTCCTCGTCGGTGAGGCTGCAGTCAGGGCGCTGTGGAGACAGGGCGCGGGAGGCAGCATTTGCGGCCGTAGTCTCCGGACGGGTGTCCCCAACCGAGTGTCGCTGCCGACGTGCTCTGGTTTTGAGCAACTTTCTGTAGATTATGTGGTAAATTGAAAAAATTTGTGGATTGGAATAAAGGCACAGTGTCGACCAATAATTCATTCATCCATAGCTTCACATTATATTATGTCCAAATAGCTGAGATTGGTGGTCAGTTCACAACACGGGGTTACATCAACATCAGTGCTCTCATTACAGGGGTAAGAAGACAAATTAAGGAATTTGTACAGATCAATTCAATTGTCCCAGTAGAAATTCCTCTCTGTTCACCTCTCAAGACTAAGATTAACTTAAGCACATCCATCTACAGGGTGAAGTGAAGTGAAAGCATGCATCTGAGGGCTACGAGTTGTACAGGGTCTTGAGTCTCTTTACTGCCTGGATGAACCCCACGATCACCTGCAACTCATCCAATTTCTGATGCATTTCATTTGGAGGAGGGCGCAGGCAAAAAATATATTAGTTTCTTTCTATTATTGTCCCAGTCCAGTGGAAAACAATGCAGAATTTTCAGAATTTTACCTGAGACTGGAAATGCTGCTGGACCCCACGGAATAGCTGCTCTTCTGATGGGCTGGGGTTCATGCTTACCTGCAAGTTTTCCAGCAACCAGTAATGTATATGTCAGGAATGAATCAAAAGGCACTGCTTTCGGCATGGATTGTTTGTTTGCTGGTCAAAAAAGTCAAGCCAGCTTACGAGATCGGAGAGATTCCAGTATCTCCATAGCGTGGGTGTTCCAAGTTTTGTCAGATTTACTCTCTGCAAGCCAGAAAAAAAAAAGGAAAAATAACCTTGGGTCAGCAAAATGTCATAATACATAGACTGAGATTAGGATGTCAGGATACAAGAGAGTGAATAGATGAATAATGAAATTCTCGTTCGCGTATCGACAATTAGGCACGCGCCTAGTAAAACCAGGACAAGCTGTTGAGAATGACAGATCCTACCTAACCATGGGGCATGCCATGTGATCCCAGGGGTCACTCTCACTTTGATACTATACTATGGCCCAATCTGATCTCTCAAACATAAGTTACTTGTCATGTTTAGTTGCTGTGAGATGGTGACAGTGATTACCACTCGCAGCTTTGAACTCGAGTGGAAGTTGCCTCGACTGGTGGACGTTGTACAGGAAGACGATGGTCTTGTGTGCCGAACCCTTGGCTTTCTTGGTTTCTGGTACTCTATGCTTGCTGCTCGTGAAACAGAAGAAAATGCTCAAGTCAGTTGTGCTAACAACAGTTTTAAGGCATTTGGCTGCGTTGGAAATCATGGCATGGTCTTACAATAGTTCATGTCTTTCTCTCCCATGTCAAAGCTGCTGCAGAACGAGTTGTTGCCATCGATTTCGTCGTCGTCTTCATTGCCAGTTGGAGCTTCCAAGACACTCAAAGCATTCCTCTGCAACTTCACCTCTACACCATTCTTCAGAACCTGGTTTTACAATAATATCTCAGGAATCAGAACAAGCTAACCGTCTGTGGATGCTATTGTACACTATGTTTCCATATATATCTTCAAATTTATGCTAAATGATACTAAAAATGCTTGCCTAGCTACTTTCCGAGAAGAAAAGTCAAGAGATATTGTTCCAATTTTCAAGAGAGAAGAAGCCACTAGGCAAAAGTTTCAGTGGGAAGACTGGGAGAAAGACTCACCAGCCAGTGCCAGCCTCCAAGACCAACAGCCTTCTTGACAACACCCTGTAGGCCGACCAACAAGGACTTTGTGCGGTTGTTACCGGTGACAATGACCTTGGTGTGCGGGGGAAGCACCGTGAGCTCCTCCTCGCCGCTCTCGTACCGGGGCAGAGACGGCATCCGCGAAGAGCACACGTCTGTCCCCATCATCATGCTACTTCGCTGGCCAGATCTCTCCCTGGTGAAAGGTGTGGCGCCAAAATCTAATCAATACACAACCAACTCAATACAAGGGATAGGATAATAAATGGCACCATCAACCCAGTACCAGAGAAATTTTCCCAAAATTAGCATGAAGTTCAAGATTTATAGCAGGGTGCAATAATCAAGCTTCTGATGATATCTGGAGGAGCTGATGTCCATAAATCATTCAGGTAGAATCACTTTAGACACAGCAGAATTTCCTAACACCTAACTTTACATCAGAAACACAATCTGAGCTGATGTGATGCTCCCATGTAATTTGGTCCGGATCTGAGTAAATCTCAAACGGATTGATGACACCCAAAAACTAACCATGATGACGACGAATCAGCTCATCAGAACCTACCACCAGCTACAGCTAGCTGCAAGAATTGCCAGTCACGTGCTGGAGTAGCAATCGTGAAAGCGACGTGTCCTCGCATGCATCCAGTAGCAGTAACAATATGTGGATCAGTAAATCCCAATCGAATCGGATTGCTCAGAGTTGCCTCTGATGGGCTGTAATTATGGATGGATTCTGAATCTAGGATTACAAGCAAGAATTTACAGTGGATGCAAGTTGAGGCTTCTCTCTAAATTCGCAATTAAAGCGAGTGATGGCACACTGCAGTGTTGTGTGCATAGCATAGATAGTGAAGCTACAGTAGTAGCATGCCAAAAAACACTGGTGTTATCAATGAATTTTGCAATTCCCACTGGAAAACAAACTGAGGATCTAACTCATCAAGCTAGAAGCTGGAATCTGCTGCAAATTAAAGCCCAGGATAAACCATCAAAAAGTAAAGTTTGGAATGGCTAATAAATTTCCAGATCAAGATCTTGCTGAATGCTAGTAGCACACAACTGAGACTGGAATCTTCACAGAGATGGAAAAATCCTGCATTACAGAGATGGAAGCTAGCAGTATGATAGAATTCTTTGAAGGGATTAAATCTTGATTGGAAGCGGGTGAAAATTTCGCAATTAAAGCGAGTGATGGCATACTGTGTGCATACAAATTTCGCAATTAAAGCGAGTGATGGCATACTCTGTGCATACAGAGTGAAGCTACAGTGGCAGCATGTCAAAAAAAAACTTGTGCTATCAATAAACTTGCAATTCCATTGTTTCAAAAAAAATAAACTTGCAATTCCTAACGCAATTCCCAGTGGGAAATTACGTGCTGAGAATGATACATTGAGGATCTAACTTACCAAGCAAGAAGCTGGAATTTTGCTGCCAATCAAAGCTGAGGATAAAATGGTGTTGGATCAGTAGTAAAGTTTTGGATTGTGTACTGAATTTCCAGATCAAGATCTTGCTGGATACTACAATTGAAACTGACAGAGATGGAGAATTATGCATTAGAGAAGCTAGCAGTAGGATAGAACTCTTTGAAGAGATTAAATCTTTCATTGGACCGAAGATCGCAGCTGATACAGCGCAATTTAAAATCCATATTGGAAATCGGGACGGAATTCCAACTCTGTCATTTCGAAGTGGGGGAGCGGGAGGAGACGCGAAATTCCAATGCAGGAAGGATGCATGGTTTCTGGATCCATCCAAAGTAGAAAAAATAAAAAATAAAACAGAGCACATTCGATCCATGATTTAATCGAATCCAAAGTAAAAAAAAAAGAGAGAGACTCGCATTGGCCCGGACGTGCAATTCGGGAGCTAACGAAATGCGGAAGATCCCAGATCGAAAGCGAGCGACGATGGATCCGCAGTCGAGCTCCGAAAAACCCCAGCAATCCGCGATCCGGCGAAACCCAGCAGCAATCCGGAATCACAATCCGAGAAGGCAAAGAAAAAAAAACAGAATGCAGATCGAGAATCGGAAGCTTGAGCTCACCTGCTCGTGGATCCAAATTGGCCGCCGGGGATCGGGAGCCTGGAGAATTGCGCGGATCGATCCAGGGCGGAGGGGGAGAGAGAGAGCAGGGCAGTGAATGCTTTCCAACTGGCCAATTTTTTTTAAATAATACACGAAAATTATTTAATTCCGGAAATATTACGTGTTTTTATTTTTTTTCAAAAATATTACCCAATCGGTCTCGTCGAAACCGACAGGCCCTAATCGTCATTGCCGAGGACGAGAGGCCCCACCCGTCCACGTGTAAGCCCCCAAGTATGCCTGGGTTATTACCAGTGGCGTGTATCGGTGCGTGCACGCCACTAGTAGGGAGTACAAGTGGCGTGTATTTATGGGGGCACGCCACTAGTCGGTTTCGTCGAGACCGATTAGCCCATGTCGGCTTCGTCGAGACCGAGTAGGCCCTGTTGGCTTCGACGGGACTGACTGAGTAATATTTTTGAAAAAAATAAAAACTGCGTATTATTTTCACAATTTAATAATTTTCGTGTATTACTTAAAAAAAATCGGCTTCCAACTGCACTGGCTGAGTGAAGAGATGGAACGGGTGAGCCGGCTCGCTTTTAACTCTCCCACGTCGTCGCCGGCTCGGCTCGGCTCGATTCTTGTCAGCTCGGCCCGGCGTGATGTGACGTGGTGTTCGGACCTGCAATACACGTACGCGAGGACACGGCAACTTTCCTAGCTCAGGCGTTCCACTTTTTGTAGAGCCGCCCCTACACAAGACACCATCGATCCATGCGGTATGTTTTTTTTGATAAAGAGAGCCCTTTATTTTGAAACATTTAAAATGACATTTATAATCTTTACAAAAGTGTATAAAGAACACCACGTATTTTTTTTTTGTCTAGATCAGATAAAAAAGATAAGTCGATAAGACCTAGTACCATGCATATTAGGAAACTATTTGTACTCGTATATATATTTTAACTTTTTAGTTTTCAAAATGAAGTTTTCAAAAATTTCAAATAAAGGGATATCTGGCCTCGGGTTTCAAAAGGAATATTCGGACATAGCACTGCATATTCTTATAAGATTCTTTTTTGAAACGGGGCAAAAGTTTTGCCAATACATTGATCAAGAAGAAGAGATCGAGTTGTTGGGCGAACAACAAGCGCCAAGCCCAAACACCACTCGGTATACCAGCAAACCTCCCAGCAAAGCCAAAGAGAAGACATTGTGACTCCTATGGGAGGAGCAGACACGAAAGAGCCAACAGCCATCATCGAAAGGAACCTCGTCACCCACATGACACGAGGTCGACAAACTCAATGCTATCTGAAAGAATCGAGTAGATTGTCTAGAGGGGGTGAATAGGCAACTACAAATTTTCTGTTCTTTTAACAATTTAGGCTTTGCTCAAATATAAATTCTCTAGATTATGCAATTAGG
Source organism: Poa pratensis (assembly GCA_947311845.1). Lineage (NCBI taxonomy): Eukaryota > Viridiplantae > Streptophyta > Magnoliopsida > Poales > Poaceae > Poa > Poa pratensis. The sequence continues at coordinate 3,212,848 of CAMZMU010000093.1, read as the reverse complement.
TGAACAATCTATATGACATTTGGTATATGTTATGAATGAAATTTGCTATCATTTTTGTGCTTGTGCTGTGAGATTTTAATGTCCAGTAGCATTTGTATTCCTGTTGTAGGCTTATGAAGAAAGCTCAGTGCAAACGAGTGGAACCACATACTCCGTTACTGATGTGGCCGACAAATCGGCAACGGAGATATATTGATAACCGTTGCCAAAAACGGGCCTCATCGGTGACGGTTAATTCCTCCGTTGCCGATAAGGGCCTTCACATCAGCATCAGGGCTCGGGCAACGCAGGATTTTTCCGTTTCCGATTAGGGTTTTGACCCGTTTCCATAGTGTCATTTTGTACTAGTGTTGGCCTCGCCAACAACGCTAGCGACGCCTACGAGTTTGAAAAAACTTGAACAAATCTGGGATCAGTCAAATGGTTTTTCGAACGTCAACAATTTCCAAGTATCTACAAGATCAACGAGTCCATCACACTTTGTTATCTCGAGGACTCAGTATCGATTTCACGGCATAGGAGTCGCACTCAGTAGCAAACTTTGGTGGACTCGGGGGCTAATGACAAGGGGGCCAGAACCATGTAGGCCCACCAGACTGATTTCAAAAGACCAAGGTGAAGCTCAAGAAGCCCAGGAGGCCCACGAAGAAGACGGAGAGGTCGACTGGACCAGGCAGGGTCCTTGGCCCGGCTCGGCATGTCGACTCATAGGGGCCCATTTTTCAACTTTGCCCTAGGGCCTCGCAAAATATAGAGCCATGTGGAGGCGGCGACATGCTCCCCGGTGTCTCATGGGGATTCGTAACACTTCTCTAGCTTAAGGAGGGTCATTTTTATAAGATGAATTGTAAGATTAGATAGAAATCTAGGAGGGGTGTGATAAGGGGTTCTCAGCGACATGTCAGGTTTTATGAGGAAAACTAGAAGAAGAAAAAAACACGTCGCACACAACCACACTACGTATCTAAACCAGGCCTAGAACGCCGTGAGACGACACAAGCAGGACGAGTCCCGTAGTTCTAGGTAATACAGCTCATTTTCTACTTGTGTGCTGGGAGGTCGACAAACTCAATGCTATCTGAAAGGATCGAGTAGATTGTCTAGATTGGGGTGAATAGGCAACTACAAATTTTCTTTTCTTTTAACAATTTAGGCTTTGCTCAAATATAAGTTCTCTAGATTATACAATTAGGTGGACAACATTCGGTATATGTTATGAATGAAATTTGCTATCATTTTTGTGCTTGTGCTGTGAAATTTTAATGTCCAGTGGCATTTGTATTCCTGCTGTAGAGTTATGAAGAAACCTCAGTGCAAACGAGTGGAACCACATACTCCGTTACTGATGTGGCCGACAAATCGGCAACGGAGATATATTGATAACCGTTGCCAAAAACTGGCCTCATCGGTGACGGTTAATTCCTCCGTTGCCGATTCGGGGCTCGGGCAACGTAGGGTTTTTCCGTTTCCGGTGAGGGTTTTGACCCGTTTTCATAGTGTCGTTTTATACTAGTGTTGGCCTCGCCAACAATGCTAGCGACGCCAGCGAGTTTGAAAAAACTTGAACAAATCTGGGATCAGTCAAATGGTTTTCCGAACGTCAACAGTTTCCAAGTATCTAGAAGATCAAGGAGTCCATCAAACTTTGTTATCTCGAGGACTCGGTATCGATTTCACGGCAGAGGAGTCGCACTCAGTACCAAACTTGAGTGGACTCGGGGGCTAATGACGACGGGGCCAGAACCAGGTAGGCCCACGAGACTGATTTCAAAAGACCAAACCATACGGTGAAGCTCAAGAAGCCCAGGAGGCCCACGAAGAAGACGGAGAGGTCGACTGGACCAGGCAAGGTCGTTGGCCCGGCTCGGCATGTCGACTCATAGGGGCCCATTTTTCAACTTTGCCCTAGGGCCCCGCAAAATATAGAGCCATGGGGAGGCGGCGACATGCTCCCCCGGTGTCTCATGGGGATTCGTAACACTTCTCTAGCTTAAGGAGGGTCATTTTTATAAGATGAACTGTAAGATTAGATAGAAATCTAGGAGGGGTGTGATAAGGGGTTCTCGGCAACATGTCAGGTTTTATGAGGAAAACTAGAAAAAAAAACACGTCACAGACAACCACACTAGGTATCTAAACTAGACTTGGAACGCCGTGAGACGACACAAGCACGACGGGAACGGCGAGTCCCGTAGTTCTAGATAATACAGCTCATTTTCTACTTGTGTGGCGAAAAAACATAATGAAAATGGTGAAATTTTGTTCTGCTTTTGCACATTTAACTTTTGACCCTCGGGATGGATGAAAAAACGGGGCAAAAGCAAATACATTAAAATCTAGAGTGGCAAGATTAAAATGGGCGAGAAAACCAGTGTGCTGAAAAATAAAATTTTCCCTCCATGCACGTTATTGCAGCCTGTTGTGATAACCCAATGGAAGCTAGGAATCAATGCCAAAATTGCAATGCGTGCTCGGACTCAGGTCATGGACGCGGCTTGCCTGCTCCGTGTTTGTGTTCCCATCCGTGCGCCCGTCAGTCCAACGGTTTGGATTGATCGGCTCCAACAATCTCTCTTCTCCCTCACAAAAAAAAACCCACCAAAATCAGGGGACACCATCAGGTGCTATTGCGGTTATGCGGTCATCGCCCGGGGTAGGAGCGGCTTGCACGCTGGAAATGGCGGAGGCGGCCGTCGCCATTGGCCATGAGTGGATATCTCAGGGAAAGCTCACTGAGGTAGCTGATGCCGCTAGTAGGGCGAGTGTGGCCAGGTGGGACGCGCACGTCCACTCCAGATGCGGCGACATAGAACCCTCCATGGTCAGCAGTCTCACTACGGGAAACCGTCAAAACGCCGACGGCCGTCCTGTACGCCGACGGCCAAATGTCGGGGCCGTCGGCGTACAGCACGGGCTAGGGCAGACGACGAACAGGCCGTCGGCGTACGAAGCGCCGTCGGCGTAGAATTACATCCCCGACGGCTGCCGTCGGCATTCTAAATCCCGTCGGCGTACAAAAGGCGACATAACGGAACCGTCCAGCGTCGTTGATACGCCGACGGCTGCCGTCGGCGTTTAGTTGTTTTTTTTAATTTATTTTCGTATATAATATTCATTTATTTATTTCTCTACATAATATTTAATGTAGTTGTAATTTATATATATATTGGACCTATAATTGCCCTCCCAATTTCAGTATCCCACCCCCGTAAAATAACGGTTTGAGTTTTCCGGAACCCAACCCTACAACATATACATGTAAAACAAATAAAAACTTTTCCTGGCTCACTAGAGAGAAAGTTATGCCGGTGATGTCGGTCACACCTAGGAGTAGATTCTTGCACAGGTACAACACACAACACACTTGTATACATATGGTATGTCACAAGCTAGGTTTGGGTGGGGTTCCGACGCTCCGGGGCCCCGCTTCGGTGAAACCCTGAATCCGCTGGAAAAACCCTAACGTTTCCGTCTACCCCCATAGACGTGCGTCGAAAGGGGGTAGCCCAGTGGACTTTTTTGCTTGGTTGTGTTATGTTAGGCCATAGGAATATGAGAAACCAAAGTCTACCCCAAATCGACACATGATTCCATCCGGTTCGCCCGAAAGGGGAGTTTTCACCTCTAAGTGCAGAAACTAACTAGAGAGAGTGAAGCCGGTGATGTCGGTCACACCTAGGAGTAGATTCTTCCACATTTACAACACACAACACACTTGTATACATATGGTATGTGACAAGCTAAGTTTGGGTGGGGTTCCGACGCTCCGGGGCCCCGCTTCGGTGAAACCCTGAATCCGCTGGAAAAACCCTAACGTTTCCGTCTACCCCCATAGACGTGCGTCGAAAGGGGGTAGCCCAGTGGACTTTTTTGCTTGGTTGTGTTATGTTAGGCCATAGGAACATGAGAAACCAAAGTCTACCCCAAATCGACACACGATTCCATCCGGTTCGCCCGAAAGGGGAGTTTTCACCTCTAAGTGCAGAAACTAACTAGAGAGAGTTATGCCGGTCATGTCGGTCACACCTAGGAGTAGATTCTTGCACATTTACAACACACAACACACTTGTATACATATGGTATGTCACAAGCTAGGTTTGGGTGGGGTTCCGACGCTCCGGGGCCCCGCTTCGGTGAAACCCTGAATCCGCTGGAAAAACCCTAATGTTTCCGTCTACCCCCATAGACGTGCGTCGAAAGGGGGTAGCCCAGTGGACTTTTTTGCTTGGTTGTGTTATGTTAGGCCATAGGAACATGAGAAACCAAAGTCTACCCCAAATCGACACACGATTCCATCCGGTTCGCCCGAAAGGGGAGTTTTCACCTCTAAGTGCAGAAACTAACTAGAGAGAGTGAAGCCGGTGATGTCGGTCACACCTAGGAGTAGATTCTTGCACATTTACAACACACAACACACTTGTATACATATGGTATGTCACAAGCTAGGTTTGGGTGGGGTTCCGACGCTCCGGGGCCCCGTTTCGGTGAAACCCTGAATCCGCTGGAAAAACCCTAATGTTTCCGTCTACCCCCATAGACGTGCGTCGAAAGGGGGTAGCCCAGTGGACTTTTTTACTTGGTTGTGTTATGTTAGGCCATAGGAACATGAGAAACCAAAGTCTACCCCAAATCGACACACGATTCCATCCGGTTCGCCCGAAAGGGGAGTTTTCACCTCTAAGTGCAGAAACTAACTAGAGAGAGTGAAGCCGGTGATGTCGGTCACACCTAGGAGTAGATTCTTGCACATTTACAACACACAACACACTTGTATACATATGGTATGTCACAAGCTAGGTTTGGGTGGGGTTCCGACGCTCCGGGGCCCCGCTTCGGTGAAACCCTGAATCCGCTGGAAAAACCCTAACGTTTCCGTCTACCCCCATAGACGTGCGTCGAAAGGGGGTAGCCCAGTGGACTTTTTTGCTTGGTTGTGTTATGTTAGGCCATAGGAACATGAGAAACCAAAGTCTACCCCAAATCGACACACGATTCCATCCGGTTCGCCCGAAAGGGGAGTTTTCACCTCTAAGTGCAGAAACTAACTAGAGAGAGTGAAGCCGGTGATGTCGGTCACACCTAGGAGTAGATTCTTGCACATTTACAACACACAACACACTTGTATACATATGGTATGTCACAAGCTAGGTTTGGGTGGGGTTCCGACGCTCCGGGGCCCCGCTTCGGTGAAACCCTGAATCCGCTGGAAAAACCCTAACGTTTCCGTCTACCCCCATAGACGTGCGTCGAAAGGGGGTAGCCCAGTGGACTTTTTTGCTTGGTTGTGTTATGTTAGGCCATAGGAACATGAGAAACCAAAGTCTACCCCAAATCGACACACGATTCCATCCGGTTCGCCCGAAAGGGGAGTTTTCACCTCTAAGTGCAGAAACTAACTAGAGAGAGTTATGCCGGTCATGTCGGTCACACCTAGGAGTAGATTCTTGCACATTTACAACACACAACACACTTGTATACATATGGTATGTCACAAGCTAGGTTTGGGTGGGGTTCCGACGCTCCGGGGCCCCGCTTCGGTGAAACCCTGAATCCGCTGGAAAAACCCTAACGTTTCCGTCTACCCCCATAGACGTGCGTCGAAAGGGGGTAGCCCAGTGGACTTTTTTGCTTGGTTGTGTTATGTTAGGCCATAGGAACATGAGAAACCAAAGTCTACCCCAAATCGACACGCGATTCCATCCGGTTCGCCCGAAAGGGGAGTTTTCACCTCTAAGTGCAGAAACTCACTAGAGAGAAAGTGAAGCCGGTGATGTCGGTCACACGTAAGAGTAGATTCTTGCACATTTACAACACACAACACACTTGTATACATATGGTATGTCACAAGCTAGGTTTGGGTGGGGTTCCGACGCTCCGGGGCCCCGCCTCGGTGAAACCCTGAATCCGCTGGAAAAACACTTGCATAGGATTATTCCTTTCCTCAATTGCATCATTGTGCCCATCAATGCGTGCCATATAACTTCCCTGATATGTGTCGCATAAAACAGGGCAGTTATTCACAGGGCGGTTATCCGACACATTAGCCTCTTTATCTAATCCACAACTAGCTTGTTCCTTCACAGGGAAGTTAACCTCTTTGGCTTTCTCTTCTCCACATCTGGCTGGGTTCTTCACATGGCAATCAGCGTTGGCTCTCTCTTCTCCAGATCTAGCTAGGTTCTTCACAATGGGTTCATCTGATGGAGTAACCTCTCTTGCATAACCTGTCGGCGTTGGCTCTCTCCTCTCTCTACTAAATTAGGGAATATATTGAGTAAAAAAAAAAGAGGATACGCCGACGGCATTGCCGTCGGCGTAGTATTATCCACTTAACCCACCCACCACTACGCCGACGGCTGCCGTCGGCGTAGGTTTACCTTATCCATTTTTTTAGGTCGCACCCGCACCCGCACCTAGCCAGCCACCCATTTTCTCCATCGCACCCATCCTCTCGCCGCCGCCATCCCCAGTGCGTCGTCCTCCTCCGCCGGCCGCGCCCGCCACGCCGCCCATCTCCCCTCCCCAGGATCCGCCGCTCCCCTCCCCAGCTCGCCTCCCCAGCTCCCCTCCCCAGCTCGCGGCCGTGCTCCCCCTCCCCAGGATCCGCCGCGGCCGTGTCCCCTCCCCAGCTCGCGGCCGTGCTCCCCTCCCCAGCTCGCGGCCGTGTCCCACGCCGGACGCATCGAGCTCGGCGGCGACCTCCTCCACGCCGGCCGCGCCTCACGCCCCCACCTCGCACCTCCTCCACGCCGGACGCATCGAGCTCGGCGGCGACCTCCACGCCGGCCACACCTCACGCCCCCACCCCGCACCTCCTCCACGCCGGACGGCCAGCTCGCGGTCCTCCACCGGCCCCTACGCACTGCTCCCCCTCCCCAGCGCCGCGGCCTGTGCAACCGCAGGTGAGACAGTGGCATGTCAGCACGATGTAGAGGTGATGGGAGCAAGTTAGTATTTTGGAGCAAATTAGTATGGTAGAGCATGTTAGCATAATTTTGAGGTGAGAGCAAATGTTGCTAGTTAGATGTTCATCATTTTATTTCGTTTGCATGGCATTAGTTGTAGTTGATTTAGTTCTAGCTAAATGTATAGTCGGCAACATGGGCAAATTCATTTTAGTTCTAGCTAAATGTGTAGTTGATTTAGTTCTTTGTGTTCTTTTTTTTTATCTATGCTTCCTTGACTAACCCTGTATCAAATGCTTTTACTTAACTAAGTATCATGTCGGAGCCGGAGCGAAAGTTTCGTGGTGTTCACCGGAGACCCACGAAGATCCCGACTTGGGCAGCTCAGATCACAGTGGATCACAGGAAGATCCAGCTTGGTACTTTCAGGTGCCCGTGGCAGGCGGCCCGCGCCTACGACTGCGCGGCGGTCCAGCACTTTGGGGCGAGAGCGATCCTCAACTTTGAGGATGAGCGGAGCGCGGCGCACATGTTAGCGCCAGATGGCATGAGGATCGCGACGAAGGCCGAGGAGAGGGAGCACCGGCAGGCAGAGAGGCTGCTCAGGGCGCGCCACCAGCGCGAGGATGACCCCTTGGTCAAGGATCTCCTCCTTGATCCCCAGGTGATGGCGGTCCAGTACCAGGTCTTGAGCGAGAGCCGGCAGCAGCGCGGGCAGGGCGAGGCCGGCCCCTCCGGCACGCAGCAGCAGGGCGAGGACTCTAGCAGCAGCCTGTCCTCTTGTTGGGGCCGCTTGGACGACGTCACTGACACCGGCGCGAGTCGAGTTTAGGATGTCTATCATCCTACCTGTCGTACTACTAGACTTATCTTGCTACCTGTTGTACTGCTAGACTTATCATACATGCTACCTATGTATTATTGTGCTACTTGTCTATATGTGTTATGTTAAGCTAATATGGTTACATCGTTCTATGGTTTATTCTGTTTTATGTTTAATTATTAGGTAAAATGGAGGGATATTTGCTTATATATTTCGATTGTTTGTACTTTTCAGATGACGTAGCTTCCTCTCGGCCTTCTCCGGCCACCGATCACGCTTCGAGGGTATAAATCTTTCGCCTCTCTTGCTGCATAGGTTTATTTTGGTCTAGATCACCAAGTCAGTCGCGTAACCCGAGTCAGATCCCATCCGGAAGGGTTACAAATTTATAAATATGCAGGATTGTCCATCTTTGCATATTTATAACCGTAACACTTCCGGGTTGTCCTGTTGGACAGTCCGAGTACGTGTAGATCGGGTCGTGTTCCACGTTCTACCCCTTCCTGAGACGGAATTTCGGCAGCACCTCCCTGTTGTTCTTCGGATGCACACCCTCTCGGCTTGACAAGCTCGAGACGTGTATTCTGAAGAACAGCGGGGAGGTGCTGCCGAAATTCCGTCTCGGGTCGGGGTAGAACATGGGACACGACTCGATCTACACGTACTCGGGCGGGATAGGCCCCTACCTATTAGAAGTGTATGTGAACCCTTGCATGTTGTAAAAGATAAAATTTGGCCGTAATAAAATGGTGACATTGCATGCAAGAAAATAAAAATATGATGCATTTAATTTCATGTTATTATTATTTGGCTCACAGTAAAGCAGCAGAGGATGGCAGATAATGGGTGGATGTACAGTGGCCGAATTAGTTTGGTTGACAAAACAGATGAGTGGGTATGGAAGACGCATTTGTTAGTGAAGGAGTTAGCGCGTAAGGGTTCAGAGTCAGGCGCTCGTGGACAGTGCCCTTGCCCTCGTTGCAAGTTTCGTACACGTCAGGGAAAGGATGATATGATTAAACACCTCTTCTCTCGTGGGTATATGCCGAACTTCGTGACGACAGTCAACTTTGATGAGTACGAGCGCGAGAGTGGCAGGGTGATGCGGCAGCGGATCAATGGCAATGAAGATGATGGGATTAGAAACTGGCTAGATGATCTCCGTGCTGGCGACATGCCAGATTCGCCACCATCACAGGAGGAACCGGAGGAACCTCCAGAACCGGAGGAACCGCGTGAACCGGAGGACCCAGAGCCAACCGCGAAGGCCTTCTTTGCTATGATGGCCTCGTCTCAGAGGCCTCTGTACGAGGGTGCAAAAGTTTCTCAGCTCGATGCCATCTCGCAAGCACTAGCCAACAAGCTCCAGTATGGCAGCACCCGTTCATGCTTTGAAGCGCATCTGCAAACAACTGGTAACCTGTTGCCTGAAGGGCATTGTCTGCCTCAAAGCATGTACGAAACGAAGAAAATCCTGCGAGATCTCAGCATGGATTATCAGAAGATAGATTGTTGTCCAAAAGGATGCCTTTTGTTTTGGAAACAGTTTGCCAATGACAAGTACTGTATCTTGTGTAAGGCCTCTAGGTATCATGTGGTAAAAGGACCCGATGGTACGAAGACGCAGTCAAATGTCGCCATTAAGATTCTTCGTTACCTCCCATTCATACAAAGAATCAAGCGGCTTTACATGAACAACGAGACTGCCACACAGATGCAATGGCACAAAACGGGGAAGAGATACAAGGATGAGCACGACCGGGAATTGATGGGACATCCATCTGATGGTACGGCATGGAAGAACTTTGATGCGAACCACCCCGATGAGGCAGCAGATGCTCGAAACGTGAGAATCGCGATAGCAACCGATGGATTCAATCCATATGGTTTGTCGACTACCGCGTACAGCTGCTGGCCCGTGTTTGTTATTCCGCTCAATCTCCCTCCTGGAGCCCTAATGCAAAAGAAGACCATGTTCCTCTCGCTGATCATTCCAGGTCCTGAATATCCGGGGAAGAATTTAAGTATGTACATGCAGCCAATTGTGGATGATCTGAACCACTCTTGGCACCACGGGACGTTGACATATGATCGTGCATCGAAGACAAACTTCTTGATGAAAGTTTGGTATCACAATTCCATGCATGACATGCCCGGGTACGCCCTATTCTGCGGATGGTGTACAGCTGGTAAGTGGCCATGCCCAGTGTGCAGGAACCGACTTGAGTTCATGTGGCTAACGGCGGGACGGAAGTATTCCGCGTTTGACACACATCGAAAGTTCCTCAAAAGAGGGCATCCGTTTAGAGAAGACAAAAAGAACTTCAAGAAGGGCAGAGTTGAGCATGAAGAAAAAGCGATACCAACTTTCGATGGTGCAGCTGTTGACGCCGAGCTAAGTGCTCTCGTGCCTGCTGGGAGAAAAGGCCCACGATATGTGGGATATGGTGTGTCGCACAACTGGACTCACGTGGCAGGCTTGACGCAACTCGAATATTACAAGGACCTCGAACTTCCCCATAGCATCGATGTGATGCACACCGAAAAGAATGTTGGAGAGTCCCTCTTTCACACAATCCTGAACATTACCCCGAAGTCGAAGGATAATGTTAAGGCTAGAGTTGATGTTAAGAAGCTCTGTGATAGGGAGAGAATGCACATGAAGCCTCCTGAAGGCCGTCAAAAGAACTGGTTCAAGCCGCATGCTGACTTCTGCCTTAATAGTATGCAAAGGTCTGAGGCATTCCATTGGCTCAAATTCGTCGTGATGTTCCCTGATGGCTATTGTTCGAATATAAGTAAGGGAGTCAATATACAAACGGCAAAAGTCACCGGGCTCAAGAGTCACGACTATCATATATGGATTGAGCGGCTGCTACCGGTGATGGTTCGAGGGTATCTCCCCGACCGTGTCTGGCGAGTGCTCGCGGAGTTGAGCCATTTCTTCCGCACGCTCTGTGCTAAGCAAGTATGTCCCCTGATTATTCAGAAGCTGCATGAACTAGTGCCGGAGTTGCTGTGCAACTTAGAGACGATATTTCCGCCAGGCTTCTTCACTCCGATGGCACATCTTGTTGTGCATCTTGCGAATGAGGTACTCTTGGGTGGACCGGTGCAGTTTCGTTGGCAGTTTTGTATTGAGAGAGAGTTTAAGTATATTCGAACCAAATGTGGAAACAAAAATAAGATTGAGTCATCCATAGCCGAGGCAACTATCCTTCAGGAGATGGCAGACGCCAGGCTAACGTACTACCCCGATGATGTTCCCACTATGCATAACCAGGCCTCTCGGTACAATGTCGACGAGCCCAAGCGAGACCCCAAGCTCGTCCTCTTCCAGTGTCCCGGTGGCAAGAGCGGTGGCCAACAAGGTATAACTTGACCAATGATGAGCTGGAGTGCATAATGCTCTATGTGCTTATGAACATGAAGGAAGTGACCCACGACGAGCAGGGAGAAGAGGGCAGTTTCCTTAGGTAAAATGGGGAACAAATTACTTTGCAACTACTATCATGATTTCGTTCTAATACGTATTTTCTCCTTTCAGTCAATTCACGGATGAAATGTGGTCGGGAACATCAGATGGACCCAATGAAGCCGCGTTGGACACTCTTTTGAAAGAGCCTGCCCCCGGAAAGAAAAAATTCACGGTTTGGTTCAGGGAAAAGGTAATTTCAAACCTGTCCCTTCTACCTTGCAATTCGTGTATTATCCCTCTTACTAATGCACAAAACAATTTGTACTTGTAGGGAGCTGATCCCAACGTTGTGATGTCAGATGAGTTGAGATGTGTCTCCCAAGGTTGTAACCGTAGAGTCGAGAAGTATGAGAAGTATGATGTGAATGGGTACCGCTTCCATACAGAGCATCACCAGAACAGTCGGCCTAATGCAAAGACTATAAATACCGGGGTCTTCACCAAAGGAGCCGGTAATTATGATTACTACGGAAGGTTACAGAACGTATATGAGCTGACGTTCAATAACACGAACATATCACTCAAGCTTGTTGTGTTCAAATGCCACTGGTTCGACCCTGAGCATGGAACCAAAAGTACCCTTCCATTGGGTTAGTTGAAGTTAAGCCTTCAACCACCTACAATGGATCCGATGTCTTTGTTGTGGCTCACCAAGCCTTTCAAGTTTATTATTTGCCCTACCCATGCAAGAAAGAGGGACTCATTGGTTGGGAAGTCGTGTTCCATGTATCGCCACGTGGTAAGCTACCCATGCCCTCCGAAGACGATTACAACAACATTGACCCTAAAACATACGAGGGGATTTTCTATCAAGAGGAACAAACCTTTGGGGACTTTGGCATACAAGGTCTTGAGGACCGCGAGGACAATGCACAAACAGGTGGTGACGTAGTGGTGAATCTAAAGGATATAGATATGCTCAACAAGTTACAGAGTGATAGTGATGACGATGATGAGCCTCCACCGTGCGAGGAGGTTCCAATATACAACACTCGTGATAGTGATGTTGATAGTGATGATAGTGATGATGACAACCCAGGACTTAACTATGAGAGTGATGATTAGGGGTGAGGGTCTTTTATGTCCTTTTGCGTACTATTTACTTTTCAACATGCTTCTTCTTAATTGCATTACGTCTTTATTCTTATTTACTACATTTTTCAACATGCTTACAAGTTTATCCTTTCTCAATGCAGGTGATTGACCAAGATGAGCCAAGGCAAGGAATCATCGGCCTCGGGCTCTCGGGAGGTGTAGGATGTGTTCGGGTGTAGCGTGTGTGAATTCGAACTTGTTTGGAGTTTGTATGAATGCTTGGATGAATTTGAATCATGTTTGTGTCATTTGGATATGTATGTGATGTTTTATTTGATGTTTCTGTGATGTTTTATAATTTGTGCAATTTTAATTGTATTTAAAATGCGCCAGAAACCAGCAGCAAAAAATTTCAGAAACTGAAAATATGGTCAAGTCTACGCCGACGGCATTGCCGTCGGCGTAGTATGCTGCGGGGACGCACAGGATGGCGCCACGTCGACGCTGGAGGACCATATGGTAACCTATACGCCGACGGCAATGCCGTCGGCGTAAGACTCCTCCCAGACGCACCAGATCAGCACACGTGGCAGACTAGGCCGACGGCACTGCCGTCGGCGTATAGGTGGAGCATACGGAGACAGTCAACGTTCCTTTTGTGGGTCCCACTTCAGATACGCCGACGGCGACGGATACGCCGACAGCGTCCTACGCCGACGACGATACGCCGACGGCGGCCGTCGGCGTAGGACTACGCCGACGGCGATCGTTGCTACGCCGACGGCGGACCGCCGTCGGCGTTTTGACTGTTTCCCGTAGTGTCTGCCTTGCCGGTGTCGTGCACGGCGGAGGTTGTAGGCCAGGCGGTGGCAGCGGCAGTGGCGGCGGCGAGGAGGCCCAGTAGATATGATTCGCTGAAGAGACGAGATTTGCATACATACGTGCGGTACATGGTGGTGCCTGACGGTGGTGTTCGTTCGTAGGCTGGCCGGCAGCGCAACCCCCTACTTCATGTGGAAAGAGGCGTTCCTGCATGGCGCTGAGCACGATGTTCGCCGGAGGGGTCTTCGTCGGTACTGTTATGATGCACTTGTTCAGCGACGCCAACGAGACCTTCCGACCTCGTCCCCGACATCGCCTACCACTTCGCCTTCATCCTCGCTGACTGCGGCATATCCTTCGTTGTTGCGTGCGGCGGCCGCGGCCGGACCACACCCGTCGTCCCAAGTGCAAGTGAGCAAACTCACATCTGTTGTTCTCTGCTGCATCTTTTCTCGCCGGCGAACTGCGCTTACATTGTAGTAGTACTAGCTCGCGGTGTAAAGGTGGCTGCTGGTCGTTTGATTAAATGCAATTTTGTCACTCCAAAGAGATAATTGTCGGCAGGTACTCTGTTTGCATGAGCAAGCACAAAAGCAGGGCGCACGCGTACAAGATTCTTGGTTTAGTTATTGTCGGCAGGCACTCCGTCTCGATCGTTATACATGATGATCTTAATTTTCAGAATCCTTTTTCATTATTTTCCAGGAGCTCTGGAGGAGGGCAAGCTGAGCAGCACGAATCACACCAGCTCTCAACCACAAATAGCTGTAAGTACAGCCTCCGAACTCAGAATTTTACTCGGTCCTTATTTTGTAAGAGAATGGCTTGATTCAAGTTGCCACGGGAGAGGCAGAACCAAGAGGGAGGCTCTAGCATGTAGGTGTTTGGCATCGGGAACCAAGAGGGAATTCAATTTATACTGTGATCTTGAATTCCCGATAATCTTATAAATTGCAGACGTTTGGCATCAAGTGTTAATATATAGTATTGCGCACATTAACCTTTGCCCCATGGTCAAGATACAAGATGATGTTTTTGCTAATTTGTAGTTACGGGGCCAAATTAGTGTGTAGCATGTAATGGATGTGGTGTAGAAGGTGAAAGAACAAGGAGGCATAACTGGTTTGTTGCGGGATCACGGGTTAATACGACCCATTAAGCACAACATAGATGTTACTGTTTTTCGTAATGAGAGGGTAAACACGTGTTTATGGTTTGTGGTTCTTCTTGTTTTGGAGAAAATTGCTTAATCATGTCAAATTGCCAAATAGCATATGTAACATTCAGATCAAATTTATACTTTTCCCAAGGATACAGATTTGAAACCCTAAGCTATGTGATCAAAGTACCTAAGTTATTCGATCAAAATTATTGTTACTACTTCAACATCTATATTGCCTTGCATATTTTTCGGAGCAAGAATAGACTGAAAGTTTGTAGTAATCTCTCTGCACAAATCTGAATTCTCACTCTGGCGGAAGTTGTGGCACTTCTGTTTTGCCTTTGGTAACTATAGTTTATACTAATGCATCTGTCATTTTTCATATGCAATAGAGCTGGCATTGTAGCGTGTCTTATCATTGGAAGGTGTGTCCTTGAGATTGTGTGGTCTCACATTTATTTCAGTTGGGAGTGTCTATTGGTCAGTCGACTGAAATTCATTTCGTCGTCAGTCGTTTTTTGGACCAATCAGAACACTCCACGTGGTCACGACGCCCCCACCTCACAGAGCAAAGACGCAGATTCGACTGACGCCGAAAAGAATTTCAGGCAGCCTTCCCGCGCTCAGGAAAACAAGGATAAAAGAGTAGCTAAACGGGTCCAATTTCGAAAAGCCCAAACCAAACCCGATACTGCCCATTTAGCAGCAACAACTAAAAAAATAGGAAGCCCAACATCACCTGCAGCCCAAAACGAAGGTCGACGACTTCAGCGGAGCCCAGTCAACAGAAAAAAAGCACCTTCTTCCCCTCCAAGAAAACACCTGCCTCGCAGCTGCAACCACCAGTCAGACAAACCACGACTGAATATGGAGAACAGCCCCCGACTACAGATCAAGAACAACACCAGAAAAAAAGGGGATTCCTCCACCATGGATCTGAAACCAAAAGCCTCCAGATATCAAGCAAACTCACCTGGGCACAGTGCAGGATCCCACGCAGGGATTCCTCCACCATGGATCTGAAAGAAAAGGAACTAATACCTGAAGAAGAGGAAGCAAATGAACCGGGACTAGAAGAGCAGGTCCTCAACATGACAGGCACAGTATTGACTTCTTCTAAAAATCGTCCCATACATGTACTTCTAGCAAATGGAAATTAAAGTTCAATGGTAAAATGAAGGCAAATGCAGTCAAATAAATTTACAAGTTCAAATTAAGTGGTAAAATATATATAGAGAGAGACAGATTGAAATAGAGAGAGATAGAATGAAAGAGAGAATGAGAGAGAGAGAGAGAGAGGGAGAGTACATTCAGAGAAAATAAATCATGACTGAGACACTGAATAACTGAAACAAGAATTAAAAACTGAGACACTGAATTAATGAGACAATTAAAAACTGAGCAACAAATCTAGACTGAGACAACGAATCACTCAACAACGACATAGAGACTCTAATACTGAGACAAAGTATATAGAGAGAGACAGATAGAATGAAACACTACTAGGAGAAGGGTTATCAGTGGCGCACCAAATAATGATTCTGTGGCGCACCCCCAGAATTGCTGGGTGCGGCACAGAATTGTCGCCACTAAATTATTATTTCTGTGGCGCACCATCGGCATGCGCCACAGAAACCAACTTTTTGTGGCGCACCGAGGCCGTGCGCCACAGAAATAGGTCGGTAGGCCACATAGCAAAGGAATTCTGTGACGCACCCACGCCTGGTGCGCCACAGAAAGTGGTGCGCCACAAAAAAAAAAGCATGCGCCACAGAAATATTAAACAGTAGTACAGGTATTTTTTTTCATTTTGCTGTATAAATACAGATATATACAGGATTTATACAGGATTTATCCAGAAATACAGATATATTTGACAGGTATATAAACAGACACACATTAATCACTATTTCATCACACATATTACTTAGTGTGCCCGAGATACATACACATAGTCACAAAAGTGCCGAATGTTAATTTACACAATATATTAGTTATGATAGAAACAAAAGTTCATCATTTCACACTACACATTACAAATAAAGTGTTCACCGCCTAACTAGGATCAAATGTAGTACACATCGGCGATGATGGTGAGCAAGAGCGCGCGGGAGCATGCATGCATGATCATGGCTTCCTCTTCTTGAGCGGCGCCGGGAACGGTAGAATGCCCCCTTTCGTCCTCCACTCCCTGGTGTCATTCTGCGCCGCTAGTCGTTCTTCCATTTCCTTCTGAGACAACGCTGAAGATGGATTGGGATATATATTGGTTAGTGATATACATAGAGTATAATTTGTTCATCTAAGTATAGAGGCAAGACGATCAATCAATGTTGTCATGGTTGGAAATCATATGGCTATCCTATTTGGGTTTCATAGCATAGCATATATATAATATATAACCCTACACATGCACTTCTACAAAAAAGTACACACTAGCTAGTAATGCTTAGCAAGGCTATCTTTTATAATACATCCTACGTACCGAAGCGGAAGTGGAAGGACCCTGAGGCGTGCATGACATCGTCGAGGATGATATTTGTTAACTGCAGCCGGATGCGATGGAAGTCTTGTCTATAATCAGCATCGGTGAGACCTTCCGCCATTTTGGTGTATTCTGCGAGATTAGATGCAATCTTCATTTTCTCGCAATCCCGGACAATCGTTTTAAGGTGACGGAGGGCATAGTAGGCCTCCATCACACTGCCATCCAGTTGCTTGACGCAATGGAATCCGGTCCCATGCAAGAACTTGTGTGTGTTGTCGTCCTCCGTGAAAATTCCGACTTCTTATGGAAGGGGCCGCCCTTTTTGGCATAGGCCTCGAGAGCGTCATCGAGAACACCCTTTATTCTGTTGTATGATCTCGGCTGGGATTTATTCCCCGAGTCCAAATAAGTGGCAACGGACCACCTCGGGGATACGTGGATGAGTGCGCAGTACTTGTCCCTGCTCAACACAATTGAAGCAGAATGTTGGACAAAGGATCAGCGATGGAAGAAATGTACAAGAAGGCATAAGATAGGACGGTGGCGAGCAGATGTGTACTTACTTGAAAAAGTAAGGCAGAAGAAGGGCGGTCTTCTCCTTGTTGGCCAGGAAGACCCTAACGAGGTACTCCTTGGCCGTTTCCCGTGTTGTTGATCCTTCCACCAGATGGCTGTCGCCCATGTAGTAGGGATCCACTATCGCGATGTACGGGGTATCATCTCTCCTGATTTTCATCGCCGCATCGAGCGCATATAGGCGGACCATGTTATAGTCCAGCCGTTTGGAGTGATACAGGTTGAAGATGTCCTCGTACGCTATGAAGAACACATCTGTGGGGTCTTCCTGGACGAAGTCCACCAACTCTTTTGGCACCTTGACCGGGAACGCCGGGTAACCTGGGTTCTTCTCTTTAAAAAGGGTCTCCTCTAGATACAAGATATTATTCTGCAAAGTAATCATGGGTCCTTCTGCAAGGCGGAGCATGTCCCCGGACAAGATAGATTTACCAGCTTCATGAACTCTGGAGTAGCCTTGTGGATTCGTGTCTTCAGGACCCCGGATCTTAGGATCTTGCTGGCTCGTAGAGGATGCTTTTCTCTTCCTTTGATGACTCTTCTTTTTCTTCTTCTCTGGGGATTGTGGGGGTGCAGTGAACCATGCTTTAACTGTTTCTTTCAGTGTGGTAGGGCTGAAAATGTTACCCGGTTGAGCTTGATGATCGCCGGCATCCAGAGGCGTGTCGGTGAAGGCCAGGCGCTGTGTGCATGAAGTGGGACGAGCAGGTTGAATGTGGTGGTCGCGGAAGGGTTCTTCATCGATAAGAGGCATGAACATATCATCCGCGGCGGCGCCAGTGTTGAACATGAGACTCCATCAAGGCCGACATTAGCGAGCTCTGCGGCGTGTTCACGTCTTCTCCACCACCATCTACTCCTTCATCATGACCATGTCCGTCGGCATCTCCTTCGTCACGATCATCTTGCCCGCCCACGTCTTCAGGCGCAACATTTGCTGTCGGCGCAACATTTGTTGTCGGCGCTTCATTGAAGCCTTCCATGAAACCGCGCCTGAGCAGGTGTTCCTCCAATTGTCCGGAATCAGGGTCGATCCATCTCACAAGTTTGCAACTTCGACACGGACATCGTATCTGGCACCCGTTGCACCGACTCATTTCCGCCTTCGCTTCTTCCTTGTAGTTGTTGATTCGACTGGAGCTCATCTTGATGACCATGGTCGCCTACGCGGTATACATATAGAGTATGTGTTATTAAGTCGGAAATGTTCGACAAAAAAATTCGGCATGACTTCCCCTAGAAGTAGGACATATGTGGTGCAAAAATTTACCGAAATGGAAATGAATCAACATTTCGGCAAACATCCATGCACCACGCCGGCGCAAGGAACAACATGCAAAGATTCATGCAAACCACACACACAAGTTTCATGCATAGATCCGTTCAACAAATAGTTTGCTTCATGCAAACCACACACACAATCGCCCGCCGACAAGTTTCTCATGTCTTTAACAAACACCCATCCTACAATACCCACCTAGTAGATCTAGATCCGTTCCCGAGACGTGACCGTGATCGATGAGAGAGAGTGTGTGGTGATGGAGGGAAAATAGTGGACAAAAAGAGAGGAGGAGAATATATATGGAGGCTTTCCCCAAGCCCTCACCAATTCTATGTCAAACAAAGTAGGTTTAACAACAAATAATGGATAATAGGATGGTCAAAATGCCATGGGAGAGAGGAGGAGCTCGAGCTAGATGCATGGGGGGAGAATGAAGAAGGTCACATGGGGAAAGTGGGTGCTGCCACCTTTTTGTGGATCTGGGCCAACATTCTGTGGCGCACGCAGCTCGGTGCGCCACCGAATGTCAACTTTCTGTGGCGCACGGTGTTGGGTGCGCCACAGAAAGCCAAGATTCTGTGGCGCATAGCGGCTGGTGCGCCACAGAATATGAACTTTCTGTGGCGCACTGGGCCACGTGCGCCACAGAATCTCCCCAGATGGACCTGGCCCAATAATTGGAACGTGGGACCCACTCTATTTCTGTGGCGCATGGGTGGGCATGCGCCACAGAAATATGACATTCTGTGGCGCATTCGCTTCCATGCGCCACAGAATGTCAGATTTCTGTGGCGCATGTCTGTCAGATGCGCCACAGAAAGGCCAATGCGCCACAGAAATATTTCTGTGGCGCACCAATTAAGAGTGCGCCACAGAATGCCAACCCACCTACAACCCTTCTCCTAGTAGTGAAAGAGAGAATGAGAGAGAGAGAGAGAGACAGTACATTCAGACAAAATAAATCGAGACTGAGACACTGAATAACTGAAACAAGACTGAATAACTGAGACACTGAATTAATGAGACAATTAAAAAATGAGCAATAAATCTAGACTGAGACAACATATCACTCAAAAACTGAGATAGAGACTCAAATACTGAGACAAAGGATACCAGAATAAAATGAGACAATTAAAAAATGAGCAATAAATCAGGACTGAGACAATGAATCACTCAACAACTGAGATAGAGACTCAAATACTGAGACGAGACAAAATTTCTGAAAACTGAATAAATGAGAAAGAGAGACAAGGAAAAACTGAAACAAAACTGAGATAGAGCCATCAAAAAAGAGAAACAGAGATAGGAAGATACAGATAGAGAGAAAGAGTTTTCCATTAATTTTATCTAATGCAAAATTATATATTATAATGTATTCTTCTTTATGTAATGCATGAGAATGATGATGCGTACACGATTGGAGGCTATGGAAACACTGCAACATTCAGATGCGACGACATATTTCTCAAGGTACTTACAAAAAATATAATGCAACAAACACATTCAGAGCCGTGTTTCTTCTTCCATGGGATGTATCCTGAAAAACAAGCAAAACCAATTAGAAAAGCATAACGACGTAATCCCTAGTGAAATGCAACAAACTGTCAGAACTCACATCAGTGTGGCTTGGTATGGAGAACTCTTCGCTATACCCAGCATTAAAATTGTCAACACCATAATCAGACCTGTTGGGGTGTGATCTACATAGCACAAAAAAAACAGTGCAGATTATGAAAAACCACACATACAGTCAAATAAAAGCACACAAAACTATATTCACTGCTGCAAAAAGGATTTACACTAAATAAATCCTTCACCAAGCACATAAAGTCTGTTCAAATAAAATATATTGCAACAGGACATGAGAATACAAAAACTCTGAATTAAAACAACAAATACCAATAAAAACAACCAACGCCCCACACCTAGCATCTGTATATGTATTCAATTGCTGGCACAAAAACACCAGAAGTGTCAACACAAAAGGATACTACTGTACACCTCAACAAAGGTCGGTGGGTAGGATAGGTTTGCTTTACCCATCAAAATGTAACAAAACAAGACGCATACATTCTGAATTTGAGCTACAAATATACTACTAAGGCTCCCTAGAACTAAACAATCAACAAAAAAAACCTTTATATGATGAGATGAACACTAAACGCACCACCACCACCCACCCCCAGCATACCTTTAGCCTCTCCAAAAAATACATAGGATGAATGATGGATTGATGCTAAGCTAACACATAGGATGGAGACCATCCCAGAACCTAAAAATCAACACACACGAACACCCAACTACTACCTGTTAGCCTCTCCAAACAAAACATCGAACCATACAGTACAACCAACGTATAAAATCAGAGAAACAATGATGGATTGATGATAAACTAACACACAGCATGGAGACCATCCAAGCACACACAGAAGGTTGTAAAAACTCTTGCTGTTCGTACGGGGATGAACGAAAGGAACACAGAGAAACAGTATCATAGCAAGTATGTCAGTCTGTACCTTCTTGAGTGGGTGGAGATGGTACGGGCGAAATGATGTTTACCTGCAAATCAATAGTTGATATAGTAAATATCTTAGGCCCATTTATAATGGACTCAATCAAATCTGCTAAAGGTAACTCGAAGAACATTGAAATAGTAGAACTATTGTGCTAAATACCACCTACCAAAAATGCAGTGTCACTACAGAATCAAAAACTGAAACATGTTCTTGTGCTGCTTGCAAATCCACCTCACCTTCTTCTGCCTTCTAATTAGACCTCTCCAGCAATATCCTCTAGTTGTTTCCCTGTGGATTCAGATACACAGTATATGAAAACTACAGCTATAAGCTACATAAATCAAAGGCAAAATTAGCTAAGATCAGATGGCCAAGCTTAAACCAGGCGGAATAAACATATAAGAGATGTCTAGTTCAACGAAAATTGAGATGTCTAGCGAGCAAGGAGCAGCAAGCATCTACTAAATCTATCTAGCCGGCACAGATCCATAGCACCTAGCAGAAAAATGAGCACAACAACACACGGCCATACAGATTCGAAGCATGGAAAAAATTGAGAAGGGGACAGGGTCAGCCGAGATGGTGCTGACCTTGGTAAACTGTAGTAGGGACAGGGGACGGGGGCGTAGGTGGCTTGGAGGGCAGGCGAGAAGGCAGCGCAGAAGCTCTGAGGTCAACAGTGGCGCAGAACGCCCGCAGGCGTCGTGGCCAGGGTGGGGGCCGCGGTGCAGGAGCCGGTGACGGCCAGGCTGGCGGCGAGGTGTTGCTCCTCACGTTGCTGGAGGAGAGGAACCGGGAGGCGGCGGTGAAGGCGGGCGCAGCATCGGCGGCCGTGGAGGCGGTGGCGGCGTTGGGGCCCGCGGGCGCGCTGGAGCTGCTGTGCACAGCGGCCGGCGGGGCCACGGCGGTGAGGAGGGAGGCGCCGGCGGCGCCGGTGATCGCCATAGACGGGGCAGAGAGATGCGCGAAAGCACACACAACTGCGGGCGGATGAGAGAAGACGAACTCAATCACCTGAAACGCCTCCGGCGCCGCCTCTGCGCTCCATCGCCGCGGATCTCTGCCATGGCGACCGCCTCCCCTGTTCCGCCCCTTCTCTATCTCTCTTCTCCCCAACGGACATGCAGCCACGGAAAAAAGGGAGAAGAAAATTCAAAATAAAAATCCATATCCAACCGGGCCACACAGCAAAAACGGGCCCGAAAAAAGGCCGAATCCAATCCCGTTAACAGATTACTACCCGCGAACAAAAACGACACGCGCGCAAAACAGCTGGACGACTGCACAAATCTTGACGCGAAAACGGACGGACAGAGATTTCGACTGACGGTGAAAATAATTTCAGTCAACTGAGATAGAGCAAAAGCCTTTCAGTTTGTGGTTATCTCTTTTTCACATATTCAGGAAAGTTACATGATTTTTTTTACAATAGGAAGGTACATGATTAACAGCAAATAATATGAATTCACGTGCCTATGCGCTAATCACTCATGTCTCACATTAGTCTGTACTCTAAAGGACATTAGAAAAGAGGGGTGCGTTTAGTAAGGGAGGGCCCCTTGATGTTTGTAACGGTAATGTTTGAACATAAATATTTTCTTTTGAGCAAAAGCAACTAAGGGCAGTCGCCCACCTGAATTGATTACCGAAAAGGCCAGAAACATCAACAATTACAGATACATACACAGTAGTGGTGCAACACACTCATGAGTAAGGATCGAGGCCCCATCGGCGGTGCGGGGGGTTGGGTTATGGTGTGGTGCTCCTGGGGCGCTGTGTGGAGCTTCGGTTGGAGTTGGAGCTCAGGACTACGGCGGATCCGGCTGGGGTTTGCTGCAGAGCTTGGGAGGACGGCGGGTGGAAGATCCGGCGCGGCCGGGTATGGAGGAGGGGGCGACCTGGCCGTGCCCGTTCAGCGTTCATGATCCCACTGCTTGCGGTGGGTGGATTCTGTGGTCGTCGACAAAGTTCGAGGTTCTCCCTCGTCCAGGTTTTGCGGTGGTTTGCTTTCTTCCTCGTCGACGGCAGTTGATCGGAGGAGGGCGTCGTGGTGGTCTGCAGTTTCTTCAGCGTTCTGCTGCTGTTCCTGGTGTTCTGTCTTCAGTCTGTAGCGTGTGTGCGTTCGTGCTTGTACTCTGAATCTTGTTGTACGCATGCAGCTGCTTGCTCCTTCAAATAAAAAAAGAGGAGCATGTACAGCAAGAAAACTACAATAGGAGCGATGCAACACACTCAAATGAGAGAGGCACAACAGAGGTTGATTGGGGAAGTGTCAACATGACGGGGGCAAAGACCTCCACAATTGTAGGTGATCAACGATCAAGCGACGAAGGTCCTCCGATGATCACATCGTGTTAAAAATCATGCGGATCCTGGTCTTGCAAATACACTACAGGATTACAGCCATGCCAGTTCCTCAGAGAGACAGTTCCCATGAACGGTGGCGAGACGAGAAAGCCCGCTAGACATCCTCAACAGGATATTGTCTCAAAAAATGGCGACGGTCGGCAGAGTGAAACCAAATGTCCTGGAGTTGCTCTCGGTCAAAGAAAAGGTGACGGATCATTTCACACGTGTTGGGGCAGAAAGGACAGTCGGAGTGGTCAATGACTCAAGGGAGCCAATGTGGTGAAGAAGAGCCTGAGTTTTTTTCTTTGTCGTAGCGGAGGATCCTTCTACCAGTTTGGGCATTGTATGTCTTGTAAAGCGAATCATTTTGGACATAAATCATCATGCTGCAGTTTATTTTAGCACACAATCACAAATAAATTTGAACTGGCCCATGTGTCCATTCTGAACATTTCATCCGCCCATGTATAACTTTAGGTATGGCCATGTCGTCTGCTGGGTGAAACAAGCTGGCTTTCTGGACAGCGATGTGGGACCGTGAACTGTGTAAAAAGTCAATACAAGACGACAATAGATACAGGAGACAGACACAAAGACAACATAAGCTGGAATTGTGAGGCGGACAAACAGCTGGGATTGTAGCCCAAATTCCAAACGACATTTCCGCAATACTATATTGGAAACGTATTTCACTCACAATCAAACATAATGGTCTCGTGTTTTCACTCGAAAACCAGAACCCAACTTATGTGGAACGAACATGCCTAAGTCCTCCGGAGATCGGACTCGACGAAGGTAAAACACCTGGTAGATTGCCACAAACTTGTTTGCCAACTATGGAACATGAAATTTTTCGTCTCCCGTTGCAAAGCACGGGCACTCAGCTAGTCTCAATAAGCGTCGGCTTCCCCTGTTCTTCAGTTCGCACGGTGTGGCGCGTTCCCTCTCAGCCGGCCGGGGTGGCGAGGGAGAGGAGAAGGACCGCTCTGCTACGACTGGAGTGCAGGGATGGCGTCGGGAGATCTTGGAACGCGCATCTCCTTCGGCGGTTCCTCGGCGACGGCGTTGTTTGGCCGCCGCTATTCTTGGCCAGAGGGTTGGCCGCGCCGTGCTAGACACCGGTGGCTGTTCGAGTTTGTGCTTCCTCCTCCGGAGGATCTTTTCTAGCTTCGGTGCGGCATCGAGCGTGCCTACCTCCCCAAGTGGCCTTGTCCCCGGTGGAGGCAGGAGCGGCCGTGCATGGAGGCGACTCGTCGTCGGCGACAAGATTGGACTCGATCGCGTTTTTGCGGTCTTATCTAGGGTGCTATGTGTAAAATCCAAGGACCTTGTATTAATTTCTATTTGTCTGAAGGTCCTCTTTGTAATTGTACGCACAATGCCGACTTAATGCAGATTCCAGGTCCTTCGGGGCCTTTACCTGTTAAAAACATATATTTGTATATTTGTAATATGTATGTGGTATTTGTTAAAATATTTGGTGAACAAAACCAACTTATTGTCGTATTACCATATTTGTGTTACATAATTTATGTCTTTCAATGTTTTAAAATGTAACATCATTAAACTATGACATGCAGAGGCACAAGAACAAGACTACACAATCGATGGTACTCCCTCCGTACTCAAATAAGTGTACTTTGACTTTAGTAAAAACATTAAAATTTGACTAACTTTATATAAAATAGTAGCAACACATATGACGTGGTGAAATAGATATATTATGAAACTATTTTCAAAACGGACATTGTGATACTAATTTACTGTCATAAATGTCTCGAACAGTTTCGGTTCTTACTTTACCTCGACTCTGAACACGCATTATATGAGTGGTTCCACATTGACAGACCGACTCCGGAAAATTCTTGAAAGTACGGATCTATGCGGAACCTCCGGCTATACTCACGATTGATTTTCCCACGCAGCCGACTCCCATTCATCAGTTGTTTAATTTAGAAGGGAGAAATCGAGGGTGTCCGTATTCTTACGGTAGTACACTCCATTCTCAAATAGGTTGCGTATAAACTTAGTTTAAAATTAATGTTTTCTATGTTTGACCGAGCTTGCAAACAAAAACATAGAGATCTACAATATCAAACCTTTGCCACCCGCCTTGAGCCGATTGCCCACAGGACCATCAGCCCTAATCAGACAGCCTTCATCAGCCTTCATCAAAGGTCGTTTCATTCTGGACAGGGCCCTCGCCCTCCACGAGATTATTCACGAGTAAGAAGCTAGGGGGCATCCTGCTTAAACTCAACTTCGAAAAAGCATACGACCGGGTAAATTGGGACTTTATGGTAGAAATCCTCAGACTGAAAGGCTTTGATGCAGGGGTTTTCCACAGGATCTCCCAACTAGTGCAAGGAGGTCAAACGGCCATTTCATCAATGGGGAGATGGGCCCCTTTTTTCGAAACAAAAGAGGTGTGCGTCAAGGGACCCCTCTCCCTCTTCTCTTCAATTACGTCGCCGAGGGGCTCTCGGCGATCCTCTCTGCAGCTAGTAATGCCGACCACATCAAAGGGGTTGTTTGTCACCTCTTCCCTAGGGGGATAACGCATCTTCAGTATGCCAACGACACCATCATCCTTATCGAACACAGCGAGATGGGAATAGCAAACCTAAAGTTTATGTTGATGTGCTTTGAAAACATACCTGGACTGAAAATCAGTTACCACAAAAGTGAAGTCAATGTGCTTGACCAACCAAAAGTAGCTCAAATCAGAGTGGCCAATCAGCTCAATTGCAAACTTGGGAAGTTCCCTTTCATGTACCTTGGACTGCCTATGTCTGATAAAAAGCTCACCATCGAACAATGGATTTTCCATGTTCAAAAACTTGCAGACAGAGTCGAACCCTGAATCGGAAGGTTCCTTTCCTCGGGAGGGTAGCTCTTTTTACCAAATTCTTGCCTCGCCAGTCTTCCGATGTACGCCATGGGATTATTCTTACTCCAAGAAGGCATACACGAAAAATTTGATGCTCATAGGACCAGGTTCTATTGGGAGGGATCAGGCCCAAAACGTAAATAGCATATGGTGAATTGGCATGCTGTGTGTAGACCAAAGGAGTGCGGGGGCCTCGGCATCATCAATTCCGGACATATGAATACGGAATACCACACTGCTGTTCTAATGGACATGGAAAATCTACCAAATGGATGACTCTATATGGGCAGTTATGATCCGAGCTAAGTATGCGCCGACGGGAGACATCTTTTCTAGCTCAAACCGTGGGGGTTCGCAATTCTGGAAAAGTCTTCACGAAATTTAAAACTTGTTCAAAGTGGGTGCCTGACAAGGATATACATCTCGGGTACCCTACCATAAGGGTACCTGGTGCACGTGACGACTAAGGCCCAATTATCAAGAGACTACATGAAGCCCATGACGAAAGGCCCAACAAGATGGAGTACCCTTCAAGATTAGACATAGGCATAGTCGGTTAGACTTTCCTTACATGTAAATAGGGTCGGTTGCGAACTCCCGAGACCCAGCCTATTATATAAAGGCTGGGAGGGCCGCCGATCCAGGACAGACAATACTTGAACCACCAAAACCCTAGCGAGATCGACATCTCGCCAGGACCCCATTGTATCCCGCATAATCTCACACGATCAATACCAGACAAGCAGGAAGTAGGGTGTTACTCTTCGGAGGCCTGAACCTGGGTAAATCGCTGCTTTTGCTTGTCAGCCGACGAAACTACCAGCGCTACCACGTTCTCTCCCTCGTAATCTCAACCCTAGGTTCTTAACCATGGGATTTGATGAGTTAACCCCTCGTCAATTGGCGTCGTCTGTGGGAAAGAATAGTGCTGGACTCACGGTTTCTTCGGTTCCATCGGAAAACGGCGACTCGCCGATCGCATCTACAAACGGCAACTCGCCGGCTGCATCGACAAACCAGAACTCGCCGACTCGAGCGGTACACGGCAACTCGCCGACTCACACGACAAACGGTAACACGCCAACTTCACCTGCAAAAAGCACATCAGATCCTCTGATGAACTTCGAGCCACACTCGCCAGAATTCCAGGAGACGTTCACTGGTCTCAAGTCAGGTTTGGATTTAACCGTTGGTTCGTTCAATTTTTTCGTAAACAAGCTTGGTACGCAGGACTTGACAGATCCACGCCAACTCGCGACTTCCGTACCCGAGGCTCAATCGATTGCGGATCCTTCGACTGCGGATCCATCAACAGCGGATTTGTTTTTAAATAATAAGAACCCAAATCTGCGTCCGTGAGGACTTGAACCTGGGTGGCTGGGTTGTACATCCACTTCCCTAACCAAATGAGCTGGGCTCACTTCTTCCCATCATCGCTTCTCGAAGCTTGCTCATCTGCAACAACCATGTCAACTCGAGAGCTCAACGAGTTCATGGCGAAGGAGCTCCAAGGTGAAGAAGCTGAATCAGCATACCTCAAAAACAATCTCACGGTCGATTCTCCACTCGATGACAGCGTCGACTGCGGGATCTCCTTCAGCGACTTCGACGAACCTGAAACTCATATCGACAATCACATCGACTTCGAGATCTGCACCAACAATAACCTCGACTCCGAGATCCATAACAACTTCGCCGACACCGAGATCGACATCGAGCTCCGCCCAGATGGGCTGTTCGACTGGCATATTGACTCTGATAAGAGTCTCGATGAAGACGTCGAGTCTATGATGGGACTCGAAAACACATACACATGCCCTCGGGTGATACCCCAGCAGGTCTACGTTTCCTTCACCGCAGAATCATCTGATGTTGCAGCCAGTCGCAGGCCTACAGAATTCCCGTGCACAGTAACTATGCCGGATGGAGTCACAACTCTCACAATTACTGCTGAGATGGCAGCAAAACCAGACAAAGTCATCAAGGAGTGCACAATGATGCCAGCGGACGCAACACGAGAGGAGATGTTGACCTTCCAGTACTTTAATTGGCAGGAATCACCTCGACTGCAGCAGATCAGAACAACACTCGAAGAACGTAAAAAGCAAGCTAGCTTGTCGAGTGCATGAAGAAGACAGCTCTCCGTGAGCTCCACCGGACGAGCAGACATAAGACCCAGATCAAGGCTATCACGCCTCGCGGATGACGAGAGGGAAGCGCTCACCCGCAACTTAGGACACTCTTTCATGACATTCGATGAAGAGGGAGTACCAGTACCCAAAACAGTTGCGGGTGCACTTTTCACTGCTGCAGCATCCGTAGAGGCAATCAAGCCTCCAGCGGATGACCCCAATGCAAAACTACATCGCCAACAGATCAAATCACTCGCCTTAGCGGCGAAGGCCATACAACAAATCCCAAAAACTCCAGCGGATGACCCCAATGCAAAACTATATCGCCAACAGATCAAATCACTCGCCTTAGCGGCGAAGGCCATACAACAAATCCCAAAAACTCCAGGAGGGAGTCGAGACCGTGCCATAGTAAACCCGCGTCGTGAAGAACATAATCGTAGTGGTCGCAGTCACCACTCGAAGGAAAGGAGCGGCTCACGCCGGCGCAAGTCCAGGAGCAGATCACGCAGATCTTACAGTAGCGACTCGTACTCTGATCAGGAGCCTGAGCCATGCGGAGCTCTGTGCTTCACTCGACGCGTCCGCGAGACACGGATGCCCAAAGGGTTCAAACTCACATCTGAACAGCCCAAATACACGGGTCGACAGGAACCTTGAGGATGGTTGGATGACTACAGACTGGCTGTCTCGTGCCAACGAGGCACGAATACCACAGCCATGCAATACATACGACTCATGCTCGAAGGCACAGCCCGCGACTGGCTCAAAGCTCTACCTCCATCAACATATGACTCGTGGGATCACTTCCGCGCAGACTTCATCAAAAACTTCGAGCCTCTATGTGAGCGACCAAAAACGTTCGAAGAACTGAGAGCATGCATTCAACGGTCGGACGAAACGTTGAGGTCATACATCCGACGATGGACTGAGATACGCAACTCAGTTGGAATAATTTCAGAAGATATGGCCATGGATGCTTTCATCATGGGCCTCGCCAGGCGAGACTTCAAAGAAGCACTTGGTCGCCAAAAGCCAACCTCTGTGGCTAACCTCCTAAAGATCGCGACTGAGTGGGCAGACGGAGAAGACATGGCGCGCACCACACGCGGGTCCTCACCCCGTGACAATCATGATAGCGGCAGTCGAAACCGCAGGGACTCGTACAAAGACGACCGGAGGCGCAAACGTTCAAAACGTCACTACGACGACGACAGACCCGAATTCATGGCGGCTGGATTCTCCACACCCCGCAACGACCAAGACCGAAGCGACCGACGGTCAGAAGATCGACGGGAATCAGACGATCGCCGGGATAGTCGAGATGATCGCCGGGACAGTCGAGATGATCGCCGGGACAGTCGAGACCGCAACCAACGCAGCGACAGCTACAAGAAGAAAGATTGGCGCAAGTCGCGCTCCGGCGCACAAAACGAGCGATCATTCGATGACAAGATGGATGCTGATTGCAGATTACACATGTACAACGGGAAGACGAAAATTGCGCTCCAATCACTCGATGAGAAACTGCAGAGAATTCGACCAACTAGCATCTGAATACGTGCAACTCAGAAAGGCAGCAGCCGCACACGCACCTGCACCTGCGCCTCAGCCAAACAATGTGCCTGTTCTGATGGCACCACCCCACCACCACAGCCTGCCGCAGGCGGAAATATCGCAGGTGCCATACAACCCGTACCTCGGGTGGACGACCTCAGTACCCTCCGCCCCAAGGGCAGATGTACATGATACAGAAAGGTCGCCCTTCCAACAGGGAGCAAAAACTTCGCACTCGACAAGTAAATATGGCGGTCATGTCACCTCCTGCCGTAACTGAATTCTTGAAGGGATCCGAAACTACAATAAGCTTCAGCAGAGAGGACCACCCACCATCGGTAGTTCGTCCAGGGCACTCTGCCTGGTACTCGACGCCCAAATTGGAGGTTACGCCATGTCCAAGGTCTTCATGGATGGTGGCAGCGGCATAAACATCATCTTCGCGGATACGCTCCGCAAAATGAACAGGTCAGTCGAAAACCTGCCAAAATCCTCAAATACCTTTCACGGTATCGTCCCAGGCAAAGCAATAAGCCCAGAAGGCACCATACAACTCGACGTTACGTTCGGGGACAAAAACCACTTCAGGACAGAGTCGATTGAGTTCGAAGTTCGACTGGAAGTCACAATACCACGCCATACTTGGACGCCCGACGTTCGCTCGATTCATGGCAGTCCCACACTACGCATACCTCAGCTGAAAATGCCTGGACCAAAAGGAGTAATCACAGTCAAAGGAAACTTCCAAAAGTCCGACTCTTGCGACCGAGAGTTTAGCAAAATCTCTGAGATGTTCGGCATGGAAGCAACACTCGCCGATCTAGCGGTCTCCAACGATCGAACACTTATGCCGGAGCACAAGAAGGTGGCAGTCGACAGAGCATTCAATGCCACCAATGACACAAGGTCGCATCAGGTGCACCCGACCGATCCGACCAAGACAGTCAATGTCTCTTCGAGTCTGCCTATCGCATAGGAAAGCGCGCTCGTCGAATTCCTCCGTGAGAACTGGGATATATTTGCGTGGTGTCCAGCCGACATGCCAGGTATTCCCAGGGAATTCGCCGAGCACTCTCTCCAATTATTTCCAGATGCTAAGCCAGTCAAGCAAACAATGCGCCGCATCCGGCCCGAAAAGAACCGCAGTCGAAGCCGAAGTCGACAGACTACTCGCAGCAGGTTTCATCAGAGAAATCAAGAAATCACAATGGGTGGCTAACCCCGTACTCGTAGAGAAGAAGCACACAGATATCCTTCGGATGTGCGTAGATTTCACAGCACTCAATAAATGTTGTCCAAAGGATCACTTTCCACTACCTCGAATCGACCAGATCGTCGACTCCACCGCCGGGTGCGCTCGCTTGTCCTTCCTGGATGCTTACTCAGGTTACCACCAGATAAGGATGAAGGAAGAGATGAAGAGAAAACGGCGTTCATAACCCCACTCGGGGTCTACTGCTACACAACAATGCCTTTCGGGCTCAAGAACGCAGGCGCAACCTACCAGCGCATGATGCAAGACTGCTCAAGAAGCAAATTGGGCGAAACGTCCAGGTCTACGTAGACGACATCGTCATCACAACAAGGGAGGAAAACACACTACTCGATGACTTGCGAGAGACGTTCGCAAACCTCAAACGCTTCCACATCAAGCTCAACCCGAAGAAGTGCACGTTCGGCGTGCCAGCCGGGCAGCTCTTGGGGTATCTAGTCTCGGCTCGTGGAATCGAGGCGGACCCGGAGAAAATACAGGCCATCTTGACAATGCAAAGGCCTTCAAAGCTCCATGACGTACAAAAATTAGCAGGTCGAGTGGCAGCACTCAGTCGATTCATCAGCAAACTGGGCGAAAAAGCACTCCCGTTCTATCGACTGATGAAGAAAGCAGACAAATTCGAGTGGACGCCAGAAGCCGAAGCAGCCTTCACGGATCTCAAGCGAGTCCTCACAAGCCCTCCAATCCTCGTCGCACCAAGGGAACGTGAGCCACTACCTATATGTCTCCGCAACTAACAGGGTGGTAGTACCGTACTGGTAGTCGAACGCAGGAGGAGGGACACGCCCAAAGCATACAACGCCCAGTCTACACTTGAGTGAAGTCCTCTCCATATCAAAGCAGCGGTACCCGCATTATCAAAAGCTGGCCTACGCCGTGTTCATGTCCTCAAGGAAATGACGCACTACTTCGCAGAGCACCCGATCACTGTAATCAGCACCTCAGGGATCGGGGACATCCTCACAAACCCCAACGCAACTGGGCGAGTCGCAAAATGGCTCATCGAGCTAGGACCACGAGATATCAAGTATGATTACCCGAAGGCCATCAAAGCACAAGTCTTACCTGACTTCCATACCGAGTGGATCGAAGCTCAGTTGCCAGGAGCACCAGATGTGTCCAACTCATGGACTATGTACTTCGACGGCTCAAAGAAAAAGAAGGCGCAGGTGTCATCCTCATATCACCAAAAGGCGACAAGCTTCGCTATGTCCTGCAGATGGGATTCGAGTTACCATCCAATAACGAAGCTGAGTACGAGGCCCTGATCCATGGCATGCGGATGGCCAAAGCCCTCGGGTGCACTCGACTGATGATCTATGGTGACTCGAACTTGTGGTGCAGCAAACAATGAAGGCCTGCGATGCATCGCAGACAACATGATCGCCTACCGTGACCTGTACAACCTAATGGAGGGCAGCTTCGAAGGCTGCGAGTTGCGGCACATAGGCGCGAGAGCAACGAAGAAGCGACATGCTAGCCAACCTAGGCTCGACCAAAGCACCAGTTCCACCTGGTGTCTTCCTCGAGCGTATCGAGCACAGATCCATCAAGCAAAAACGAACATCTCCTACATCAGCCGCACCAGCCAAGAGCAAAGCACCTAGCACAGAGGACCCGCCAGTCGAGGTACTCCTCATTGAGCCAACTTGGACTCAACCTTTCCTCGCATACATACTCCGCGGCGAGGTACCTGAAGACATAACAGAGTCAAGACGCGTCACTCGACGATCTAAAGCATACACCGTCATCAACGGCGAACTATACAAGCGCAGCATATCAGGTATGTTCCAACGATGCATAGCATTCGAAGATGGCCAGGCCATCCTTCGTGATATTCATGCAGGTACCTGCGGGCATCACGCCAGCAGTCGATCACTCGTAGCCAAAGCCTTTCGCGCAGGCTTTACTGGCCCACAGCACTCAAAGACGCGGAGGACATAGTCAAAAGGTGCATCGGCTGTCAAAAATTCGCCACAAAGCCGCACGCACCCGCATCGGCGTTGAAGACAATACCATTGGCCTGGCCCTTCGCCCAGTGGGGGCTCGATATGGTCGGGCCACTCAAAAAATCCTCCCATGGAGGGCATACTCACCTTCTGGTGGCGGTCGACAAGTTCACCAAGTGGATTGAAGCAGTCCCTATCACAAGTTCGACTGCCACTACAGCAGTCAATTTCATAAAATCCATCATATACCGCTTCGGTGTACCAAGCAGCATCATCACTGATAACGGTACAAACTTCACGGCTGAAGAGTTCCGATCCTTCTGCAAAGAGCAAGACATCACGCTCAACTATGCATCCGTGGCACACCCGCAGTCCAATGGCCAAGTCGAAAAAGCCAATGGACTCGTGGCAAGCGGAATCAAGAAACGCCTCCTGGTGCCACTCAAAAGAGCCGCGGGTGCTTGGGTCGAAGAACTCCATCTGTGCTATGGAGCCTACGCACAACTCCTAACGCTTCAACACAATTCACCCCATTTTTCATGGTCTACGGCGCAGAGGCAATCCTGCCATCAGATGTAAGATTCAATGCACCAAGAGTCGAAGCATACAACGAAGAGACACAGATGAAGCACTCGAAGATGCAGTCGACTTGCTCGAAGAAGCACGCGACACGGCGCTAGCACGTACAGCTGTCTATCAGCAAGACCTCCGCAACTACCACAGCCGTCGACTGCGCACCAGGTCCTTCGAGGTTGGAGACCTGGTACTTCGACTGAAGCAAAAGAAGGTGCACAAACTCGCTCCCCCATGGGAAGGACCCTTCATCATCACCGAGGTCATAGGTGGTGGCGCATACAGACTGAAGCACGCGAAGACATGCGAACTCTCGCACAATCCTTGGAACGTTGCGCAGCTGCGCCGTTTCTATGCATAAATTGCTCAGTCGCACAATGTAATAGGCACATATGTCGGATAGCTGCGGGTTTCAGACGTGCTCTTTTCCTTACCAGGGTATCTAAGTGAACTGGAAGGTTTT
This sequence comes from Poa pratensis, assembly GCA_947311845.1. Classification (NCBI taxonomy): domain Eukaryota; kingdom Viridiplantae; phylum Streptophyta; class Magnoliopsida; order Poales; family Poaceae; genus Poa; species Poa pratensis. The sequence continues at coordinate 3,178,572 of CAMZMU010000093.1, read as the reverse complement.
TAATGAGGCGGCCCGCAGCTTAGTATTCACAAGTGGAATAAAATCAATGATTCCTCCTATCTCTCTCTGTTCACTACTCGCACAACTCATACCTTAGCCTCACCCGAGCACTCGGGGGCTGCGCACCAAAAACATGAGCTTTCGCTCTCACAAAAATTGACACCTTAGCCGCACTCGAATACTCGGGGGCTGGGTCTCAAAACAAAAGTTGAAGGCTCAGTTATCACAAAAATCCACAGCCCCACTCGAATACTCGGGGGCTGCGCGATCATTAGTTCACACTCGAAAGATTTTCATGAACCCCACTCGATGGACTCGGGGGCTGCGGAAATACAAAGTAAATAATTCATATTATAAACAAGTGGCAAATTTACACTCGGGGGCTGCCCCCTCTACAAGGTTCATCCACAAAAAACTTCTAGTCTTCAGGCTCGTCCTTGATGGGTAGCACAGGACCAATGAGTTGGTCATGGTACCGTTCGACCAGCGTCCTTGCACACAGAACCGTGCCATCAAGGTCTTCCTGAGACAGAGTCGCTCCAACGGCGGGTGGTGGCAACACCAAGTTGGGACGTTTACTCCGCACATACGCCATCACCGCGTTAGCTCCAACCACAAGCTTCTGGGTGAGCAATTCCCGGATAGGACCCGCATGACGAAACAGGTCCAGAATAGCGTGGATCCCTTATGGTTGTGGTACCGTTGGAAAGAGGGTCTGATTGATGCGAATGAAGGCCACCCTGCACAACTCGAGTAGCTGCGTGCCTCGCCACACGCGATCTTTCAATGTGGCGAGTTTGCGCGCTCGAAACTTATCAAGCCAAAAATGCTGACGACCCGTTGCTGGGTTGTCAGTAACATTGTTCAAACGCTCCTCCACGCGAGCTTGTTCTGCTTGGAAGTCAAAGACAAAACCTGCAAAAATACAAGTCGGGTCAAAAGGAGAAAAGTAGGCAAAAGATCTACAATAGAAACAAGGACTGTACTCACACTCGAGTTGTCTGTTCACAAGATCCATCTCCCCAAGCACATAATCCTCTCGTTGAGTGGGCAAAGCTGGTCTCATTTTCATAATATCCAGCTCGACATGAGCACTCTTTAATTCTTGCTCCAGTTTCACGACTCGAGCTTTCATATACCGCATTAATTTGGTATCGTTTGCCACCTGAGCCTTCGACCGGGTGGCAGTACGAAGTCGCGAGGAACCAGCTGATGTATTGGGTGCCCGTGGCTGTTCAAAGCATCAAACAAATCTCAAGTCAGAAATGAGAAATTCATCACAAAGCTCAGGCGAGTAATAGCACATAGCCTTTCAGGCGAAAGCACAAAGGAACTAAATTCATACAAAGGTAGCAAAAGCACACGCATACTCGCGTGGTCATAAAGTTTAATTACAAGGCATACAAGGTGCGGCTGCCCTATTTCTCAGACATCGACTCCGACCTAGCCCTACTCTCGCGAGTGGTGACCTCCGCCGCTCGGCGCTCCATAGTGGCCATAAAAGTGTTGGCCAGTCGCGCGGCTGGCTCGCTAACACCCTTCAGAGACATAGGCTTCCCATTGGGTCTTCGTGGGAAGTCAGACATGGCCGCCTCGATGTCACCCTTTATTCCATGACCCAAAATGAGCTTGAGGGTGGACTTCGAGCCGCGTACCATAAGGGCGTGAGCAAAGCTCGCCATAGTCGAAGTCCCTGGGCCCAGAACGTTGGCGAAGCCGTCCACATTCGCTGGCACCTCGCCTTGTGGGAGCACCTCCTTGTACACGGCGCCGAGGGTGCTGGCTAACTTGGCAAGGGCGTCCTTCGCCTGGACAAACGTAGCGCCAAGGTGACCTATAACCTGGTCGAGTGATAACTTGTCACTGACCACGTCCGCAGGTGCTGGCGCACCAATCGCCTCTGCAACAAGAGCCAGAAAGAGCAAAAATTATTACAAAGTACTCAGACGGTACACCAAAATGTCAAAAGGAGAAGTTCCTAACCTCGCATATCACGAGCGAGGCTAGCTAGTTGCTCAGCATATCCTCTCTCGTGTAAGGTGGCTGCGTCCTTGGCGGCGTTCAGCGCTTTCTTCGACTTGGCGCGCTGGGCAGCAAGCGCCTCTTCCAGCTCCTTCACTCGGGAATCAACCTCAACCTTGTCACCTGACATAGATGGCAAGATGTCATTCACAATCGACAAAGCAAAGTCAGTGCAAAAAGAAATTCGAATACAGAATCAAAAGCACTTACGGCTGAGTTGTTCCAAGTCAGCGCGCAGACTGTCCCTCTCCTGTTCCACCTGGACGAAGACCTTGCCTGATTCCACCAGGTTGAGGTAGTAGGGTTGCAAGTACATAAAAACAGGCATAAGTTATACGCCTCTAGTCCCAGTATGCGGGCTCGACATAAGACACTTACGTGTTCAATCCAAGGCGCAGGCTTTGCGGCAGACGTCCAGGCCTCTGGAGTTGAAGCACTCGCAACCTTGGTGGCTTCGATGTCAGTAGATGTGGCTACTGGTTTAACAACTTCAGGCGCAACAGGAGAAACCTCCGGCTGCTCTGGAGTCGAAGCGGTATCGGCTGGAGGAGTCGGAGGCCGCACAGTCTCAGCACTGCGAGCGACAGAGGCAAAACAACATCAGCAAGCATATCAAAAAGTAGAGCCTCAGTACAAAAAGCATAGGAGCAAACCTGTGCTCTTCGTCTTCTTTGCTGTCGAGATCATAAAAGGCTGGGCCTCCAAACATCTGCTCCTCACCCGACTTGGGAGGAGGAGCTGACCTCAAAGGGCAAACTTCCAAAGGAGCAGCTTTGGCAGAAGGTGAAGAGCCCGAGTCTCCATCATCCTTCACATCTGACTCCTTCGCGGGTGAACTCATAGAAGAGGACACCCCTTTGACCACGCGACGACGCTTGGGAGGGGGGTTCTCGACTTCATGCCCAGGTGCGGGTGGGGCCTCAGTCTGCACCTCGTCTGTTTCCTCTTCTTCGCCCTCTTCCATAGGAGACGTAGTAGCTGAAGGGAGAGGCGATTCGTCCCCTCCCTTTGCTTCTACCTCTTTCACCTCCGTTTCATGAGTTGGGCCGTTCTCTGGGAGAGGAGGAAGAGACGAAGCAGTCGAATGACCCTGCATACCAAACACAGCAGTCAAAAGTTATAAAGATGCACAACAAAGTAGCAAAGCCAGGAGATAATAAACTCGATTGTTCACTAACCTCTTCCAAAGGCTTTTCAGCCCCATACGGAGCAACAGGACAGTCGACGTTGCAAGGTTCGCTGGACTTGGTGCTGGTGATAGACCGCACGTGTCATCAGCTCATTCCTTGACAGCTCCTTTCGGCTCATTCGGCTAGAGTCAAGCATACTTTCATAAGCCCACATTGGGTGGGCTCGGGCACGGAGCGGCCAGACTCGCATCTTCACAAAGGTGGCAATCAAGTGCACACAAGTTATGCTGCCAAGCAATTCGTCAATTTTGGCCAAAATGGGCTCCGCCTCCGCCTCCTCCGCACTCGTCAGTTGATGGTCCCAGGAATTTGTCCTCATAATAGACTTGGCAGTCGAAAACTCTGGGATTCCTTCTTGGTCTACGCGGACGTAGAACCATTTCTTCCTCCACCCTTGTGCCGAGTCGACTGGCTTCAGAGCGAAGTAGCGCGTGTCGCTGCGCACTTGGATCCCTCAGCCGCCAACAGAGTAGGTGCGCCCGCCTCTGTTGTTTGGCCGGACCAGGAAGATCGACTTCCACAAAGCCCAGCTAGGGGAAACCCCCAAGAAGCACTCGCACAAAACCATGAAGCAGGCAATGTGCAGTATGCCATTCGGGGTGAAATCATGGATTTGCACCCCGTAGGCATACATCAAACCACGAACAAAGTCGTGGAGGGGAAACGCAAGCCCACGAGGCAAAAACTCCGCAAAGCAAACTCGCTCATTGGCGCGAGTTTCACGGAGTACCTCCTTGGGCGATGGCGCGCGGACGAACAGCTGGTCCGCGGGTGGCAGCATTCCTTCCTCGCGTAGCTTGTCAAGGTGCGCATCATTGATGGTGGATTTCACCCAATCTCCGTCGCCTTTCTTCAGGTCGGCGGCGGATGCAGATGCGGTTGCCGCGCTTTTCTTGCCCTTCAAAGCAGCCGCGTCGGTCGCGGGAGCGGCGGCGGCAGCAGGTTTCCTCTTTGGCGCCATGAGGTGGTGGCTAAGGAAAACAGCGAGAGCTTGGGTGCAGAGACAATGGAGGAGCGCGAGGAAGAAGATGAAGCAGGGGCGGCGCGCAGAGCAAATGGCCAGTAAAAATTACGCCAGCGCCGTTCCCCCTATTTACCACAAAGCAAAATCGATCATAGCCGTTCAAATCGTAATCGTGCGCTCTGCACGCAATTCCGCCCACTACGCACGCAAAAATAGGAGCCATCATCACGCCTCCGTAAAAAGTGGGCCAGAGCGGTCAAATCCACCACAAATGGCACCGTTGTTCAGTCAGCACTGCGCAATGGGCCCACATGCAGGTCACGTCCCATCGACCACTGCAAGCATGTCACCACTTGTCAGAAAGTGTAGTCGATGCATGCGTCATCACTGACGTCATTTTTGAGTCTTGAACCTAGAGCAAATTCGGGTGATGCAAACATTCAATGCAAAAGACAATCCTTCGACTTGACAGCACAAGTCATAACGACAGTCGATAGTTTCTTCGACTGAAACATATACTCCCATCAGGAGCGTATCAAAAAAAATTCGACTAGAAACGTACAGGATAAACAAATTTGAGATTATCCTCCATTGCAAACAATACAGCATAATCTCGCGGGCTACTCCCATCGGGAGCGCTGCCGCGCACCCTATAGAATAATGGCAAAATATCAGTCGACAAAGGACACGACTCGTCCGATAAGTTCAAAATACCACAAAATCATACTCGCAAATTTCCCGAGTTGCGTCCGCCGCAAATATCTTGGATGCTGCATGCGTAGTGCAAAGGTAAGACCCGCCGAACTTTCGAGCTGGGCTAAGGACCGTTCCAGCAACGTTAATCCTTATACTTTCCGTGTCAACAGACATGATGAAAAATCCCGACGGACGCGTTGGGTAAACTTCAAAGTTATACTGCAGATGCCGAACTTTCAAGCTGGGCTAAGGACCGTTCCAGCAACGTTAATCCTTATACTTTCCGTGTCAACAGACATGATGAAAAATCCCGACGGACGCATTGGGTAAATTTCAAAGTTATACTGCAGATCGATTCAGTAAGACCTCCGCGGCCTAGTCGAGTCTGACCAGTCTGTTCCAGATTCGAGTCCGGGGACTCGAGTTTGATTGAAAGATAGTAAGGTTTTACCCGAATGTGTAGTTAACCAGTCCCGATCCGTCGAGTGTACTGGGCCTACTAAGTTATTATCCCTTGATTATCATAAGAAAAAACCAAAGTCGATGAAATACTCGACATAGCCAACATGTGCTATTCATACAGGAATTCTAATTACAACGTACAAGTACAAAGCATATGACGTGCACTTACGAAAGAGTCCATGTCCGATTATTCGAGTCAGACAAGTACTCGCGGGCTACTGACAAGGATATACATCTCGGGTACCCTACCATAAGGGTACCTGGTGCACGTGATGACTAAGGCCCAATTATCAAGAGCCTACATGAAGCCCATGACAAAAGGCCCAACAAGATGGAATACCCTCCAAGATTAGACATAGGCATAGTCGGTTAGACTTTCCTTACATGTAAACAGGGTCGGTTGCGAACTCCCGAGACCCAGCCAATTATATAAAGGCTGGGAGGGCCGCCGATCCAGGACAGGCAATACTTGAACCACCAAAACCCTAGCGAGATCGATATCTCGCCAGGACCCCATTGTAGCCCGCATAATCTCACACGATCAATACCAGACAAGCCGGAAGTAGGGTGTTACTCTTCGGAGGCCTGAACCTAGGTAAATCCCTGCTTTTGCTTGTCAGCCAACGAAACTACCAGCGCTACCACGTTCTCTCCCTCGTAATCTCAACTCTAGGTCCTTAACCATGGGATTTGATGAGTTAACCCCTCGTCAGTGCCAAACACCAAATCAATGATGGCAATAGAACTCAATTCTGGCTAGATTGGTGGCAGGGGGAGGCCCCCCTCAAACTAAGGTTCCCACATCTTTTCAACATCTGCGATAACCAACTCATCTCGGTTGCCCAGGTAGCATAGGAGGGATGCCACTTTAGACGAACCCTGGATCCAGCAAGGGCCGACAAATGGGCCAGTCTTGAAACAATAATCGCCTCAATTTTGCTATCTGATGGTCATGACTCAATCTCTTGGACCCTTGACCCGACAGAGGTATACTCGGTCAACTCAATGTACAAGCACTTTCCGCAAGGGGCGACAGTGGCACATTTCATAGAAATTTGGGACGCAAAACTAGCCCTCAAGATCCGAAACTTCACTTGGCAACTGGTTCTAGACCGTCTACCCTCGGGTATAACCCTAGCTACTAGGCAAGGCCCATCCGACGGAAAATGCTCACTGTGTGGTGCTGACGTGGATGCATCACACACATTCTTTTCCTGCTCTTTCGCTGTTTTTGCGTGGAGTGTTTTTTTTTCTATCCTTGATCATTCCTCGGGACACTCTCGCCGTCTCCTCTGGGTGTTTTTCGTTGCTCAATCGTGGGCGCTTTGGAATATCCACAACAAGGTGTCGACTGAAGCCAAGTTCATTCATCACCCCGCTGACATTATTTTCAAAACCATGCAGCTATGGCTTCCCACTCTCAAGTCCCAGGACAAGGAGGAAGGCGCTACATGGTTGATGAAAAAACTCCACGCGGCTTGCCTGCGCTAAATGCCCCGTAGCAATGTAATAAGTCTGTGAACCTTGTGGGGCATTGTTAATGACAACATTTCAATGTACAGGAACCAGGTGATGAGATCGGGGAGATATTGGATCTAGTGTGGGACCCGCACCACGTGCCGCTCGCGTGCGCGCCATCTCGAGCCGAGCCGGAGAAAGGGGGCGCTAATTAAAAGCAGCGTTCCACGGCTGTCGGCAAGGCCCATCCCACTCGCGCCTCGGCTACTCCCACTTCAATGACGCGTGGGCCACCCCTGCGGCTGGTGGCGCGCTGTCAGTGTGTGGCTGGAGAAGTCATCCGGTACGTGAAGTTTTCACGGGAGCGGGAACAGTTTTATGGATCGGCGCTCAAGTCCGTGAGGCGCAGGGCCACAAGTCCGAAAGGGCACGGCCCAGCTATTCTCACCTGCTCTGTAGGCACCCTGTCTCACTGACAGGTCGGCTCAGCGGGTGGCCGGACCCGCGTGGCGGTGGGTGGGGTGACGGTGTCTCATGGCGGCGCGGATGGCAGTCCGGATATTGCGGGGAGGCTTTCCCGGGGTCAGCGTTCAAACGTTTCGCGGAGCCTGATTTGCTCACCTAACACTAGTGGAAAATAGCCCATCTGTCCCGGGTCCAGAGGCCCTTTGGTCCCGGTTTTACAACCGAGACTAAAGGGTCGGGACTAAATGGGGGGGGGGCTTTCGTCTCGGGTGCTTACAAACCGGGACGGATGGGCCTCCACGTGGCCACGGCAGGGCGGGCATGGGCGGGAACCCTTTGGTCCCGGTTTGTAATACCAACCGGGATCAAAGATTTCTGCCTTTTGTTTTCCGCTAATTTATTTTTTAGGGGTTTCAATTTTTTGTTTTCCAATTAATTATTTTTTACGAAGATCACGTTGCGCAGACAACAAGTCATACACATAAAGTCATACACATAAATTAAAGTACACAATACACCGAGGTCACGTTTGATTCATACATACATAAGCCCACAAGTTTATACTACACCGACATCACGTTTCTCACACATCGAGATCACGTCAATTACATTGGAGGAAAAAAATAATTGCTAGGGTGATAAAATTCTCCGGTTTTCTTCAGGACCTCCGAGTTCAAAAATCACGCCAATTCCTCTTGAATTGCTTTTAGGCGCTTCGTTGGTAAGAGCTGCTCCCGCATTCTTTCCATCTAGATCAATATGAATATGTGAGTTTTGTGTAATATATATGAAATCATCATAAAATAAGTTATGAATGGAACTCAACACAATATGGTAATGAAAAAATTGTGAATAGTGTATACGTACTTCAGCTGTTCTGATTTCTCTATTCCGTCAGTGACAAAAGAGTGTATGTACTCGCAAACGTAGTATGCACATAAATTAGTCCCTTGTGGCTGCCTCGGACACCACTTTACAAAGAGTAGAATTTAATCAAAATAATAATCAAGCATGATAATGGTATTGAAACTAGAATTAAAGAGTTGCGCGGACCTAGATATATAGTACTACTTACCTTGGTTTCATAAAATACAGCTCCGGTTTCCATTTCCCTGGAACCTTCACGATGAACCGTTTCCAAACCCTGTCCGGCAAAAGAAAATGATTAAAGGAGTTATTAATTGCTTGATATCGGAAAATGAACGAAAGAGGTCGATATAGAGCGATAATGATTGAAATTACCTCTAAAGCATTTCTTGCAAGTCGAGGTACTCGTCCATATCTTTCCTTAACGAGTCCAAGACTTGAACGACTCCTTGTTCAACTCTAATGACTAGCAGAATCCAGTGGAAACTGCGCACGTTTATATGTCAATGACTCATCGATTACACTAAACAGCGAGTAAGCAAAATAGAATGTGTAGAAGGTACAAGAACACTCACTGGTAGTTGTAAGGAAAAAGTATTTCTTTGCAGGTATTTTGTTTCATTAAAAACCGGAGCAAGTTCTTCTCTGTGTCGTCGGGATGGTTCTTTACGGTAACTTCATGAATGTAATATGGGTCAATGAACCCAGTGCTATAGATGCGGCGTTCTCTGCATTCGACCATCTTCATTCTGCATAATAGCGTACAAAAGAATATAGTGAGTGTCCCTCCAAAAAGAATATAGTGAGATAATTACAGGCAATGAACGAGCTGAGCTAGAGACTTAATTAAATTGCAGAAATAAATCACTTACAAACAATAGGAACTGATGAGGGCTTTGTCGAGGGCGTCTTGATTGAATAGCTGAAAAATTTCAGAAAACGGAACGTACATCGCGTCATCCGTGAAGTAATGCTCTTTCCTATATTTTACCCAGAAGACATCATGCCCGGCCTTTGCGGCTTTCTCGTACCACTGATGCAATCGGCGCAATTGTGTTGTTAGAGACTCGACCTGCTCAGGTCTGACAAGGGACCTCCCGTAGACATATGTCCATGCATACTGATACTCTGTGGGGTCGTCTATGTGAAAAGTGTCGTGGTGTACTTCCTTATCGGGCATCACCATGAGCGGGGCGATCGACTGATTTGCCTGTTCTCCGAGCTGGGCCACTTGTTTCCCGGATTTTGCTGTACGCATCTGCTCCCTCTTTAGGCGATATGCCGCCTCCTTCTCCTGCTTCTCTTGACTAATTGTCTTCTCAATAACACGATCATAGTCATCTGGCAAAACAGACGGCTTTGGCGGTCCCCTCGATAGATTTTTCAAACATCTCTCAAGTTTTTCCGCTGGTATTATCTCCTTTGGCGGGGGCCTTTTCGGTCCTAATTGTCTTTTCACATCTGCTTGCACCGACGCGTCGAGTTCCTCTGAAGTCTTGTCGTAACTTCTCTTTGGAAGAGGCTTTAGCAACTCGCGTTCCTCTCGAGTTTCCTTATTTTCACGTCTCCTCTGTGTATATGTCGACGGGTAGTTCAGTTTCCGCTTATTAGCAGTGCGCACAATCGACGGACGGGACGTCGCGTGCGATGGACTCACGCTGGGCTCCCAACCGGCGTCGGGGGATGGATCTTGAGGTGGGGGGGATGGAGCTTGAGGTGGGGGGGGGGGGATGGAGCTTGAGGTGGGGGGATGGATCTTGAGGTGGGGGGATGGCTCTTGAGGTGGGGGGGATGGCTCTTGAGGTGGGGGTCTGCTACTCGGAGGAGTCGGTGGCCTTGGCGCCAAGTTTGGAAACACGATGTGTTTCTTCTTCCAGAGAACGATGGCCCTCTTGGCTTCTCCCAGTGTTTTCTCGCCGTCACCTCCAGGAATATCAAGATTCAGATCCACATATAATGGCAGAACTTCATCCACCCCGACACGAGCATAGCCAGCTGGAATCCCGCCGAGATGGTACCTTGCTCCAGATTCATTTGGTAAAGCATAGCCGGTCGCCACCTTGAAGGACATGTTCTGCATTGCCATATGTAACTCACAGTCTGTCTTCTCCGTGATATCATCCACGGGGTAGTGAGCTGCCGGCGGTTTGAGTTCAGAATGTTCTAGCTGCGTGGAACCCACGCTGCTTTTCCGCTGATCAGATGGGGCGGCTTCGACTTCAGGACCTTCTAGCTGCTGCTGAGATGCCCTTTTCTGACTAAGTGAGTCTAGTTGGTCCTGCTGCTCCTGCACCTTGCGTTCCAATGCCGATAACCGGTCTGAATCCGGCTTCTTCTTTCTCAGACGGCTTCTATAAGTATGAGCATCTTCCGGAAAACCTTGCTTCAAGGTGACACCGGCTCCATAGCCTCGTAATCGTCCAACGTGTTCAGGATTCCCGAGTGCGAGTGACAACTCGTCTTTCTCTCTGTCGACCACGTACACTCCTCTTCGAACTTTATCTATTGCTTTCACAAGTTCTTTGGTTATATACTCAATTTTTTCCTTCCATCTTCCCTGATCAACAATCAGCCCTGTCACTGGGTCCAACCCTGCCCCATGCGTGAACAACCAAAACTTGGACCTCTCGGGCCAGTCCGCTGTCTGTGGAATGATCCCGTTATCAAGCAGTCTTGCTTCAAAGGCTTCCCACTTAGGCACGGCAGCCTTGTAGCCACCTGCCCCCAAAGTGTGGTGATATTCCTTCTTCCCAGCATTTAACTTATTTGTTTTCGATCGGGCCACAGCGGCCTCCGATTTTCTTTGCTTCACAAATGTGGGCCACTACTGTTGTATCTTCACTAGTGGTCCAGTGAATTCTGGATCTTGTTCCTCCGCCTCTACATAAGCTTTCCATAAGTTTTTCTTCCAGGTCCGGAATTGTTCGGCCATCTTCATAAGAGTCCACTGCTTGACTTTCTCCTTCAACGGCAGGGGTAGACCTGGCGGTAGGCTGACCTTTGTCAAGAGCGTGTCCCAACACAAATCTTTTAGTCTCACTTCGACATAAGTAGTTGGCTTGTTGTCGTCCTTCGGCTTATGTCATTCTTGAAGGGTGATCAGGACCAAGTCCCTAACAACAACTCCGCATTGATTTATTAATTTACGGCGGCACTCTAATGGTTCCAGCGGTTCGCCACTATCACTAACTCTGTCGATCACGATCCTTTGACCCTCCTTCAACGGCTTCGTCGGGCCTCGTTTCGACACTGCTTTCGACCCTTTAGCTGCGGATGATTTGCTCGATCCGGAGGGCTAAAAAAATTGATTCGTTAATAACTGCAATACAACTCAAATAATACATCTAGTGTGATCGATCAACAGAGGCTTAATATACCTCGCCGGAGTTTTTTAAGGGCACTTCCTCCTCTCTACAAATTTCTTCTTCCTCAGCTCTCTCACCGGAGTCGTTCAGAAATTGGGAGCCGTAATCTTCTCCAGTTACCCCATCTTCTTCACCGACAGGCGTGGATGCACGTCCTGCTATAATCTGAAGCATTCGCATTTCACGCTCCTCGTCTCTGGCGGCGACGTCCGGACAAATTGAATCCATTTGCTCTTCACGCTCCTCGTCTCTGCCGAAGGCGTCCAGACAATTTGGATCCATAGCTCAATGTCCCTGCAATCAATTTTGTAAAAAGAATATGAATATCAAAATTTGCATCTTGCAAAATGTGAATACAAATTTATAGCAAAATGTACTAAAACTGCGTCAATTAATTTGGAACGGAGGGAGTACTTAGCAAATTTAAATTCAGGAACTACAATTTAAAATTCATAGCAATTACAATTTGATTTTACTTCTATTTGCTCTAACAAATTTACCTAACACTACACATGCATTTAAATTTACCTAACACTACTTTAAACTATATAATAGATGGCATAATTTAAATTAAACAACTAATTTAAACTATACTTACCTAAATTTGCTAACACTAACACTAACCTAAACCCTAACCTAAATTTGCTAACACTAAACCCTAACCTAAATTTGCTACAATTTAAGATGACAAAGAACAAATAATTTTAATCTCCTACAATTCATTTAATCTCCTACAATCTCTAACAAATTTAAAATGGTACTATACAAAAAAAAAGTGTGCAAAAAGCTCACATTACATCCATAACCTCTGTTGGTGAGATGCATTTTATTTTCATTCCATTGATTCATGCTTAAATAATAGTAGAGCTGTAACTAAGATCATATTCTGGACCTGATTTGGAATTTGACCTAATGGATATTTCTTAATTGATGCTTGGAGATCAAGAGAATTTTTTTGTTAGTAATAATAGACTTGCCCATGAGTTTGCTTCTTTAGCGAGAGGTCTTAATGGTAGTACATTGTTTGGTCTGATTAATGCAAGGATGGATGCAAAATTGTTTGGTTGATGCGTATGATATACCTCCTGCTTCCACATATAAAAAAAATCCAATTGTTCTATGTTTATGTAGCAATGTGGATGCAAATGTAGCTGGATATATAAAGTGAGAAAAAGGAAACTTGTGCATATAATTGTTCTATGTTTAGTTAGGATCTCGTACCTTGTTTCTTGAGCAAACCCTTGCAGCAACTTCATGAATAATTACAGCAGATTGCTAGAACGTTTTTGGTGATTTTTTCCTGGTAATGTGATTCTTTGCAAGTGCCAGCATAACTAGAGTGATTAATTTTGGTTAGGGATATTGCCTCCTTTATTTGTCGTGGTTTTGTTCTGATGGTAGCATGCATAGGAATTGCTATTGTGTTGTATGTCAAAATCTTACTCATATTTGTAATATAAAGTGTGCTCATTTTTACCCTGTCTACAAAATTACTACTACAAAGTATGTTAATTAGTTTTTGTATTCAGAAAATCCAGTCATACATCCATAACCTCTGTTGGTGATATTTCTTAATTGATGCTTGGAGGTCAAATCACCCATGCTCACCTTTGCTACGGCGCCCGGCCGGAGAGGTCGAGGTTGGACGGCGGTGTCGGGTTGGAGGCTGCACGGCAGTGGCGGCCGGAGTAGCACGCCTTGAGGCGGCGACGACGGCAGCACGGCGGGGTAGCCCGAGGCAGGGGAGGGGAGGGGCGCACCAGCAGCACGGCGGGGCAGCCCGAGGCAGGGGAGGGGAGGCGCAGCAGCACGGCGGTGTCGGGGGCGGCGGCACGGCAGCGGCGGCCGGAGCAGAACCTCGGGGCGACGGCGTCGGGGACGGGGACACCCGGAGCAGCACCTCGGGGCGGCGGCGGCGGCACGGGAGCGTGGAGGCGGAGAGGCAGTACGATTTGGGGAAGAAATGCGAAATTTTGGCCGCAAACCACCCAAATCGACGCCAAATAGACCTTTGGTCCCGGTTCTAGCCACGAACCGGGACCAAAGGGCCGCTGGGCGTGTTACCAACCGCGACTAATGGGCTTTTCTATTTATTTTTTCTTGTTTCTTTTTCTAGTTTCTATTTCTGTTTTCTTTTTCTGTTTCTTTTATATACTTGTATTTACATGCTTTTTGAAAAAAAAATTGCTCTAGTATCTTTTTTTATATATTTAATTTAAATGTTTCAATATTTTTGAAAATCATATCTTTTTCTTATTTCTTTTTTATCTATTGATTTAATTGTCTAAAAATTTGTAATAATTATCTATTTATTTTAAAAACATCCTTAACATCCCCAAACAGTTACATAAAAGTTTTCATAACACAGCTACACATTTCTACATAAGCGGACTTGCTAGCTCTTATTAACTGTTAGTGATGTGTAATAATGTATGAAACTTTTTATGTAACTGTATGAGATGTTGTTAAGAATGTTTTTCAAATAAAGAGATAATTATTAAAAATTCAAACTATATCACCAACAGTTTTCAGAACACTGATACATCACCATCTTATTATTACACATCACTAACAGTTTTCAGAACACTGATACATTATTACATAAACGGACTAGGGGTAATGGCGCCGGCAATTTTAACAAAATTGTCCGCGCGTATTAGGGGGAACGGCGGGAGGAGCCAGCCCTGTTCGCGGCCGCCCGATTCTCGCGCGCACGTTTGCGGCGGAGGGCAAGATCCATGGAGGATGAGTCATTCAGCGCCCAATCCAGCTCGGAATCCTCCTTCGCCTTGCGCTGGTAGGCAGTCTTGGCTCGCTGGACACGGTCGTCGTGGAAGGAGGCTTCAATGGCCTCCTGCATCTGCGGCCCGCCTCCCTCTTCCCCATGGTCGCTCCAGTCGAAGTCGTCATCCTCCTCGTCGGGAGGGGCGGTGGCGACCGGTGGAGGTACGGCCCTCCGCACCTCCTCCGGCACCGCAGCAGGAGGCCGGTAGTTGGGCATTCCTCTCCACGTCGGGCTCGTGGGCATATGACGGGATAGGCTCCCGCGGTAGCGCCCAAGCGCGCTCTGTCGAGCACGCTCGACCTCGTCCAGAAGGCGCTGCGGCGGGCGTGGTGGATCCATCTCGTTGCTAGGAATGGTGGATTAGGGTTTACCCTGTCGACGACAATATATATAGACCTCCAGGGCACTGGGGGAGGACACGTGACCGCAAAGCCCGCCTTTAGTCCCGGTTGGTAACACCAACCGGGACTAAGGAAGCACACGGATCGTGTGTTTCTTTCAAGCCCTTGTGAGCCGTTGGATCAGGGGTGTGTTTCTTTCAAGCGCTTGTGAGCCGTTGGATCAGGGGTGTTTGAGGGCAAAATCAGTGTTGGATCAGTCACATGACCCTATATATAGCCCCCTCACGATCATGTTCGGCACTCAGTGTAGTTCATTTGATATACAAAGCATTCGGATTCCCTGCATACGTCCAACGGTGCATTTGATATGCGGGCACTCACGAGCCACCGTTGGGCTGTATGCAGGGGAAACCGTGTGTTTTGTTCTATCTACAAAATCCTTCAGTTCATCGACCAAATACAAAAGATTTCTTCTGAGTTTCTTATGAGTTTTCAGAACACAGTTACATAAAAGATTTCATACATTATTACACATCACCAACAACATCCCTATGAAGTATTCACTTTTTCTTCGTGTCTGTCCCTTTCTTCTGATTGCGCCGTAACCATGGACAATCTTCATCATTTAACTTGATGCTTGGGTCAGTGTTCACTTTGAAGGGCGGAATTTCATGAAACTTATCGTAATCTTCTGACATGTCTGTCTTGTCCTCCACTCCCACGATGTTCCTTTTCCCCGAAAGAACTATGTGGCGCTTTGGCTCATCATATGATGTATTCGCTTGCTTATCTTTTCTTTTTTTCGGACTGGTAGACATGTCCTTCACATAGAAAACCTGAGCAACGTCATTGGCTAACGAATGGTTCGGTGTGGTACCCAAGATTCTTGAGATCCACTGTAGTCATTCCGTACTGCGGGTCTACATGTATCCCGCCTTCCAGGTTGAACCATTTGCACCAGAACAAAGGTACCTTGAAAGAAGGTCCATAGTCAAGTTCCCATATCTGCTCTATGTAACCATAATATGTGTTTTTTTCCGTTGTTGTTTGTTGCATCAAAGCGGACACCACTGTTTTGGTTGGTGCTCTTTTTATCTTGGTGGCCGTGTAAAATGTTTCCATTTATCTCGTACCCTTGAAAAGTCAATATAGTCGAAGATGGTGCTTTGGCCACAAGTATAGCTATTCTTCAACAGTGGTGTCATTAATGAGACGTGTTTGCAACCACCCGCAGAAAGTCTTCACGTGTTCTCCTTCAATCCATTTTCAGGCTGCTCCGGGTATTTGGAGCGTAAACTATTCTTATGTTCCTTGATATACGGAGCCACCAAGATTGAATTATGTAGAACTGTGTAGTGTGCTGATTGAAAGAATCTGAGTCCTTACATATTACTGCTTTCTTTCCTAGTGTGCCTTTTCCACGCAGTCTCCCCTCATGGCGCGATTGAGGAACACCGATCGGATTAAGGTCAGGAATAAAGTCAACACAAAACTCAATGACCTCCTATGTTCCATAGCCCTTGGAGATGCTTCCTTCTGGCCTAGCACGGTTATGAACGTATTTCTTTAAGACTCCCATGAACCTCTCAAAGGGGAACATGTTGTGTAGAAATACAGGACCGAGAACCTGAATCTCTTCGACTAGGTGAACTATGAGGTGCGTCATAATATTGAAGAAGGATGGTGGGAACACCAACTCGAAACTGACAAGACATTGGACCACATCCTTCTGTAAACTTGGTAGAGTTAGTGGATTGATCACCTTCTGAGAAATTGCATTGAGGAATGCACATAGCTTCACAATGGGTACTCGAATATTTTCCGGCAGAAGCCCCCTCAATGCAACCGGAAGTAATTGTGTCATAATCACGTGGCAGTCATGAGACTTTAGGTTTTGGAACTTTTGCTCTGTCATGTTTATTATTCCCTTTATTTGATGAGAAGCCAGACGGGACCTTGATACTGCTCAGGACTTCAAAAAAGATCTTCTTCTCTTCTTTGGTAAGAGCGTAGCTGGCAGGACCTTGATACTTCTCTGGATTCAGGTGGTTGTCTCGTTCGTGCATACGTTGCTGGTCCTGCCGTGATTCCGTTGTATCTTTCGTCTTATCATACACGCCCAAGAAGTTTGGCAGGTTCACGCAAAGATTTTTTGTCACGTGCATCACGTCGATTGCAGAGTGAACCTCTAGGATTTTCCAATAGGGTAGCTCCCAAAATATAGAGCACTTCTTCCACATGGGTACGTGTCCGTCAGCGTCATTCGGAACAGATTGTCCGCCAAGACTCTTTCCAAAGATTACTTTTAAATTCTTGACCATATCATATATAACATACCCAGTAGGGCGGGTAGGCTTCGTCCGGTGATCTGCCTCACCTTTGAAATGCATGCCTTTCTTTTTTACGGGATGCTGTTTTGGAAGAAATCGACGATGCCCCGGGTACACATTCTTGTTTCCCAAATATATACTTTCAGTCTCACCTAAACAGTGCGTGCATGCATTGTATCCCTTATTTGACTGTCCTGAAATATTACTAAGAGCAGGCCAATATTGATGGTTACAAACAGCAATGCTCGTAGGTCAAATTCCTTTTGTTCGTGCTAGCTCATCCCACACAGGTACACCTTCGTCACGCCACAACTGTAAAAGTTCGTCAACCAATGGCTTCAGGTACACATCAATGTCGTTGCCGGGTTGCTTCGGGCCTTGGATGAGCACTAGCATCATAATGAATTTCCGCTTCATGCACAACCAAGGAGGAAGGTTATAGATACATAGTCATAGGCCAGGTAGTATGACTGGAGCTCTGCTCCCCGAAAGGATTAAACCATCTGTACTTAGACCAAATCTTAAGTTCCTTGCGTCGGCTGCAAATGTCGGGAACTCCCTGTCGATTTTTCTCCAGTGCGACCCATCAGCGGGGTGTCTCAGCATCAGGTCTTTCTTACGGTCTTCTTTGTGCCATCGTAACAACTTTGCATGCTCTTTGTTTTGGAACAAACGTTTCAACCGTGGTATTATAGGAGCATACCACATCACCTTGGCAGGAACCCTCTTCCTGGTGCACGGCTCGCCCTCAACATCAACAGGGTCATCTCGCCTTATCTTATACCGCAATGCACCGCATACCGGGCATGCATTCAAATTCTCGTACTTCTCACCGCGGTAGAGGATGCAGTCATTGATGCATGCATGTATCTTCTGCACCTCTAATCTTAGAGGGCAGACAACCTTCTTTGCTTCGTACGTACTGGGGGCAATACGTTATCCATTGGAAGCATCTTCTTTATTATTTTCAGCAAATTTTCAAATCCCCTGTCAGATGTACCATTCTCTGCCTTCCATTGCAGCAATTCTAGTGTGGTACCAAACTTTTTCTGGCCATCTTCGCAATTTGGGTACAACAATTTTTTGTGATCCTCTAACATGCTCTCCAACTTCAACCTCTCGTTTTCACTTCCGCTGTTTATCTGTGCATCAAGAATGGCCCGACCAAAATCATCATCAGGCTCATCAACAATGGGCTCTTCTTCAGCTTCATCTTCCCCCATTGTAGTATCACCGTCTTCAGTGAACGTAGGATAGTTGTCATTATCCTCTTCTTTTTCATTTTCTTCCATTATAACCCCTCTTTCTCCGTGCTTGGTCGAACAAAAATAATTGGGCATGAAGCCTTCTCGCAACAGGTGGGAGTGTAGGGTTCTTGAGGAAGAGGGATCACTCCTATTCTTACAGAATTTACATGGACAATAAATAAAACCATTCGTCCGCTTGTTTGCCTCAGCCGCATGGAGAAAACTATGCATGCCACTAATGAACTCGGGACTGCGTCGGTCACCGTACATCCATTGTCGGTTCATCTGCATTATACAAGTATATCAAAAACCATTACACTACATCATGAATATATAATAGTGACCAAATTAATTAATACAAGTTCATCACATTAAAACCAATGTAGAGTAGTGCCCAAATATAATACATAGTTCTCATAAAACATCCATTAATTGAAACTAACATACAACTATCTAAAGAATTTAAATCCAACAACAAATGCGATCAAAATCGCAACTAAGGTAATTATTGAACCAACAGCATAATGATACCAAGCCTCTTGACTAATGACATATTTTCTAATCTTTTTAAGCTTCAAGCGCATTGCATTTATTTTGATCTCGTGATCCAAGCGCATTGCCTCCATCTTGATCTCGTGATCATCGACGACGTCGGCAAATTTGAACTCCAAATTCATCTTCTCTTCTAAGCATTGGAGATGAAGATCTTCACTTTTTTCAATTTTGCTTTCAAATCATTGTTTTCTTTCTTAAAAAACTCAAAAATAGGGTCGGTTGGAATTTCCGGTTCAACTACCTCCTAGATAAAAATATATCTATGTCAAGTTGGTCGGCATAATTGTCATAAACACGAAATGAAACAAATAGTTATAACAAACAATCATACCACATCCGAATAATAGAGCGGACGAGAGCCGGTGTGAACAGATGTCAAAACCATGGCACTATATATAACAAACAATTATGCAAATAAGAAAATTATACAAGTAATAATTATGCATCTAAATGATACAACTAAGATTTTTTTTAAAAGATAAAAACAAGAGGCTCACCGAGGCGGTGCCGGTGACAGGACGACGCAGGAGATCGACGGCGGTGAGGATGGGGACAGCGCAGGCGATCAACGGTGGTGAGGATAGGGACGGAACGACACTAAAACCCACAAATCATAAATTAATTTGAGCTCAAAATGCATATATAAAAATAAACTCCCTAACTTAGACATTTCATCAAACACCTAGCTAGCACCTCAAAAATGAAATGAGCTAAACTAGCAATGGAATGAGCTAAAGTAGCAATGCCGGAAGAAATGATGAAGTTGCTAACCCTTGAATAGATGGGGTGCCTTCAATCTTCACAAATGGTGAAAAAAAATGAGGATTAACTTGAGTGAGGGAGAGGAAATGGAGGAGAAAATGGTGCTGAAGTCGAGCTGAAAAATGGAGATGGAGCTCGGGTGGAAGATGATATATGCAGGGGAACCTCTTTGGTCCCGGTTCATGTTACGAACCGGGACGAAAGGGCGCGCTGGGCCCGCCGGTATCCTTTGGTCCCGGTTCGTAACACGAACCGGGACCAAAGGTCCCTGACGACCCTGCTCTAAAGGGCGCGCTGGGCCCGCCGTTACCCTTTGGTCCCGGTTCGTAACACGAACCGGGACCAAAGGTCCCTGACGACCCTGCTCTACCCCATTTGTCTCGGTTCATAATTTTGGGCGGGACAAAAGGCCCGAACCGAAGGTGATTTTTCTACTAGTGTAAACTGAAAGATATGATGCCAGATTCTCAAAAACAAAAGAAAAAACTGATATGATGCCAAGAGCTACTCCCTACGTTGCAAATTACAAGGTGCTACAAGTATTATAGGACAAACGCGTATTAGAAAGTAACTTAGGGTGTGTTTGGTTTAGCTTTTTCAATAAAATAAGTTGAAAGCTAACCAAAGGCATTTTTCGCCGCCACGGATTCTCCAAAGCTAGCTGCTTTTCCTAGTACTATTCTCACAGCAGCTTGACCCCCTGCTTTCATCGTGTTGAAAACCAAATTTTGCTAGAAATTACCCACTGCCACTGCGTAAGTCGTACCGGTTCGCGTTCTCTTGTTTCTCCCAGCCTCGTACGACCGTACCTTCGTTCCCCATCTCCACCAGACGCCTGCGCATCTAGAGAAGAGACCAGCAGGGATTGGCGCTGCCCTCCCGCCGGCCGCGCCTCCGGAAGCTCGACACTCCTTCTCGTGGACCTTCTCTGCCACGCGCTAGCCGCTCCCGGCGCCATCCCACTCCCCGTGCTCATCCGTGCGATTTGACCAGGTGAACCGGGCCAGACCTCGCGCACGTTGGTACTTCTCCTGCCGGAGGTCGCCTTGCTCCGTGTGGATGGACGTGATCTTAGAACCACTGGCGGGATCTGCGGCGGTCGCCATCGCGCATAGGAAGCTCTACTTGCATAGGCTAGCCGTCCGCGTCGCACACGGACTCGCAAAGTCACCGTTCTCAGCCATTGATTTCAGATCCAAGGGACCAGATTGATCCAGATTCACAGCTAAAAAAATTAAAGTGTTCAGAAAATTTTGAAAAAATTCCAGTAAATCGTAAATATTTCGTTGTCTATTCTGAGAAAGTTTCAATCCATTTTGTTAAGTGGTTTGTGATTAAATGGTTGTTTATGTTTCAGTCCATAAAAATCCATTTACTCACAAAATAATTATCTAAATGAATTGAAACTTTCTCAGAATAGACAACAAAACATTTACGATTTACTGGAATTTTTTCAAAATTTTCTGAACACTTTAAAAAATTTAGCCATGAATCTGCATCAATCTGGTCCGTCGGATCTGAGATCAATGGCTGAAGGCGGTGACTTTGTCTCGGTGACTTTGCTAGTCACTTAAGCTGAGTCCGTCGCACACGCTGGAGAGAATTTTTCCTTGCACTTGTGTCCCCGATGAGAGCTTTGTTGGTTTCAGAGCGTTTGATGGATTCTGTTGAGACCCACGTGAGAAGCTAGCTATTGGTGCAAAGTTGTCTACGTTAAGCAGCTAGGTCAATTAATTCCCCACTAGTAGCTTTGCACGTGCACGCACGTCTCAACTAAATTTTGTGAACATGTCATTCTTTCTATATTTCGAAGTAGTAATACTAATATAGTATGGTGAATTATCGTCGAATTAACAAAAAATATTAGTCCACAGCAACATCCGGCAAGATCACTCATACATGTTTAATACCTTGTCCCAGGTGCAGTGCGGCGTCGTCTTGTCCCAGGAAGTTTCTTCAACAATAGCAGATCACCTTCAGGTCACAATCCAACCATATCAATGTAAACAGGGCAGTTATTTCCACTTGTCCAAGACAATTTTCTTATAAATGAGAATTCAGAAACTCTAAGCAGTAGCCAGAGGCATCAAAACAAGCTAGTATAAATCACAAGACCTTTATTTTAGTCTGTTCAACATGTGCCAATATTCAAGACCAAAGCAACCTTGCAGTTAGTACCAAGGATTTAGCTAATTAAATGCGAACATTTGGGTGTTTGTAATTTTTTCTTGCATTCTACTCCACCGTATCAGACCTTAATTGAGATTTGTACCATATTCTTAGATAGATGGCAACCAAAAAATGATCAAATATTCTGGTGGAATATGTCCAAATAAACATGGAGCTGGCACCAAATTTAAAATTTCCAGAGAAATAGAGGCAGATATAGATAACATAGAAACTTGTTGGCAGATCTCTTAACAATCATAGTTGACATGCACGTCCAACGCACGTCTTAATGAAAACAAATTATATATCATATAGTGGAATTCACCAAAGTAATAACGTGCACATGCAACGCGCCAATAATATTAGGACAAACGATTGAAAAGGCTAACCTCATTTGTCAAGGTGAAAAGACAATATAATAAAATTGTCACTGAGGAAAACAAAAAAAAAAAAATTGTTGTGAAGGTACAATGGATTCAATTGCAAATATTTCCGTTGTATCATAAAAAATTCGCACATATACATGTGTATAATTAACATGCCTTCATATCATGGCTTTAGTGAGGATTTGTATCTTTTCTAACATCTCAACGGTGTCTTTGAAGATCATCGGTCCTTCAAGCCCGAAAACAGGGTCCATCGAAGGCATGAGATACTAATCATTAGTCTAATTGCTCGCTTAATCTGAACAACATGTTTAGCAACCCAAATGCAAGCAAGCAAAAGAAACAAGTCTTAAATTATTTTCGTTACATAATAAATCATCTTTCATGTGAAATGTAATAATTTTGATGTTTTCGTTTTTTTTCTCTGAGCCCTATAAGCACCCACACAAACCCAAATGATGAAACAAGGAAGATTTTAAATTGCATTCAGCAAAGTTTTGTTGCCATGTGTAGAACAAAGACACATTGTGAAGTTGCAGTGTAGAATAGCAACTTATGTCATTGTTTTTTTTGCAACTAATGCATAAGTTTAAAATACAATTATATATGAAATGTAAGCATGAAACAAATGTAAATTACCGAAATCGTGTAAGGCTCGACCAGGGCATGCATTCCCAAGATTAGATCATATGAGAGAGCCTTCGGGTAGCACAAAAAATAGAATGGAAAACTTATTCAGATAATTACCTTAGTCTTCCTCTTGCTCTCTATGCATATCAAGCAATTCCAAATCAGATGTTAACGAAAGGGTCTTCTTCGATTTACATACGTACTCTGAAAATCTGCACACAAACATGGCTAGCCGCAAACATCCACATTTTTCGGTTTGCCCTTATTTCTCGGTTTGTTCGTAGAGCCATCTGAAGCCAAGTACCGTCAGGCTTGTGAAGAAAAAAGGTATCATCAGGCTGCTAACCTGACACAGTCGAACTGCAGGGAAGATGTCGAGTTGCCGGAACGTCGTGTGCAGGTTCTTGCTGCACCAACACTCAAGTCATATCCGCATCACATAGATTAATACCATCTACTGAACTTCAGTCTTTACACAATTGAAACTGGAACCACCAAGAACAGTACCACTGGGCTGCTATGCTTCTACTGGTGCTACCATAGATCTTCTGCTGCTGCTGCTACTACAGAGTGCAACAAGAAGCAGCATACCTAACCACTAACATCAATTAAGCTAAGGAACAATTGCACAAGTTACCACCTAGAGCAAGCAAACATACAACAAGTTTGTTTCTTGCTAGATAATCATTCCCTTCCAGCCACAAATAACCACCAACTGAATCAATCACGTCGTTAGTTACAAATTTTGCAGCTGCATAGACTGTACCTAGGATCAGAGCACAATGTCGGGCTGTCGGCCTTGGAAGGCAGCCTGCAGAACGAAGTTCATCAGCGAGATGCGGGGAAGGCATCCTGCTGCGGAACCTCGGCGCGCGCATGGCGTACGATCGACCCCACAGACTGACCTTCATCAGCAGGGCGTGCACGATGACCGTAGAAGCCACGCAGTGGATGGAGAAGAGCAGCGTCGCCCTTGGGTCACGCCAGCTAAGGACAGTCTGCATCCGCTCGCCCTGGTTGCTATCTCGCCCACCACGGTCTGCACCCTCCCCGCCACGCTGCGGAGGCGCTCATACCTGATGTGCAGGACGTCGCCCTAGCTCGAACGGAACCGACGGAGTCCAGGCGTGCAAGTAGAGAGCAGGGGCTCCCTTGCACAAGAGGAAGTGAACGACATCATCCGGGCAGGCGAGGTGGATGGCAACGGCGGCGGCCATGGGCGGTGGGGAATCGTGTTTCAGGGCGTCGTGTTCTCCCGGTGGCCGGATCCGACGATGAACAACTCCACTCAGTGCCAATCACCCCTGGCTCGCTCGACGACACAATCTGCGCTCATCGCTAACTCGCTCTCCATCGCCGTCGTGGAGGAGAGGTTCAAGAGGAGGGGCGGAAGAGAGGTGGAGAGGAGAGATTCGAGAGAACGGGCGGAGGTTCCCTAATTAATCGGGATGGAGGCCGAGTAAACGGGGGACGCGGAGCGAAAAAACGTGGGGCGGGGACCTGGCAGGAAATTTCTCTGCCGGTCGACAGGATTAATCAGGGGCGTTGCTTTGGGCAGATGTAATTTGTGTCGTTTGATCCGTTTTAGTGGGCTGGATCTGATGGTCCAGATCGACCTGTGTACACTTTGTCTGGGTGGCTGTAGCGAAACTAAAGTTAGCTCTTTTATAAGTAGTGGAGATGAACCAATGTAGCTAGCTCTGGTGGAGCCTGGTGGCAGCGCGCGGTCGGCGGTCACCGTGGTGAGGCGGCGGCGGTGGATCTGGGCTCTCAAGGCTGGGTTTGTTTTCCTTGTTTCTTGAGTTTGTATCACTAGTTCTGTTGTTCTTCGATCTGTATCCTTCGATCTCAAAAAAAAAAAATGTAGCTAGCTAGCTCGTTCTAGACAAGAAAGATTCATGACTCTGCCAGAAACTCACGTGGGTGAGGGGGCGCGAAGTCCAGAGATGCTTTTCGAGAAATACTTGATGCAGTCGGGACACTCGGTGAAGGTGGCCGGATGTAGAACGTAGTAGCGGGCTTCCGTCGAGTGTCGGAGGGTTCCGGCGAGGTCCGGGCAGCTCCGACGAGGTCCGAAAAGTTTCCGAGGTGGTTCTGATGATCTCGATGAGGTTCTGGCAACTCCGGCGAGGTTCCGGATAGGACCAAGGTGGCCGGAGGCGGCCCGGCGAGGTACGACGTGTCTTTGCCGATCTCCGGCGAGGTGTTCCGGCGGTGGTCCAGCGAGACAGTCCGGCGTGGCGGTCTGGCAAGACGCGGCGGTCCGGCGAACTCCAGCGAGGTGGCCGGAAGTGGAGTTGGCCGGAGGCGAGGTTTAGGTGGCCGCAGCGGGACTAGGCGAACTCTGGCGAGGAATTCAGGCTGGCGACACTCCGAGGGTATCAGAGGTATTACAAATGATTCACACAAAAATCACAGTTTCACGGTTGTTTCAGCCAAACAATTTTCGGCTTTGCCACAGTTCTTAGTTCATTTCACAGCTCACAGTTCGCAGCAGCTTTTTTAAAATCCACAGCTGAACCAAACACAGACTTACTTGATTTTGTAAGTTACTGATGGTCTTCGGCCTCGGTCCCTACCGTTATGGCTAACTCAATTCTCTGGAGAACGTTATACACCAACTCAGATGAGCTCCCCTACCCTATGTGTGTCCCTGCAAATAACAAAGATACTGCACTAAATTGCTATTCATGTTTAGTTTCTATGCTGCAGACGGAATCAACCAATACAAGTATGGTCCGATGCAATTGGCTTCCTTTTGCTTTCTATTTACCACACACATGGTTATTTTGCATTGATGAGCCTGCATCACAACAAATAGCTAATGTTGCTCTCCTCATCATATTGATAAACAGAGAGAGACTGTTGGACTTTCTATCGTGAATACTGAACTGAAGATGCGCGTGCAGAACATGGAGCAGCAAGTACACTTACAAGACGGTATTTTTTCATTCGACTCACTGTTTTGTGAGGAAGAGAAAGGGGGAATCTGCTGGCTAGGTATCAATCTTGCTGATGTCTTTCCTTGGTCGTTGCCAACAATCCATTTCTTGCAGGCAGGTGCACTCATGCTTGCTGATAACGGTATCTGTAGCATCGATGATAAAATGGATATTAAGGATCAGGTAGGCCTATTGACTTTTACCTATAGTTGTCCAGACCTCTTTTCTCAGTGTGATGTGAAAACATGAGTGCCAAGTATATATATATATTTTTTTTTTTTTTTTGAATGAGAGGAGTACAAATCTGCTTACACACAAAGGAAACAAACAGAAAGCACAGAAGCAGAAAAGTACAGAAGATGCTCAACACAAAGAACTACAGCAACAAGTGCTGAACCACCAGAGCTCTCCTGCGCCGGCGAAACGTCGGAGAAGAAGAACGCAAACCTCAAACCGCCTGGAAGAAGGACGACCTCCAACATTGAAGAAGACCGCAACATCCACTCGCCGCACGCGACGAGATCTTGACGATGAACAAGCACGGCCAAGCCACCCCAGCAACCAGCTCCAACACCACCTGCCGCCGGGGCGGCCAAGCCGTGCCAGAACCACCACCACCGCGCCCACCTTCCCAGCTCCAGCGCCGAGCATCCAACCTCTCCACTCTGGCATCTCCACCTCAAACAGGCTCCACCCCTCACCTCCACGGTCGGACGGAGAAGCCACGCAGAGAGAACCACCAGAGGAACTTTCAGCAAAACAGGATCACCCTCCCGCACCACCTCCTCCCCTCGCCACCACGGCCGGCCGGAGAAAGGAGAAAGAAGAAGATCCGAGCACAAACACCTACGCCACCAGAGCGAAGGTACAGAAAACCGCACGATCCAACAGATCGGCGGGACAAAAAGCCTCACACCGAAGCGTAGAGGCCAGATCTCCGCCGCTCTCACCTCAGCGCCGCCGGGAGCCGCACCGAGAGAAGGGGAGAGCCGCACCTTATTTACCTTATACGACGGCCGAACCTTCCACTCGCCGCCGCCGGGGTCTACTCCTACCCTATCTACACGCCAGGACACGAGGAACCAGATCCCCACCTCCTCCCGCCGCCGGAGCGACGGGAGGAGGCCGAGATCCAGCCTCGCTCCGGCGGGA
This sequence comes from Poa pratensis, assembly GCA_947311845.1. Classification (NCBI taxonomy): domain Eukaryota; kingdom Viridiplantae; phylum Streptophyta; class Magnoliopsida; order Poales; family Poaceae; genus Poa; species Poa pratensis. The sequence continues at coordinate 3,151,784 of CAMZMU010000093.1, read as the reverse complement.
GGAAGGGGAACGAAACTCGCCTCCCTTTTCGCCTCTCTCAACCGTAGCAAGAGGTGGGAGGGACGAGGAAAAGACGCGTCCGTAAGAAGCTCTGGGCTCTGGGCTCTGTTGAGTGCCAAGTATATTTGTGGAGCAGCAAACGATCAACATCACAAAAGCTGGAATACAAGCAACTTTGAATGCACGAACTTCAGTATGAGCAGCAGCAAATCCCACAGCAGGACGTTATGACAAGTCAAAACCACTCAAGGTACAACTAAAAATTGTAATTTTATCTTGTATTTCCGAAATTTTGCACACATTTTTTGTCTTATGCTTGTGATATCTTTTGAGGCGAAAATCGAAGTTGTTAAATCTAATACGTACTTTATTTGATGTGATCCCTGTCAGTGCATGGCATTGCGTCTGATCTGGTATAAATCATGATTGATGAACGTGATAAAAACACTGACCACCACATTGCTCATCCATTGTGAGGTCCATACAAAACACAAAGAAGCACTTTCCCTGCATTTAGCACTGCCGAACTGAAGAACTACTTTGCTTTTGCGAAGTCCTTGAAACCTCAGGTTTACCTTTTCACGATCTTCGAAGGTGAAGTTTCACTGTTCATCAACTTATTGTGATTGTTTGTCATCACAGCTCCTTTTTGTTTTGCGAATCATTACAGCTCAGTTCAGAAGCAAAGAAAGAACCGTCCAACTTATGTCCTTCATGGTTTATGTACACATTGCCACATATTTATAAAGCTTTTGATTTATTGTTTCTTTGCTACAGTGTGTGTGAATCATTCATGTACAGTTGTCGTGAGTTGTAATATATGAACACATTTCTTTGTAGTTTTGCATTAAGACCTGTTGTATAGCCAAAGAATTTATTTGTCAGGTAATTAATTTTGCAAATTTAATTTCCATGTTCCATGTCTCGAATAAGAGTAAAAAATAATGACCAAGATACTTCAATTCGGCAATTAAATTTATTGAGGACATATTTCAAATATATTTTTATCTATTCTTGACATTCTACTTTCCTAATGGACGGGCGCGGCAACGCGCGCCTATGTGATCTAGTCCTCAATACTTAATCCATGTACCGAGGGATTCGCATCAGTGAGTGTCTCTTTTATCATTCAGTGTTATCTTCGAAATCCGGTGTAAAATTTATAATCTAGAGAATTTAATATTTAGGCACCAACCTTTCATACATGTCGCATTTATGTGGAAAATGTTTGTTACCTAAAGCACATATCGACCTATCGATGAAGGCAAAATCTTTGTTGTCCTTTTTTTTGTTTGTATGGCCTTTTGTTTGCTCCCGGCTGATGGATGTCTATCTTGGGCAATAAGCACAAGTTCTCGTTGCTTGCAAGCTTCACCTACGCCATATCACGGTCTTAACTCACAGGTGTCACACACAGTGAATTAGAGACAAGATTCAGTGTAATTTGGATACAACTGGGAAGAGAATCTGGAGGAGGAAGAAGAACGGGATAGGGGAAAGTAGTCCAAGCTACAACGTACATCCCTCCTTCCGATTCCCCTGCTCTCTCAGATTACATAGGCCCGATGCCCTTCGCACTGGACGCAGCCAGGTTTGTTTCTACATGGTCCGGCCTGACCAACTTGGTCATTGACGCCTGGGTCTTAGTCAGGTGCGTGACATTCCCCTCTGCTTGCTTGCCTGCTTGTCCCCAAGCAGGTGAATTTGGATAAGCGTCAAAGAGTCTGTTCTTGTTCTCCTAGGTAACCCAAGCTGAAGGCATGTTAGACCATTGAACTAGGACCATGGTGATTTTTTTGTTACCTGCTTGAAGTTCTTTAGAGTCCACAATAGCCAGAGGAACAGTAGCTTCATCCATGGAAACACAATGAAGAGGAAGATCAAGCTCGGCTGTGACATGATTTGGCAATGCAGGTTTCAAGAGGGAAACATGTACCACCGGATGAATCTTACTGCTTTGGGGAAGATCAAGCTTATATGCAACAGCACCCACACGTTGCAGTATCTTGTATGGACCAAAGTACTTGTAGCTCAATTTTTGATTTGAACGTCGAGCAACAGAAGTCTGTACATAAGGTTGTAGTTTTAAGTACACCCTGTCACCTACTTGGAATGATCTTTCCATTCTTTTCTTGTCAGCTTGGCTCTTCATGCGTTGCTGGGCACGCAACAATTGTTGTTGAACCAACTTTTCATATCCTCCTTTTCTTTAAGCCACTGAACTAAATCAGGTGTTGTCTCGGAAGTACCATCTTGAATGCCAAAATGTTTAGGTTTGTAACCATATAACACTTCAAATGGAGACTTGTTCAATGCAGAATGATGTATTATACCAATATTCAGCTAAGGACAACCATTTGGACCACTTGGTTGGACAAGCACTAGTCATGCATCGCAAATAAGTTTCTAAGCATTGATTTAATCGTTCTGTTTGACCATCCGTCTGCGGATGGTAACTAGAGCTCATATTCAATGTAGTATCAGTTAACTTGAACAATTGCTGCCAAAAGATACTAGTAAAAACTTTATCCCGATCTGAAATGATTATCTTTGGCAGCCCATGAAGCTTGTATATTTGGTCCACAAATACTTTTGCAACAGACATAGCAGTATATGGATGTGATAGGGGAATAAAATGGCCATACTTTGTGAATTTGTCGATGATAACCAATATAGTGTCAAACCTGCCCGACTTGGGTAGTCCTTCAATGAAATCAAGGCTGATAATATCCCAAGCTTGTGCTGGGATTGGAAGTGGATGTAGCAGTCCCGGTGTACGTGTATGCTCAGGTTTGGCTTGTTGACACACGGTACAAGCCGTGACATAATCCTTGACATCTCTCTTAAGATTCGGCCAAGCAAATAAAGCTTTGATCTTCTGGTAAGTGGCAGTAATGCCACTATGGCCACCAATGCCTCTCGCATGGAGAGCTAATAATATTGCTTGCTTAGCCTCCTGGTGATTACCTAACCAGATACGATCCTGATATTTGATCACACCGTCATGTAACGAATACCCATTATCATCTGGGCTTTTAAGACTGAGTTGGGTAAGTAATTCCTTTGCTTCAGGATCATTGGCATAGCTTTCAACTACCACTTCCAACCACTTCGGTTTACTGATTGAAACTGCAGCTAGTTCTTGATCTTGAGATTTGCGAGAAAGAGCATCTGCGGCTCCATTTGCCGTGCCCTGCTTGTACTTGACTTGGTACTGCAGCCCAAGTAATTTACAAAAAGCCTTATGCTGGATACTATTTGTTAGCTGTTGTTCTTCAAGATGAATTAAGCTCTTATGATCCGTGAATATGGTGAATTGTTGATGTTGAAGATACGACTTCCATTTCTCAACAGCCATGATCAAGGCAAGGCACTCTTTTTCATAAGTAGAGTAAGCTTGAGTACGAGAGTTCAATGTTTTGCTCAAGTAGGCGATGGGATGACCGTTCTGGGACAGAACTGCACCAATACCTATCCCTGAAGCATCAATGTGTAAAATAAATGGTTTGCTGAAGTCGGGCAAGGCTAAGACAGGAGCCTGAATGAGGGCTTTCTTGAGAGCTAAGAAAGCATTATGTACCGAGGGAGACCAAATAAATGGAATATTCTTCTTTAATAGTTCTGTCAATGGTTTACTAATGGTACCATAGTTCTGGATGAACTTCCTATAGTATCCTGATAAACCAAGAAAGCCCCGCAATTGTTTTAGAGATGTCGGTGTTGGCCAATCCTTGACAGCTTGGATTTTTGATTGATCTGTTGCTACCCCATCAGCACTTATGACATGGCCCAAATACTCCAATTGTGGCTGTGCAAACAAGCATTTAGTGGCTTTCACAAACAACTTGTTCTGTTGCAGAATATGGAAAACCATTTGCAAATGTTTTTTATGCTCCTCCAGTGTTGGACTGTAAATGAGAATATCATCCATGAAGATTAAGACACACTTTCGAAGCAGTGGAGCAAATAAACTATTCATTGCATTTTGAAAAGTAGCTGGCGCATTAGTCAAGCCAAATGGCATAACTTTGAACTCCCAATGCCCATGGTGGGTTTTAAATGCTGTTTTAGGCTCTTCTCCTGGTACAAGTCGAATCTGGTGATACCCGGATCGGAGATCAAGTTTAGTGAACTACCTGGAACCCGCTAGCTCGTCTAGGAGTTCGTCAACTATTGGTAAAGGATACTTGTTTTTTATGGTCAAGGCATTCAAATGTCGATAATCAATGCATAAGCGCCATCCTTCGTCTTTTTTCTTCACCAGAATTACCGGGGATGCATATGGACTGCTGCTGACTTGAACAATACCTCTACTAAGCATGTCTTTAATTTGTTTCTCAATTTCATCCTTTTGGGTGGGAGAATAGCGGTATGGTTTCTTATGAAAGGGAACAACACCTTCAATCAAAGGTATTTGATGATCACATGCTCTAGGTGGAGGGAGCTCTGTAGGTTCAATGAAGAGCTGAGAATGAGAATCGATGACCTCTTGAATTACAGGAGGAACATCCGGTGTGGAGGCATCTGCTGCAGCCATGCTTAATTGAACAACATGAGCAACCGAATTGTCCTTGATCATTTTCTGTAACTGTTTAGTTGTCACGCGCGGACAATGGGTTGTATTGTCCTTAACTCCCCTCAAGGTAATCTATTTACCCAAATGCTTGAAGCGCAATGTTTTGTGGTGCCAGTCAATCCACATCTTTCTAGAATTCTGTTTTTCTAACCAGTCCATACCTAAAATCATATCATAACTGCCCAATTTCAGAACTCGGAAGTCAGTTTGAAATTTATGATCCTGAACACCCCAATAGAGAGCAGATATTCCTTTTGTGCTTCTGATTTTGGAACCATCAGCGAGGGTAACTGCTGCAGTAGGTACTGTGACTGTAGGGCATTGTAATTCTTGAGCCACTTGAGAGCTTATAAAGTTGCTAGAGCTTCCTGAATCAATTAATATTAGGACTTGGCGCTGCCCAATTGAACCCAACAGTCTTATTGTGCGCTTTGGTTGAGTACCATTAGTGGCTGCCACCGAAAGATGCATAGCAACAATTTCTTCTTCATCATTTTCACTTTCAGGCTCACTGGTTACTGAAGCAGTTGAGTCATCTTGAGATTTATCGAGTTGCAGCGCGTCACAGAGTTCTTCCATAACTGCCAGTGGTATATTCTTTGGACATTTATGACCTGGAGCATACGGACCACCACATTTGAAACACTCGCCCCTAGCTCGGCGTTGAGCTCTGAGAGTATCAAGTTTAGTTGCAGGAGGAGAATTAAAATTTTGCTCCTTCGCTTTGGATGAAACTGCTTCAGCTGGATGCTCACCAACAACGCCTTTGCCTGCAGAGTTATGCCACTTTTTGGGAGTATAAGTTGACTTGCGCTCACTAGCCAATTGATTTTCCTGCAATTGAGCGAGAACAACAGCCGCATCAACCGTTCTAGGTGTATGCAGTATAAGTGCAGAACGGATTTCTTTTTTAAGACCTTTGATGAACTTGGTCACAAAAAAGGTATCATCAAGAGCAGGGTTGTGACTAAGAAGCTGATGCATGAGAGACTGAAACTCAGTGTGATAGGTAGCTACATCATTTGTTTGGCGAATCTCTAAAGCCTGATTCATGCTGGCATAATATATGTCTTTTCCAAATTTATTGCAAACAGAAACACACAACGCTACCCAAGTGTCTATAGTATGGTTCGCTTCATAGGTTTGAAGCCATAAAGCAGCATTACCACTAAAATGAAGTGTAGCATAGTTGGCTTTAAGGTCATCAGGCACATAAAACATATGAAAATACTTCTCACATTTTTCTTTCCAAATTTTGGGATTAGTGCCATCAAATTTCAGGAAACTTGTTTTAGGCATGCGGAAATAGGTGTCCCTCTCATATCTATCGGCTCTAGTCCCAGAATTATCATGATTATGCATAGCTTGTCGATGAGATGGACTAAACTCTGACTGATTACGAGGTACAGTATACGCACCATTTGCCAGGACACGCTCGTGAGCAATGTCCTGGATGTCGTGTGCAGTGCCGTGCCCAACTGGGCCAGGGATTCTTGAGGCAGCCGCTAGTGGGGAACCTTCCAGATGATGAAGGCGCGCCAAATCCCTCGAGAGATTTCTCCACGTGAGTGATGGATACCAACATGCGATCTTGAGTGGTCGAATTTTTTTCAGTGGTGACTCGCAATTCTGGGCATTCTCTTGTAGTCTTGTCGATAGCCTCAATAGCTTTGTTGGCCGTGACGACGGCCTTGTCCGCCAGCGCTGCTACTTGTTCAGTGCGCTCCGACGCCTTGGTGATGCCAGCAAGCGGAGCTTGTACTTGCTTCTCGACATCGACCAGCTTATCCGAGGTAGCCGCCGCTAGTTCCTCGACTGTCACCATGCGTGAAGTCAAGGTCGGAGCATGAGGTCCTCTTCGCGCCGTGATGCTTCACCTTGGTCTACCGTCGCCAGGAGTCGACGAGTACTAAGGACATCCTTTTCCTCTACCAATCGACTCAAAATCGCCTCCTGAACCACGCCAATCCGATCGATTCAAAGGAATTTTACCACCCACGCGTAGTGATGCGCGAGCAACCTTGAATCGCCACCGAATCCGTAGCCGATCGATCCCGACACCTCAAACGCCGCCACCAGAGCTGCGTCTAGACTCTGCAGCCTCCACGCCGCCGCCGCGAGAAGCTAGGAAGAGTGGGGATTCTACGGGAGATCCCAACCCAAACTTCTCGATACGCCTACACAACTCAACGATTTTGGGAAGAATCGCCGGTTGCTATTTTTTTGTGTGGATGATTTTCGGAATTGATTGGTGGAATTGATCCGAAGATCGTTGGCTCTGATACCAAATATCACAGTCTTAACTCACAGGTGTCACACACAGTGAATTAGAGACAAGATTCAGTGTAATTTGGATACAACCGGGAAGAGAATCTGGAGGAGGAAGAAGAACGGGTGAGGGGAAAGTAGTCCAAGCTACAGCGTACATCCCTCCTTCCGATTCCCCTGCTCTCTTAGATTACATAGGCTCGATGCCCTTCGCACTGGACGCAGCCAGGTTTGTTTCTACATGGTCCGGCCTGACCAACTTGGTCATTGACGCCTGGGTCTTAGTCAGGTGCGTGACACGCCAGCACAGAAAAAAAAAGTGAGCAACGCTATGAATCTACTTTTGCTTTACCTGATCACGATGGCTCCAAGTGATCCATGCTTCCACATAACGTTGAGCCTGAAACCGGTCCACGATAGGTGTCCATTCAAAATATCCACATGGACACTTGACCAACGCTACAAAGCAATTAAAGAACAAAATGCCAAAAAAAAGAACAAACTAGGAGTACTATCTAGGCTACCGAACACAATTTAAGATGAGAGTTTTTTTCTTTCTTTTCAAGAATGGAGGATGCGTCGAGGCAAAAATATGAAAAAAAAAACCTGCATGTTCTTAATGACGTGTCCCTTAAACATGTAAAATATCAATTTTTGCATTTTGATCTGCACAAAAATAAAAATTTACACAAATTTGAGTATATAGCGAGCAATACACGGTTTCAAATCTCCAAAGTTTGACATTTTTGTGTAGCCCATATCTGGCATTATGATTTTGCATGCTAGTGGATACAACAATAATTGTTTTTGTATTTTTTAAACCTATAAATATATATTTTATTTTTAAAGAAATAGAGAGAACGCTGGAGGTTGAGAGTGAAAGCGAGTTCAGTTGGTCAGAGCACCGCCATGTCAAGGCTGTAGAGACACGTTTTCCTTTCTTTCGCGTCAGAAAAGAAAAAAAAATAGAAATTAAGATGTACTCCCTCCGTTCCTAAATATAAGATGTTTGAAATCCCTCACATGTTGCCTAGGTATGGATCCAAATAAGTAAACATACATGCTAAAACGTGTCTAAATACATGTAGATACACATGAATGTGGAAAAATGCTAAAACATGTCATATTTAGGAACGGAGGGAGTATTCCTTTTCGAAAATAGAAAATATTGTTAGAAAAAGACAGGATTTCTGAAAATTATAAGGTCATCTAATTTCATTCGAAACTTATCGTGCCACGAACGTGGCAAGATCGTGGAAGGGATGTGACTCATGCCCGCCTGCGCCGAGTCCATGGTGGACCGCGGGCCCGCCCCGTCAGCGCCTCCGCCCGCGGTTGCCTTCCTTCCCCACCCATCTCTTCTACCGATGGTGGTTTGATCTCATCCTCTCTCCCCCTCCTCTCTCTCACCACCGCCGCCGCACGCCACCTCCGCCCATCTACCCGCCGGAACCGGCTCGGCCCCGCCCGAGATCTCGTCGTCCTTCTCGGTGGTAAGTCCCCAGCTCGCTCCACGGATCGATCGCTTCCGCCCCTTACCTGCTCCTCGCCGCGCCGTGAATCCCTAGCAGCGAGCCCGATTCAGCCCGTTCCGATCTGGTCTCGAGCTGCGCTCGAGTGCGAGATCCACGCCGCTTAGCCCTAGTTGAGTCTAGCCTACGTTGATAAAAGATCCATGCCGCTGATAAAAGATTTGTGCCATGATGAGTCTAGCCTACGTTGCCTATGCAGTTAGTTATTATGCCGTCGTTCGTGGCTGTGTTCCTCATGATTGTCCAATTAATTGCTTGAATCACTACAGTAATTATGCATCTCTTTCACCTCCGTACGTACCACTGTCCCCGTCCTTCATATGGGGACGAGTGAACTCTATCTGGTCTTCTGCCTCATTACACAGTTTGCTTCACCATCCATACTGCGTGCTGTGTAATGTGTAACCAATCGCCTGATGTTTATACGATGGCAGCGCAACTCTGACACGCTTGAACCGCTCTTCTCTACGTTGATCAGGTTCCGTGGGCATGTCTGACAACGAGAAGCAGGAGGAGGTGCCAACGGAGGGCGGCGCCTCCCGGGGCGCGGACTGGGAGGTGGTGACCCTCACTGCGTCCGCCTACGCCGCGGCTCCAGGGCCCGGCGGGGGTCCTGCACTGGAGGAGGACGGGCAACGTTCATCGAACGCGTTGCTCATGTCCGACCACTTCGTGTTCCCGCCGAGCGAGCACGAGAATCTGCCGGTGGAGATCGCCCTCGAGGAGCCCGAGGAGGATGTGCAGGAGGAGAGTACCAGCGTGGAGGACGCCGGTTTCAGGAGTGTTGTGGGTGCTGGGTCCGAGAGGGTCCAGTACTACGACGAGGGGAAGAGCACGACGGCTGATGAGGCGGAGATGTTGGGTGACGTGGTTGAGCATGGTTCGTTCCATACCGAAGATGACGGGCGTGGTTCCGATGTTGACGATTCCCAGGATAAGTCCGATGCGCCTCCGGACAGCAAGAGCCGCGGCTCTGGTGCCCCTTGCCAGTGCTGGCTGAAGAAGCATATGTCATGCCTGTATGACCAAGCCAAGGAAACAAACGCTCTTTGGTCTGTGGTGGTTGCGGCTGCCTTTGTCGGCCTTGTAATCTTGTGGCGCAAAGACAAGCTGCACATTAGCTGTCTCAAATGGCGTTCCAGCTCAGCAGTGAGGTATGTTGGGCTGTTGTTTCGTTTCGAATGCAGTGCATGTCTTATACTAGTCTTGAGGCAATATCCTATCGCATGTTTTGGAAAGAATGCTCAGAGTCTAGCTATTTCCCTCTCTTGTAGTGTACAGTTGTTATGCATGTTATGGTCAGTAATTTGCATGTTAGTGCCTTACTTTGTTCGCACCAGCACCTGTATTCTCTCCCAGTTTTGCCTAGGATTTTCTTTGCCGTGTAGCGTAGTGTTGCTTTGAGCAGTAGTACTAGCAACATCCATCTTGTGCAGTAAGCCACTCCTTATTATTCCTTGCTGGAGTATGGGCCTTAAGACTCATCGAACTGGCTGATACATCTCCTGAGCAGTTTAATCCTTTATCATGGCCTTGCATCTGCATGCACCTGCAGTAGAAGAACATGGTTAAGTATGAGCGTCTTCTTCATTGAGAAGTTAGTGTGGTGTGGTTTTTACTGAAGTTTATTTACAGATATAGTAGTGCATGGTTAAAATGAACAGTGGAAGAGCTGTTGATATAGTTTATTACCTATGAAATTGTGAGATTTCACTTTGGTTTTAATATGAACTATTAAATAGTGGTAATTATGGATAATGAAATACTACCTCCGTCCCAATTTATAAGACGTCTTGGTAAGCCAAAATAGCCTAGCAAAACGTCTTATATTTTGGGACAGAGGTAGTAGTTGATATCGACCATAAAAAAATGAACTTAATATGTTTACTCGTGACATAAAGCGGACATTTTGCTTCAAAAAAAAAGTGGGCATGTCCTAGATAAGAAGTTACTTTACATTGGCATTGTGGTTCTTTTGCAATGTTATGATACCCAATTGTCATCTTTATGTGATTCAACATGTTTCCTGTCTTGTTCATGTTTACAGAACGTATATGCAGCCCGTAGATTGGTCTTCCTAGTATCAACATTTTTACATCTCATCAATCATCATTTAATTTTCTTTAAAGCCCTGATTGTTAGTTCATTAACCTGTAACAGTGGTTATTATACTGCTTACTTTGATGTGTTATCTAGTTAAAAGAAACAAGTTACCTCATTTCTTATGCTCTTATTATAGCAGTCTGCACTCCACACTGATAATAAGTTCATATGAAGTGATAATAGGTTCACAATATCCATTGCCACCTGTGAATCAGTTTCTTATGTTCTGGAGCTAATTAATGCTTTGTTCTGGCAGATGATGATCCCCTGGACTGTTGGGTTTGTTTGTGGCCATCTTCGTCGACACAGCCTCTGATAAGTCTTCAGAGATCACGCCGGAGTTATAACCAAGGTGGCCGTGGCAATATGATTGTGACAATGATGAAAATGATATATCTATAGTGTAATAATATGAAGTTTGACGTGGATTTGCTTCTGGGATGCCAAAATTTCTTGCTCTGTTGCGCCATCATACCTTTTGATACGGCGCTCACTTTTAAGTTGCTACATTTTGACAAACGGCTGTCTGAATGTGCTGTGAAATCCTTGATAACCTTCATGTTATTGAGAAATGAAACCTGGGAATCTATTTGGTTTTATGTTCCTTCCATAGCAATGGTTTTACTTGTGTTATTGTTCAGAGTGTGAATTCATACATAACCAAAATAACTTGTTAAACATTTACGGGTGCTATGCATTTCAGAGACAGCCACTCAAAAAGACGTTTTTTTTTTCTGTGCATAAAATCCAGATATCATCCAAAAACTCAGTTAATGTAGACCTATCATGGTTGAATCAACATATATATAATCTGTATAAAGACCAAAAAATATGTACATATACTTCAGACTATTCCAACAAACATACTGCAAGATTGACTACCTGCAAAAATTCACAACTTTACATAACCAGTCTCAAACCCTGTCAGTAAACACATGTGATGCTACTGAATGCACCTAAATCTTCACAAGCAACTATCTTTATGCACCTATGCTGCTAAGCCAGAAGAACAAGGGGAACTGCACGATGGCCATGAAGAGCAGGAAGTAGTGATGCCGCGTCGAGTGCCTCTCGCTGCCCCTCGTCTCTGTGAAGAGCACCCGCTTCATCGTCCTCACCAGGAACACCCCCATGCACAGGCTCATCCACGGCATCATCACGTAGTACGAGTACGCCCACAGGAGCCTCGCAGCGATGGCGAGGGAGAGCCCCGCAAACAGGTACCCGCTGTAGGCCACTAGGTCCAGCAGCGGTACCTCGCCTCCGCCCATCGAGTAGAGCAGCCCTTTCAGGAACACTATCTGTAAGCCCCATCCGATTAGTCCTCTTGAAAACTGAAGATTTATAGCTTCTGGAGTGAACCTGCACGGGTATCAATTGAGTGCTTCAGGAACACCAGGTTTGATTTGAAGTGTCACCGTTTGCCGGCGTAAGTAAAAGAAAGAAAACTCACTTTCGCATGAAGCCTAATGTGAAGCCTGCGAGAATAATGAAGGTACCAAATGCCATGAAAGGGATGTACAGATCTGGCGCATTTATATCGTACATTGGAGGTTTGTACGACAACCGGCCACCCACAGGCTCACTTATCCGAGTCCAGTGCCCCTAAAAAGTAATCACAAATACTTTTATTTCAGTACACCAGATAGAAGAACCAGGTATATATCCAGTGCAGCTGTGGAAGACGATATACCCTGTGAAGGAACGGAAACAGTATGACTTTCAGCTTGTTCCTGACATACTGATCATTCACATGGAAGTAATACTGTGGGTTCGACAAGTATCTACTGATCTGCAAAGAGCACAGTCAATAATTTAGAGATAGTACGTGAGTGATTCGAACACCCGGGATACAAGGTTCTTAGGAGGCTCCTTACATTGCTTTGCATGAATTCTGAACTGGAGCCGAGGAACTTTCCCCCATATACTCCTAACCCTGTTTTAAGTAGATCCGAGCTTGGGCTGTAAAATGAATTGTCAAACTGGCCAGGCTGAGGATTTGTTGGGGGCATCTGCATCCCAGGAGGATGGGGATTTCTGTAGTTGTCATACATGGCTGCAAAGAAGAAGCAGAGTTAAAATAAACGCCATGTCAAATTATTAACAGATACATTAACTTGCAAGGTGGTCACAGAAAACTTACTCAAAATAAACTGTGAACATAACAGAGGTTATCTTGGATACTGCTAGGGTGGTAAGTTCATTTTCTTAAGCAGTACAATTTAACTGATTCCTGGAGACTATTTTGAACAGGATACATGACAAAATAGCTCAATTCGGAATCTTACTCATTTTATGGCGTGGTGTGAAAAGGACAAATTCTAATGATAACAGTGAAAATATACAGATAGACTGGTATATGTGCCATGCTGCTATACAACAATTCGAAGTTGGCCCATCATAAACGAGAACATAAGGTGCAAAACAACATATGAACGACACGGGGAAACAGAGGTTGTCTTGAATGCTATGGTGGGTAAGTTCTATTATTTTTAAACACTAGGCGCACAATTCAACAGATTCTTGGACCAATTTCGAACAGCATACACCACGGGGAAACAGAGGTTGTCTTGAATGTTAATAGCAAATGATGCTATTCACTTAGATATTTCTCTTTTCTTTTGCACGGGTCACACATGGTCATATTTTTTGATGAACATTTGTGGGTGCATAAGACATAACATAATCTATGTTCATGATTTATTTCGATTTTTTTGAAAATTTCGAAATAGGGTATCCGTGCGGATGCAACTAGTTGAAAAATATTCGCACTCAAGACGAGGCTCTCAACTTACAACATGTTTGGTTACCATCCATACTTTGCCAAGCTAAAGTTTGAAAATTTGGTATGTGCTTAGTTCTTACAACACTTCCGAATTTAATATGGCTTACCTGTTATCGAGCCAATTTATATGCCAGCTACCAGGTGTGCGGGGAGGATGGCATCAGATTTCTTCGGTCTCATCTGGCGTTGCCTGGTGAGGTTCTTCCACGAGACGGTACGGTGCTCGAAATGCCTGCAGCCGAAGGTGGCGGGGCGAGGGGTTGTCGGCTAATTCGAGGGACAGAGCCAGTAATAGAACACTAAATTAATTGGAGTGGATCATATAAGCAATATTTGACAAATTAGGATCAATCCACATATTAATAGGGCTTTTAGAAAACAAATCCAGCATAAGGGTGGCAATGGCCCCAGCTCGCACCTATGCCTTCGTCCCTGGCTACTCCGTACGTAAATAAGGTCTTTCTTGGCAGGTGAGACTTGGATGTGAGTAAACTCGTGTGTTCTTCTTCTTCAGAGCGCCACGGAGGTGAATGGAAGAAAACGCAGGCAGAGCTTCGCGGTCGGGTCTCGGGCTGCCTAGGAGTGGTGACGACGCAGAAGTAAGGTGAGCACCCTCTGTGGACCATTTTGCGCAAACAACTCTAAAGACCAGCTGGTGATCTCCCTCGAAGTCGGCGATGGCCAAGGCTTTTTCAACCTTGAGGAAGGTAAACTCTCGCGAAAGAGAAAAAAAATGAGAAACCTACAAGTAAGTTAGGTGGACAAATTAATAACGAAGGATGAGAGAAAACATGCTATAAGTACCATACCTAAAATTAATCTAGTAGACTAACTCAAAGAGTATGAATGGAGGAACCAACCAATACATGAAGATCAATACGACAAGATCTACCCTTACGAGAGGAGGACAGTCAAGACGATGCCGATAAAAGGAGCAGATCGATGATTGAACATGCAACGGCTTTTTTTTTTTTAGAAACTGTGGGGCAATAGATTTGCCCCTTATATTAATAAGAGAGAGTTGTAACAACACAAGTAAGATACAACCGGATTACTCTCCCGGTAGAATTTCTCCTAAGCGTTTCGCCCCCGCAAGGGCCCAAATCTTAGCCTCATTTTTTTATCTTTGAAAGAATGGCTTGCGAGGATGTAAATTTGTTGCGGAACACCCTAGCATTCCTCTCGTTCCAAATTTCCCAAGACGTCAAGAGGACAAAGGAGGCCAAAGCTTTGCGGTTGTGGGCGCCACCTCCGGTCATAAGCTGCCACCACTCCTTGAGGGAGAGGGTCGGCCATAGAGTTTGGTCAAAATTGAGGCCAAGCCAAGCCTTCAAAAGAGACCAAATCCTAATGGTGAACCGGCAATGGAGGAGTAGGTTATCGACCGTCTCGGGCGTAGTTTTGCAAAGAGGACAAATACCACAATTTTGCCAACCTCTACTGGCAAGGCGGTCCGCCGTCCATAGCCGGTTTCGTAGAGCAAGCCACGCAAAGTACTTGGTCTTTGGAGGGGCCCAAACCTTCCACACCAAGCGCTTCATGTCGGAGGAGGTAGAGCCGTAGAATTGCGCTTGATAGGCCGACTTGGCGGAGTACTCCCCATCCGCCGTGAGGTTCCACACAATGGAGTCACCGGTAGAGGCATCCAAGTTGAAGTTTTGCAACATAGTCCATAGGTCAACGAACTCGAGCAAGTGTTGCATGGAGAAGGCTTCATCCAATTTTATCTTGTGGATCCAAGCATCATTAGACAAGGCTTGTTGGATGGACCAATTCTTTCTAGAGGAGGCAACATAGACGAGCGGCGCCACTTCCTTAGGTTTTAGCCTATCAAGCCACGTCGCCTCCCAAAAGTGAGTCTTCGCCCCATCCCCAACGGTAATAGTTGTAGAGGCATAGAAGAGGTCCATGTCCTCCGTAGTGCAAGGCGTACCCAATCCCGCCCAAATTTTGTTTGGGTCTTTCCAAAAAAGCCATGACCACCTTAGCCGCAAAGCCCTCGCAAACTTGTCGGTGTGAAGAATCCCTAGGCCCCCAAGGTTGGTGGGGCGACAAACGGCCTCCCAATTAACCTTGCATTTCCCACCGGAGGCTTTGTCGGTACCCGCCCAAAAGAAAGGACGGTAGATCTTGTTGAGCTTGGTAATGAGGCCCGGAGGGACAACCAAGGGTGTCAAGTGGTAAATAGCTTGGGAAGCTAGGACCGACTTGACAAGGGTGCCCCGGCCGGCCATGGTGAAGAACCTCCCAAACCAAGCGGGAACCTTTCCGGCACATTCAGACCAACACTATATCAACGACTGGCACGGAAACTATACTAGCCTATAGATCGATACATAACTCACCAGGTTCGTTACTCGACTACACGGATACCCGGCCCACTTTTGTAACTTTGTACTTGTGTCCACTCTATTAATACAATTCCGAGGCAGGAGTAGGGCTTTCAACCTTTTGAATCGGGGAGGAACATAGGTAAAATATCGTCAATCCATACTTGTTGATCTGAGATCTTCGGTCGAACAAATAAACATACTACCACGATCCTTTAAAAGTTAGGTTTTTTAGGAACGCCAATTTCAGTACATCGACAATATGCAACATGTATTTCTATGAGCCTAATTGAGGACCAATATGTATATACATTTATATGTGTGATATATATACAGGAAACCCACTAACAGTATACACTGCAAACATAAGCTACCCAAACAAGGAGCATGAAGGCTCAAAACACGTGTAGGAACACATCAGCACGATCCCGACCATCCGGTTTGCTCTTATGTTGCCTTGTAATATGATCGGGCCGCCCTGTCATAACAGAAATGGGTTAGCGTCCATTTGATATAAGCAAAATCAAATTTGTATAGTGAAGGACCCCTCTCTGTTACAAGAATCCCCCCCGCCCCGTAATAATGATCAGAAATTCAGAATACAGTCTCAAAGCTGGTTTTATCTGACCATTTCTCAGCAAAGAGCCATAAAAGATTTCAAATCAATAGTTCAGAGTAAATAGATAATTAAAGAATTTGTTGGTTGTCCAGCCCAGCTGCCCAAGAAACCCCAGGACCTTCAAGCTTCAACCCACGATCCTTGTAACCTATCTCTCCTGCTAGCTTCTCACATCTCCTTGTTCTTGTAGATGGAGGAGAGGAGCTTCTCTCCTTGCATGCATCCATCCAAAGACGAAAGCACTTAAGCTTAATACAACGACGCGCAGATCTCCTGCGGGTTCTCTAAAAAAAAAGACGAAAGCACAAGCATACGATCGACTGATCGAGGAAAAGGAACTGCTGGTTTTCAGGCCGCAGGCACCAGGAAAGGTAAGGGAAGAGTGGTTTTGTTTCCGATTCGCAGGTCGGTCGGCGAATCGGGGTGCTGATATGGAGCGATCTTGAACCCTGATCCACGTACGAGGATCGATCAAGATCCCGGGCGAATCCGGTAACTAGTCCCGCGGAAGACCCATATATCTGGTCTTCAGTGCGCAGTCAACTCAAGACGAGACTCTCGTGTCCTAGACTCCTAATTTAACCAGCCAAACCGTAATATTTTCAGAGAAACTACTGTAATAACCAACGCCAGTAAAAAGGATGAAGGAACAGGTCAGGTTTTGCCCGTTAGAAATAGATAATAGGTCAACTGAAAACGAGGAGGAACTGGTCGTGCTCACCAGACAAGCTGAGCTATCATGAGCTCCCTCCGCCGCTATGAAAGTGAAGCTTCCATCGTCGCCGACAACCGTGTCGTGGTCAGAGTCAGACGGTCCCGGCGGTAGCGTATCCATAGCAGTAGCAGTGACGCCTAAAAACAACAAGATCCAGGCAAGGTGAGGACATAAAGCAGCAGAGGACGAGGTAACAATCCTAAAAACAAGTACTCGTAGTAAATTGCTATAGAACCTTTGCAACGAATGAATGTGTTGTTGGGATGCGATGGGAGAGGCGGTGAGAGCTTGTGAATAGGCAGAGATAGCTCGAATGGCAGAGTTCACAAGCGCCCTATAAATAGGATGCCAGTAGCTTGATAACGAAGGAAAGAAGCGTCTGCACATAAACTCTCCAATGTGCAACAGCTGTCTTTCGCCAAATATGCACTCCAACTTAACTTGGTTTTTCCCCTTTTATCTCTTTTTCCACGGAGAATTCACTCGTCAGCTCCGGACACCTGGGAACTACGAGCCGCCACGAGTCTTAGCCGATCTACGTGGGTCCGTCGTGTACCCATTCCTATCTTGACTTGCTTGTTGCGTGTTCCTCATCATGGACTTGCTGCCACTTACTTGACCATCGAAAGCCATCCTTATCTAAGCACGCGGTTCCACCATCGTTATCTTAACGATGTGATGTGTTCACAGATTACATGACATGTTTAATAGATTTGATCAAATTTAAAATTGTTTGACCTAACATAAATGACAGTGGCCTTATGTTTATGCATACGACTTACTTACGAGAGTACACGAGTAAACAATTGAACAAGCACCTTCTCTAAAAACAATTGAACAAGCACTCATCTAAAGTCATTCAAAAAATGTTTATTTAATTCTTGTAGGTGTTGTTAGAACTTGTAATATGTCTAATACGTATTGGGTACGGTGTAGTACACCGCCTACATGTATGCCACGGCAAGGGCTATTCTTGCCTCATATAACACGAACCCCAGGCCCCAACGAGGCTACGGTTTCCGCTACGTAACTTTGACATGGTATCAGAGCGTCGTTCCTCGACCTTGCCGCCGCCGCCGCCAAAGCCCCTCCACGATCCTTGCTGATCGGAAAAATCAAACCACAAACCTTCCACGATCCTTGCTGATCGGAAACTAGACACCAAATCTCCCACGATCCTTGCTGATCGAAAACCAAAAACCCTACAAATCCTTGACGATCTCTGATCGGAAGTTCTTCCCCGTCCGACAGCGCTCATGTCTTCGTCTTCTTCGTCGCCCACTCTGGTTGCTGCCTTGGGGAACCCTCCCTCCCAAAAGCTGACTCGATCCAAATTTCTTTTTGGAAAACGTTGGTCATGCCAGCCCTGCGCGGTGCTCAAGTCCTGGAGCTTCTTGATGGCACTGAGACTGCACCTGCGAAACTCCTGGAGGTTGAAGATGCTGAAAAGAAGACCACCAAAGTCCCCAATCCTGCCTATACCACATGGTTGCTACGGGATCAGACAGTGCTGAGTTGGATCATCAACTCGTTTTCACCGGAAATTCTTGCCCATGTTGTCGGTATTGACTCGACGGCTGCTGTGTGGGCAATCATCACGAACATGTTCAGCACCGGCTCTCGTGCGAGGGTCAACCAGCTGCGAGGCGCGCTCCAAGGAACAAAGAAGGATGATCTCACGGCGTCGCAATTGAACTTGCTGATATTGGGAAGCCTGTTGAGGAGGATGAGATGATTGGATACATAGAAAACGGACTCGACGGCAGCTACAACTCGGTTGTGGCGTCCGTCAATGGCAACAGCATGACCACGCTTGATGACCTTTACGCCCAGATCTGCGCCCATGACATGCGCCAAGACATGCTAGCTGCAAGCGGCCAGGAGGCTGCGTTTACCTCATCTGCCAATGCTGCTACGCGCCAAGGCCGTGACAGCGGACGTGACCGGCGTGGGGATCGCGGTCGTTCTGCAGATAACCGCGGTGACCGCGGTCGAGGTGATCGCCACGACCGTTATGAGTCTGAGCGTCGCTGTGACGGCCGTGATGGAGGGAAACATGATGATAACTAGCGCCGTCGTGATGATCGTAGGGATGTCGCCAGGAAAGATGATGGTGGACGCCGGCGTGATGATCGCCGTTCTGATGGAGGCCAAGGGCGCCGTCGTGGCCACGGCCGCGCTCCTACTCCATACGTCAATGTGACATTCCAGATTTGCAAAATACATGGCCGTCCTGCTTCGGATTGCTGGTGGCGATTTCAGGATGATTCCAAGAGTTCTGATGATGATGATTCTGATGATGGCCGCGATGGAAAGGAAGCCAATGCAGCCTATGGAGTTGATACCAACTGGTATCCGGACACTGGCGCCATGGACCACATCACGAGTGAGGTGAATAAGCTCACCACGCATGACAAGTACAAGGGACGCGATCGCGTCCACACGGCAAACGGCAAGGGTATGTGTATAAGTCATATTGGTCATTCAATGATGCATACTCCCCATAGTAGTTTACATCTAAACAATGTTCTCCATGTTCCACATGCATCTAAAAATCTTATATCTGTCCATAAGCTTACATTAGATAATGATGTCTTCCTCGAGTTTCACCCTTTTTTCTTTTTGATTAAGGATCAGGCCACTCGAAGAACTCTTTTTAAAGGGTCGTGTCATGGTGGTCTCTACCCGCTAGTGCCGTTCTCTACCGGTCTTCCAAGCAAGCTTTCGTTACAATAAAGCCATCGTCTTCTACATGGCATCACCGCTTAGGACATCCTTCTTCATTTGTGGTGCAGCAAATTCTTAGGAAACATCAAATTTCGCATACTCCAGAAATAAATCCTTATGTTTGTGATTCATGTCAACTAGCTAAAAGTCATCAGTTGCCGTATCCTGTGTCAACCAGTGTGTCTACTGTTCCTCTGGAACAAGTTTTCTCTGATGTATGGGGTCTGGCACCTGCCTCTATTGGCAAACACTTATACTATGTAAGCTTTATCGATGACTTCAGTAAATTTACATGGATCTATTTGCTTAAGAACCTTCTGATGTTTATCAAGTTTTCTTGAACTTTCAAGCGTTGGTTGAGCAAAAATTTGTGAGGAAAATCATTACCATGCAAACTGATTGGGGTGGTGAGTATGAAAAACTTAATGGTTTCTTCCAGAAAATTGGTATTACCCATCATGTTTCTTGTCCACATGCTCACCAACAAAATGGTTCTGCCAAACGAAAACACCGCCATATTGTTGAGGTTGGTCTTTCCCTACTTGCACATGCCTCCATGCCCTTAAAATTTTGGGATGAAGCTTTTCTCACAGCCTCTTTTCTTATCAATTTACTTCCTAGTAAAGTTATTGGTTTTGAAACTCCTGTAGAGCGTCTTCTCCACACCAAACCAAATTATGAATCCCTTCGTATTTTTGGCTGTGCTTGTTGGCCCAACCTCCATCCCTACAACAAGAGAAAACTTGCATATCGTTCAACTCAATGTGTTTTCCTTGGCTATAGTCCCTGTCACAAGGGCGTTAAATGTCTAGACATTTCCACCGGTCGTGTCTATATTTCTCGTGATGTTGTTTTCGATGAAAATGTGTTTCCCTTTGCTGCCCTACATCCAAACGCTGGCAAACGTCTTCGTCATGATATTTTTTTGCTGCCTAAAGATACACCTTCATCTACTAATGGGGATGCACTTGATGATCATATGCCTTTACCTGTTATTCCCAATTTTGCTAATCATGACCAGGACAATGTCTCCCAAGTGAGTTCAGATGATTCTACTTCTGAAGATACAACCAGCAGTGAAAATTTCAGTCAAAACGGTGAAGAAACGAGTCAAAACGAAGCAAGTCAAAATCCTGTACAAAATGTCGAAACTGGTGCAAATTCTGAGGAAAATCTCTCGGATTCGGAGCCTGCCGATCCCGAGGGAGATTTCCATGCAGATTCCCCTGGCGCAACGCATGCAGATTCCCCTGGCACGGATTCTGACCCGGCGTCGGACGCGCCGAGCGACAGCGACGGGCTGCTGTCCTCTTCCGCCTCAACACATGACGACGACAGCGACGGCAGCCACTCCGGTGCTGCCACGTCGCCGACACCTCCACCATCTCTGGCCCACGTGCCTGACGACGGCCATTCCGGTGCTGCCACGTCGCCGACAGTATCGCCGTCTCCGACATCATCTGGCGCTGCTGCTTTTGAGACGGATGCTGCGCAGGATTCCGTTTCCTCTGGATCCTCTGCGCACGACCCAACTACGGCTTCTCCTGTGACTGGTGTTCGTACAAGGCTCTCAAAATGTATAAAAAATCCCAAAATTTTCAAAGATGGTACCGTACGTTATACTGTGAAAAAGGGTACTGTCGCTTTGGTCTTCTTGCCTCTACAGATGAACCTCATACACCGACTGAGGCCCTTGAAGATCCATGTTGGAAATATGCCCTAGAGGCAATAATAAAAATGTTATTATCATATTTCCGTGTTCATGATATATGTTTATTTTCCATGCTATAATTGTATTACCGGAAACATAATACATGTGTGGTTGCATAACAACACCGCGTCCCTAGTAAGCCTCTACTAGACTAGCTCGTTAATTAATGATGGTTATGGTTTCCTAACCATAAACATGAGTTGTTAATTAATTAACGAGACCATGTCATTAGAAGAATGACGTGATGGACAGACCAACTAAGCATAACAATATTGATCGTTTCATTAAGTTTATATTGTCAGGTGTCTTTAATTGTAAAGTATCCTGTTTCTTAGACCATGAGATCATGTTATTCCCGGGTACCGAAAGAATACTTTGGGGACATCAACCATCGCTTCGTGACAGGGTGATCATAAAGTTGTCTTACGGTATCTCTGAAAGTACTTGTTGAATTACACGAATCAAGACTGGGATTTGTCCCTCCGTGTTTCGGAGAGATATACTCTGGGCCCACTCGGTAGTGCACATTCGGCAACGCTTGCAAGCACGTGACTAATGAGTTAGTCACAGAGAATGTTGTATTACGGAATGAGTAAAGAGTACTTACCGGTAACGAGATTGAACTAGGTATAGTGATACCGACGATCAAATCTCGGGTAAGTAAAATATCGCGTGACAAAGGAAATTGTATACAGATTATAGTAGTCCACGACATGGTGGTTCAACCGATAAAGATCTTCGTTGAATGTGTGGGAGTCATTATGGATATCCTGGTCCCTCTAATGGTTATTGATTGGAGAGGTTTCTTGATCATGTCTGCACGTTCTCGAACCCGTAGGGTCACACACTTAACGTTCGGTACCGCTAGAGTAGCTCTGGGATAATTTTATTAATGGTGTCCGAATATTGTTCGGAGTCTCGGATGAGATCCTAGACATCACGAGGAGCTCCGGAAGAGTCCGGAGGTAAAGATTTATATATGGCAAGTTGATTTCAGGGTTCCGGAAAAGTTCGGGATTTTTTCGGCAGAGTGTCAGAATGTTCTAGAAGGTTCCGGAGGGTCCCACTGTGGGCCCACCTGTCCCGGACGACCAAGGGTGGCCCACTGGTCCATTTGACCAGCCCTCCTTGGTCCATATGGCCAATCAATGAGCAGCCCTTAAATGGGGAGGTTACCACTCTTGAAAGAAGGAGTTACCTCCTTTTAAAGGAGAGGGGGTTACCACTCTTTAAAGAGGGGTTACTACCTTGGGAAATTATGTGGATGCAGCCCCATTGCCTATATAAAGAGGTGGAAGGCACACCATGGGTGTCCAATCGCTGCCACATCTCCTCCTCCCTCCCGCGCACCGCTTGGCGAAGCCCAGCCCGCGGGAAACTCTCCACCATATCCACCCCACACCGTCGTGCTGCTGGAAACGATCCCATCTACTTCTCCCTCTCGCTTGCTGGATCAAGAAGAGGGAGACGTCATCGAGCTGTACGTGTGCAAGCCTCGGAGGTGCTGCTCGTTTGCGTTTTGATCGGATCGAACCTCATCAACAACTTCACCGAGCTGCATTGAAATAAACGTTCAACGCGCGTGTTCTTCGAGGGTATGATGAACTACTCTCTTTGTTACTAGTATCTTCTAGATTGGATCTTGAGTGTTGCTTCCGCATATGTGTGAATTTTTTTGTTTTCTATCGCGCAAACTCCTACGTGGTATCAGAGCCGGATCTATGCGTAGATGTTTTGGTACGGGTAGAATACATATGTGTATGTGGGCATTGATAATCATGGTATTGCTTCCTTTGTGTATTTTGAATCTTAGTGGCATAGTGGGATGAAGCGGCCCGGACTTACTTTACATGTCCGCGTACATGAGACTTGTTCCACGACTGACATGCAACTTGTATTGCATAAGTGGCTTTGCGGGTGTCTGTCTCTCCCACTATAGTTAAGATTTAATCTACAACGGGGTGTTAATAATTTGTTTATCACCATTGTGGTTTCATGTTCGTAGGTAAAAATGGTTCTTTCTTTGAAAGCCCTAAGCCACATAAAATTTGCAAAGAATAAGGGAGAGGCGTCTAACTTGTTTTTGCAGGGCATGTGATGTGATATGGTCAGTGTTACAAACTTGTTGTATGAGATGACACTTTTCGTAAGTTATGACAAACCGACAGGAGCCTAATGGTTGTCTTTAATTTTATGGCCTGCGTGCCGAATATCATATCCATGTGATATGTTGTAATTTTGGAGGACAACCAAGGAGGATGCACCATGGACCTTGGTGCCACGCCGGTGGAATGATGGAGATCATGCCAAGATGCACAAGATGGAGATCAAGTGCAAGAAGGACCATATCATATCACATTATCCATGCATGTGATGTTAATCCTTTTATGCATCTTATTTTGCTTAGATCATGACGGTAGCATTATAAGATGATCCCTCACAATTAATATCAAGATAATAATGTGTTCTTCCTTAGTATGCACCGTTAAGAAAGTTCGTCGTTTCGAAGCACCACGTGATGATCGGGTGTGATAGACTCAACGTTCGCATACAACGGGTGTAAGCCAGATTTACACACGCAAATACTACGGTTCTACTTGGCGAGCCTAGCATGTGCAGACATGGCCTCGGAACACGTAACCGGAAGGTAAAGCTTGAGTCATATGGATGATATGATGAACATGTTGATGTTCGCCTTTGCAGCTGCACCATCTCACATGATTATCGGTTATCGGTGTAGTGAATTTGGTTTTGTGTAATCACTGAAACGACTAGAGGGATGTTGTTTTTTGTGGGAGTTCACGTAGTAATTTTTGAATTAACGTGAACAAAATTTATCATGAACCACCTATCATAGTGTATTTGCATAATTTGTAGTAGACTTTGGCATCCACGAACTACCTTACACTTAGATTGTTAATTGAGATAAAACTGTTTTGATCTGGCAAAACCATTATGGACTGGTACCATATTAGGTAAATTTAAATTTGAGTCCTATTGTAAATTTTTGGTAATACCTACCTAGCTCCATGTGATTAATGATTGATTGATCTAAAGAGCAAATGATTCCGACTTAGTATCTAGTGTCATGCTTGCTTTCATGATACCTGATCATCAAAAGAATGTTTTGAGAATCAGGTGATCTAGGAGCTGAAAAGAATTGTTTTCAGAAACAAGAGAGGAGTAAAAGATATATTGATATCTAGAACCCTGTTTGTCGCAACATGACTGAGTGTAATTTATCGTGACAATGTGTGCTTATATTATTTGAATATATGCAAGGATTGAAGATGCTAGGCGTTTGAATCATCCAAGAAGTTGGGCACTAATACTATCCTCTAAATTCCTTCCTTCGAGCTATGGTAGCTTCATCACAAAATTGTTATGATGGGATGGATTAAAAGCGTGGGTAAAAATTGTTTACTATGCTTGAAGATTGCTAAGAGTGGAATCCTGAAGAATGCCAATAATATGGTGATATTAGTAAAGCAATCAACTTCAAAGTATGGCTCCATGGGTGATAGTATATGACTAACACGCCAAGGAAAATATGTTAGTTCGAATGGCATTGTTTGATGATGAATGATTCTTCTGTAAATGAAAGGGAATACTGAAAATAGAATTGCAAAAGTATATGGCAGAAAAGAAAAGACTGGAAAGTCCAGCTCCGGGGTATATGCTTGATATACAAGTTATCGATGTGTTACTAGCTAACGAAGTATTTTGGAGTATTTGATACTAGATTGGTTGGTAGGAATTATCATACAGAGCAACACAATGCAAGAAGTACAAGGGCCTAAAAGAACTAGTAAAAGATGTGAAAACGATCACGACAAGAACGCAAATAAAGTGTTATTGTGTTCACTGTCGCATCGAAACAAACCTTTAAGATTTATTTTAAGAACTTAATAAGTTGTTATTTTGTTCCGGTTTTTGTGAGAACAAATGAGTTGTTCAAACTATGACCATGTTCCATAATTGATGGATGAGTTAATATAAATCATGTTGGTAAAATAAACATCTATAAGACTAAATGCTAAACGTCGCAAGACGTAAAATTCAAGATTATCACTTAAATTGTGACACCACCGTTTCAGTTCATATTAAAAAGGATAACATGAAGGAACTCCATGTTGATGGACTTTCGGAGTCATTTTTGTTTTTGAATGAATTGACGCTTGTGAGACCTCTTCCAAAAGATGACTGAAACTCTGTTCATAGGCCAAAGTAGAATGGACGACTAATTTAGTGGAGATTATACATATTGATGTACATGGCCCATTATGTGTAGCCGTGTGTGGTGGATTAATTTTTCTTCATAAAATTCCACCAATGATTTGAGTAGATACATGAGTATATCTATTTAATGAGAAGGGAGTTTGACATTTTGAATTAGTTCAAAGTATTATTAGTATGAAGTGAAAAATCATGGTAACAAGAGAATCAAGTATTATGATTGGATCATAAAGAATAAAGTTTGAGTTACAAGTTTAGCGAAACATCTGAGGAGTTGCAGAATTGTTCCACAACTTATCCTTCCCGGAAATCCCACAGAAGTATGGAGTGTTCGAGAGACATAATCAAACCTTGTTAGACATGGTAAGATAAATAAAATGCCATTATATTTTGTAGTTTATGCTTTAGAGACTACCGCTTTTACACTGAAAAGAGTGCCATCATGATCCATTGAAAATGACACCATATGGGTTATGGCTTGGGTAGTGACCCAAAGTGTCTTTTCTTAAATTTTGTAATGCATAGCATGTGTAAAATGTTTACAACCAAAATCGGATAAATATATGTTTATAAGGTTATCCCAAAGAATCTGTTGGGTATTTGTCCTATAACCACACCTAAGACAAATGTTGTTTGTCAGAAAAGGGTAGATTTCTCGAGAAAGTGGTTCTTGCGAAAGAAGTGAGTGGGAGGACAGTGCAGCTCGATGAGATTAGAGAATCATCGTTATCATGTCAAGAGTAGCGTGATAACCCACAAGTATAGGGGATCGCGTGTAGCCTTTTCGATAAGTAAGAGTGTCGAACCCAACGAGGAGCTAAAGGTAGGATAAGTATTCTCTCAAGTTCTATCAACCACTGATACAACTCTACGCACACTAAACGTTTACTTTATCTAGGAAATAATACTAGAGTAATAATACGGGTATGAGAGATAGCTTTGCAAGATAATAAATGCAAGGAAGTAAATGTTAGTGCTGCAGCAATAAAGTATACTAAGTAATCATAAACTAACAGTACCATGAGTGTGGAAAAGTGGTGGTAATTGTGATGACTTTGTCCAAGATTAATTAGTGAAGATACTTAGTTCATTGTCTTCGATGCAGTTTTCTATGTGGGAGAGGCTAAATATACATGCACTCCACTATTGGGATTACAAGTACTATATGATTGGATTGTTAGCAAACATCCGTATATACTAACAATGCATTAAGGTTTCCCCAACCATAGCCTTAAGTTTATGGTCCTCTTACTCTCATACGTGTAACTAACCGGTTCGCGTTCTTAGGTTTCTGTCACTCCGGCAGAACTCCCCCCTTCGTTTACAAATACTACCAACCCCGTGATGTTGATCCATGCGCGTACAAGTATAATGGACACCAAAGGACAGTACCATATCAACATACAACTCTAATGAACCCAAGACATTCAACCAAGCAATCAAAATACAAATAAACTACACAAACATGACGTAGATCATAGGATAAATATTATAGCATCAAACATCATGTTTACATAGAGCGGTACAGAGGTTTGTGGGAGGATGAACCACTGAATACAAGGAGCAGTTGGTGATGGAGATGGCGGTGAAGACGGCGGAGAGGGCAGCGAGGAGCGCAGGGCGGCGGCGGCGCCGGCGGTGGCGCGGGGAACTCCTCCCGCGCCGCCGGCATCAAGGGGGAGCGCCGCCCCTTAGCCTCCCTCCTTCATGGCTTCTTGGGAGCCCTCCCCCATGGAGAAACGTGGATTTGGTGGCTGGAAATTCATGGTATGGGTTGTTTTCCACGAGTTAGGTTTCCTCCCTTTATATAGCTTCTCGGATTTCCGTCATCCGCTTTTAGGGTTTCACCATATCGGGCCTCCAGGACGCGGCTGAACTCCGATTGGGCTGATATTGGGCTTAAAAGTTGCGTATGGAAAATTGTGACAACTTTCTATTTAATTTGATTTACATTTGACGTCGTCTTCGAGGGTTAAACTGACGATCTCCGTAAAAAGTTCTCAGACAGATTTTAGGAAAGTTCCAATTCGAGTCCAACGAGGTTTCCTTTTGTACTCTTGCTAATTCCTACACATCAAAGTGTAAAATAAGAACATTGTGCACTTTTGCAACTATTAGTATGTTAGTCCAAATAAATCATAAACTTAATATAAAAACAAGTGCCAAAGGCATAATATTAACATAGAACAATCAAAAATTATAGATACGTTTTGGACGTATCAACATCCTCAAGCTTAATTCCTGCTCGTCCTCGAGTAGGTAAATGATAACAAAATAATTTTTGATTGTAAATGCTATGATCAGGTCTTTATCAATTGCATAATGTATGGATAATAAAACTTAGCAATCATGTTACCTAATGAAAGTATCAATCAACTATCATAATATGAAATTTATAAACATCAACAAGATTGTAATGATCATAATAAAGCATGGTAGAGTGGTATCTCGCTTGCCCTTAATTGTGGAGCAAACATAAATGCCAAGGCACCTCTGAAGTTCAAGTGAAGACTAGATGTAAAGATATCAAAGGTAAAAGCATCATAGTTATACCATAGATAACCGCATTCTGGGACAAGTACATTACACTGAGAATGACAGTTATGGTCTTGAGGAAGTGCTCAAAGAAAGGATGATGACTCAACATTAAAATAAAAGATTGGCCCTTCGCAGAGGGAAGCAGGGATTAACATGTGCTAGAGCTTTTTATTAAAAACAGAAGTAAAAATGTTTTGAGAGGTGGTTGTTCCTGTCAACGAATCAGTAATAGAGTTCTTGTTATCTTCCATACTAAACAAGTTGAGAGCGGTTCCGAGTTATTGATATTAGGCATTTATAGCATGCACTTTTATATAGTATGACACTCCTCCCAACCTTTGCTTTCACAAACCATGGCTAACCGAATCCTCGGGTGCCTGCCAACAATCACATACCATGGAGGAGTGCCTATTTTATTTTATTTTATTTTTTAGATGTTATAATGGTCTAACCAGCTCTTTGCAAAATTAGTGACGAGCAGATGAAGCATGCAAGTCGGAAACTTAATTTAGCATGGAAGATAACAAACCCAACTACTACGTCCTCATGAGCTAAAAACAGTGTCACAAATGAGAAGTATTTTGAAGGTTTTAAAGGTAGCACATGAAAATTTACTTGGAATGGTTTGAAATACCATGCATAGGAATTTATGGTGGACTCTTTGGGATAACTTGGTTTTAAGGATTTGGATGCACGAGCAGCATTCCCGCTCAGTACAGGTGAAGGCTAGCAATAGACTGGGAAGCGACAATCAAGAGATCAATAACCGTCATAATCATACTTGCGACAGAATAAAATTAACGGAGGCATAAAAATGATACTAAAACTCTGAGGCAAAATAGATCATCAAGGCTTAATTGACTTTTATTTTTCAGTCATGAACATGTGTGAGCATGTGCCAAGTCGATTCAAGTAAATCATTCAGAGGAGGATACCACAATACCATACCATCTTATGAACAATACAATGCATGTCAATCATAAAAATAACATAATATAAACTATTAGCTAGTTGAGACTAACCATAAGAAAACATAACACTAAACAATATCATTCACACATCATTTTTAAGTTTAATCCATTAACCAAGTAAACGTTGAAAACAGAAGATAAATAAAATATGTGAGGATCCACTTATTAATGTAACTGGTGTTTGATGCTAAGATAAATAAATAATAAGATACAGACGCTCCAAGAACACACATATGATGTGAAATAATTAAAATATAGTTTCACTAGAATGACCTGATAATTTTGACGATGAAGAAGGGGATGCCTTGGGCATCCCCAAGCTTAGACGCTTGAGTCTTCTTGAAATATGCTGGGGAGATCCATGGGAGCCTCCCCAAGCTTAAGCTCTTCACTCTTCGCCATCCTATTATATCGCTCTTCTCTCTTGACCCTTGAAAACTTCCGCCACACCAAACTCAAAGTAAATCTCATTAGAGGGTTAGTGCATCAATCAAAAACTCACATGTTCTGTAAGGACGCAATATGACCATTACTTTAAACATTAACTACTGCCACTAATGTTATGTGAAGCTCTTCCACCCAAAAAAGAATTCCACTCAACACGAGTAAAAGAGCGAATGCAAAATAAAAGACATAATCTGTCTAAAACAGAACAGTCCGTAAAGACGAATTTTTTAGATGCACTTACGTTGCTCAATCGAAAAACTTGAACTAACGAAAGATGCATACATATATCAGGATTACGCACAAACATTTTCAGATTTAATTCACATTCTGAGATTTTAAATATTTAATACGGTGAACAGCAGAAATCTGTTACTGCGCAGCAATCAAAATCTAGCATCATCTTATCATTAGAGACTCTTCTTGGCACAACAATGCGATAAAATAAAGATACAAAGGAATTGCTACAGAAGTAAACAAATTCTTGACTAAAAAAAAAAAATAATGCATAAATAAAAATAATGGGTTGCCTCCATAAGCGCTTTTTTTAACGCCTTTTAGCTAGGCACTTAGTGCAATACATAATATTTCCAAGGTGCTGCTATTAAACCAAATCAAATTTTGTTTCTAAGTTACAGAAAGGTTGCTTAAATGGCCAACTTCTAAATGAAAGGTAAGAACCATTAAGAATCAAATGAAAACGCACAGAGGCCACTCTTGCAATAAAAGTCGGAATATGTCCACAAAAACAGCAGCTGGCAAACATAATTTTTAGGTGCTCTTAAACATGTCAGAAATTTTAGCCAATTTTTGTGCATGCAGAGGATTCAGTGATACAACATCAGTCAATTTTACGTGATTTTTAGATTTTCCAGTAAAATATGAAAAATCGTGCAATGAGCAGTAGATGTGAAAACAGAAAATCACTTTTTTCATATGTATCAACTAAGCCAAATGGGTAAAATTTGTACTTTATTTTTGAGAAACTAAGAGACCAGAGGCTAAACAAGACCTAAACATGCTAGCTACAGCAAGGAAAACTCTAAATAAAAATCAAAAGTAAAAACCAAATAAAATCAAAATAGAGAACCAAACAAAGAAGCAAAACAAAATAAAATATTTTTGTTGTTTTGAATTTATAAGTGAAAGTAAAGAAGCAATAGAAACCAAATAAAGAGCCTAATAAAACTAAAGAAGGTAAAACCAAGACATATAAAAGCAATTATAATACAAGTTAAGACAATACATATCATGTGGACGGGTAATATAGAGTATGAACGAGACAACCTCATGTTAGTTGATGAATAGGGGGATGACTCGGGCATCCCCAAGCTTAGATGATTGGATCTTCTTGAATATGTTCTTGGGATGCACCTACACATCCCCAAGCTTGAGCTCTTGCGTCTTCTATTCATCTCATATCACCATATTGATTAGATCTTATAAGCTACATCCACATAAAACTTAACAAAACTCATTAGTAGGGTTAGTACTCATTAAATAAAATCCACTCATGTTCAAGCATTGGCAAGTTTAATTTAACATTACCTACTGTATACTAACCAATTTATAACATTTATTGATCAAATAAAGATTATAAACATTGAATATAAGCACAATACTAAATAAGCATAACAATCTGCCAAAACTGAACAGTCTGTAAAGATGACACTTAACAAGATAGCTACGTAGCTCAAATGAAAAAACTTAAAACTAATGAAAGACAGATAATATTCTCAGGTTCATGCACAAAAAATTTCAGGTCAAAATACAAATCTGAGATTTATCACGATTTTAGTTACAGAGAAGCACACAAATCTGTCTAAACTAAACAGTTAGTAAAGATCGAATTATTAGACCTATCTACGTAGCTCAAATGAGAAAAGTCAAAACTAATGAAAGTAAGATAATAAGCATTACTTTGCACTCAAGAAATTTCAGATCAAGATTACGTTATGGTGATTTTAAATGTTTTATACGGTGGAGCACAGAATATCTGTTTCTGGACAGCAAAGCAAAACTATCAACTTTCCATTAACTAGAGACCACAATTAGCATTTTATTTTTATGTACAGAGGTATATACGCAATATTTACATGTTTTTGGATGAGAAGCTTCCATGGAAAGATTTGCTTTGATTTCATAGGCATGAACACAAGTGTTCAAGGTCGACCCCCACTTAATTATTGCTCATCTTTCCAATCACTCCCCGGCAACGGCGCCAGAAAAGGTCTTGATAACCCACAAGTATAGGGGATCGCGTGTAGCCTTTTGATAAGTAAGAGTGTCGAACCCAACGAGGAGCTAAAGGTAGGATAAGTATTCTCTCAAGTTCTATCTGTTAAGGAGTATTAGTATACGCTTAGGAGTCCGTATTAGTCTAGATATTATTTCCTTATTCTCCAAGTCATGTGTAATATATATATGCCCATACCTTCAACACCCCCTCTCACGTGTGATTCAGGAAGGGAGAGGCCAACACGTGCAACCGGAAGAGAGCGACGGCGCGCAAGTCTCAGAGGTATGGCTCAAGAGGCCTATACGTGGACAAAGAGGGGGCAACAACAATTTTAGAACAAATTGCGCAAACCAGGACTCGAACTCGAGACCTTGGCTCTGATACCATGTCAAGCTTCATGCGCTGACCACTATTCCAAAAGACCGATCTC
Source organism: Poa pratensis (assembly GCA_947311845.1). NCBI lineage: Eukaryota > Viridiplantae > Streptophyta > Magnoliopsida > Poales > Poaceae > Poa > Poa pratensis. Next base: position 3,119,560 of record CAMZMU010000093.1, on the reverse strand, counting down.
TTGTCTATATTGATAGCCCAATGGGCATATATATATTACACATGACTTGGAGAATAAGGAAATAATATGTAGACTAATACGGACTCCTAAACGTATACTAATACTCCTTAACACTATCAACCACTGATACAACTCTACGCACACTAACGTTTACTTTATCTATGAAATAATACTAGAGTAATAATACGGGTATGAGAGATAGCTTTGCAAGATAATAAATGCAAGGAAGTAAATGTTAGTGCTGCAGCAATAAAGTATACTAAGTAATCATAAACTAACAGTACCATGAGTGTGGAAAAGTGGTGGTAATTGTGATGGATTTGTCCAAGATTAATTAGTGAAGATACTTAGTTCATTGTCTTCGATGCAGTTTTCTATGTGGGAGAGGCTAAATATACATGCACTCCACTACTTGGGATTACAAGTACTATATGATTGGATTGTTAGCAAACATCCGTATATACTAACAATGCATTAAGGTTTCCCCAACCATAGCCTTAAGTTTATGGTCCTCTTACTCTCATACGTGTAACTAACCGGTTCGCGTTCTTAGGTTTCTGTCACTCCGGCAGAACTCCCCCCTTCATTTACAAATACTACCAACCCCGTGATGTTGATCCATGCGCGCACAAGTATAATGGACACCAAAGGACAGTACCATATCAACATACAACTCTAATGAACCAAAGACATTCAACCAAGCAATCGAAAGACAAATAAACTACACAAACATGACGTAGATCATAGGATAAATATTATAGCATCAAACATCATGTTTACATAGAGCGGTACAGAGGTTTGTGGGAGGATGAACCACTGAATACAAGGAGGAGTTGGTGATGGAGATGGCGGTGAAGACGGCGGAGAGGGCAGCGAGGAGCGCTGGGCGGCGGCGGCGCCGGCGGTGGCGTGGGGAACTCCTCCCGCGCCGCCGGCATCAAGGGGGAGCGCCGCGCCTTAGCCTCCCTCCTTCATGGCTTCTTGGGAGCCCCCCCATGGAGATCCATGGGGAAGGAAAAAACGTGGCTTTGGTGGCTGGAAATTCGTGGTATGGGGTGTTCTCCACGAGTTAGGTTTCCTCCCTTTATATAGCTTCTCGGATTTCCGTCACCCGCTTTTAGGGTTTCACCATATCGGGCCTCCAGGCTGCGTCCGAACTCCGATTGGGCTGATATCGGGCTTAAAAGTTGCGTATGGAAAATTGTGACAACTTTATATTTAATTTGATTTCCATTTGTCGTCGTCTTCGAGGGTTAAACTGACGATCTCCGTAAAAAGTTCTCAGACAGATTTCAGGAAAGTTCCAATTCGAGTCCAACGAGGTTTCCTTTTGTATTCTTGATAATTTCTACACATCAAATTGTAAAACAAGAACATTGTACACTTTTGCAACTATTAGTAGGTTAGTCCAAATAAATCATAAACTTAATATAAAAACAAGTGCCAAAGGCATAATATTAACATAAAACAATCAAAAATTATAGATACGTTTTGGACGTATCATAGCGCAGCACTAGAAATTGTTCTGGGGTTTCCTATTTTTTTGACTAAGTGGAAGACACTACATGTGTTGTGTAGAAACTTTGAAAGAGTTTGCAAACTGAACCATGAAGGTCGTAAAACTTTGTACTTAGACCAACTTGTGATTTGAGAATGAAGTGTTGTTTTGACAACAAAGGACCTTCAACTTATAAAGGAAGCAAATGATGGGCCCTGACTTCGAAATTTGGCTATGAGTCATTATATCCAAGATAGTATCCCTGTACGATATCAAGTATGTGACTTGGTAATCCTTTCGGAAGGCATGAAGCCTCACGATCGCAAACGGATCTATATGTAGCAACAAGACATGGATGTTTACATCCATTGAAAGTTTGACTTGTCGAAAAGATGTTTACGACAAAGTTCAAGGAGTTGACTACAAAAATATTTTGATCTTCCGTAGTGATACTTTCGTCTTTATGGATAGTTCTAGAAAAGGTTACATATTTTGATATGGTAGTTGAATAACAAAACAACTTTCCTCTCAAGGAAGGCTGATCAAGGATGTGTACGTGACACGGTCTATGAGTTTTGTAAAATTCAACAAAGGTTTCTAGAAAAGTATGCAAACTTCAATGTTTGAAATGAGCATAACGAAGTTGGAATCTTTACTTTAATGAAGCTATCAAATGAGTTTGATTCCATCATGAATAGTGAAGATACTTGTAGAGTTACAAGAAATTAAGTGGGAGCGCTAAAACATATTTCTAATACTTTATGTAGATGACATATAGTTGATCGGAAAATATGTATTTTAAATTAACATGGTTAAGATTTCATATTGATGAAAGGCTTATGCTAAACAATATATTGGGCATCAATATCTATAGAGATGGATTAAAGCGCCTGATATGATTGAGCCAAAGTACATAGATGAAGTATTGAAGTAGTCAATATTAAAACGACAAGAAAGGGTTCTTGCCGCATGGAAAAGAATTGAGCAATATCAAGTGTTTTGACACATGATGAGCAAAAATTGAAATTGGCATTTCTAAGTCATGTGTTCCATGATATGTACACAACCAGATAAGTCCTATGCTATAAATTGTTATACCAGGATAATTCATATGATAACAGTGGAAAAGATCCTTAAGTAGTTTTAGGAAACCTAAGGATGTGTTTTCCTATGTAGTAATGACAAAGTATTCGTTGTAATATGTTACACTAATAGTCTTGTCATCTATCCAAATAAATTTATCTCAATTAAAATATGTGTTGAAGGGTGGCACAATAGGCTGGAAGAAAGATTCATGCTGGCTTTTGAATGAATTTCAAAATTAAAGTATTGTGATAAATACTACAACAAAGGCTAAGTATATCGTTGTGTTGACAACAAATAAGAGGAGTATTTTGTCAAGGAGTTCTTTATTGAACTTGGTGAATTTCCAAGAATGCTCACACTATGAAGCTACATTTTTCACAAATCTTGCTAACATTAGTTCAAGCTGAGGAATTAAGGTCTCACCGGTTGACCAAATATATACAAAGCCATCTCATTAGAGAATGAGTGATGCGTGTAGACGCTAAGACGTGCAAATACAAACGGACCTGAACATGTCAGATCTTTTGATGGAGTTTACCACATGCGAAGCATGGTAATAACACTGGAATGCCATAGGTGTTAAGTGCTTACTTATTGACTGGATTATTGACTCTAGTGCAAGTGGGAGACTGTTTGAAATATGCCCTAGAGGCAATAATAAAAATGGTATTATCATATTTCCGTGTTCATGATATATGTTTATTTTCCATGCTATAATTGTATTACCGGAAACATAATACATGTGTGGTTGCATAAACAACACCGCGTCCCTAGTAAGCCTCTACTAGACTAGCTCGTTAATTAATGCTGGTTATGGTTTCCTAACGCTGAACATGAGTTGTTAATTAATTAACGGGACCATGTCATTAGAAGAATGACGTGATGGACAGACCCAACTAAGCATAACAATATTGATCGTTTCATTAAGTTTATATTGTCATGCCTTTAATTGTAAAGTATCATGTTTCTTAGACCATGAGATCATGTTATTCCCGGGTACCGAAAGAATACTTTGGGGACATCAACCATCGCTTCGTGACAGGGTGATCATAAAGGTGTCTTACGGGTATCTCTGAAAGTACTTGTTGAATTACACGAGTCAAGACTAGGATTTGTCCCTCCGTGTTTCGGAGAGATATACTCTGGGCCCACTCGGTAGTGCACATTCGGCAACGCTAGCAAGCACGTGACTAATGAGTTAGTCACAGAGAATGTTCTATTACAGAACGAGTAAAGAGAACTTACCGGTAACGAGATTGAACTAGGTATAGTGATACCGACGATCAAATCTCGGGTAAGTAAAATATCGCGTGACAAAGGAAATTGTATACGGATTATAGTAGTCCACAGCATAGTGGTTCAACCGATAAAGATCTTCGTTGAATGTGTGGGAGTCATTATGGATATCCTGGTCCCTCTAATGGTTATTGATTGGAGAGGTGTCTTGATCATGTCTGCACGTTCTCGAACTCGTAGGGTCACACACTTAACTTTCGATAACGCTTGAGTAGCTCTGGGATAATTTTATTAATGGTGTCCGAATATTGTTCGGAGTCTCGGATGAGATCCTAGACAGCACGAGGAGCTCCGGAAGAGTCCGGAGGTAAAGATTTATATATGGCAAGTTGATTTTAGGGTTCCGGAAAAGTTCAGGATTTTTTCGGCAGAGTGTCGGAATGTTCTAGAAGGTTCCGGAGGGTCCCACTGTGGGGCCACCTGTCCCGGACGACCAAGGGTGGCCCACTGGTCCATTTGACCAGCCCTCCTTGGTCCATGTGGCCAATCAATGAGCAGCCCTTAAATGGGGTGGTTACCACTCTTGAAAGAAGGAGTTACCACCTTTTAAAGGAGAGGGGGTTACCACTCTTTAAAGAGGGGGTTACTACCTTGGGAAATTATGTGGCTGCAGCTCCATTGCCTATATAAGAGAGGAGGAAGGCACACGATGGGTGTCCAATCGCTGCCACATCTCCTCCTCCCTCCCGCGCACCGCTTGGCGAAGCCCTGCCCGCGGGAAACTCTCCACCATATCCACCCCACACCGTCGTGCTGCTGGAAACGATCCCATCTACTTCTCCCTCTCGCTTGCTGGATCAAGAAGAGGGAGACGTCATCGAGATGTACGTGTGCAAGCCTCCGGAGCTGCTGCTCGTTTGCGGTGCTAATCGGATCGAACCTCATCAATAACTTCACCGAGCTGCGTTGAAATAAATGTTCAACGCGCGTGTTCTTCGAGGGTATGATGAACTACTCTCCCTGTTACTAGCATCTTCTAGATTGGATCTTGAGTGTTGCTTCCGCATGTGAGTGATTTTTTTGTTTTCTATCGCGCAAACTCCTACAATCCAAAGTGGCGCAAAGCCATGGGCGAAGAATATGATGCTTTGCTCCAAAATAAAACATGGCATTTGGTGCCGCCTAGTTCAAATAAAAATTTGATGGATTGCAAATGGGTATATCGCATCAAGAAGCATGCTGATGGTATAATTGATCGATTTAAAGCTCGCTTGTTGCAAAAGGTTTCAAACAAAGGTATGGAATACACTATGAAGATACCTTTAGTCCAGTTGTTAAGGCTGCCACTATTAGAACTGTGCTAGCTATCTCTGTCTCTCGAGGATGGAGTTTGAGGCAACTAGATGTCAAGAATGCCTTTTTGCATGGTGTTCTTGAAGAGGAAGTTTACATGAAACAACCACCAGGTTTTGAGGATCCTAATGCTCTTAATTATGTTTGCAAACTGGACAAAGCTTTATATGGTTTGAAGCAAGCTCCGAGAGCATGGTACTCTCGTCTCAGTTCCAAGTTGCATGATTTAGGTTTTACACCTTCAAAAACAGACACTTCTTTATTCCTTTATCAGAAATCAGACATCACTATATATATCCTGATTTATGTTGATGACATTATTGTGACAAGCTCTTCAGATCTTGCTATTTCTGCTTTACTTCGAGACCTCAATGAGAGTTTTGCCATTAAAGATCTTGGAGATTTGCATTTCTTCTTGGGCATTGAGGTAAAGAAGATAAAAGATGGTCTAATTCCGACACAGGAAAAATATGCTACAGAGTTGCTTGAAAAAGTTGGTATGACTCAATGCAAAGCTGCACCAACACCTTTGTCTCCTTCTGAGCCATTGTCACTGGCTGAAGGAGATCCACTGAGTCCTGATGATAGTACAAGGTATCGTAGTATTGTTGGTGCATTACAATATCTTACTCTTACAAGGCCGGATTTATCCTTTTCAGTCAACAAGGTATGTCAGTTCCTACATGCTCCAACTACTACGCATTGGACAGCTGTTAAATTTTGAGATATGTTAAGGACACTAGTAAGTTTGGGATTACTTTTCGGTCCTCTACATCCACTCTTTTGAGTGCCTTCTCAGATGTAGATTGGGCTGGATGTGTTGATGGTAGATGATCTACTGGAGGATTTGCAATATTTATAGGACCAAATTTGGTGTCTTGGAGTGCTCGCAAGCAAGCTAAAGTTTCACGCTCTAGTACAGAAGCAGAATATAAAGCCTTAGCTAATGCAACAACTGCAATGATTTGGGTTGAAGCACTTCTTGGTGAACTTGGAGTAAAGTTACAGGAGAAACCATGTTTATGGTGTGACAATCTTGGTGCAACATATCTGTCAGCAAATCCAGTTTTTCATGCACGTACTAAACATATTGAGATTGATTTTCATTTTGTTCGAGAACGAGTTGCAGAAAAAAGGCTAGACATCAGGTTTATTTCAACCAAAGATCAAGTTGCAGATGGTTTCACTAAAGCTCTTCCAGTTAGAAAACTTCATGAGTTTAGACATAATCTAAATCTTTGTAAAGTTTAGATTATGGGGGGCTGTTAGAACTTGTAATATGTCTAATACGTATTGGGTACGGTGTAGTACACCGCCCCACATACGTACACATGTATGCCACGGCGAGGGCTATTCTTGCCTCATATAACACGAACCCCGGGCCTCCAACGAGGCTACGGTTTCCGCTACGTAACTTTGATAGGTGTGAGTTGTGAGAATCACTAGAAAAAGGGTTCCCTTTGCAAAGTGAACCCAGCGAACCATCTCGTGGTGACAAGTATCGCCTTCTCCTTCGCGCGGTCCCAACCGTTGTATGCATGTTCGCCAAGTGTCGCAACCAGATTAAAAGTGTGAACATGTGAGAGAAAGGGACACGGGAGGTGGGAGAGCAGTTTTTGCCTTTTATTTTTCAAATCCGAAACTTCAAAACGAAATATCTTGAGAACCGATTATCCAAATTACGAACCGTTTTCACTTTTGAACTCCTCGCGTCGAGATCTTCAAAACTAGATCCCAAGTTGATAGGTTTTGACAAAAAAAAAATCTCGTAATTTGTACTTTCGCGTTCTTACTGGCAATGTTAAACAGAGAGCAATGTTAAACTAGAAAGATATCAAAATATGTATGCATGACCATATCTCTGGAAAGTTACATTAGAGAAACTAGTGACGGGTAGGTAGAAATGTCAAATTAATTGCTCTGCGCGTTCATCTCTGAGTCGTTAACTGTTACCTCTTTTATGAAACTCATAAAGTAAAAGAAAGTCTTCTCGAGAAACCTTACTCTATTTGTGTCTCTCCTCATTAACTAGCTGTCATATCATATTTTTTTGCTTAGTTCGTATGCATGTTACAAACTATGTTACTTCACTATGAATAATCTTGGAGTATTAATTTCGGGTAATTGTTGGCGGTACCTGTGGTAGAGGGCCCGGGTGGTGTGCTGGTTGGCGACGAACTTGCGCACGAGGTGGTCGAAGTTGAGGTCGGCGGCGAAGCGCTTCTCGGCGCGCTTGGCGGCAGCGAGCTTGTAGCGCTCCATGTCCTTGAGCTCAGGGCGCTGGTAGTGACAGGGCCCGATGGCGAAGTGGTGCGGCGCGTAGGCGTCGGGCTTGGTGTCGCGGAGCTGCTTGGGCACGTCGAGGACCTTTGCGACGGCGCCCAGCTCCTCCGCGCTGGCCTCCATGAGCCGCCGCACCGCTCTGACCCACCGCGACGGGCGGTCCTCATGCTCCATCGATCTCCTACATGTATGCTGTGTGTGCAACCGATCGAGTTACTGTATAGCTAGGCGTTGCATAGTACTCCACTCCTCACTCTTCATATGTGAGGAGGTTACACTAGTAGGGAAACCCTATATAGGTAGGTGGGCACTCTGTGGCGCACCCTTAATTGGTGCGCCACAGAAATAATTCTGTGGCGCATGGTGCCCCGTGCGCCACGGAAATCGTGCCCTTTCTGTGGCGCATCCGTTGCCCATACGCCACAGAAAGCCAGAATTCTGTGGCGCATGCCATCCCATGCGCCACAGAAAATGTGTGGGTCCCACGTCCAATGATTGGGCCAGATCCATCTAGGAACTTTCTGTGGCGCACTGCCCACGGTGCGCCACAGAAAGCAAACTTTCTGTGGCGCATGCGTTTGGATGTGCCACAGAAAGCAGACTTTCTGTGGCGCACTTAGCCCGTGCGCCACAGAAACTTGGTTTTCTGTGGCGCACTTGGGGCCGTGCGCCACAGAAATGCAGCTTTCTGTGGCGCACCGAGATCCGTGCGCCACAAAATATTGGCCCAGATCTACAAAAAGGTGGCACCCCACTTTCCCCATGTGACCTTCTCCATTCTCCCATCTAGCTCGAGTTCCTTCTCTCTCCCATGCCATTTTGACCATCCTATTCTCCATTATTTGTTGTTAAACCTACTTTGTTTGCTATATAATTGGTGAGGCTTGGGAGAGCCTCCATATATACTCTCCTCCTCTCTTTTTGTCCACTATTTTCTCTCCATCACCACACACTCTCTCTCATCGATCACGGTCACGTCTCGGAACGGATCTAGATCTACTAGGTGGGTATTGTTGGATGGATTGTTAAAGGCATGAGCTTGTCGGCGGGCGATTGTGTGTTATGGCGCGACGATCGATGTATGCATGAAACTTGTGTGTGTGGTTTGCATGAATCTTTGCATGTTGTTGCTTGCGCCGGCGTGGTGCATGGATGTTTGCCGAAATGTTGATTCATTTCCATTTCGGTAAATTTTTGCACCACATATGTCCTACTTTTAGGGGAAGTCATGCCGAATTTTTTCGTCGAACATTTCCGACTTTCCGACTTCCCGCATGAGAAGCTTGTATGTGTGTGTGCATGTTGCGGTTAATTAATTCTAATTAATAACACATACTCTATATGTATACCGCGTAGGCGTCCATGGTCATCAAGATGAGCTCCAGTCGAATCAACAACTACAAGGAAGAAGCGAAGGCGGAAATGATCGGTGCAACGGGCGCCAGATACGATGTCCGTGTCGAAGTTGCAAACTTGTGAGATGGATCGACCCTGATTCCGGACAATTGGAGGAACACCTGCTCAGGCGCGGTTTCATGCAAGGCTTCAACCAAGCGCCGACAGCAAATGTTGCGCCTGAAGACGAGGGCGGGCAAGATGATCGTGACGAAGGAGATGCCGACGGACATGGTCACGATGAAGGAGTAGATGGTGGTGGAGAAGACGCGAACACGCCGCAGAGCTCGCTAATGTCGGCCTTGATGGAGTCTCATGTTCAAGAACTGCTCCTCAAGGAGGCGAGCACCGTTAGAGAGAAAGCCAAGCTGGCGCAAATGGAGATAGACGGGAAGACTCCGTTGTATCCTGGGTGCCGGCCACAGGATACGCGCTTGCAAGTAACGCTTGATGCTCTGGAGATGAAGTCGGGAAACAAATGGACCGACGCGAGCTTCAACAAGAACATGCAATTCTTCCACGAGCGTCTTCCCGAGGGGAACACATTGCCAACTAGTATCGAGGAGGCCAAGAAAGTCGTGTGCCCTCTTGACCTACCGCACGTTAAATACCACGCCTGCATCAATGATTGCACAATTTATCGGGGCGAGTACGAGGACAGAACCACATGTCCGGTGTGCGGCCAAGGACGGTACAAGAGCCGTGGGAAGAAAGTTCCTCGAAAAGTGGTATGGTACTTTCCTATCACTCCCCGTCTGCAGCGGTACTTCGTGGACCCTAAGGAAGCAAAGCTCATGCAATGGCACGCGGAAAGGGAGAAGCCCGAAGAAGATCCGGAGAAGGGCAGGATCCTTACACACCCTTCAGACGCTAGCCAGTGGCAAGAGTTGGACGCCGTCGGAAATTTCGGAGGCGACGCAAGGAACGTCAGGCTCGGTATGAGCACCGATGGACTCAATCCGTTCGGCAACCAGAGTAGCACGCATAGCACCTGGCCCGTGTTTGTATGGCCCACAACCTCCCCCGTGGTTGTGCACGAAGCAAAGGTACATACATGAGTATTCTCATTCAGGGGCCGAAACAAGCAGGTGTCCACATACATCTGTATCTCGCGCTGTTGAAAGAGGAGTTAGCCACGTTGTGGGAGACGCCAGCCCGTACGTGGGATGCCTACACTGGAGATTATTTCGACATGAGAGCCGCGTTGCTCACGACGGTGCAGGACTATCCTGGTTGCTCATATGTATCGGCCCAGGTAGGCCACGGATTCTGCGCATGTGTCAGGTGCATGGATAAGACCCCGCATCTCCAGCTACCAAGGAATCCCGGGTCTTCGAAAACCGTGTACCCAGGGGCTCGAAGGTGGCTTCGCATGGATCACCCGTGGAGAAAACGCGGTGACCTGTTCAATGGTAAGGACGAGATCGAAGGAGCCCCGAGCCCGAGGAGCGGCACAGAAATCGACGAGCTGTTGAAAAATTGGGAGGAGTGCCCCGCGCCGGGAAAGAAACGACCGAAGGTAGATCCGCTGCTGGGTGTATGGAAAGCGAGGTCTGTTTTCCACGACTTGGAGTACTGGAAGGTCCTCAAGACGCCACATAGCCTCGATATGATGCACATTACGAAGAATGTCACCGAGGCTCTGCTTGGCACTCTTTCCAACATGCCGGAAAAGTCCAAGGATGGGACGAAAGCAAGATACGATCTGAAATGGCTTGGTGTCAGGAAAGATCTTCAGATCCCCGATAGTGATGACGATGATGATGATGATCAGACGGAAGGGACTCAAGGTCGCCGCAAAAGGGTAAAGAAGAACACTGTGGTGCTTCCCGCTACGTGCTTCACTATGAGTCCGGAGGAGCTCGAGCAATTCTACAGGTGTCTCCTAGGAGTCAAATTTCCTCATGGTTACGCGGGGCAGATAAGCAGATATCTGGACGGAACGAAGAAGAGGTTTAGCGGGATGAAGTCTCACGACTGTCACGTGCTGTTGACGCAGATACTTCCCGTTGCGATTCGAGGGATAATGGACGAGCACGTCCGTGATACGCTGCTTGCCCTTTGCAATTTTTTCGACGTCATCAACAGGAAGTCGATCGGCGTGAAGCAGCTCGACAGGCTACAGGAAGAGATCGTGCTGATACTATGCGAGCTCGAGATTTACTTCCCGCCAGCATTCTTTGATATCTGCGTGCATCTCCTTCTCCATGTCGTTGATGACATCAGGCAGCTCGGGCCAACGTTCATGCACTACATGATGCCGTTCGAAAGGATGAACGGTGTCATGAAAGGATACGTTCGCAACAGGGCCCGTCCAGACGCAAGCATGGCCAAGGGCTTTCTAACCTACGAGTGCATCTCCTTCTGCCAGAATTATCTAAGCACCGAGAACCCATGTTGGTCTGCCCAGGAGGAAACACTTCGGCAGGCTCATGGATATGGTCACCGAGAGGGCACCAGCTCAATCTTTGTCAGCATGCAGGGTCGAAAGGACGACTTCGACAGGGCTCACCGGGTCGCGCTACAACACTTACAATTGATCGAAACTTGGGTGGAAGAGCACAAATGCTTACTCGAGCAACATTACATCAACCTGGGCCGGCCGAGGAAGAAGGGAGACGTAACCAGAGCGCACAACTCTAGCTTCACGCGTTGGTTCAAGCAAAAGCAACTGGAGCTAGCAAAGAGCAAAACGCCATCTACGGAAGATGAAAGACTCATATTCTCCTTATCACGGGGTCCCTCGCACAACGTAAAGACCTATCAGGCGTACGACATCAACGGCTACAGATTCTACACCGAGGAAAAGGACAAGAATCGAATATCAAAACTCAGGAGTAACTATGCTATCCTACGGCGATGAGGAGGCTACTGTCAAGGAAAGATACTTCGGAAGGATTGAGGACATATGGGAGCTCAACTACTGTGGAGAGTTGGTGCCAATGTTCCGTGTAAGATGGGCCAAGGACGTCGTCAAAGAAGGCCGGTATTTCACCACCATGGTAATACCCGATGCCAAATCGAAGAACGCCTCCGCGAAAAATGAGCCATGGGTACTCGCTAGCCAAGTTGAGCAATGCTTCTTCATTACCGACCCGTCAAAGCCTAGCCGTGTTGTCGTGAGGAGGGGCAAGAGGAGCATCATCGGAATGGAAGGAGCGCCACCGAGAAGATTGGACAACGAGCCAAAGATCGAGGAGGAATTCGACAAGTTCTTCGACATGCCTACTACTAGTACACAAAGAAGGAAGACCTCCCTACCTACTAAAGGTTGTCCGTTCACGCGAAGAAATCTCAAGGTGACCGGCCTAAAGTTTTCAACCGCGAAGAAGGGAAAGAAGAGAAGCTAGCTCGCGGAACCAAGACGAAAAACTTTTTTGGTGTATTTAATTTGTGTGTGTGTGTGAGACAAGTATGTGTAATAATTTGTGTGTGTGTAAGACAAGTATGTGTAATAATTTGTGTGTGTAATATATAACATAATGGTCTACTAACAATGTGTGTGTAGTATGTGTTCTTTCTTTAAATTTAACCAAAAAATAAATTTTTAAAAGAAAAAAGTGTGACAGCCAGGATTCGAACCTGGCTGCCCCAGGTTTTGTGTGTGTGCAAATTAACCATTGGGCTATGCTAGTGTGCTTGTCACATTACAGCTGCGCCCAGTTTTAATATTTCTGGCAACCAAATTATGTGGCGCACCGCGGAAAGGGATTCTGTGGCGCACCGCGGCAAGGGTGCGCCACAGAAAGTCTTCGCACCCAATTACATGTGGGCCCACCACCGCGTCGCCTTCTCGCGTCTCTATTCGAAAATTTCCAACTTCTCCTCACCGCGCTCGCCGCCGACCCTCGCCGCCGCCCCAACTCGCCGCCAACCCCTCCGCGCACACCCCCCTCGTCGTCGATGACCTCCCCTGCGTCCCGCTCCCGCCCTCTTCTGCCGGTGGCGCTCGGCCTCGTCCTCGTCTGTGGCGCGCGCTCTCGGCCTCGTCCACCGCCGGCCGTCGCCTCCTCTTAGCCCGGTCGAGTCCGGCGTCGCCTCCTCGTCACGCAGACGACCTCGACCTCCCTCCCTCCCCTTCCCGCCCAAGGTGAGCTTCCCATCTCTACCTCCTCCTTCCCCTCCCAAAAACATGCACGTAAGGTGTTTGCGTAAATGCCTAGTTAGGAAAAATTTGCTATGTTCAAGAAATTTGCTAAGTGTCCAAAGTTGGTAAGTGTCCAAAGTTGGTAGCTATGTAAAACTGAAAACTGAAAACAAATTCTAGTTCAAGAAATTTGTATGATAAGAAAAATTTGCTAAGTGTCCAAAGTTGGTAGCTATGTAAAACTAGCGGTTTACTTATTGTTGTTATTATGAGCTTGTGTGTGCTAGATGTTTTGTTATATTTTGGCTCGGCTCTAGGTGCTTGTTATATTTTGTTCTAGGTGCTAGGTGCTTGTTATATTTTGATGCTTTAGAAATGCTCCAAAGTTGGTACTTTTTAAATGAAATGAAGATAAATAACCTAGTTGCTAGTGCTAGGTTAGTGCATAGTTGCTTGCTGTTAGTTGGCTGCTGCATAGTTGCTTGCTGCATAGTTGTTAATTGCTAATGATAATGCTTGTTTGTGTTAATGCTTGTTTGTAAGAAACTAGAAGAAGTGATTTTGTGAAGTGTTAGTACATGAAAAGTTGCTACTGCCACTATGTTAATTGCTATGGTGTACTAGAAGTGATTTTTGCTACTGCCACTATTTTTGCTACTGCCACTATGGTGTACTAGAAGTGTTAATTCTTATGCTTTTCTTGTGCAGACCATCGGCTTCGACTACATCAACTACTAAACTAAAGTTCCCCTTTGGTGAGCATTTCGTCGAAAACCTCCGGTGACCATGTGTTCTGTGTTACTACGACCATCGTGTCGTGGTTGTTTGTGATGCTGTTGCCGGCCAGCTATGCCGGCGGGAAATGTGTTCATGTGATGCTGTTGCCGGCCAGCGATCCCGGCGGGATATTATTTGTGAAATGCTTGTGCAGGTACCCCGTGAGGCCCTTGAGATTGCCGGAACGTCGATTAACTTCCGTTCCGGCAAATTCGGGTACTCCATATTGCGACTAATGCATGGGCCGGGGTATCTTTGTACTAAATTAAGTGATACTTTTGTTATATTTGTTGTGCTAATTTTTGCCTCTTTTTCAATGCAGTGCAAACATGTCCTCCGACGCTGGCCCTTCTAAGCACATCAGCGTCGAAGAACAAGTCGTACTGGGAATTCTCCCAGGAGATGGAGGATGCGGAGGCCGCCGAACTGGCTCGTGACGGCGATGGTGACTTTCTGATAGAGGATGCCGGCGGCGATGGGGACGAAACCACCACCACCGATGGCGGCGACCACACAGATGTGTGGGGTGGCGACCACACGGATCTCGGGGGTGGCGACCACACGGATGGCGGTGGTGGTAGTAACCCGACCGCTAAGAGGCATAAGAAGCCGAGGAAGGAACCGGACACCGCAAGCGGTGGCCCCCGTCACAGACACGTTCACTAAGGTCTCCTTAAGTGGCCAACCACAGGAGCCTAGGAACATCGCAAGCGGGTACGGCATTCAACTAGGGTGCATCCTCCGGGAAACCGTGCCGATCACCACGTATGACCTCAGGAGCAAGGACAATGAGGCTTTGCGCACAGACCTCCTCAAGAAGCTTCACCAACGATACAATTTCCCGGATGATGGAAACAAAAAGGTGGACAACTACGCCATCACGAAGATGAGCACCGCCTTGACCAGCTGGAGAGGCCGGGTGAAGGCGAAGATTGACAAGGGTCTTAGCTGGGCGGAGATCAGTGCCAAAGAGCCGTACATCGACATAGAAGAGTTCGAGGCATTCAAGTTGTCCTTGGCATCTCCGGAGGCTAAAAAATGACCGAGTGGGGGAAGAAGATGCGGGCACTGAACTTAGGTAACCACCGTTTGGGAAGCGGCGGTTACGCAGGAAAACAGCCCGTTTGGGACAAGGAGGATGCCGAGGTTGCGAAACTTGGGAAAGAGAACCAGTGGCTTAAAATCATGGACGAGCAAGTTAGGAACTTTGTTCGGTCCCGCTACTATCTGAAGCCGGGGTCGGGGGAATGCGTTACCGACTATAAAGATGTGCTGGATTCGAGAAAACGCTGGTAAGGAACTTAAGTCCGCGGATATCTCAAAGTCCATTTGCGCTGATTTCTACATGGGTTCACGTTTATTTCCTTTGTCCGCAGGAGGATCAGTTGAAGGATGAGGCTGAGGCCGGCCCGTCGTCCTAGGAGGCTCAGGCCGGCCCGTGGGACACGACTTTCAACCGGGCGATGACGTTTACAAGGGGAGGACAAGTCAAAGCCGCCGACGTCAGCTGGCCGTGTGACCAGCTTTGGTACGAGCATGAAGTTCCTCGAGTACTACAGCACGGACACCGAAAAGAAAAAGGAGAGGAGGAAGCCGGCTAAAGATAAAGCCGAGATTCTCGAGCTAAGGAAGAAGCGTGGAGACACTAGAGAAAGAAAAGGTGGACACCAGCATGGTGGACAAGCTAGTGGCCGAGAAGGTGGACGAGAAGCTCCGGAGTTTCTTACCCCCTGCATTGCTGGAGGGGATAGCTGCTTGGCAAGCGGAGGTCAACAGGGCCGATACACGTGCCCAGCTTCGCCGGCAGCACCTCCAGCAATAACTGTCACCGGTCCTGGTGACCCACTAGGGCCCCCTGTCGTGGATCAACATACACCAAGGCCGGAGAATAATGAATGCGCACGAGCGGCCAAAGAATGATGGCCGGCCGCCGGCACCGGCGCCCTTGTCTCGACATAGCCGAGCTCGACGCCATCACCAAGGTAACTAATTAGTTAGTCCGTGACATCTTCTATGACCATATATGCCTTTGATGACTGCCATATCTCATGCATGGTGCCCAACATGTGTTGACTCCCAGGACATGCCTTGCATACTCCTGCATAGGGTGGGGTCGGCGGCGAGTTGAAGGAAGTCGCAACGGCCAAGATCATACAACCTTTGACCCGCGATATGCACAACACCGAATGAGCGAGGTCGTGATGAAAGTCAATGTGCGCGAGGTACTGCCTGAGTTCCGTGACATCGACCCCCCACGCAACCTCCGGGACGAGAAACACAATGAAGCTTGGCGAATGCGGGAAGTGGATGATGGAATGGCCGAAGACCCAGATTCGTCTGTGGGAGTTCTTCATGGGGTCAGGCGCACCGGCGGCGCCACCTCGAGGCCCCGG